>JARQOC010000005.1:367538926-368138926 GCA_033576535.1 Allobates femoralis | reverse complement strand
TGGCTTGTTATGATCTCTTTTAGGCTGGCTTCACATTAGCGTATGCAAGCGCAGCGTACCAAACGCAGCCAAATGCTTGCGCACTGCGTTCCTATGTTTAACATGGGAACGCATGTGCCTGCGTTTGGCTGCATTCGGTTGCATTTGCGTTCGGATGCGCAAATTTGTGCGCCCTCCGAGCGCACTCAGAACGCAGCATGTTGAATTTTTTGTGTGGTCGCGGGCGCTTGTTTTATCAGCAAGTGCCCGCAAGCGCACAAACCACACATTGAAGTCAATGGATCCGCAGTGTCCTCCGCATGACAGCGCAGGAGAAGGCTGCGGATCTTATTGAAATCTCTCCCGGTGGCCACCGGTGATCACTGTGGGAGATTTTGAAGACACAGCTGATCTGACAGCTGTTTAAATCTCCAGCGCCGACACCAAATTTGGTGTCGGCGCGGGAGATTTAAACAGCTGTCAGATCAGCTGTGTCTTCAAATCTCCCGCGCTGACACCGGCGGGAGATCAGCTGTGGCCAGGAGGAGGAGATCTCGACCGCTGATCTCCTCCTCCCGGCTGCCCCCGAGACAGCTGATTGGCTGGCGGGCTGCATACTAATGTGAACGCATGCGGAGATTCTCCGCTGCGTTCACATCAGTATGGGCTGCCATTGCACTGCATTTGCGTCTGCATGCCATACGCATGCAGACACAAACGCAAATGTGAACCCAGCCTTCATTTTTGGTGCAGGTGTGGTGACTAAAAAATGCAGTACTATTTGTTTTGGATTTTTATCTCTATGCTATTTACACATATTGTAAATTCATATATTTTTACTTTTAAGGACATATTGGTACCAAATATGTCTATTGTTTTTTGTCTTTCTCTATTTTAAATGAGGGAAAAGAGGGTGTTATGTTAATTTTTATATATTTTTTTTTTACAATTTTGACATTTATTTTCTTTTTCCTTTTTAGTATTTTTTTTTTGCCTTTTTGGGGCATTTTTTGGATTGGTGCATTATTTAATTCCATTAACCAATCAATACACTTAGGGTACCTTTACACTTCGCAACATTGCATGCAATTTCACTTGCAACTTACTGGTTGCAGTGAAATCATGGACACATTGTTCTATTTTGTTGCCGTGTACAAATGGAACAATGTGTCCATTATTTCACTGCAACCAGTAAATTGCAAGTGAAATTGCATGCAATGTTGCGACGTGTAAAGGTACCCTTAGAGGAAAATGGTGGCTGTGTAACACAGCACTTATCTGTAATGGTACCTTTACACGCCGCGACGGCAGGCTGGATACATCCCGCTACAGGCTACAAATGTAGCTTGTAGCGCCAATGTAGCCCGTCGTAGCGGCGTCTGAAGACGTGACGCTACAGCCGGCAACAGATACATCTGTTTCCTAGCTCTGCTCGA
The DNA here is from genome assembly GCA_033576535.1 of Allobates femoralis. NCBI lineage: Eukaryota > Metazoa > Chordata > Amphibia > Anura > Aromobatidae > Allobates > Allobates femoralis. The sequence goes on along the minus strand of JARQOC010000005.1, from coordinate 368,137,511 downwards.
AAACTGATGGCTACAACGCCGATGGTAGCGAGCTGTATCGGCGTGTAAAGAAGCAACGGAAGGGAACTCTGGACAGCCTGCGATGTAGCTGCAATGTAGCTAAGGCGTGACCCTGGCTCCGGGTTTCCGCGCCCCCTTCAGCGATCATTGGAGGAAGCTGCTGCATGACGATTGGTAGTCGCTGCATAGGGAGGCATATTTAAGGAGCTGACGAGTCACACTACACAATCGCTCGAGCGTGCTGTATTACTCAGCCTCCTGCGTTGCCTGCCCAATCAGGATGTTATTGCTTCGTCCTATCAGCGTACGGACGGCTCGTAATCCACAATTGTGGCACGCCTATGTGCTGGCCCTGCTGCACCAGGTACGCCCATAGTAGCTGGTTATAGCGGTGTGTAAATGAGCTACAGCTGGCTACTTGAGACACCCGGCGATGTAGCTAGCTATAGATGTAGCGTGGCGTAGCGCATCTTGTCGCGGCGTGTAAAGGTGATGCGTTGACCGTTTGTAACCGTTTGAGCGTGCTCGTGCACGTGAAGTAGCGGGATGTATCCAGCCTGCCGTCGCGGCGTGTAAAGGTACCTTAAGGCTGGTTTCACATCACGATTTTTGGCTGTCCGTGGGGATCCGTGTTTTGGCAGGATCCCCACGGAACAGCCATGGATCCTCACGGATCCCTGCAATCAGATGGCAAATAGCCATCCGTATCTGATCCGATGCAGGATCTGGGTGGATCCTGTTCTCCCTGCCTATCCCTGTCTGTCCCTGCATCTTCTCTATATGTCCCTGTCTGCCCCTGCATGCCCCTCTTCTATCTCTGCTTCCCCTCTCTCCTATACTCCCCCCCCTGTTCTCACCCCTGTCCTCTTCCCCCCAGTATGTGAAAAATAAAAGAAATTCTCCCAGAGGATACATTACCTTCCGCCGGCTCAATACGACAGTCCCCTTCTGCCGGGTACAAGATCTCTCTCGTGATGTCACCTGACGTGCCAGCTGACCGACTCTGTGACAACACCACAGGGAGTGACAGGGACAGGTAGGGTTATGTACTGAACACTGCCTCTGGGCATGCTCAGTACATATTCATGGAGCCAATATCGGATCTGATTTAGAATGTCCATAGGTTCCCATTGTGTAGCCCTACGGACCATCATGGATCCATCACAGACCCGTGGTGTCCGATTTTAGCCACGGATCAAAAATCGCAGCAGGCTGTGATTTTTAATCCGTGACTAAATCGGAAGGCTACGGATTGTGTTTAAATCGGATGACCAAAAGGACACTTTCGAGCACAATCCGAGATCATAGGGATATATGGGAGCCACAATCGCATCCGTGTGTATCTATTTTGAAATGGATACACACAGATGCCTCAAAATCGTGATGTGAAACGGCCTTAGGTATCATTCAGGTTCAGTTTTTTAGCTGGAATGGAATTTAGCATGGGGACCCGAAATGAGATGTATCAGTGCATCAAAAGTTGTGTAGGGTATGAAATCACTGAAATTAACTTATTCAGATACACCTTAAAATTCAGCAAACAAAACAATATTGATAAATCCATATAGTGTAAAAGCGGATAGCACTCACCGGTCAGTTGACAGCAGCTTTATTTCGTCAAGTTAATACATACAGGTTTGGAGACAGGAGGGAGGATGGAGGTGAATGACAGCTGTTTTGCACTTTAGAGCAGCGCTTCTACAGGTTTAATGTACAGAGGATGGGGTGAAACAGCTGTCGATCACCCCCATGCTCCCTCCTATCTCTGTACCTGTATGTAGTAACTTGAGGAAGTAAAGATGCTGTCAACTAACTGGTGAGTGCTATCTGCTCTTTCCCTATATGGATTTGCATTAACTTTTACTTGGAGTGTGCACCAAAGATCATGCTATGAGATAAGAGTCTGTTTAAGCTGTGCTCGTGGATCCCAGAGGCACAAGACAAAGTGGTGGTGCCCATCCTATGCATATGTGAAACAATATTTGTAACTTGGTAATGGTTTTGTCCAAGATTACAAAAATATGTCTTCTTTCCTTCTTAGATATCTTTATTATCAAAGCTCTTCACAGGTTGTGTGTGGCATTGCAACTCAACTCCATTCACTGTAATATAAGAATAGACAAATGGATATGGAGGTATTTAATTTTATGTGGACTACTAAGTCATGATGCAAAATGACAAAGCCCACTTTAGAGGTATAAAACCTGATCAAAAGCAGAGGACGCATTATTCATCAAAGAGCACTGTCTTACCTTCAGCTCCCTCCTGCATATTTTGTCTTTGGACATTATCTTGATTTTGTGTTCTGGATGTGGCCTTACAGGAATACAGGCAAAAAACTATCACTGCTTTGAAACATGGCACATAGAATGAATATGGTCATTTGCAATATTTTGGCACTATGTGCCATGTTGTATTACGTTTCTTAGTTATTTGGTACATTTTTTATCATCTATATTGGCCCAATGCATCAATTTTATTTTCGGATTTTTAGACCAGCTCCGCCAATTGTTTAAAAAGTGGGTAGATTGTTTGCAAAAGGGGCATGGATACATGAGAAACTTCACAACTGTTAATGAGTTTAACCCATTTTACTCCACCAAAACTGACCTTGATAAATTGGGGACTTAAAGGGGTTGTCCGGGTATTTCCTAAAATCTGTGCGTCTATCTAGGCTGCAAAATGATATTAGTTTGTAATTTGCACCCTGTTAGCATTTTGCATGCTTACCTAGATATCACGATTCAGTGTTCATGGTGGAGCTGCTCACCCTACTGACTAGAGGCGTGTTGTTTTGAGGCCTGGCTGTAATCATCTGATCATTTAAACCCAGAATCCAACAAGCACTCCCCAGTCTCCAGCAGGCCTGCCCCATTCTCCAATAGGAACACCTCCATTTACCTATGTAGATGCTGATTGAACTGCATTGATCAGAGCAGCCATCTCCTTCTCTCTGCGTCACTGTGCTGAAGCTGACTCACTGTGAAGGAGATGACTACTCTGTGCAGTGCTGTGGTGTGTGTGCAGTTAATTCTTCTTCCCCGTGCCCGCACAGTCACTGAAGCGATCCTCCTCTCTGTATCACTGCCACAGCCGCCCCCTGTGAAGGAGCTGAGCGCACACACACCCCAGCACTGATTCATCTCCTTTCCAGAGTGAGCAATGATACAGAGAGGAGGATTGCTTCAGTGACAGCGCGGGTATTTTGCAGCCTAGATATACATACAGATTTTTGGTTAAAGCCCAGACAACCCCTTTAAAAATAGCATGTTACCAGGTCAAAATTTGCCAGTTTTTGCTCTTATTTGCACTTTTCCATTTACAAGCATGTCCTCTCTCTTTTTGTAAATCCATCATATAGTTTCATAGATATGACCTTTTTATTTAGTGCTGCTTTTTTTATGGTTTTTTAGTAAGGGGGTGTTGTTCATAGGATAATAATGCAGAGTAGCCTAAAGACATGGCCCCAAGGAAAACAATGAGCACTGCCTATTTGGTATGGACCATAAAAAGTAGAACTAGAGAAAAAAGGCCCATAGACAGATTTATAAACAACAGACACAAAATACTGAAAAAAATAAGAGCAAAAACTGTCCATTGTACCAATTTTGATGCAAAAACAAATCAATATGTTTTATTTACAGTAGAAAAAATAATCCATGGTATCACTTCAAGACTTAAGGCCTCGTCACACACTACGATATCGTTAACAATATCGTTGCAACGTCACTGGTTTGGTGGCATTTCAGCGACGACGTAACAACATCATTGTGTGTGACATTTACCAACGACCAACGATAAGTTCGTTGATCGTTGGTTGTTGGTAAATGACCTGGACCATAAATTTATCATTGGTCTTCTGCTGGCTGGCCAGCATCGGAACGTGTGATAGTGGGAGAATGATGAACGATCTCCCAGCTCCGCACAGCCCACGCTGGGAGCTGGTAACCAGGGTAAACATTGGGTAACTAAGCGCAGCCTGCTGCGTAACCAGCCTGCTGCGTTTTTGTGTCCGAGAATGAAATCGGACAGCCTCGGATCAGAGCCGATCCGACCCCCGATAGCATAGGAGCCTATTGATATTGGATCTGAGTTGAACTCGGAGCCGATGTCAGCTCTGTGCTTATGTACTGAGCATGCCCAGAGGCAGTGCTCAGTACATAATTAACCCTTTCTGTCTCTGTCACTCCCTGTCTGTCCCTGCCTGTCCCTCTTCTATCTAGGCTGTCCCTCTCCTCTATCCTGCCCCTCGTCCGCCCCCACACGGATCCCTGCACTCGGATGGCAAATAGCCATCCGATCCGAGTCTATGCAGGATCTGGGTGGATCCTGTTCTCCCTGCTTCTTCTCTATCTGTCCCTGTCACTCCTTGTCTCCCCCTATCTGTCCCTCTTCTATCTCTGCTCTCCTCTATCCTCCCCCTCGTCCTCCCCCTGTCCTCTCCCCTCCGGAATGTGAAAAAAATATCCTCCCAGAGGATACTTTACCTTCCTCCGGCTGCGGGGATGTGACAGTCTCCTGATCTTCTGGTGGCTGAAGGGCCTTTGGTGATGTCACATCAGGTGACCGGCTCTGTGACATCACGAGAGGTCCTTCAGCCACCAGAAGATCAAGAGACTGTCACATCCATGCAGCCGGCGGAAGGTAAAGTTTCCTCAGGGAGGATTTTTTTTTTTTCACATTCCGGAGGGGAGAGGACAGGGGGAGGATGAGGGGGAGGATAGAGGAGAGCAGAGATAGAAGAGGGACAGATAGGGGGAGACAAGGAGTGACAGGGACAGATAGAGAAGAAGCAGGGAGAACAGGATCCATCCAGATCCTGCATAGACTCGGATCGGATGGCTATTTGCCATCCGAGGGCAGGGATCCGTGTGGATCCGTGCCTATCCATGGGATCCTCCTTCAAACTTGGATCCCACGGACAGGCAGAAAATGTGAACCCGGCCTTATGAAAATAGTCTCTGTCCATATAATTGTGGGATATAAACATCAAAGACACTACATCTGGCAGAAACAGCTTATCTCTACATTGTATTGACTTGGTTGGCTAAATTTCTACATGATACGCACTTCCCAGAGGGTTAGCAAACATCAATCTATTGAACAATGCATCAGCTAATTAAGGGTGGTGGCCTTCATGAGACATTTTTGCTTTTTTTGTTGGAATTTAAAAGTGTATGTGATCCAACACTTGTTGATTCTTAAGCCCCTGTCACACCTAGCGAGATCGCTGTTACGTCACAGGTTTTCTGAGGCAACAGCGACCTCGCCAGCGATCTCGCTATGTTTGACACGTAGCAGTGACCGGACCCCCGCTGTGACATCGCCGATCGTGTCAGAATGGCCTGGACCATTTTTTGATCATTGGTTTCCCACTGGGCAGCACGCATTGGTGACGCCTTAACAATGACCTCGTTGGTGACTCAGAACTCAGCCACATAGGTCTGAGTCGTCAGACTAGCTGCTGTGTGACAGGGTCCCAGGGTTATTGTTGCTGCGTTGTTCAGTAGATCTGACTGTTTGACATCTCACCAGCGAGCATGTAGCGATGATCCTTACCAGGTCGTATCATTGTCCGGATCGCTGGAACATCGCCAAGTGTAACGGCACCCTTAGGAAAGGTCAATAATATGAAATTGTGGAGGTCCGACACCCCCACCAAAGAAATGTTTGCAGCCCCTGCAGAGGCCTGAATGTAAATAATGTCAGAGCCAAACACCACTGCTCTGTCACTCTGTAGAATTGATCTGCAGTCCCTGGAAGTAGTTGCTAGACAGGGTGACGGAGCGATGGTGTTCAGCTCTATACACTGCATCTATCCAATAGGTCATTAATAGCAAAGTGGTTGAAATCTCTTTCAATTATATTTATGCTAGATTGTTTTTCTTTATGATATAACTACCACCACACCAATAGAGGACACACTGGCTCTAAACAAATTATGTTTTTTTTAGGGTACTGCAAGTGAAGCAACATTGATGGCTCTGCTAGCAGCCAGAACCAAGGTTACAAGGAGACTTCAGGCTGAAAACCCTGATTTAAGTGAAGCAGAAATTGTCAGTCGTATGGTAGCTTATTCTTCAGACCAGGTTTGTTCTAAAGTTATAAGATTTAATACTGTGAATTAATCCTGGTAGAATAGGGTAACAGTTATGATGAGCAAGTACCATAATATTCGTAATCGCCAGACTCGTAATGAGTACTTTGTAATAATCGTGTATTCGTTCTGAATAGCGAGTACAATGCAAGTCAATGGGAAACTTGAGTAATTTTCTGCTGGACCCTACAAAGAGGTCTGGGGGGCAGAAATAGATAAGATCGAGCTCAAACTGCATGGGAAGAGTATACAGACATGATGTACACTGTCTGCATACTGCTTTGCCGTACAGCTGTGACAGAATCTAGTGAAGATAGATAGAAGAACAGGTAGATCAGGCTTACCAGACTCCTGCTGCTGGTCCCGGTATCACCCAGTCTCCTGCTTTCCTGCTGAATGACTTCCAGGTCAACTCATTCTCCCGTTCCCACTGAATCATTTCTGGGGCCACCCATTAAGCTATTTGCATATTCACTGCACTGTCAGGCAAACAGCAAATCACAGACTCTCACAGTCTGTGAGAGCCTCTGTGATTGGCTGTTGCAGTTGTGGTGCCTCACTAGTCGGTGAGCCACAAAGGGGTACTACACCCAGACCAGTGTGTATGGTATCCCGGTGGCCAGTGGATGAGGGAGGTTCGCATGTGGCTTTCACCTACGCATTCACACACTTAGAGTCAGGGGACCAATTGGCTAAACCCGTAACCAGGGTAAATGGTCCCGGTGGAAGGTTATATAAGTGGGTAGTGAAGAGCGGGAAGGGAAGGAGAGAAAAAGGAGTTTGTGAGGGAAGACGAGGAGGACCCTGCAAGAATCGCAGAGGGAGGGTGCTTAAAGAGAGGTGACCCAGACAGAAAGGGGATCCTTGGGTGTCAGTTAACACCCGGCGCCAGACGGTCCTGATAACCGGTCTGGGGGAGCCCGGTCCATTAACAGAGAACTGGCTATGAATGCAGTGCAGGAGAGTTCAGCCCTGAGCCGCCAACGTGGAGGGCCGTGGACAATCAGACAGCCACGACCCAGTCCAAAGCACATCCTCACTAGGCACTCCGTCCAGGGTCATGAGCCCCTTAGGAAAGGGTGAACTCTATTCAGACGGTGGGCCTGGTGTAGAACAAGAGGCTCTATGCAGGGTGGCGCTAAGGAAGTAAGGAGCAACACAGAGAGAGAGAGAGAGAGGGGGCAGAGAGAGAAACCAGGAGGAACACTGTAGAAAGGCACCACATCCATTGGTAACTACCCAGGCCAGCTACCCGTGTCTGTGTACCTGTAAATTGCTTGGAGGTTATCAGTAAACCCATGCGGAGCCAAAGCAATGTGTGGTGTCTTATTTCATCACTGCGCCAGGGATCCTGCAGCACCTGTGTGGAACATCACCTTCTAGCTGCTTGCCTTCATCCCTGGAGGTCTGAAGCAGCGCTGGTGCATTCGCCAGACACCGTAGGTGGTGTCATGAACATTAGGTTTTTATTATTTTAGTTTCCACATTTTTCAGCGACCACCAGGGCCATGGACCCGGGCACTGGCCACCAGTGACAGCAACCATAATCAACACCCGGGATCCGAGTACCCCGTCGCCCTGGGGTGGGTCACAGTCAGAGTGCATTTCCACAATCTGGACAGTGATTGTGCTTGGTTGACATACACACTAGTTTATGGCAACCAACCTGCTGTCTAAGGGTATGTGCCCACAGGACGTTTTTTAAGCAGTCCTGAACGCAGCAAAACCTTAACTGCTTTCAAGGATCCTAGAGTCCTTGCCAGGAGATTTGCTGCGTTCAGGTCCTGCATTTTTATTGCGTTTTTTGAGTGTTTTTTGTGTTTTTACTGCATTTTTGATGCTGCATTTTACATGTAGAACATGTCAATTCTCTCCCATCCGCACCAAAACCACAGGGGTTTGACAATTCTTGACACTTGTAAAACCAATGTGTGTGCACAGTGTTTCTGTGAAACACATTGGTATTGCTGGGAATCAAAACCGCAGGAACAAATTAGCATGCATTACCATAAAACCAATGGTAAACTGCATGCAGAAACCGCAGGAAAAACGCAGCAAAAACGTTCTGTGGGCACATACCCATAGAGTGTTAAATAAATAATTATAAAAAACCGTGTGGGGCTTTGCGGTATTTTTCAGTCTAGCTCAGTGAAAGCAGACAGCTGCGAGTTGCCACCTTCAGCTGGGTAATTTTACCTTGGCTGGCAAAAAAAATGCATGGGATCCGCCCTATTTTTAATTGCCAGCCAAGGTAAAACTAGGCAGCTGAGACTCTCACAGAGTGTGAGAGTCTGTGATTGGCTGTTTGCCTGACAGTGCAGTGAATATGCAAGTAGCTTAATAGGTGACCCTGGAAGTGATTCAGTGGGAGACTGAGCTGACCTGGGAGCAACAGCAGGAGTCTGGTAAGCCCGATCTTCCTATCTATCTATCTATCTATCTATCTATCTATCTATCTATCTATCTATCTATCTATCTATCTATCTTCACTAGGTTCTGTCACAGCTGTATAGCAGAATAGTATGCAGACAGTGTACATCCTGTCTGTATACTGTTCCCATGCAGTTTGAGCATGATCTCATCCATGTCTGCCTTTTTACAGCCCTCCCCCCCCCACACACACCACATTGCTAATCTGTTTGAGAGTCTTTTTTTCTTTGGTTATACTGCACCTGACAATCACAGTAATGTCATTATCAAAGGTGAATATGGCATTGCTATGACTGGTAACAAATCCTAACATGTTTATTGGCTGAACATCAGTCAGGAAACATGCTTTTCAGCTCACTTGAATATCACGAGTAAAATGCAAAAAACTTGCCGAGTACTGAGTTACCGAATACTAACAAGTATACTCGCTCATTACTAGTAACAGTGCACATGATACGACCAATAAACTGAATACATATCTGATATTGAAAATTACTTACAAATGAGTAACTCTTAAAGGGGTGTTCTTACTAAAGTGATAACACATTGTTGAGATATTTCATCATTTAGGGTGCATTTAGAGAAGCAGACAATCTTCTAAGGATCAATGTAAGGCCGGTTTCACATCACGATTTAGTGCCTGTCTGTGGGATCCGAGTTTGAAGGAGGATCCCACGGGCAGGCACGGATCCACACGGATCCCTGCAATCGGATGGCAAATAGCCATCCGATACGATTCTATGCAGGATCCGTGTGGATCCTGTTCTCCCTGCCTGTCCCTGTCTGTCTCTGCTTCTTCTCTATCTGTCCCTGTCTGTCCCTCTTCTATCTCTGCTCTCCCTCTCCTCTATCCCCCCCCCCCTGGTTCTTCTCTCTGTCCTCACCCCTGTCCTCTCCCCTTCCAGTATGTTAAAAATAAAAAATCCCTCCCTGAGGATACATCACCTCTCCGGGAGCTTGATGCGACAGTCTCCATCTGGTGGCTGAAGGACCTGTGATGATGTCACAGAGCCGGTCACCTGACACGTCAGCTGACTGGCTCTCTGACATCACCACAGGATCTTCTGCACAGATGGTGACAGTCCCTGGAGGCGCCGGAAGGTAATGTATCCTCAAGGAGTTTTTTTTTTAAACAAACAGAGGGAATAGAATAGGGAAAAAAATAGGGAATAAGACAGGGAAGAGGTAAGAATAGCAGGGGGACAGCATAGACTAGCGGGGGACAGGATAGAAAAGTGGAGGGGAGGAAGATGCAGGGAGGCAGAAGCAGGGAGGACACGGAGCCAACATCGGATCCGAGTTCAACTCGGATCCAATGTCCATAAGCTCCCATGTCATCGGGGCTCAAATCGGCTTGGATCTGATGCTGTCCGATTTCATTCTCAGACACAAAAACACAGCAGGCTGCGATTTTGTGTCCGTGCTTAAATCGGACAGGATCGGATGGTGCCAAAATCGAATGGCAAAAGGCACACATCCGATCCAAACCCCATAGGGATACTTGGGATCCGATTTTGGATCGGAGTGTATCTCGGAAGCTCCAAAATCGTGATGTGAAATCGGCCTAAGAACACTTCTTCACAATTATCATGTAAATATGACAGCGATCACCAGGAGAATAGGCAAAGCACTTGCTTCTCAAATAACTGAGTCATTTATGTCGACATAAAAATATTTGATATTGGCAGCACTTCGCCCCATGTAAATAAGGGATATACTGTAATAACATTGGAGACAGAGTTATCAAGTTGACGACTGCTGTTAAACAAGTGGTCAACTTGCAGTTGTTAATGGCGGGAAATTGATCAGTCTAAATGGAAGATTACTGATTTGTGAGAACTCAGCTTTTTCAGATCCCTATTGATACCTGGAATACATTGGCAGCAGTGCGAGTTAAGCACTGTAGTTGGTGATGAGCGAGTATCAAAATATTTGCACTTGCTATACTCATAACGAGTAGTTTTCAATATTCACACACTTGCCCAAATAGCGGGTCCAATTATAGTCAATCAGTGATTGGCTCTGCCCACACACATCCGGCTATAAAACGATCATTTCCAGGACAGGGCAGGAGGGTGGGCTTTTTTGCATTTTTACTGCGTACAACACCTTGTTGTGCCCCCCAGAGAGAGCCTAACATTCAATCTGCTCTCTGTGGGTGCCTTCAGGGGTGACAGCCCCGAACCGGATTTTGGCCCCATAGTATCCTATGGGACCGGATGGAGCTGGATGGCAGCTATCTGCCATCCGGCTTCCATCTCTCCGGAAGAATCTGGGAGAAGTCAGATTTTTCTCCCGGACACAAAAACATTGCTTGCAGTCTCCCCAAAATCTCCCCAACATTGGCATCTGCCGGATCCTCCCGGATCCTCCCGGATTCCCCCGGATCCTCCCGGGGCAATCCGCGCTCTCTTAACATGGGAGCCTATGGGGCCGGATTCTCCCGGTCTTGGAGGATCCAGGAACCGGACACTTGCGGCTGCATGCTGCTGTTATTTCAGGACAGCGGTTAGCTTCCTGCGAGCTGCGGTCCTGAATCATCAGCAGCGACAGCTGTGTCAGGCTGCACACCGGACCGGAGGGCATATTAGCCCTCCGGTTCTGTGTGCTGATCCGGTCCGGGGCTGTCAGGTTCATCTCTGACAGCCCCGGATCGGACTTGACCGCAGTGTGAAGGCAGCCTGTGAGGTGCCAGTTTCCATTGTGTACTGAAGGGAGCTGTCAATTTGTGTCAGATCGATAACAATCAATAGATATAACAAGATTGCACAGCAAAACATTTAATGGGTGCAGGAAAATCACCATATTCAGTCAATCAATAATAATTTTTATTTATTTACAAAAATGTGACAACAACAACAATGAACATTAAAAACAATTAAAACCAAATAGTTCCCGGGACCCAGGTTATATTATACAGCTGAATTTTGTTTACTTCTCATGATAATATGAAGACCAAATGGACGCTGTAGCAATCAATGCAATAGTATGCAATGTTATAAATCAAAATGTCACAGTGGCTTAATAACCCAACAGACATAAGGCTCCCTACAAACCAATTAAAACTATATTAAATTAGAAAATAAACAGGGAGGGAACCTAAATGAACAAGCCACAGAAGATTAACTGTGGTCAAAAATATGTCACATACATCCATCTCACACAATCATACCAGTATTGGCTGCAACCTGGGTGTCCGGTGACCCCACGCGTTACACTGCCGATGGCAGCTTCCTCAGGGAAATGAGAAGTTGTGCTGTTCGATATCTTTATATATCGATAATGATCGACACATCAGTCATGAGCACCAGCGTTACTCGTCGAGTAACGAGTATCGCGAATGCTGTAATATCTGTGCGAATAGTAACGATTACACTCGCTCATCAGTAACTGTAGCCTCTTATCTTATTTTCCATCTACAGCAGATCATGCTTCTGTCCATCTTAAATGCAAAGGAAATGCCACAGGACCTCTGTGTTAAGGCCACGTCACACGTGACGACATCGCCGCTGATAACATACGCGATGTAGGGGCGTGGCCTATTGGCGGCAACATCGCCCCTACGTCGCCTCATGTAAAGGGGCGATGTCGGCACCGCCCGGAGGTCGCCTGGTTTCGGAGCAGTGCTCTGAAACCAGGCGACCGATCTGGGGCGATGTGCACACATCGCCCCATGTAACCGGCCGCCGGCGAGCTGACAGGGATGGGAGCCATATGCTCCCATTGTCCTGCATCGCCGCTGGGGTTTTGAGACTCCCCAGCGGCGATGCCGCCTGTTAGTTCGCCGGCACGGCGCTGTAGGTGTCGCCCCATGTAAATGGGGGACAGCGACGCTGGCGGGGCGCCAAAAACGTGCGCGCCCCCGCCAGTCGCCGCCGACATCTACAGCGCCGTCACCAGGTGTGACGGTACCTTTATTCTTCTTCCCCGGATAGGACTCCAAGCCATAATGATATGACATGCCCTAGTGATGCTGGATATTGGCATATTATTATATATTTCATTTTATATTATTATTATATATATATTATAGATTTTAAGTTAGAAAAATATGATCACTCTCTATTAGCCTCTAAGGGTACGGACACACTGGCGTGAAAGTCGGATGACTGTAATGCGTGATTTTATAGCATTGCTGTTGGACCAATATTATTCAATGTCTGAGAGCACATTGGTGAGTGTCGGACATTTGTTTCTCATCCGGATCATGGATGAGAAAAAAATAGCAACATGTTGCGAGAGTATGTGATTCAAGCACAAGACTCGCTAATGCAAGTCTATGGGTCCGACAAAATCACGGACCGCACACGGACAGCACAGGGTCAGCGTAGGGAGAGTGATTTTAACATGGTGTCGTTTGCTGGAAAAAGAATAGACAGGATAGATAGGATAGAATAGGTAGATCGGGTTCACCTGTCTCCAGCTGCTACCTCCGGGGCCTCCTATTAAGCTAATTACATTCACTGCTCTGTCAGACAAACAGCCAATCACAGAATCTCACACTGTTTGAGAGCTTCTGTGATTGGCTTTTGTAGTCAGATTGGATTTCCTCAATCTGGACAGTGATTCTGCTTGGTTGCCATACACATTGGTGTAGGGCAACCAACCTGGCGTTATATGGTGTGAAATAAATAAATATAAAAAAAATGCGTGGGGCTTTACAGCTATTTTAAGTTTAGCACGATGAAAGCAGACAGCTGTGAGTTGCCACCCTCAGCTGCCTAATTTTCCCTTGGCTGGCAAAAAAAATAGCATGGGTTTCACCCTATTTTTCATTGCCAGCCAAGGTAAAACTAGGCAGCTGAGGGCTGGTATTCCCCGCCGGGTGAGAACCCATTGTTATAGGGCCCCCACGCTAAAGAACAACAGCCCACAGCCACCGCTGAAAATGGTGCATTAATAATAAGCCTTACCAGGCTCTTTCAGCAGCCCTGGTGGCGGTGGCACGCTGGGTAATAAAGGGGTTAATACCAGCTTTGTGATACAAGCTGGTATTAAGCCAGAGATTCTTAATATCAGGCCAAGTTAGACCCAGCCATTGCTGACACCATTGCCATAGTAACCAAATTAGCGGTTACTACAGCAACCATGCCCGCGGTGAGATCACAGCGGCTCCTGAATGAGCGGCTCAAACAGGAGCTGCGGGAGTAAAGGCCCAGCTTACCGGAGCTCCTTACCGATAACAGCAGCACTGGCAAGCAGAGAGTTAACTCTGGAAAAACATGTTAAGGCGCCTGGAAATGGCGCTTAATATTAATGTGCCATTTTCAGGGGCGACTGTGGGTTATTGTTCTTTAGCGTGGGGGGCTTTATAACAATGGGCCCTCCCCCGCTGGGAATAACAGCCCTCAGCTGCCTAGTTTTACCTTGGTTGGCAATGAAAAATGGGGCAAAGCCCACACATTTTTTTTTTGCCAGCCAAGGGAAAATTAGGCAGTGGAGGGTGGCAGCTCACAGCTGTCTGCTTTCATCGAGCCAGGTTTAAAATTGTTGCAAATCCCCATGCATTTTTTTAAATATTTATTTATTTCACACCCTATAATGCAAGGTTGGTTGCCCTACACTAATGTGTATGGCAACCAAGCAGAATCACTGTCCAGATTGAGGAAATCCAGTCTGACTACAACAGCCAATCACAGAAGCTCTCAAACAGTGTGAGCTTCTCTGATTGGCTGTTTGTCTCTCAGAGCAGTGAATATTAGTCATTAGATTAATAGGCGGCCCCGGAAGTAGCAGCGGGAGACAGGTGAACCCGATCTACCTATTCTATCGTATCTATCCTGTCTATTGTATTCAATCACTCTGTTCTGTCAACTCTTTTCTCACTTTATACAGCATGAGAAATGCCATGTTAAAATCGCATTACACACGGACAACACACAGACAGCACTTGGATGTGATCCAAGAAAATGTTGAACACTCGCATAGCATTTGGATACAAAACGGAGCAAAAATCGGATGACACTCGTCTAACTCTCCTGGACAACAAACGGGGTATTTTTTTTTACGCCAGTGTCTTTCCACCCTAAGGCTGGAAACACACTGTCCATCTGATATATGAGTCACTCGAACGAGTGTCAGATCATTAACCCTGAACGACCTAGAAATACAAGTAGCTGACGCTCCCGTCCTGACAGGGAGAGATCATTCAGGGTTAATGATCCGACACTTGTCCGAGTGACTCGTATATCACACGGACAGTGTGTTTCCAGCCTAATAGAAATTCTCAAATATGGTAGACAACAGCCCTGTTTTTAAATTAATCGATGTGTACAGTGAAATGCTGCATTTGCTCTGCAGAGTAATAATATAGTTCACCTGTTGGTAAAATCTTGATTGTAAACTGATCCAAAAATGGGAGCCGATTGGAAGCACATACAGGATAACTTGTCAAAAATAAAATTTAGGACATCATATCAATTCTTCCTGCCGATGTATTGCCATTGTCTAGATGAGTGAATACTGCATTTCTCTTAGGGTGCCTTCACACTGCGGCGTGATCCGGTCCGGGCTGTCAGGGTCATCCCAGACAGCCCCGGACCGGATCACGCTGCAGTGTGAAGGCACCCTCAGGATAGAATTGACCGTTCCTGCAGTGTTTTGATCCAGGCATCTATTTAACCCATTGCTTGCCAAATTAGCAATTTTCCTTTTCGAAAATTGGTGTATGAAATCTCTCTGGGTGGAAGAATATTCAATTAAAAATGACAATGACATGATTTCCTGTTTTGAAAACATTCATTTTACAAACACAACACAAAAAATTGGACCTAATTATAAAATCTTAGTTACTAGAAGTAAAAGATTAGGCGTCCCAAAAAAAGGACATTGGTAGATAATGGGTTAATGCATTGGTTAGAAGTCACTTCCACCATATCAGTATTAATTATCACTCACAACACTCTTAATGCAATCATTGTAAATTTCATCAAGTGATTGCTGTATTACAGCGTGGCCATAAAATCAATTTACTTTGACTTAATGGTGGGTTTACACGCCGCGATATCGGCGTCCAACTCCGATCCAACTCCGACAAAAAGTCATGTGGTTCGCGAGTTGGACCCGATATCGCTCGCGCGTTGTACGGTTTGAACGTACAACGCGATCCTGGAACGATGCCAAAACGATATCGGGTTGAATGAGCGTGCCATTCAACTACCCGATATCGCATGGCCGTTGTAGCAGCATCGTAGCATGTAACAGCACAACTACGATATGTACTCGCAACTCACCCATTAACTCCCATGTTAAATGGTCGGCATACACATCGTAGTGACGTTGTTTCCCGATATCGCAGCGTGTAAACCGCCGATGCGATATCGGGAAAAGTGTCAAAAAATGCGCCTCCCGCGCTGTTGTATACCGATATCGTCCCGATATCGGGACGTGTACACCCACCATAAAAGCCATGTCTAGAGGCATATTACTGCATTTAACAGGAACAGGTGTTGCCACTTGTATTTTCTGTGAATGCCTAATTATTTTTCCTCCACAATTATGGTTTTCCTACCACAGCAGCCAGTGGAATTTTATTAAAGTTTTATAGCCCAATAATATTTTTGTAGTGCAGCTGAGTGGCCTAAAAACAAAGGGAGGTGCACTCAGTTTGTAATCCCGTGCCACCCTGGACTGGTGGCTTCATGGCCCATCAGTCGTTTTCTTGGCTTCAAGCATTATGTATCTTCCTTACACAGGAAGGTTGGAATGGTATCAAACCTGTAGGAATATTGTTGTAGTTTGCAAGGGAATTTTAGGATTTTTGGTAAAGCAGCTACTGACAATAATCATACAATTGCTGCCCATTATTGTCTTTTTGAGAAAGGTTACCCACCTATCCCAAGAATATCATCCTTGTTCTTAGTAGGCTCTTCCTTGAATATGGTAAATTACTTATAGAGGAGTTTTGGCATGTTTTGTACATAAGTATGACAACCTTATTTTTAATAAATGTTTTAGGTTTAATTTAAATATATTAAGGAAAATGACCTAAAATGATGTACAGCATATTGCAAAGTAACCACATTTTGGCAGTATGTACTTTCCATTCCATGCAAATCTTTGTTTGTTATTAACCTTTCAGTCATAGTTATTTAAATAAAAATAAATGTGCTTCTGAAATGTCATCAGCTTATGAAAGTGTATTCCACTGACACTGGTCAAATATGAACGCTATAATGTGGAGATGAAATTGAGTACATTAGGTCCTGCAGACTTCCTTTGAAAAAACAAGCAGGATTAGGCTGGGGATATTTACACTGCTTTAGGCTGTGAAAGGCAAACAAGATTGCTTTGGATTTATGTCCTAAAGGGCAGCTGCCACTGTATCCTCCTTCTAGCTGCAGGGCACTTGTTGAGGGAATTGGTCTTTGTATAGATACTCTGATATGAGATCGGATATGACAGCTAATATGGTCTGCAGAATGTCAGGAGTACTGACTCACCGTACAAATGAGTTACTCCTGAAGGGTCGAGCACCAATATGTTACAGCAATAGATGATGGAGATCAAGCTATTATATTTTTCAGTGCTTATGCTTACATAAGAAAACAAAATAGAATAAAATTTATTATTACCTTTGCATATTAACTTTGAATTTGGCCTCTACCCTGCAATCCAATCTTTGAGGACAAAATGTAGTACTGTATACATAGTGCAGTGTAAGTGTGAAATATATGTTGTAAGCAATGCTGTGTAATGTAGCCATCTATTGACCAGATTTTGTACGCTGTGTGCAGAATTATTAAGCAAGTTGTATTTTAGATGATTACCGTATTTTTATTATTGATCAACAACTATGTTCTCAATCAACCCAAAAGACTCATAAATATCAAAGCTTAATATTTTTGAAAGTTGGAGTGGGTTTTTTTATGTTTGGCTATCTTAGGAGGATATCTGTTTATGCAGGTAACTATTACTGTGCAGTCCTGAATTTTTACACAAAATTGGAATGAGAGACACGTCGGAATGTCCAAAATGTAAGAATGAGAATGTAGGAATCATACATATGTTGTGGGAGTGTCCGAGGCTACAGGCCTTTTGGATGGTAGTGATTGCAATGATTGAAGGAAAGTATGGATGTGTGGTGCCTTGGAACCCACTAGTATGTGTGTTGGGGTGTGTGGAAGACATACAGGTTACCAGTGCTCAGAAGAGAGCGATAGCTAGACTGTTATATATGGCTAGGAAATTAATTGCTAGGGGCTGGATCGGGACCGAGCCCCCCTCTAGGAAGGAATATGTTCAACAGGTGGAATATACCATTAGCTTAGAAGAAGGTATATACCGGAGGAGAGAAGCTTTAACGACATTTGAACAACTCTGGGCACGATGGAAGAGTATATGTGTATAACTTATGGGATTTACTGTTCTTTAAAGTCAACTTATGAGTACGAAGTAGGTTCTAAAGCTTTGTTATAGATTGATAATACTGTTTTTTCGAATGCCATTATATTTGGCAACACTGTATAGGTAGGGACATGGATACCAGATGTGATTTTTGCTGTCTATAGAGGGGAAGGGGACGGGGAAAGGGATGTTGGGGTTATATTCTGTAAGGGGAGTTTGGGATATAATGTTAAAAGCTTATGTGCAATTTAGATGCAATATATTGTATTTCTGTTTGGCGACTAATCATAATAAAAACATCTAATTAAAAAAAAAAAACTATTACTGTGCAGAATTATTAGGCAACTTAATAAAAACCAAATATATTCCCATCTCACTTGTTTATTTTCACCAGGTAAACTAATATAACTGCACAAAATTTTGAAAAAAACATTTCTGACATGCAAAAACAAAAAAACAAAAAAAATTAGTGACCAATATAGCCACCTTTCTTTATGATGACACTCAACAGTCTTCCATCCATAGATTCTGTCAGTTGCTTGATCTGTTTACGATCTACATTGCATGCAGCAGCCACCACAGCCTCCCATACACTGTACCGAGAGGTGTACTGGTTTCCCTCCCTGTAGATCTCACATTTTAGGAGGGATCACTTGTTGTCTATGGGGTTCACCACAAGGGGGCCATGTCATTATTTCTTCTTCTGTTAGACCTTTACTGGCCAGCCACGCTGTGGAGTAGTTGGATGCTTGTGATGGAGCATTGTCCTACATGAAAATCATGTTTTTCTTGAACGATACCGACTTCTTCCTGTACCACTGCTTGAAGAAGTTGTCTTCCAGAAACTGGCAGTAGGTCCGGTAGTTGAGCTTTACTCCATCCTCAACCCGAACAGGTTCCACAAGTTCATCTTTGATGATACCAGCCTATACCAGTACCCCACCTCCACCTTGCTGGCATCTGAGTCGGAGTGGAGCTCTCTGTCCTTTACTGATCCAGCCTCTGGCCCATCCATCTGGCCCATCAAGAGTCACTCTCATTTCATCAGTCCATAAAACTTTTGAAAAGTCAGTCATAAGATATTTCTTGGCCCAGTCTTGACATTTTATCTTATGTTTCTTGTTCAAAGGTGGTCGTTTTTCAGCCTTCCTTACCTTGGCCATATCCCTGAGTGTCATGCTTCTGGGGGAAGGCGCCCAAGAGTGGACCCACTGGGCCGTGGTACCAAACTCCCCTGGGTGAGCTGGTCCTAGTTTAACCAACCCCTATACAGGGTTTGTCTGGGGCAAGCCCAGGGGGTCTAAATACCACAGCTGCTAGTACCAGGGGGTGGCTTGTAGTGTTACCCTATACTACGGTATAGCTAAGGAGGATTCGAGGGATCCCAAGGCTAGGAGAGCAGGAATGGGTCTACCGGAGGAGAGCACAAGGAGGGCCTGACTAACAGCCAGAGAAGCCAGAAGCTTACTAACTCAGTAACCAGGCACTTCCCATCAGTGGAGGTGGAGGCGGCCTGGTATACCAGAGGACGGACAGCTATTGGTCAAGGGGAGTGTCAGGTTGAGCCATGATGGCCCCTACATTCACAGGGGAGGAGCGCAACTGCGCCTAGTGCACCGCTGATTAGGTTCATGACTCCAACCATTGTAGTGTGCTGATGTGTGAGCCCGGTGGTCAGTGGACAGGAAGGGGACCCAGCGATGGCTCCAAGACACAGCACGCATGGACACCGGATGCCCGGTAGAGGAGCAGAGGATGCAGACCCAGGAGAGGTGAGCTGGGGAGCAGTGCCAGGGTACCTAACAGTACCCCCTCCCTCATGCCCCCTCCACCAAAGGCGCGTTAAGAACCTCGCCAGAATAGGTAGTGCATTAATGTTCTCCCGTGGTTCCCAGGTCCTCTCCTCAGGACCGAAGCCAACCCAGTCAATTAGGATGATTTTGCCTCTACTTTTCTTCATGGCAAGGATGTCCCTAACTTCATAGACATTCTCAGAGGATGGATGAAAACAACTACGCACCACGGGTTTCAACAACGAGACATGAAAGAAGTTAGGGATGCAAAGCGAGGCAGGCAGTCTCAGCCTGCAGGCAACGTCATTGATGCGTCTCAGGACTTCGAAGGGACCGTTATAACGCGGCCCTAACTTGCAGGATGGCAACTTCAGCCTGATATATGTGGAAGAAAGCCACACTTTATCGCCTGAGAGGAAAGATGGTGAATCCAGACATCTCTTATCAGCATGTCTCTTCATTTGTCGGAGGCTTGTGTAAGAGCATCTCTGGTCTCTCTCAAGATCTTGGAGAAGTCCACGGACAATGCATCAGCCGCCGGGTTGCCGGACGCTGAGGAGATCGGAAGAGGCAAACCAGGATGTTGCCTGAATACCACGACAAAATGGGATTTAGCTGACAGCTCATTAGAGTGATTGTTGTAAGCGAATTCCGCCCAAGGGAGGAGACAGGTCCAGTTATCGTGATGAGCGTTGGCGAAGTGCTGAAGATAGGTGGTGAGGACTTGATTAAGGCGCTCCACCTGCCCGTTGGACTGAGGATGATAGGCAGACGAGAAGTCCAACATGAGGTCCATATGCTTGCACAGTGCCCTCCAGAACCGGAAAGTGAACTAGACTCCCCTATCGGACATGATATCGCGAGGAAATCCTTGGAGCCAGAAGGTGTGTTTGATATCTTGGCCAACTCAGGAGCGGTTGGTAGACCAGGCAAAGGAACGAAGTGGGCCATTTTAGAGAAGCGGTCCACAACTATCCATATGACTGTACAGCCAGAGGAGCAGGGAAGATCCTTAATGAAATCCATGGCTATGTGTTGCCACAGAGCCGATGGAATTGGGAAAGGCAGTAGACGTCCAGCCGGCAACTTCCTGGACACCTTATTTCTAGCACAAGATGGATATTAAGCAACAAAATCGTGGATGTCTTGACAGATAGTAGGCCACCAATAGTGACGAGAGATTATAGAGACTTTTTAACTCCAACATGGCCAGCAATTCTCGACGAGTGTCCTCATGACAGGATCGTCTATCTCTTATCCTGTGCCACGAAGGTCTTACCCGGTGGAAGCCTAGCTATACGTAAGGGAGCCACAGTGATTATCTTGGTGGGGTCAACGATATGGAAGGACTCCTCCACATACGACGGCTGGAAGGACCTTGACAAGGCATCAGCCTTGACATTTTTGCTGCCAGGCCAGATGTGCAGTTCAAAATTGAAACGGGCAAAGAACAGGGACCACCATAACTGCCGGGGGTTGAACCTCTGGGCGGACTGGAGATAAGCCAGGTTCTTATGGTCGGTGAAGATAATGAAAGAATGAATGGCACCCTCGAGGAGGTGTCACCACTCCTCTAATGCTAATTTGATGGCCAGCATTTCACGATCCCCGATAGAATAGTTGCGCTCTGATGCAGTAAATGCTTTGGAGAAAAAAGGTGACTAAATGACTCGAAGAGGATTTCTGGAGAGGACAGGCCCTGCTCCTATGGAGGAGGTGTCTACCTCTACAATGAACTGTCTGTTTACCTCTGGTTGGTGCAAGATAGGAGCCTCGGATAAGGATCCTCCGGGGTCCAGTTGCAGGACATTGCTCCCTTATAGATGAGAGCCATGATGGTTTTGATCAAGGAAGTGAAATGGGAATGAATTGCCTATAAAAATTTGCAAAGCCAAGGAACCAGTGGGTAGCCTTAGTCTCCACAGGACGGGGCCACGTCAGAATGGCAGAGAGCTTCTCAGGGTCCATTCGTAGTCCAGAATCCGAGATGACGTACCTGAGAAAGGGTAAAGAGGTCTGCTTAAAGACGCATTTGGTGCATCGCTGATTAGGTTCATGACTCCGACCATTGTAGTGTGCTGATGTGTGAGCCCAGTGGTTATCGGACAGGAAGGGGACCCGGCGATGGCTCCGAGACACAGCACGCCTGGGCGCCGGATGCCCGATCAGTAGAGGAGCAGAGGATGCACAACCAGGAGAGGTGAGCTGGGAAGTGGTGCCAGGGGACCTAACACTGAGTATTTCCACTTGAGAAAGACGGTACTACACCGTCGAAACATGTCGTGGCGGATGGAGGATTTTCAATAAAAGGACTTTCCAGTCAGCAGAGTCCTCAGCTTTGTTTTGGAGCGCTCAGCACGAGACCGTGCAAATTGAATTCACTAACACTGAGTATAGCACACCTTGTGCTTTCTGATACTCCAGTAATGTTGCAGCTCTGAAATATGGCAAAACTGGTGGCAAATGGCATCTTGGCATCTTCACGCTTGATTTTCCTCAATTCATGGGCAGTTATTTTGCTCCTTTTTTGCCCAACACGCTTGTTGCGACACTGTTGGCTATTTGCCATGAAACGCTTCATTGTTCAGTAATCATGCTTCAAAAGTTTGGCAATTTCAAGACTGACACATCCCTCTGCAAGACATCTCACAATTTTGGACTTTTCAGAGCCCGTCAAATCTCACTTCTGACCCATTTTGCCTAAGGAAAGGCATTTGACTAATAATTAAGCACACCTTATATAGGGTGTTGATGTCATTACGCCACACCCCTCCTCATAATAGAGATGCACCTCATCTGATTTACTTAATTGGTAGTTGGCTCTCAAGCCTATAAAGCTTTGAGTAGGACAACATGTATAAAAAGTATCATGTGATCAAAATGCTCATTTGCCTAATAATTCTACACACAGTGTATGTGTCTGCTTCCCTGAGTTCCTCAGGAAGGGATAGCAAGTGTTAATTTTCAGCCAGACACCCAACAAGGGGTGTATTGTAGTAGCTATAACTAGCCTGCAGACATTTTCAAAAAGGAGAGACACAGAGAAGAAGGAAAGGTAAAGTCACACCTGTGTGAAGGCGTAGTGAGTGAAGTGAACTTGAGCTTAATATGGGTGGACCGCTGGGTCAGCCCTAAACCTTAGACACAGGGATGAGAGTGAGAGGCCTGTAAAGCCTGTTGCCCATATTCACCAGGTCAGATCTCCTCGGAAAACGTATTGGGATAGCAACTGTCAGCCCCATCTAGATGTCATTCTTTGGGGTTTAACTGAGGGCTCCTAAGCTCCTGTGAGTGGGCTGACGTGAAGTAAATTGTCCTACAGCTGCCCCACCAGCTTTCCTAATCCCTGTGGATGGCATGGGTCCACAGCTACCTAGGACTGTTTGATTTTATCTAGCGTAATATTGACGTTAAAGTGATCATGAGTAGAGAAAGCACAATGGAGCCAGGGAAGCTGTCTGCAACAAAAGTGATAATAACTGTAAAGTGTGTGGCCCTTAAACATTACAAGCAAGTGCCTGCAATGTGAGTATACAGTCATGGTTGCATGATGTGTGATGTAAAAAGTAAAGAATTTTTAAAGTTAAACCGTACTGTCGTGTCTGAGTCTTCCCTCGGGAGCCCAAGCACAAGTAACCCCTGCTTCCAAAGGGGAGGTGGTAGAGGCACTGAATGACCATCTAGGCTAGGGCCATGCAGTAGCAAATGTTGTACCTCACCCATGAATATAACAGCCCCATGCCACCCCTCCAACACTACTAATTGTCAGCGTTCCATATGAAATTAATGTATAATGTCCCATACTTGGTATTTATATGGTTTTCAGTTTTTAGTTATCTAAATGGCCCAACTATTTGGGGCCATAATGATCAAGTAATTTTTTTAGTTTCTTTAATTGTCACTTTCCAA
Source organism: Allobates femoralis (assembly GCA_033576535.1). NCBI lineage: Eukaryota > Metazoa > Chordata > Amphibia > Anura > Aromobatidae > Allobates > Allobates femoralis. The sequence continues at coordinate 368,113,937 of JARQOC010000005.1, read as the reverse complement.
GCCATATAAATAATATAGCAAGTAATTTTTCCAGAATTTTTGCTCTTGGCATTTACTCACCAGTTTCTCCCAGCTACACTAAAATGAGGAAAAAATAGCCAATCTTGATAAACTGGGGGCTTATTTTTTGGAGGACAAATTTGTTTTTATAATGTTACCATTGAAGGGCATATCACTCATCAACATTAAAATTGCAACAACAACAATAAGAAAAAGTCATGGAATTATGAATCTAACTGCATAGATAGACATGTTAATAATTTGCAAATGATGAACAAATGGAAACATGCTGATTTATTCAGTATAGAGTGCAGTAATACTCGCACATAATGCTTTTGCTTATTAAGCTGAAGATGTTCCACAACACTGAATGCATTTGTACAGATGAATAGTCAAGATCCACTGATTCAGGTCTCTTTGCAATTTCCAGCTAATAACATCACAGATTGCTTGATAGGAGACTAGTCCGTAGATGCTGCAGGTCGTGGTAGCCCAATTAGCCCAAGCAGGCTGCTCACAGTAGCATGAAAAACGAGGGCCTGACATAATTGTGTTGAAAAATCGCTCCTGGTACAGTTTGGAGAAATGGAAGTACCACTAGTTGAGTAGTTAGTGTACCTTGAATGAAAGTAAAAGAACCATGGCTACTGCACATTAAACCATCCCACACCATAATCCAATGAGTTGGAACATTCCCTTCTGAAGGCCTCTTCATGGCATTTCCTGTATAGGGTCCAGACCAATCATTGTATCCAGGATAAAAGGGGACTCACTGAAAAGGATAGACCACCATTCCATTCTCTCCTGCTACATTCCAGCCTCCATCTGGGACAATGTGGGCTCTAGCATGAAGAGGTAGCTAACAAAATGCAACCGGCATAAGACAGCACCACCATATTTAGAATCAAAGGAGGTGAAATACTGTGTCTTTTTCCTGCAAAATCTGTGTACCTGGAGATCTTTGGGGTGGTCATCTGCTAATCTCAGAGCGGGAAAGAATAATTATCCAAAGTAGATAGTGTCAGTGAAGGTACCTTTACACGCCGCGACGGCAGGCTGGATACATCCCGCTACTTCACGTGCACGAGCACGCTCAAACGGTTACAAACGGTCAACGCACCCTCTTTACACGCCGCCACAAGGTGCGCTACGCCACGCTACATCTATAGCTAGCTACATCGCCGGGTGTCTCAAGTAGCCAGCTGTAGCTCATTTACACACCGCTATAACCAGCTACTATGGGCGGACCTGGTGCAGCAGGGCCAGCACATAGGCGTGCCACAATTGTGGATTACGAGCCGTCCGTACGCTGATAGGACGAAGCAATCACATCCTAATTGGGCAGGCAACGCAGGAGGCTGAGTAATACAGCACGCTCGAGCGATTGTGTAGTGTGACTCGTCAGCTCCTTTAAATATGCCTCCCTATGCAGCGACTACCAATCGTCATGCAGCAGCTTCCACCAATGATCGCACATGCGGCGCGGTAACACGAAGCCAGGGTCACGCCTTAGCTACATTGCAGCTACATCGCAGCCTGTCCCGAGTTCCCTTCCGTTGCTTCTTTACACGCCGATACAGCTCGCTACCATCGGCGATGTAGCCATCAGTTTTCGAGCAGAGCCCATAAACAGATGTATCTGTCGCCGGCTGTAGCGTCGCGTCTTCAGACGCCGCTACGACGGGCTACATTGACGCTACAAGCTACATTTGTAGCCTGTAGCGGGCTGTATCCAGCCTGCCGTCGCGGCGTGTAAAGGTACCATGACACTTGTCCAGCTTAAAAGTCTAAGGCTAGCTACACATCACGATTATGTGCTGTCAGGTTCTGTCTGGTGTTTTGCAGGAAGCACCAGACAGATCCGGATAGCCCCGAACAAAACAGAACCGGATGGCAAATATGCACTCCGATCCTGTTTTCTGCTGGAATCAGCGGCTGCCGCTGTCTAAGTGTTGAAATTTCAGCATGGCGGCTGGAGGGAGCTCTCCAGGTGCTGAAATTTCAGCTGGGGAGCTCTCCAGGTGTTGAAATTCAGTGGCGGCTGCTTTTGGCTGCTGCCGCTCTTTCAGCACCCGACGTCCGGGAACTGGTCCAATTTTTTTATCCGATTCAGTGCCCATAGACTCCCATGCTATGGGTGCTGGATCCGGGAGGATCCGATTTTGTCCAATTTTTGCCCTGGACACAAAAAATGCTGCAAGCTCCGATTTTGTATCCGGGACAAAAAAACAAAATCTGGGAGACAATAGGGGCAAAATCGGATCCGGGGCTTTCCGGTTCACACCAAACAGCCCCGAATCCCGAAAATTGTGGTGTGAAGCCGGCCTTACTTTATTTAAAGAGGACCTGTCACCTCCCCCTCCTGCTACTTTCCAAACTGAAAGCACCACTGAATGCAGCGCCAGAGCCTACCTTGCTTCAGATTATGCTGTATGCATACAACAGGGCAGGCTCCTGCACTGACGTCACAGGCAGGAGGCGGCACAGAGAAGAAGGAGGCAGAGAGGAGCCCCGTGTACAGCGAGGACTCCATAATCAGTAAGTCCCTCCACACTCATTATCTCTAAACTTCATAAAGTGTTTTTTACAGCTTACAGGGCGGGTAGAAACATGGGAGACCCATTCCCTGAATGCAGTAGACATGCTGCATTCAGTGATTCAGTGGTGCTTTTAGTTTGGAAAGCACCAGGGAAGTGAAAGGTCCTCTTTAAAGTTGCATAAAATACTGATGTGCAAAGCGAGATAAACATAGGGGAGAAACAAGGTGGTGGGATACACGCCTGGATGATGGCTGTTTTACACGTCTATAATTTATACGCGTCTGTTGGTCCCGTGCAAGTGCAAAAGCACAATTCAGCCATCATCATGTCTTGTGCTTTGCTACCTTTTTTCTCCCCTCAATCTTATCTGACTTTATGCACAAGTATTTTATACAACTTTAAATAAAAGAAGAATTTTAACCTGGACAAATGTAGCTGGTGCTTCATACTTCAGTTTACCATGAAGAGGGTTTCACGAGAGAATAATAGCCCCTTCTGATTGACTGGGCTATGTGATGTTTATCTGCAAAATATTATTAGGAAACTTGCCTGGCAGCATCTAAGCATATGTGACTCCTTTCTGACTGATGTAGTCTTCAGAAATGTGTAAAGGTACCGATACATGGTACGATATCATGAACGATATCGCTCAAACGTCAAGGGTTTGGAGTCGTTCAAACGACATCGTTAGTACGTTGTTGCGTGTAACACTGAGATATGACTACGATAAATAGTTTGATCGCTGATCGCAGATTTGAGAACATGTTCTTATATCAGACGATCGTCGTTCAGCCAACCTGCTGCATCGTTGTGTGTGACACCACGATAACGATATTGTTAACGACTTTGCCTATTCACAACTGTGAACAAGGTTTGTGCGAACGATACCTGCTCGCCACATTATTGGTGCATCGTAAACGATATCCAGATGTGTGACATCTCACCAACGATCTCAAAAAGATGTCCTAACGACCGCACTCCCGGGAGATCATTGGTGAGATCTTAACGACATTGAAGCGTGTAGCGGTACCTTTATGGTTGTGAGCATTTGATTTGCATTCAATTGATTTGCTTATCTCTAGCAATCAGCCCCCCTCTATAGTTATTTCAAAACTATTATGCAAATGTAAAATTTTCTCATTAAACTCATGTCAAAATATTACAAAATAACCAATTGTTTTTAATTATAACAAAAAGCTAATATATGTTTCATTGCAGGCTCACTCATCAGTGGAAAGGGCTGGACTAATCAGTGGCGTGAGAATGAAAAAAATTCAGTCAAATGACAACTTTGTTCTTTGTGGGCTGGCTCTCAAGAAGGCTTTAGAGGAAGACAAGACAGACGGTCTTATCCCAGTGTTTGTATGTGTATTTTTTTTATCTTTCACTGTCGCATCGGGAGTGGGGTGAGATGAAGATGGGGGGCGGGCTGTTTGGCATTGGGGCCATTAGCTGTGACTTGACCCTGTGGGGTGTCAGCAGGGGCATGTGTGGGGAGTGAGGGCATGTGGGGGGGTAATAGGGGTGAGCAGGGGCAGTGTGGGGAGGTGAAAGGGATAAACAGCAGCAGTGTGGGGTGAGTGGGGGCATGAGGAGGGGCAGTGTGGGTGATTGGGGTGGGGGAAACCAGGGGCAGTGTGGGTGATTGTGGGCAGTTGGGGGGGAGAAGGTGAGAGGGGTAAGGAGTGATGAGATGGGGGGGTAAGAGGAGTGAGCAGGGGCAGTGTGGCTGAATGGGGGGTAATCAGGGGCAGTGTGGGTGATTGTGGTCATTAGGGGGGGTGAGAGGGTAAGGAGGGTGTATGGGTGAGTGGGGGGGTAAGCTCGAGCAGTGTGGGTGAGTGGGGGCAGTGTGGGTGAGTGGGGGCATGGGGGGGAAGAGGAGTGAGCAGGGGCAGTGTGGGTGAGTTGGGAGGGCTATGGAGGGTGATTGTGGGTGAGCAGGGGCAGTGTGGGTGATTGGGGGGTAATGAGGGGCAGTGTTGCAGATGTTAGCCCCGCTGCCCCTGTAATGTTAGTTGAGGAGGTGGGGTGGTGGTAGCAGACTGTAGGCCGGTGGGCCTGCAGGCTGGAATGAGAGTGTGGCGCTGGGGCGGCGGCGGCATGAGAGCGAGGGCCGCAGCGGCGGTCAGCTTGTGTGATGAAGGGGGCCGCTGATGGAGCCGGCGGCCCCTGCAGTAATAGGGGTCCCCCGGGCTGCGGCGGGCGGTGGGCCTGAAGGAAGCCGCAGATGGTGGCGGCGGGCCCATGTGTAATGTGGCTTACCGTGGCTGCGGCGGGCGGCGGGCCTGGAAACAGAGTGCGGCGGCGGCATCAGAGCGGTGGTGGAGGCAGCAGTGTGCGGGGGTGTGCGGTGAGGGGAGCCTGCAGGGAGCCGCCGGCAGGCAGCGGCATGGGTGTCGTAATATGGAGGCGCTTCCAGGGTAGGCAGCATATTCGGCAGTTTAGCGCAGGCATCCTTGCTCCATAGCGCCACAGTGGCCGGAAGCGCTAAACTGCCGATTATGTATAGAGATAGCATATCAATCAATAGCATGCATTAATGAGTTCTAAACTGTCCCTGGAATGAACATCAGCAGAAAAAGGTTATTTTGTGAGCTTTAGGGTGCATTCACACACTGCATATTTGCTGAGTATTTTTACGCGAGTGCTGTTGCAGTTTTTATAGCCAAAACCAGTGGAACAATCAGAGGAAACGTCTAATAGAAACAAATGCTCCACTTCTGTATTTAATCACCCACTGCTGGTTTTAATCAGCCACGTATACGCAGCAAATACGCAATGTGTGAACGCACCCTTATAGTTTTGGCTTCCAATGATAAACACCAAATTTAGGGTGTGTTTAGACTGGCTGACCTGCATTATTAGACAATTGCTGATCAGGCACATAGAATGCTGTGGCCATAATATTTAATCTGTTTTTATTAGAACTTAAACAAACAATCACATCCATAACATTATCATAATAAGAGTACAAATTCACTTAGTAGGCCTCACAGGGGCTATGTAGCATATCAACTTCACAAGCATACATACTTCATCATCGATTACTTCTATTATCAGTCATTATTTGATTATATATAGCTGTAGCCGATGCAAATGCTCGGGATTCAAATGTTTAAGTTTGAATATAGTAATTTATAGCCTAGTTAGCTATGCATTAATGCATTGGTATCTGACAAATATCGTATTATACTTTGATTATTTAATAAGTTTTTAATAGTATTAGCATCATAATAGCAATAATATAAGCATAGCATTATTATTAGCTAAGATATATAGCTATGTTATATAATTAACATTATACTATAGCATTATTATAGCATGCATTAATAACATTATATAATATAGCATTAATACATTATTATTAGCATTAATAGCATTATTAATAATGCATTATTAGCATTAATTAATAGCATTAATAACATTATAATTAATAGCATTGCATATGATTATTATTAGCATTAATAGCATTAATAATAGCATTATTAGCATTAATAATAGCATTAATAACATTATTAATAGCATTAATAGCATTATTATTAGCATTAATAGCATTAATAATAGCATTATTAGCATTAATAATAGCATTAATAACATTATTAATAGCATTAATAGCATTTATTAATAGCATTAATAGCATTATTATTAGCTTTTAAATTAATACATTAATAGCATAAATTAATAGCATTAATAGCATTAATAGCATTATTAATAGCATATTAATAGCATTAATAGCATTATTATAGCATTAATAGCATTAATAATAATACATTAATAGCATATAATAGCATTAATAGCATTAATTAATAGCATTAATAGATTATTAATAGCATTAATAGCATTATTATTAGCATTAATAATTATTATAATAGCATTAATTAGCATTAATAATAGCATTAATAGATTATTAATAGCATTAATAGCATTAATTAGATTAGTTAATAGCATTAATAGCATTAATAATAGCATTAATAGCATTATTAATAGCATTAATAATAATTATTAATAGCATTAATAGCATTAATTAGCATAATAGATAATAATAGCATTAATAGCATTATTAATAGCATTAATAGCATTATTAATAGCATAAATAGCATTAATATAGCATTATTACATTAATAATAGCATTAATAACATTATTAATAGCATTAATAGCATTATTATTAAATTAATAGAATTAATAATAGCATTATTAGCATAAATAATAGCATTAATAACATTATTAATAGCATTAATAGCATTATTATTAGCATTAATAGCATTAATAATTATTAATTAAGCATTATTAATAGCATTAATAGGATTATTATTAGCATTAATAGCATTAATAATAGCATTATTAGCATTATTAATAGCATTAATAACATTATAATAGCATTAATAGCATCATTATTAGCATTAATAGCATTAATAATAGCATTATTAGCATTATTAATAGCATGAATAACATTATTAATAGCATAATAGCATTAATAATAGGATTATTAGCATTAATAATAGCATTAATAACATTATTAATAGCATTAATAGCATTATTATTAGCATTAATAGAATTAATTAATAGCATATTAGCATTAATAATAGCATTAATACATTATTAATATCATTAATAGCATTATTATTAGCATTAATAGCATTATATTAGCATTAACAGCATTAATAATACCATTAATAGGATAAATATTAGCATTAATAGCATTAATAGCATAAATAATAGGATTAATAGCATTATTAATAGCATTAATAGCATTATTAATAGCATTAATAGCATTATAATTAGCATAAATAGCATTATTAATAGGATTATTAGCATTAATATATAGCATTAATAACATTTTAATAGCATTAATAGCATTATTATAGCATTAATAAATAATAATAAATTAGCATTAATAATAGCATTAATAGCATTATTAATAGCATTAATAGCATTATTATTAGCATTAATAGCATTATTATTAGCATTAATAGCATTAATAATACATTAATAGGATAAATATTAGCATAATAGCATTAATAGCATAAATAATAGGATTAATAGCATTAATAGCATAAATAATAGGATTAATAGCATTATTAATAGCATTAATAGCATTATTAATAGCATTAATAGCATAATTATTAGCATAAATAGCATTAATAATAGCATTATTAGCATTAATAATAGCATTAATAACATTATTAATAGCATTAATAGCATTATTATTAGCATTAATAGCATTAATAGCATTATTATTAGCATTAATAGCATTAATAATACCATTAATAGGATAAATATTGACATTAATAGCATTAATAATAGCATTATTAGCATTAATAATAGCATTAATAACATTATTAATAGCATTAATAGCATTATTATTAGCATTAATAGAATTAATAATAGCATTATTAGCATTAATATAGCATTAATAACATTATAAGCATTAATAGCATTATTATTAGCATTAATAGCATTAATAATAGCATTATTAGCATTATTAATAGCATTAATAACATTATTAATAGCATTAATAGCATTATTATAGCATAAATAGCATTAATAATAGGATTATTAGCATTATTAATAGCATTAATAACATTATTAATAGCATTAATAGCATTATTATTAAAATTAATAGAATTAATAATAGAATTATTAGCATTAATAATAGCATTAATAACATTATTAATAGCATTAATAGCATTATTATTAGCATTAATAGCATTAATAGTATTATTAATAGCATGAATAGCATTATTAATAGCATTAATAGGATTATTATTAGCATTAATAGCATTAATAATAGCATTATTAGCATTATTAATGTCATTAATAACATTATTAATAGCATTAATAGCATTATTATTAGCATTAATAGCATTAATAATAGCATTATTAGCATTATTAATAGCATTAATAACATGATTAATAGCATTAATATCATTATTATTAGCATAAATAGCATTAATAATAGGATTATTAGCATTAATAATAGCATTAATAACATTATTAATAGCATTAATAGCATTATTATTAGCATTAATAGAATTAATAATAGGATTATTAGCATTAATAATAGCATTAATAACATAATTATTAGCATTAATAGCATTATTATTAGCAGTAATATTATTATTAGAATTTTTTTTTAAATTATTATTTATTATTTGTTATTTATTTTTTAATTATGTTTTATTTATTTTTTTATAATTTTTTAATTATTTTTTAATTATTTTTGTATTATTAAATTTATTATTTAGGCTGAGAGGCAGTTGTCATTCAGGTGCGCTAAAGGGCTGATCTTATTAGCATATATTTTATTTTTTTATTATTATTTTTATTGAATTTTTTATTATTTTTAATTAATTTTTTTATTATTTTTTAATTCTTTTTTAATTATTTTTTTTATTATTTAATTTATTATTATTATTTTTTTTTTTTTTTTTTTTTTTTTTTATGTTTAAAATTTATTAAAATTCAACTGAGCAACATAACTTTTTGGTTTGTAAGATTTATGCTTCTGTTAATAAATCCTACTATCGTTTGCAGTTTGAAGGCTCTAACTTATTGGCATCTTATCAAACCACCTAAATCTGCAGGGGGTTGAAGACTACTTGTAGGCACTGTATGTGTGAAGAAAAGTTATTTGAAGTGTGTCACTATGGACAATCGGATTACTGAGTCGTGCCTTCTATTTCTCAATATTTTTATTGAAATTTCTTTAGGAAAAGGGTAGGGTGGGAAATATATAGGGTAGTATGTAGGAGATAAATTACATATTACAGACATACAGGCACAGGAATACAGGAACATTGGGGTAGTCATACAGTTGGGTAATATAAGTATATGAGTATATCGATACAAAAGCAAAATACAAAAAAAAAGAAAACAAATAACCAATATAAGCTATTCTTATTTAACGGCAGTTAAGATATTAACTGTGGTTCGGCTAGATTTATTCGAACCTGAACACAAAATTGGATTGTTATGTTAGATCTGCATTCATACTTAAAGGGAGAAAATCAGATGCAATTTCCGAGAGACATCTATAAATTGATGAAGTGGAGATGTTAGGTTGTGAGGTTAACGTCAATGGACCTAGTGAGATGATTTAAAGATTGTGATGAGATCCAGGGCTCCCAATTTGAAAAATATTTGTTATATGAATTATTTCTAACCGCATAATTGAATTCGTATGTGCAGTGGGAGGACATTCGGTCAATTAGTTCCAGGATTGTAGGAGACGTTGTAGTCTTCCATCTAGCAGCTAGAAGGACCTTAGCGGTTAATAAAATTTGGTTGATGATAAATCTAAGGTTATGAGGTATGTTTGAAATTCCTAATGAGAGGAGGGCCATTTGAGGGGTAAGTGTGATCTTCATATTGGTGGTTTTAAATATTAAATCATGAATCTCGGTCCAGAACCCCAGAATCTTCGGACATTTCCAAAAAATATGGGAAAGTGTCCCAGTATGAGTACACTCTCTCCAACAAGTCGGGGATATAGTATTATCCATGCGATTCAATTTTGATGGGGTCCAATACCATCTGGCCAAGAGCTTGAAGTAGGATTCTTGTATTGAGGCACAAAAAGTGTGTGAATACGAGAGGTTAATTGCCAAAGACAATTCATCAAGATCTATAGTGGAGTTTAATTCACTCTCCCATGCATTAATATATGATAATTTTTGGAGAGCTAAGTCTTCGTTCAGAAGTCTATAAATATAGTTAGTTGACCACAATGAAATTTTGTTTGGGTTATCAAATAATTCAGATATGGGTTTGGATAAGGAAAAGTGGGAGAGTGAGAAGGACGAGGAGGAATTTATTAACCTCCAGACTGTTCTATCCTTCCAAGTTAGTTTGAATTGCTCCTCTAGAGATCTGAAATCGGTCAGTCTATCATCAGTACATAAGTTATCAACATAATGTATTCCTCTTTCAATCCAGGGGGTTATGTCTATTCCAGGGATAATGAGATTTAAAGTTTCGAGAGGGATACGTTTAGGCGTTGAGCATGTGGATGTAGAAATAGTTTTTTGATGTAGGTATTTCCATGCAGAAATGGTGGCATGGATAGTTGGTGGGAGAGTAGAAATTTTTGTTGGCTTATGAAGGTAAGCCGCTATTAAGGCTGGAAGTGAGGAGGTGTTGGACAAGTCTCTTTCAATAGATGTCCATAGGATAGAGCCACTGGTATCTCTGAACCAACTCTGAGATAGTTTTATGATTGAAGCAAGGTAGTAATTGTAGAGGTTTGGTATTCCCAAGCCTCCTCTTTTCTTATGTCTTTCTAAGGTGAAAGCTGAGATCCTGGATCGTCCATTGCTCCAGATGTATTTCCTAAGTAGTTTTTGGAGTTTATTGAACCAGAATTTAGGAATCCGGAGGGGAATAGCTCTGGTTAAGTATATGAATTTAGGGAAAGTTTTCATCTTAAAGGCTACCACTTTACCTGTCCAAGATAGCTGAAGTTTAGATAGGTCAGATAAATCTTCTTGAAAGGAATTGAGTAAATTGGTGAAGTTAGTTTTGATTAGGTCGGAGAATGGTTTTGTCAGGCAGATACCCAAATAAGAAATTTTATCTTCTCTCCATAAAAATGGAAAGAGTTTTTTCAGGTATTTTAAAAAGGTTGTGTCCATATTATAGTGAAGAGCTTGTGATTTTTTGGAGTTTATTTTATAATGGGATATTTTTGCAAACGTTTCTATGGTGGAAGAGGTGTGGTGAAGAGATTTAAGTGGAGTAGTGAGTGATAGTAAGATATCGTCTGCGAATAAAGTGATTTTGTGATCTTGTGATTTCATGTGGATACCTCTAATTTCTTTATTTTGCCTAATTGCTGCGGCTAGGGGTTCAATTGAAAGTGCGAATAGGAGAGGGGAAAGGGGGCATCCCTGTCTGGTACCGTTGGATAGTATTATCTTTCTAGATAAAGTGTTGTTTGAATAGATCTTAGCTGATGGATTAAGGTACATGGAAGAGATAAAATTAAATATATTACCTTTTATGCCAAATTTATTAAGAGTGTGTAGAAGAAAATTCCAATTAAGCCTGTCAAATGCCTTCTCGGCATCCAGCGCCAAGAAGACAGTCGGGTCTTTTGTGAGTTCTGTGTGGGACATTAAATTAATAACTCTTCTAGTGGCATCGGATGAATTTCTATTAGGAATGAATCCTACTTGATCAGTATTAACAAGTTTATTGATATATTTTTGTAATCTGGTGGCAATCAGTTTAGCTAAGATTTTTGTGTCACTGTTCAATAAAGAAATAGGTCTATAATTTTTTGTGTCTGAATTATCACCCTTGCCTTTTGGAATGACAGCTATTGTAGCTTCTAGCATTTCTAAGGGTAAATGGCCATGAGCTGCTGTATGATTTGCCAGTCGGGCTAGATAAGGGGAAATTAGATTCGAGTATATCTTGTATAGTTCATTTTGAAGTCCATCAGGTCCAGGAGATTTCCCATTTTTTAACTTCGGGAGGAGCGTTGAGATTTCAAGGAGAGAGTAGGGTGTGTTCAATTCGTCAATTTCCGAATCGGAAAGTTTGGGTAGGTCTAATGGGTCTAGAAATTGGTTAATATCTTGTAGGGATGGTATATATGTATTAGGGTCGTCTTTGAGGTTATATAAGGATTCGTAATATTTAGCGAAAGTGTTAACTATCTCTTTGGGATGGAATTTCATCTGACCTGATGCATCTTTGATTTGACAAATCCTGTTTTTCAATCTCAGTTTTTTGATTCTAGATGCAAAAAATTTTGTGGGTTTATTATCGGATTGGTAATAATTAGATTTAGATCTTTGAATCATTTTGTCATAGTCTGAGGTTAAAACAGTTCTAAGTTCAGATCTAAGTTTAAATAGGTCTTCTAGGTTATGTTTGTTGGGATTGTTAATCTGAATTTTCTCTAATGTTTGTATTTTATCTAGTAATTTTTGTGTTCTTTCCCGTTTTTGCTTGTTTAAACGTGAATTGAGTTGGATTAGTTTCCCTCTTAAGACAGCTTTGAAGGCTGACCATAGGTAGGTGATGGGCATATCTTTTGTATCATTTTCTGAGAAATAATTTTGAATGGTATTTGCAATTTCAGTTTTGTAGTGGGGATGAGAGTATAAAAAACTATTGTTCCTCCACAACTTCTCCGAATAGTTTGTTGGGGAAGAAGAAAACTCAAAGAAGATGGGAGAATGGTCTGACCACGACCTTGGGCCTATAGAAATCTTTGTAAATTTATGGAGGGAGAAGAGGTTTGAAAGTATTAGGTCAATCCTAGCGAACGAATTGTATCTGCCTGAAAAGTGAGTAAACTCGATGGAGTTGGCATGGTGACACCTAAATACATCATATAATTCTGCTTTTTTTAACCATGGATTGAGAGGTTGAGTAAAGAAGCGAGATTTGGTGGAGGAGTCTAATATGGGATCCGGGACGATGTTAAAGTCCCCTACTATGATAAGTTCACCTTTTTTGTGTTTATTTATTAGTTTCATGGCTCTATTTAGAAAAGTGATGTTACTCTTATTCGGGAGGTATAAGTTGACCAGAGTGAATACTACATTGTTAATTTTACAGACTAAAATTAGGTATCTGCCATTAGGGTCTTCGAGTAACAATAGTTCTTCAAAGGTAACCGAGTTCTTGATTAAAATGGCTACACCAGCTTTTTTCTTGGGATTGGAGGAGTAGTAAAAACATTGAAAGTTTTTGTTGACAAGTCTGATGGAATTAGATGAAGAGAATCTTAGCATATATTTTATTTTTTTATTATTATTTTTATTGAATTTTTTATTATTTTTAATTTAATTTTTTATTATTTTATAATTATTTTTTAATTATTTTTTTTATTATTTAATTTATTATTTAGGCTGAGAGGCAGTTCTCATTCAGGTCCGCAAAGGGCTGATCTTATTAGCATATATTTTATTTTTTTATTATTATTTTTATTGAATTTTTTATTATTTTTAATTATTTTTTTTTATTATTTTTTAATTCTTTTGTAATTATTTTTTTTATTATTTAATTTATTATTTAGGCTGAGAGGCAGTTCTCATTCAGGTCCGCAAAGGGCTGATCTTATTAGCATATATTTTATTTTTTTATTATTATTTTTATTGAATTTTTTATTATTTTTAATTATTTTTTTTTATTATTTTTTAATTCTTTTTTAATTATTTTTTTTATTATTTAATTTATTATTTAGGCTGAGACGCAGTTCTCATTCAGGTCCGCAAAGGGCTGATCTTATTAGCATATATTTTATTTTTTTATTATTATTTTTATTGAATTTTTTATTATTTTTAATTATTTTTTTTTATTATTTTTTAATTCTTTTTTAATTATTTTTTTTATTATTTAATTTATTATTTAGGCTGAGACGCAGTTCTCATTCAGGTCCGCAAAGGGCTGATCTTATTAGCATATATTTTATTTTTTTATTATTATTTTTATTGAATTTTTATTATTTTTAATTTTTTTTTTTTATTATTTTTTAATTCTTTTTTAATTATTTTTTTTATTATTTAATTTATTATTTAGGCTGAGACGCAGTTCTCATTCAGGTCTGCAAAGGGCTGATCTTATTAGCATATATTTTATTTTTTTATTATTATTTTTATTGAATTTTTTATTATTTTTAATTATTTTTTTTTATTATTTTTTAATTCTTTTTTAATTATTTTTTTTATTATTTAATTTATTATTTAGGCTGAGACGCAGTTCTCATTCAGGTCCGCAAAGGGCTGATCTTATTAGCATATATTTTATTTTTTTATTATTATTTTTATTGATTTTTTTATTATTTTTAATTATTTTTTTTTATTATTTTTTAATTCTTTTTTAATAATTTTTTTTATTATTTAATTTATTATTTAGGCTGAGAGTCAGTTCTCATTCAGGTCCGCAAAGGGCTGATCTTATTAGCATATATTTTATTTTTTTATTATTATTTTTATTGAATTTTTTATTATTTTTAATTAATATTTTTATTATTTTTTAATTCTTTTTTAATTATTTTTTTATTATTTAATTTATTATTTAGGCTGAGACGCAGTTCTCATTGAGGTCCGCCTTTGTTTTTTCCCATTGAAATGCATTAGCGGTGTGTCGGCGATTTTATGGCCGACCACCTGGTTCTATTTGTCGGCCCTAAAATCGCGGACACACCGCTAATGCATCTCTATGGGCAGTCAGCCCGATTTCGGATTGAACGGCGACCAATCAGAATTCGAGCTGACTTGCCCATAGACATGCATTAGCGGTGTGTCCGCGATTTTAGGGCCGACAAATAGAACCAGGTGGCCGGCCATAAAATCGCCGACACACCGCTAATGTATGTCAATGGGAAAAAAGACGGACCTGAATGAGAACTGAATGACGGGCTCTTCTGATTGGCTGAGGTCAGCGACCAATCAGAAGAGCCCTTCACATTTCATTGAGATACAATGGCGGATTGATCGTCCATTGTATCTTAATGTTAGTTGAAGAGGACGTCGGAGCTGGAAGTTGGCGGAAAGAAGACAGAAGATCCCCGGGGACGGACGAAGAGGCGGAAAGAAGAGAGAAGACCCCCGGGACCGGAGGAAGAGGACGCCTGGCCGGACGGACGATCAGATGACTTGAAGGCATGTAAGTGATCGACGGGGACGTTAGGGGACGGGTAGGGCCTTAGGTGTTAGGGAAAGCGGCGAGGCTTAGAGGGTAGGGGCTTAGGGCGGCAGGGGTTTAGGTGCGGCTTAGGGGGTAGGGTAGGGGATAGTGACTAGGGGTAGGCTGCGCCAGGGAGGCGTGGATGAGGGGTTAGGGGCTTGCGGCGTAGGCAGGCGGGGTTTAGGTGGCGGGAGGGTAGGGATTAGGGTTGGGTTAGGGTGGGAGGCAGGGTTTAGGTGCGGCTTAGGGGGTAGGGCTTAGGGCGGCGTAGGGTGGTTTAGGGTGGGCTTAGGGAGGTATCGGTTAGGGGTAGGGGGATTAGGTGCAGCTTAGGGGTTAGGGGCTTGCGGCGGCAGGGGTTTAGGTGCGGATGCGGGGTAGTGGCTTAGGGGGGTAGGGGGTTAGGTGCGGCTTAGGGGGTAGGGTAGGGTTAGGGCGGCAGGGGTTTAGGTGCGGCTTAGGGGGTAGGGGTAGGGGATTAGGTGCAGCTTAGGGGTTAGGGGCTTGCGGGCAGCAGGGTTTAGGGCGGTGCGGGGTAGGTGTGCTTAGGGGGGGTAGCGGGGTTAGGTGCGGCTTAGGGGGTAGAGGTAGGGATTAGGTGCGGCTTAGGGGTAGGGGCTTAGGGCGGCAGGGGTTTAGGTGCGGCTTAGGGGTAGGGGTAGGGGATTAGGTGCAGCTTAGGGGTTAGGGGCTTGCGGCGGCAGGGGTTTAGGTGCGGATGCGGGGTAGTGGCTTAGGGGGGTAGGGGGTTAGGGCGGCTTAGGGGTAGGGGCTTAGGCGGCAGGGGTTTAGGTGCGGCTTAGGGGGTAGGTAGGGGTTAGTGCAGCTTAGGGTTAGGGCTTGCGGCGCAGGGGTTTATGGATGCAGCTTGGTAGGGAGGGGCTTAGTGGGGCAGGTTTAGTCGGTTAGGGGGTAGATGGGTGGGGTTAGGTTCGGGCGGTTAGGGGAGTAGGTAGGGGATTAGGTGCGGCTTAAGTAGGGGTAGGGGCTTGCGCGGCGGCAGGAGTTTAGGTGCGGATGCGGCGTAGTGGCTTAGGGCGGCAGGGGGTAGGGGGTTAGGTGCGGCTTAGGGGGTAGGGGCTTAGGGCGGCAGGGGTTTAGGTGCGGTTTAGGGGGTAGGGGTAGGGGATTATGTGCAGCTTAGGGGTTAGGTGCGGCTTAGGGTTAGGGGCTTGCGGCGGCAGGGGTTTATTTGCGGATGCGGGGTAGTGTCTTACGGCGGCAGGGAGTAGGGGTTAGGTGCGGCTTAGGGGTAGGGGCTTAGGGCGGCAGGGGTTTAGGTGCGGTTTAGGGGGTAGGGGTAGGGGATTAGGTGCGGCTTAGGGGTTAGGGGCTTGCGGCGGCAGGGGTTTAGGTGCGGATGCGGGCTAGTGGCTTACGGCGGCAGGGAGTAGGGGCTTCGGCGGCGGGGTAGTGGCTTAGGGGTTAGGGCGGCAGGGGGTAGGGGCTTGCGGCAGAGGGTAGTGGGTGCGGCGGGGTAGTGCGGCAGGGGGTAGGGGCTTCGGCGGCGGGGTAGTGGCTTAGGGGTTAGGGCGGCAGGGGGTAGTGGCTTCCGGCAGAGGGTAGTGGGTGCGGAGGGGTAGTGCGGCAGGGGGTAGGGGCTAGGGGCTTCGGCGGCGGGGTAGTGGCTTAGGGGTTAGGGCGGCAGGGGGTAGTGGCTTCCGGCAGAGGGTAGTGGGTGCGGCGGGGTAGTGCGGCAGGGGGTAGGGGCTTCGGCGTCGGGGTAGTGGCTTAGGGGTTAGGGCGGCAGTGGGTAGGGGCTTGGGGTTGTGTGGCTTGGTTAGTGTACGCGTAGTGGCTTAGAGCGGCAGGGGTCTGTAGTGTACAGCGCGATGGTATACTACAGTCCCATGGCGCTTATGGTCATGGGACTGTAGTATACTATAGCGGTGTACACTACAGGAGTATGGGCTTCGGCTTCGGTGGCTTGGTTAGCGGTGTAGCGACTCGCAATGCCCGCTTCGCGGGCATTGCTTCGCTAGGCTGCAACGACTCGCAATGCCCGCTTTGCGGGCATTGCTTCGTGAGTCGCCTTGGCCGCTACGCGGCCACGGACAGAGTCCAGGAGAAGCAGCTCGGACTCGCTAACCAAGCGACCGGAAGCAGCGCCGCTCCGACGGAAGTCGCTACGGCAATTATATAATAGATTCTATCGTTTGTCGAGTCGTCTGCTCCGCAGATTTAAAGAGGACCTGTCACCCCCTGGTGCATGGCAAACTGAATTCAGCACTGAATGCAGCGTGTCTGCTACATTCAGGGAAGGGGTCCTGGATGCCTCTAGCCCCCTGTAAGCTTTAAAAAGGACGTTAGAAACCTTACAGTTAAGAGGTCGCCTGGGTGGGGTCTTATTAAGAGGTCCTGGTTGCTGGCACAATCCTCCCTGCCACCTCCTTGTGTGTTCCGCTCCCTCTATGTGTCGTCTGCTGCCTCCTTTTCTTCTGGGTCTGCCCTCCTCTTCAGATCCTGCTCCTTGTGATGTCAGGAGCAGAAAAGGAGGGCAGACCCAGCAGAAGAGAAGGTGGCGGAATACACAAGGAGGAGGCAGGGAGGATTGTGCCAGCAGCCAGGACCTCTTAATAAGATCCCACCCAGGCGACCTCTTAACTGTAAGATTTCTAAAGTCTCTTTTAAAGCTTACAGGGGGGCTAGAGACATGGGGGACCCCTTCCCTGAATGCAGCAGACAGGCTGAAGAGAATCCAGGGTTGCCAAGTACGCACAAACCTCAAATTGTCACCAGATGCTTGTGCTAATAATTCTTCCATATGATGAATGTGGGAGAATTCTGTTAACCATTCAGTCATGGTTGGAATTACATTTGTGAGCCAGTGTTCTAGGAATGACATTAAGTGCTGCGATCTTTTAAGAGGCTGCGCTTCTGGCTTGCAATTGGGATTGGGCCTGGCAACATAGATAAAATAGCCATCTGGGGCGAAGGAATCATATATTCTCCAGAGATTTTAGTATATGCTAGAAATATGTCCTCCCAAATGCGTTTCATCCCGGGAAATTGCCACCAAATGCAGCCTGCAAGCCACAGCTGGCAGCTTTACCTTGGCTGGTAATCCAAAACAGAGGTTACCGTACGCTATATTTTAAAATTATTTATTTAGAAATAAATCATTTGAAAAAAACAGCGTAGAGTGCCCCCCATTTTGGATGGGGTGGGGATGGCCATGGTTATTGGCCCTTCCCAGCCTAAAAATAACAGACCGCAGCTTGGATTTGGTGCCTCTGTTAGATGTGCCATTTCTGGCACTTTGCTCCTGCTCTCCCACTGCCCTGGTGCTTTGGAAAATGGGGTAATGGTATTTGGACTTCACACCAGCTGGGTAATGTCAGCTGACACCTGTAATGTTGTTATATCTTCTGTAGTTTGTTTATTGTCTTCCCTGTTTGTATTTTCTGCCCAGTAACAGTGATGTGAGATAGAGGAGGAGCTGTGGCAGGAAAAGGGAGAGCTGGGAAAGGGAAGAGAATACATTAAAGTATGGTCACTCGACTAAGCAGTTCAGCGTATCTGTGTGTGCTTCTGGATTCATCCTCATCTGCACTACAACACTACAATTGGCGACGAGGAAGCGTTCAATCATCAGCTAAAGGTATTTCAGTGCCACAAGATCATCAGTGCTCACCATGGCCTGTCTACCTGCATTCCCAGCTTTTGATGTGCATCAGTCCCAAGCAAACCTAACAGCATGTTTGAATAAATGGCTGAAGCGCTTTGAGATATTTCTGCAAGCCATGAACATAGCCGATGATACAAGAAAAAAGCCATGTTATTACACTATGCAGGGGAGCAAGTCTATGATATCTTCACTACTCTGCCTAACACAGGGGAGGACAAGGACTATGAGCTCAGCAAAGCAGCATTGAGCAAACACTTCTCCCCGCACAGAAGTGCAGCATTTGAAATCTTCAAATTTAGACAATCAAAGCAATCAGCCACAGAAAGCATTGATGAATATCATGTCCGGCTACGGCACCTTGCAGCTTACTGTGAGTTTACAGACGTAGACAAAGAAATCCAAATGCAGATATTACAAGGATGTGTTTCTTCAAAGTTAAGAAGACAAGCACTCAGAGACCCTACTATGACCCTAGCAAAACTATTAGACACAGCACGTATAAATGATACTGCAGAGAAACAGGCAAAACTCATAGAGAGCAGTGAGCCAGAAGCACCATCTTCTATAGCAAAGCTTACACAGAAACCACAAGTACAGGCGGCCACTTGTTACAACTGCGGTGGGTCGTATCCTCACTAGAATGTTTGTCCAGCAAAGGGTACAACCTGCCATAATTGTGGAAAATGAAACCATTTTGCAAAAGTGTGCAGATCTACACCGCAGCAATCTGCTCGTCCCACAGTACAGCCCAGGTCACAGAAGGTCCAAGCACTGCAGCTTAATGACGAGGCTCAAAGCACTTACTTATTCTCAGTGACTGAGGAAGGATCTCTGGCTGTGCACATGATTAACAATCCAAAACGAGTCATCCTCATAAATGGCAATCCAGTGGAAGCCCTGGTGGACACAGGGGCGTCAGTCAATGTCATCAGTCATATAATCTATAATCAGCTCCTGAACAGACCTGCTCTACAAAATACCAGCCTACAGATTTTCCCTTATGGTTCCACAGCTGCGCTGCCCCTGTGTGGCAAATTTCAGTCAGAACTCACAGCTGAAGGAAATCCATCACGGACACTTTTTACGTAGTGAAGTGCTCTGCAGATACGCTTCTCAGCATCAGCAGCGCAGTGTCTCTAGGCCTGGTGAACCTGGTCAACAGAGCAGAGGTACCCCAGTCTCTTTAAAGGCCTTCGTAAGCTAAAAGACGTTCAGATAAAGTTACATATTGATCAGTCGATACAGCCCTCCATCCAACCTCACAGGCGCATTCCCTTTCATGTCCGCAAACTTGTGGAGCAAGAATTGCAAGACCTGGAGGCATCTGATGTTATTGAATGGGTTGGAGGCCCAACTCCCTGGGTCTCACCAATCGTTGTTGCGCCTAAACCAAAACAGCCTGGTAAAATACGGCTTTGTGTGGACATGCGGCATGCCAATCTAGCTATTCAAAGAGAAAGGCACATCACGCCTACTATTGATGACATTCTCACAGATCTGAATGGTGCAAAGGTGTTTTCAAAAATTGATCTCAAATCCAGCTATCATCAACTTAAGTTGCATCCAGACTCCAGGTACATCACAACTTTTAGTACTCATATGGGCCTGCGTAGGTTCAAGAGGTTGAACTTTGGTATCTCATCAGCCGCAGAAATTTTTCAAAATGTTATCAGTCAGGTTCTGTCTGGAATAGCGGGAGTCCTTAACGTCATATACGGAACAACCCAAGAAGAACATGACAGTCGCCTGGAGCAAGTGTTTCAGAGACTGCAGGCCTGCAATCTAACTGTCAATCCATCAAAATGTGAGTTCAACCAACCGTCATTAACTTTTTTTGGATACATCTTTTCAGGACAAGGTGTGTCAGCAGATCCTCAGAAAGTCACTGCCATCAAATCTGCTGGTCAACCTCAAAATGCTTCAGAGGTTTGCAGCTTTCTAGGACTGGTCACATACTGTGGACAATTCATACCCGACCTAGCCACTATTTCTGAACCCCTGAGACAACTCACAAAGAAAGATATTCCTTGGTCATGGGGTACTGAGCATCAAGCATCGTTTGACGCGTTAAAGTCCAGCCTAACTGGTGACACTGTCATGGCTTACTTTGACCCATTAAAGTCCACAGAACTGATTGTAGACGCTAGCCTAGTAGGCCTGGGTGCAATTCTCACACAAGTGTCCAACAATGGCAACATTTCTACAATTTCCTACGCAAGCAAGAAATTAACAGATACAGAACAGCGCTACTCACAAACTGAAAGGGAAGCTCTTGCAGTTGTGTGGGGATGCCTTCACTTTTGTCACGCCCTAGGGCGTACCCTGAGGTGTGGACCCACTGGACCACAGCAATTGCGGATGCCGATACCAGGATGACAGAGAACCGGACAACTGAATACTTTAAAGGCTTTATTAAAACCAAAGGCAAAAGCAAGGTGGCCCCAAGGGAAGGCCGCAAGGATACAACACAAGTACCCCTCAGTAAGGTGCCCAGGATAGGGACCCCCTAGGACAGGGATATCACCTGGACCCGCTAACCGAGGTGCCCGGTGGAGCGTTACTTGCGACTCACCGACCCTAAGGGGGAAAACATACAATGCAAAATCAAAGAACACAGAGACCGGACCCAGAAGTAAGAGGAGCCGTCCGCGTCAGGACCCGAGGTTGCACAATGAAGATCGGACCAGAAACAGCAGGGGGACCAATGCAAGGTCGGACGTGCGACAACAGAGAAACAGCACGAGGAAGATCCGGGAGAAGCAATGGAACAGCACAAATGCAAAAGGAACAAAAGACAGGTAATAGATTAGCAAGCCAATAAACAGACTAGCAGGACCAGGACTGGCAGCTTCACAAGGAATGAAGTTGCCCCGGCGAGGTCTGGCAGTGAATGCAGGGTTTATAACCCTGCAGCACAGCATTGATTGGCCAGGGAGCGGGGCAGACTGATCAGCAGAGCTGAGAGAGCGGCCCCGCCTCCTAGTGAGATCCCAGAGAGGAAGCAGGAAGCACATTCAGAGGTGCAGGCAGAAGTCAGGGCACCCTGGAACCCCGGAGCCGCCTGCGGATGACCGGCACCCTGGAACCCCGACCCCGGGAAGGACAGGTAACAGATCGGGAAGAGGGGGAAACAGGGTGTGAAGTGGGGACCCCGGACAGCGGGGTGGCTACAACTTTCATCTGTACCTCTTCGGACACAAGTTCACAGTCATAAGTGACCACAAACCGCTTGTTCCAATTTTCAACAAACACTCTTCCAAACCCCCTCCACGAATTGAACGCTGGTTGCTCCGCTTACAGAACTACCATCTTCAACTGAGATATGAGGCAGGAGTTGGAAACCCGGCGGACTATTTCTCAAGACACCCAATACCACAACCTACTAAGGACAACATTCCAGCAACTATTCTAGCGGAGGAACATGTAAATTCCGTTGCTGCACATTCAGTGCCAAGAGCTATGACCATGGAGGAAATACAACAGGCGGTGGACTCTGATCCCCAACTTCAGTTGGTGATAGAATCGGTTCGGTCTAAGAAATGGAGCTGTTTTGTTGCTGAGGCTCGCCTTCAACCACCAGATCGAGTAGGTTACTTGGAGGCTTTCTTTAATGCACGACATTCACTCTCAGTGTCGGACTCAAATCTGCTGTTGCATGACAATCGCCTGGTGATACCTCAGAAACTGGAGGACTGTGTACTTGATCTGGCCCACGAGGCTCATCAAGGGGTGGTAAAAACAAAGCAACTACTTCGAGAAAAAGTATGGTTTCCAGGACTGGACAAAAGAGTAGAGGCATTGATTCAAACATGCATTTCTTGTCAAGCAACTATAGTTGACCATAGGCGTGCGCCTTTACAAATGACCCCCCTGCCAAAGAGCCCATGGACTGCTGTCAGTGTTGATTTTTGTGTTTTACCGGACCGCTCCTACCTGTTGGTGGTCATGGATGACTATTCTCGGTTTCCAGTCATTGAACATGTTTCGACAACATCGCCAGGGCTGTTATACCAAAATTAGACAAGATTTTCTCGGCTTATGGCATACCCGAGACAGTGAAGACGGACAATGGACCTCCATTTAATAGCACAGACTTTCAGTCATTGGCAACTTATCTTGGTTTCTCCCACAGGAAAATAACTCCGTACTGGCCTCAAGCCAATGGAGAAGTGGAAAGATTCATGCAATCAATAAACAAGACCCTGAGGATTGCTACCATGGAGCACAAGGACTCGCAACAAGAATTACATAGATTCCTTAGACAGTACAGAGCCACACCACACTCCACTACTGGGATACCACCAGCAACGGCATTGTTCGGCAGGCCCTTGCGCGTCAAAATCCCATGCATTCCGTCAGTTCCTGTCCAAACCCCAATTGCTATTAATGATTCCGTCTCTAAGGATAAAATGAAGCAGTATGCAGAAAAAAGTAGCCACCTTTACAAGCATCCAGAAATAAAGGTGGGTGATTGGGTTCTTGTAAAGAGACTGAGACCTAGCGACAAGTTTGCATCGCCATACTATCCCGAGCCCTTTTAGGCCACACAGATCAGAGGCACCAAGATTACTGCTAAAAACCAAAATCATCAGGTCACTAGAAATGTGTCCCATTTTAAAAAACTTCGTGGCTACGTCCCAGAGACGACGCATGCAGAGGAAGTAGATAGCGACGACCTACTGCCAGAGACAATGACGTCAGCTGTTCCCATAGGAGATACCTCAGAAGACTCCCCGAGTTTATCTGGAAATGAGATGTCTCGACATTATCTTGGGAAAACAAATCGAGGGCCACCAGTCCACCTTGCGGACTATGTTCTGCAGTAGAGAAAAAGAAAAACTTTTCTACAACGCGAACTTTTGAACGGTTAACTATTTACTTTGTTTTTTTTGTAAGATGATAAGAGATGTAATGTTGTTATATCTTCTGCAGTGTGTTTGTTGTCTTCCCTGTTTGCATTTTCTGCCCAGTAAAAGTGATGTGAGATAGACGAGGAGCTGTGGCAGGAAAAGGGAGAGCTGGGAAAGGGAAGAGAATTCATTAAGGCTGCCTTCAGACTTGCAGATGCCTCCGCAGCGTTTTGCAGAGGCATCTGCAAGTATCTGCATGCAGACCGCGGCCCCTATGTTTATAATGGAGCGCACGGCGGTCTGCAGATGCTTGCAGACTGCCGTGCGCTCTCATTGCCCGCCATTAGTGATCTGTGCGCAGGCGGATGCCTGCGTTCAGATCACACACTCTCATTTGCACCAGGGACGCGAGATCTTGCGTCCCTGGTGCGGGCGAGAGTGTGTGATTTGTGCGCAGGCATCCGCCTGCGCACAGATCACTAGTTGCGGGCAATGAGAGCGCACGGCGGTCTGCAAGCATCTGCAGACCGCCGTGTGCTCCATTATAAACGTAGGGGCTGCGGTCTGCATGCAGATACTTGCAGATGCCTCTGCAAAACGCTGCGGAGGCATCTGCAAATCTGAAGGCAGCCTAAAGTATGGTCACTCGACTGAGCAGTTCAGCGTATCTGTGTGTGCTTCTGGATTCATCGTCATCTGCACTACAACACTACAACACCAAACCCAGAGGTTAGTAATGTCGAGGTGTCAATCAGATACTCAACATTACAAGCCAAGTCAGTAAGGACACAAGTAATCACACCAATAAATATTTAATTTGAAAATAAACTCCCCAATACATTCCTCTTTCACTATTTTTTTTTAATTAAAATCTATTTTTTAAAAGTCTACCATTCCACTCAACCCAAAACATAAGGAAATAATTAAAAAGCAAAACAAAATGCTGGGACAGCAAGGCACTGCACAGCTCCCAGCAGTGTGACAAGCCGTGACTTCACTGAGATTATCTCAGGTTACACAGCGGATATCACGCAGCAAGGAATTTCGCTGTGTCACCTGAAATAACTTCAGTAACATCAGCGCTCTTCACATTCGCTGCCGGTGAGAGCTGCAATATTACATGAGATCTAGTGGGTATACAGTCATGGCCAAAAGTTTTGAGAATGATACAAATATTAATTTTGACAAAGTCTACTGCTTCAGTTTTTCTAATGGCAATTTGCATATACTCCAGAATGTCATAAAGAGTGATCAGCTTAACAGCAATTACTTGCAAATTCAATATTTGCCTAGAAAATGAACTTTAACCCCCAAAACACATTTCAACATCATTGCAGTCCTGCCTTAAAAGGAGCAGCTAACATCGTTTTAGTGATTGTTCCATTAACACAGGTGTGGGTGTTGATGAGGACAGGGCTGGTGATCAATCAGTCATGATTAAGTAAGAATGACACCACTGGACACTTTAAAAGGAGGCTGGTGCTTGGTATCATTGTTTCTCTTCAGTTAACCATGGTTATCTCTAAAGAAACACGTGCAGCCATCATTGCACTGCCCAAAAATGGCCTAACAGGGAAGAGTATCGCAGCTACAAAGATTGCACCTCAGTAAACAATCTATCGCATCATCAAGAACTTCAAGGAGAGAGCTTCCATTGTTGTCAAAAAGGCTCCAGGGCGCCCAAGAAAGACCAGCAAGCGCCAGGACCGTATCTTACAACTGTTTCAGCTGCGGGATTGGACTACCAGCAGTGCCGAGCTTGCTCAGGAATGGCAGCAGGCTGGTGTGAGTGCTTCTGCACGCACTGTGAGGCGGAGACTCTTTGAGCAAGGCCTGGTTTCAAGGAGGGCAGCAAAGAAGCCACTTCTCTCCAGAAAAAACATCAGGGACCGACTGATATTCTGCAAAAGGTACAGGGAGTGGACTGCTGAGGACTGGGGTAAAGTCATTTTCTCTGATGAATCCCCTTTTCGATTGTTTGGGACATCTGGAAAACAGCTTATTCGGAGAAGAAGAGGTGAGCGCTACCAGCAGTCTTGTCTCATGCCAACTGTAAAGCATCCTGAAACCATTCATGTGTGGGGTTGCTTCTCAGCCAATGGAATCGGCTCACTCACAGTCTTGCCTAAAAACATAGCCATGAATAAAGAATGGTACCAGAATGTCCTCCAAGAGCAACTTCTCCCAACCGTCCAAGAGCAGTTTGGCGCCCAACAATGCCTATTCCAGCATGATGGAGCACCTTGCCATAAAGCAAAGGGGATAACTAAATGGCTCAGGGAACAAAACATAGAGATTTTGGGTCCATGGCCTGGAAACTCCCCAGTTTTTAATCCCATTGAGAACTTGTGGTCAATCATCAAGAGACGAGTGGACAAACAAAAACCAACAAATTCTGGCAAAATGGAAGCATTGATTATGCAAGAATGGACTGCTATCAGTCAGGATTTGTTCCAGAAGTTGGTTGAGAGCATGCCAGGGAGAATTGCAGAGGTCCTGAAGAAGAAGGGTCAACACTGCAAATATTGACTTGCTGCATTAACTCATTCTAACTGTCAATATAACCTTTTGGTACTCATAATATGATTGCAATTATATTTCTGTATGTGATATAAACATCAGACAAACACAAATAAAAACCAGAGGGCAGCAGATCATGTGAAAATATAATTTTGGTGTCATTCTCAAAACATTTGGCCATGACTGTACATCACCCTGTGTAATCTTTGTGACAGCACCGCTTGTCACATTTTCGTCAGTGCCTGTTCTCAAAGTTTATAGGGGATTCTCTCTGTGAAAATGACTCCACCATATGCTTGTAAGAGGGTCCAGGGAGAGCTGCTGTCATGGTGGAAGGGCTCAAGGTTTCCTCTTGTCCCCTGGCTACCTCCACAGAGACTTCTAGTGCAGGGGTAGGCAACTCCAGTCCTCAAGGTCCGTTTGTTCATAACATTGCAGAAGTGATAATTTAATCACCTGCACAGGTGATGATTCCATTACCTTGTGCAATACTGAGGAAATTCTGAAATCCTGCACTGCTTGTAGCCCTTGAGGACTGGAGTTGCCCAGTCCTTTTCTACAGCAGTGCATGTAATATCTTGCATTTCCTTACCTGACACCTTCAGGCCAGAGGCCTGTGACTTCTTCTCCAGCATCTCTAGGGGAGTATTTAAAGCACATGTTATGTCACATAAACAGTCCACCACACAAGGATATAAGTTCAAAGGCTTTACTTTTGCAGAGTTTAAATAATTACATATTGGTACAAGATTAAATTCTGCATCTTTGAATTACACAAATACTGTTAGTTTTCACTAGACTTTGGATCCTCCTGACCGCAGTCTCACTGTATTGAGACCCTGGAACACAAGTACAAGTCATTTATTTCATAAAACAGGCCAGTAGGCCAACAGGAACACAAAATCCACAGGTGCTCACATAGGCATTGGAGTCTATTCTGTGATTGGGCAGTAGCACAGCATATGGAGCACCAGCATATGAGTGAGTCCTTTCCCTGGGCACAGTTGTTGAACGATGCAAACAAATGAGCCGGCTGGCATTTCAGGTCCTCCGATTTTTCCTCAGTTCAAATAACAGTTCATGACACCCAGCAAGTCCTACAAGGATTGGCAGAGTCAATTAAAAGGCCATCAAGAAAATGGGGCACAGTCTATTAAGGGCACAGTCCATTTAGTGCTTTGAGATGTAGTCCAAAGGCTGCAGTCCCACTAATCCAGCAGGGGGAAGAGCAACAGCTACAAAACTGGGGAAGAATAAAAATAAAATTAGGACATGAGGCTAAAGAAACCGCCTCACTCTTGTCAATCTAAACAAACAGTCCTCATCCGGCCAACAAGACAACTCCCGGTCTAGTGGCGAGGCAAGCAGCCTGCAACTTTTCATCTTGCATGACACAGGGTCCCAGCAGGGGCATTTCTTCAAATGGGTCAGCAACCCAACAACAGGCCTTTTATAGGGCAGTCCTCTTTAATCAGAGGCCTTTTGGGAAGCCTCACTCTATCGCCACAGCTCTTTCACTGATGACCAGGAAGGACATGCCGTTTCTCAGGGGTGTCGCAGGTTCTACCCCAGCAGGGGCATTGTCAACCACCATCTGCCCCCTAGCACACCCTGGGATGGCCACCACTGGAGAAGAGGACAAAGGATTTAGGTGACTCCGCCTACCCTTTAGCACAAACCAGGGGAACTCGGGCAACTGCGCCAAACCCTGGTCTGGCCAGCACCTGATGCTCCATCCTCTTAATCTCAGCTTCCTTCTCCAACATTTCCACATACTCTTTGGTGACAACCTGATTTGCCTTCACAGCATACCACCCTTTTCCCTTAAGTTTCATGAAGGTAAAAGATAGGTACATAGATAGATTCAAAGACACACATTACAAGAGGACTTCATGTAACAATCAAACAGACAAAAACATAAATAAACTATATAAAAAACATATCTATAAACTTTTCCATTTTAGATGCTTTTTGACACACAAGTTTAACTTATTATACATTTCAATTTTTATTTTTTTAGGTATGTGCTACTTTGGGGACAACATCATCATGTTCATTTGACAACTTAATGGAACTGGGTCCTATTTGTAAGTATTAATATGATCTTATCTTATTACTTTTTCATCAATGATACACGGCAAACAAGACAAGGTTTTAATATCTAGATGACTAATTTCTATTATAGTTTATTCTATAGGCATAGAGTGATCATGTATCATCCTCCGAAACAGGTATAATATTTTAAGATTATAATTTCACCAGTTGTTTTTTTAGACCAATACATTCATACATTACATAGTCTAGCCAACGTGCAACATGTGTCCATTAACTTTAAGAAAACAATTGGAATAGATACATATAGCAGTGGTGTCAAAGGCCCGTGGACCAAATCTGGCTTACAAGGTCTATATAAGGATGCAAATTCAGCTGAAATGCGTTGCATCCGTGCAGTGTGATACACATTAACAGCATGGCTGCTAACATCGCATGCATGTACCTGGAGGCGCATGACAGTGATGTTGTGTGCCACCATAGCAAGACACCCGTTGTCAGCAGCTGGCTACAAAGGAGGATGCTGCATGACGTGGGAGCTGGGAAGGTGAGTAGAATGTTTTTTTCTTAAACATTGGAGACAGAACAGGGACTATATATACCAGGAAGATGCCCAGGATTAGGACATATATAACAAGATAAGGCCCATGGCAAGGACATATATACCAGAATGGCGACATATGTATCGGGATGGGGGATATATATGCCAGGATGGGGACATATATACAAGAATGGGCCCAGGGGAGGGACATATATACCAGCAAGGGGGCATATATACCAGGATGGTACCCAGGATAAGCACATATATTCCAGGATGGGGACATTTAGAGGGACATTCAAAAGGTTGCGCACCCTTGATCAAAATGACTGCTATTGTGAACAGTTAAGCAAGTTGAAGATGAAATCATCTCTGAAATGCATACAGTTAAAGATAACTGTATTTGTACAGATAACTTTATATTTTAGTAAAAAAAATAATTTTTAAGATTTCAAAAATTATAACAATGAAAATGTGTTGATGCAAAAGTTTATGCACCCTGCATGTTTAGTGCCTAGTAGGACCCCCTTTTGCAAGTATCCATTTGTAGAAGCCATCCTCTTTTTGTCTTCAACTTTTTTACAGATGGTGTAATGTTTGTATCGAGAATTTGTTGAAATTTCTTCTCTCTGTACGTGAAATGTTTCCCATGCCATTGGGAAACTACCTCAAAGCATAATTGATCCACCCCCATGTCATATGGGTACGTCATATGTCAGCTCCCTAATTTTGATGTGAGCTCCAGCAGTGAGCTCACATCCTTTCCCCCACATCTCAGCTGCTATCATAGCTAACACCAATTGGCAGTATTAACTCATTGAATTGCACTTTTATTCACTGACAGAGTGATGTAAAGTACTGCAGTAGGGATCACCCTGTCCCCTGCCTTGATCTGAGATCCCGCGTTGCGATCCCTTGATCTCGCTGTTAACCTGGATAGCCTGGGGACCCGTGGTGACCCTGGATGCTATCTGGGTTCAGTTCCTGTGGATGGCTGGCAAGCGCCAGCATCCACACAAAGTGATCATTTGTGGTATCTAGAAATTGGCATCTCATCTCTACATAGCACAAGTGATTGGACAGTGCAGCACTGTGGCGCCCTATGGGGCAGTGTAAAATAAAGAAAAAATGTTAGAAAAAGTTGTAAAAATATGAAAAAAACCCATAAAAGTTAAAAACACCCCCCATTTGCCCCATTCAAAATAAAACTATTACAAAAATACACATATTTGGCATTGCTGCATTCAGAAACACCCAATGTAGCATAATATAAAATCAATTAATTAGATTTGTAAATCTGTAAGGTGGGGACACAATGGGGTCCATGGGTACAAGGGATTCTTTCCCCTCCTCACAGTTACATCATGTGCTGTGAGCTATCAATCTATGATGCTTGCATACTCCCTTGAGGTTGGCATAGAGACACAGGATGTGGGGCCTGATGGACGTGTTCTTCATGCGCCCATCGGACCCCTTAACCACTCACTTGGGGTTAAAACAATAGTCTAAGTCTCTCTTAAATAAGGGGTTTGACCTGTTCATTGACCACTCGGCTTCCCAGAACTGAATGCCTCCTTAGCATGGTGGCTGGGCTGCATTCTTGCTGGCCGTACCATAAAATAATTATCCTGGGACCGGCAGGTTACAGGCTGATCTCCACATCAGCATACACTAACAGGTAACAGGTATATACACCAGGCAGGAGGTAATAGGCACCTGCTCCTGGTGAAGCCACACAGCTGGCGATACGTGTGGGGTTTCTTCCTTGCTACTCCACACGCCGGGGGGTTGATTCACAGCCCTGGCTAGGGCATATTGGTATTGTATGGCTATTGCTTAGGGTTATCCTGTGCTTTATAAATTTCTCAATAAATTGTTTGTCCCTTGCATCTAACACAGTTGTGTGCCTCTTTTGCAGAAGTTCTTTTGCTTCATTTTGGGAATTTTAGGAAAAGAGCATCTTATCAACCATTAACCCCTTTAACTCCGGGCGAATTTCTATATTTCAATTTTCCCTCCCCTTCTTCCAAGAGCCATACCTTTCTTATTTTTCCATCAATATAGACATATGAGGGCTAGTTTTTAGCGGGACGAGTTGTACTTGCAGAAGAAATATCATTTATTTATACCATATAGTGTACAGGAAGATGGGAAACAAATCTGGTCCTTAGTAATTTCTCAATAAATTGTTTGTTCTTTGCATCTAGCACAGATGTGCGCCTCTTTTACAGAAGTTCTTTTTCTCCATTTAGATATTGACTACCTACTTCTGTGATGCTGCACCTGTGCTTAAGGACCCACCTGGGCAGTTGCACCCCCTCCCTGAGTTCACCTTTTCCTGAAATTCTGTGCACTTTGTTCTCCACACATACCTTTGATCATTGTGGCCAGAGTTCTATTTTCACCTCATCGACCCACAGGACTTGTTTCCAAAAAGCATCAGGCTTGTTTTTTTTTTGCATATTTCTGATGCTGAATTTTATGGTGAGTATGCCGGACAGGTTTTCTTCTGATGAGTCTTCCATGAAGGACATATTTTTGCATGTGTCTCTGTACAGTTGAACAATGTAGTCAAGTGGGGGTTCTAATTTGCCTCTCTAGAATCCTAAAAGCAGCTCTTACAGGAATTTTGCCTGATCTCTCAGACTGAGACCTCCACGGTTCCTGTTAACTGCCATTTTTTTATTACATTTCAAACTGAGGAAAGGGTAAATTGAAAGCACTTTGCTATCTTCTTATAGCCTTCTCCTACGTTGTGGGTCTCCACCATCTTCAGAGTGCTCAGCAGCTGCTTAAAATAACCCATGTTGTTGTTTTTTGGCACAAGGTTAGAGGAGGGTTTTTATAAAGCTGTGAAATTTAGATCACCTGGCCTTTCCTAACGATAATAGTGAACAAACCATAACACTAACTGGCTAAATAAGGTCTGAAGCCTAAAATACAAATGAAATGTGTCATCTTTAACTTTATGCTTTTTAGAGTTCATTTCATTTTCAATTTGCTTAACTGTTCAAAATAACAGCAATTTTGACCAGGTGTTCCCAATGTTTTGCATGCCACTGAATACGAGGATTGGGATATATACACCAGGATGGGGACATATATACCAGGGTGGGGACTTATATACCAGGGTGAGGATATATATACCAGGATGTGTCCCAGGATGGAGACATATATACCTGGATGAGGGACATATTCACTAGGATGGGGTACATATTTACCAGGAAGGGGCACAGGATGGGGGACATTAGTATTGGATTGGGGACATTACTTCGTAATGATGGGGGCATATCATATTGTGTTTATAGGATTTATAACACTACAAGGGCCCATACAGCTAACCAACATGCAGTAGGGGATTGCCTTTAAGTTTCTTTTAAAGAGCAGTGTGGAGGAGTGCATGAAACTCAAAATCCAAGATGTCAGAAAGCCTCTGTGCTGGTGCTGTCCTCTATACTGCATACAGGCTGCTTTTTACACAGCCAGCATTTAGCAGAGGGGTGAAACCAGTAAAGCAGAGCTGGAGCGATTTTGGAAATTGAATGAATGCAGCTAGTGCTTAGTAAAGATGGCAGCACTAATACAAGAAGTGGGTGTCATCTTTGAAATTGAGGAAAAGCATTCAGCTGGCTCTTAAAAAAGTGGGTGTTATAAGCACAGAGAGCAGGTTTCATCTTTAAAACATTAAATCAGGGTGGAGGCAGCCAGCACTTAGCATAGGGTTCATCAACAGCAAAGGGTTATCTTTGATTTAGAGCAGATGCAGCCAAAACTTAGCATAAGAAGCAGTCTTTCTTGGACTCTGATGTTCAGGGCAACACTCTTAGTCCAACAAACCATGGGCAGCACCCTTAGCTCTATATCTCAGGGAAAGCACCCTCAGCCCTACAACCCAGGGACAGTGCCCTCAGCCCTACAACCCAGGGACAGCACCCTTAGCACTACATCCCAGGGACAGCACCCTTAGCCCTACAACCCAGGGACAGCATCTTAGCCCTACAACCCAGGGACAGCGCCCTTTGCTCTACTACCCAGGGAGCACTCTCTTACGGCCCTACTATCCAAGAAAAGCTCTCCTATAGCCCTACTGTCCTAGCCCTAGCTAGCCCTAGTACCCAGTAACGGCTGTCATATACTCCTACTACCCAGTGATAACTTTTAGGTAGCCCTACTAACATGGCACAGCTAACTAACACCTCTGCAACTAGTCACATTAATTATTAGCATATCATAAATGACCTTTAGAAATACGCATTCTAAAGATCTGTTTATATATGCTACCAGATGCTGGGAATATCAGGCAGGGATTTTAGATATGCACCCAGAACTGCTCGTGGTTCTGGATGCACAGGGGACCTGACTAGTGATGGGCAAACTCACCAATGATCGGGTTTGGCAAATCCTGCTGGACTTTTTTGTACAATTCGAGTTTGGTACTGGACTTGACCTGAACTTGAATCTGAACCATGGACTTTAAAGTTATGAAATGGTGGCTAGGGGGCTTTAAAAAGAAACAAAACAGTAATTAATCATCAAAGTGATTACTTACCGGGATCCAAACATTTGTACTTTTTTGGGCCACTCATTAACTTCCTGATAATTCACTGCACGCTAGATGCTAAAATGTATAGGCTGTTTCAAGGTTACTGCACTTGCTCCAACAGTGAATCACAGATGTCCACTCTCTGTGACAGTGTCTGTGATTGGCTGTTGCAGTCCTCACCTATTGTGCCGGTGCCTGTCATTGGTTGCTATAGGCAACAAACCTAACATCATAGTAGTGTAAAAATAAATAAATAATAATAAATATTGACATAAAGCTTTGCTGTATTTTTGATTCTCAGCACTGTTAAAGTGGACAGCTACAGGCTGTCAACATGAGCTGCCTGCTTTACCTTGGCTGACAATCAAAATACAGAGAAGCCCATTATTATTATTTTTTTTATTATTTAAACATATAATTTTTAAAAACAATGCATGGTCTTCACTGTATTTTTGATTGCCAGTCAAGGTAAAACCCAGACAGCTGGGTGCTGGAATTCTTAGCGTGGTGAGGCCATAGTTATTGCCCCCCAGGCTAAAGAATAGCAGCCCATAGCTGCTCCAGAAATAAGTGTATTCATTAGAAGAGACAATTCCTGGCCCTTTACCTGGTTCTGGTGCGGTGGCATCAGAGTGATAGAAGGGGTTAATGACAGCTGAGCATTGACAGCTTGTCATTAGGTCCATATTTATAATGTTCAGGTCTCTGAGACCCGCCCATTCATCAATCCTGTGAGGAAATAGTTAAAAACCACAACACACAGAGAAAAATCAAGACAACACTTATTTTCCCAGTTATTAACCCACACACCCACCCAACAATAATCCACAATGATAGTCCCATGAAGCACAATCATATCTGCTTCATCTAGAGATTACAGCAAAAGAACAATCGTCCTCTCCCTGCAGGATCTGCGATCACACTGACTGCCATGGCCGATGTCAGTGTAATTGTCGAGCCTCAGGACCTGGGGTACTCGGGTATTAGGCTCAGTGGGTGTTGTCACAGGGAAGTCATGGGTAGCAGCGCCTGAGCCCATGGCCTCGGTGACACTTCAATAAGGGGTGTATGTACAGGGGATTAGAGTTTGTCATTTGACGCCACCTGTAGTGCCTGGGGATGGGTCACCAGCGCCGCCACAGTCCTCCGGAGGTCGATGGTAACACAGCTGAGATGGCAAAGCTCCCTACAGGTGGCAGAATTCCTGTAAGCAAACAGGTTGATAAAGATAACGACACAAAGGCGAAGTCACTTTCTCCTGGGTACTTTACTGTAAACGTTCTGCAGCAAAATACAGAGTCCACAGTTCAGCAAGATGTTATTTAAACAGGTAGCTCTACGGGTGGCTGCAAGTGGATGCCAGGTGGTATGGTGGAACCCGTGGTAAACCTTAGTTGACAAACCAGTGCCCTTTCTTCCCCGCCTAGGATGAGTCTATACCCAATGGCTCCTTGTAGGTAGACTTGGGGCTCCCCTCCCTCGTGGTGAGGAAGCAGGCAGACTGCTCCATCTGGCAGGGTGCCGCAGCCGGTGAACATACCGCAGCAGCCGGTTGACGACTTTCAGAGGTAGACTCTGGCCGCTTCCTTGGGTCCGACGTTCCAGTGGTGGACTGGGGAATTCCCTGGAGTATGGTCGCTCCACGCTGGGGTTCCCCCTTTCTCTCTAGGGCCTAGACTCCCTCGTCAGGCACCCTCTCTCAGGATAACCTCAGGATCCTCTCTCAGCTTCCCTCCGGATCAGCGTAGAGCTGTCCGGGTTAACCTTCCGCCTCGCTCCACACTCCTTCTCCTCCGACTCCATACTCTCAGACGCTACTTATCTGATTCAGGCTCTCTGCCTGACTCCAACTGTCTCTAATTCCCCCTAGAGGTGAATATATCTCTCTCCCTTGGGGTAACCTCCCACCACTACTCTGTGTGGGAGTGCAGGAATGGGTCCCACCCTATGATCCACTTGCCGCTGGGGAAGATTACACCTCTTTTATGGGTGCAATACCCCACTGTGATGCCTGACCATGTGGGGCGCCACATAATCACAGAGTATGCAGGGCGAGACTGCTTGCTCCCTCACTGCAGCCTCTGAATAAAGCTGAGCCAGGATTGTGTGCTCCATGAGACCATCATTGTGGATTATTGGGGGGGGGGGGGAAGGTGGAATAATAAATAAGAAAAAGAGGGCTATCTGTGTAATTTATGTCAAATAAAGGATTTTTCTTTGTGATTTATTTCAAATAAATGATTTTTCTCTATAGTATAGTGAAGACAGACCTTCCCATTACTAAGATAAGAGATGACAGCTGTTACTGATAACATTCTATTGTAGAAGGGAGAGGCAATTGGAGTAGAGAGGATTCAGAGCTCTTCCTCTCTCCTCTCCTCTTCTTTCTGCCTAGCATCTTAAATCATTTTTAATCATCCCTTTATTTAATATCACTTTAGCAGTGTATATAGATAATCTGCTAAAGTGATATTAGACAGATTTACAATGGTTACAAAGCAGCGCTCCTGTTCTGCGCATGCTCTGTACCCTGGCTTCGGATCCGGGAAACGATTCTGTTGTCTCCCGGATCCGGTGCCGTAGGCCCCCATATTAAGTGTATCGGACAGGATTTGTTTCTGTCCTGTTTTGAAACTGGAGCCCAAAAACGCTGCAGGCTTCTTTTTGAGACCGGTGAAAAACAAGACAGAAGCGAATCCTGCATCGGATTCACAAAATCGGATGGCCAAATAGGGCCAATCCGGTGCCATAGGGATGTACGGGGGCCAAAAACGATCCTGTTCTGTTCGTTTAAAAAACGACAAGTTTTTACCTGGAAATTAAGAGTTTTAAGACTGAAAGATCAGCCAAGGATGAGAAAGAAGCTAATTTGTCTGTTAAGATATATTACAAAGTTACCTATTTTCATATGTACTATTGATTTATGAAATAGAAATTAAAAGTACGGTTATGCTTTAAACAAAGAGCAAAAAAATTTCTGTCAGATCCGGTGCGGTCTGGTGCCCAAAGACTCCCATGTTAGGGGGCGCCGGATTGCACCGGATCCGGGAGGATCCGATTTTGTCAGATTTTTGCCCCAGACACAAAAACGCTGCAAGCTGCGATTTTGTGTCCGGGACAAAAATCAAATGCAGCCTGATGCTGCCAGACAGGGACAAAACTGGATGGCAAATCACTGCCATCCGGCCTCATCCGGCACCATAGGCATGCATTAGTCAAAAATCGGCTCCGGGGCTGTCAGGTTCACACCGGACAGCCCTGGAACTGAAAAAAAACATGATGTGAAGCCGGTCTTAGACTACACAGTCTAAAAATGTCCCCTAGTCTTAAACCTTAAACAATAATCAAGAATACTTGGATGCTACTACTTTAGTGAATTCATCTTAATGTTTAACCTACAGGTAATGAAGAAAATATCTGGCTGCATGTTGATGCTGCGTATGCAGGAAGTGCTTTTATTTGTCCAGAATTCAGATATCTTATGAAAGGTGTAGAGGTGAGTACAGCTAAAAATATAATGTTAAAAAAAAATTCTGTACAATTAATGAGGTACCGTACTTCTCAGTATACGGTAATTAAGAAATGTTCTGTTTCTTTTCTTCACAAACTTCTCATACTTTTTTAGTTCAGTGCTTGTTGCCATTCATTACAGTATAGTTGCTATTTACCAGGAGTTACATTAAAGTAGTATTACATGTTTTATTTCTATGCGGTTTTCGGGGAAAAATAATATCCCACTTCTTCAGGAGCAAAATCACTGATGTGTAAAAATCGGTGATTTTGCTCTAGAAGAAGGGGATATGATTTTTCCCTGAAACGCGTAGAGAAATAAAATCACATTATGTTACCTTATTTTTCGGATTATAAAACACTTTTGTTACCCCAAAATCTGGGGAAATAGCAGGGTGCGTTTTAAAATCTGAATGTACATAGGGGTCGCTTTGGAGCGTGTCGGGGGCTGGAGTAGGCAGGCTGCGGGCTGCAGATGCAGCGGGAGGTCACAAGCTCCCACTCATTAGCATCATGTAATATGCACTGCATCCAGCTGTCCACCACCGCGGTGCTGAAGTCGCGCCGAGATATGCACAGGGGAGCTGCACATATTACCTGTTCCTGCAGTCACCCCCCATCCAAGATTTGCCCCCCTCATCACTATATATACCCCCCTGCTGGCGCGCACATCTACTTATATAATCGGGAGTTTGGAATTCGGGCGTTGTAGCCGAATCCCAGACTCCTTTGCGGCACTGCAAGCGATGACGCGTAGCGTCATCGTGAGCAGTCTCCGCTGCCCACCCGTCCGCCCCACCGCAAGCGATGACGCATTGCGTCATCGCGAGCCGCCTCGCGGACTCCGCGAGGTCTCCGTTGCCCCTCGCTGCTCTATCACCGAGGGGGGCCTCGGTGACGCCATGCAGCTGCAGTACCGCTCTCCTTGCGGCGACATGTAATTTTCAAGATGGCGTCCAAAATCTCGCGAGATTTCGGCGCCATCTTGGATATTACATGTCGCCGCAGCCAGGGACTATCCCACCGCTACCCGCTGCTCCATCACCCTCTCCCCGCTCTCCCCGCTCCATTTCGCGACCCCACAGCTCCATTGCGCGACCCCACAGCTCCATTGCGGCCCCCACTGCTCCATTGCGGCCCCCAATGCTCCATTGCAGCCCCACCGCTCTATTACCCCCTCTATCCCCCCACCGCTCCATTACACCCCAACCCCTCCATTACCCATCCCCATCCCCATCTCACCCTCCGCTCCCCGGTTATCCGCGGTCATGTGACAGGCTCTTCAGCCCGCCCATCACATGACCGCTCATTACTTCCTGCCTTTTCAACACTGGCTGCGGCTCAGACAGGATGGCAGGGGGGATCCATCCTGCCCTGACCACTGCCCCTCCATACTGCGCTCATCACCACCCACTGGCCCTCCAACCTGCGCTGACCACTGCCCCTCCATACTGCGCTCACCACCCACTGCCCCTCCATCCTGCCCTGACCACTGGCCCTCCATCCTGCACTGACCACCGAGCCTCCATCCTACGCTGACCACTGAGCCTCCATCCTGCGCTGACCACTGAGCCTCCATCCTGCGCTGACCACTGAGCCTCCATCCTGCGCTGACCACTGAGCCTCCATCCTGCACTTGATCACTGAGCCTCCATCCTGCGCTGACCACTGAGCCTCCATCCTGCGCTTGACCACTGAGCCCTCCATCCTGCGCTGACCACTGAGCCTCCATCGTCTGCTGACCACTCCATCCTGCGCTGACCACCGAGCCTCCATCCTGCGCTGACCAACTAGCCTCCATCCTGCCCTCACCACCGAGCCTCCATCCTGTGCTGACTAATGAGCCCCTCCTCCGCACTGACCACTCAGCCTCCATTATCTGCTGACCACTCCATCCTGCGCTGAACACTGACTCTACATCCTGCGCTGACCACCCACTGCCCCTCCATCCTGCTCTGACCACTGAGCCTCCATCCTGCGCTGACCACCCACTGACCCTCCATCCTACGTTGACCACTGAGCCTCCATCCTGCGCTGACCACCCACTGGCCCTCCATCCTGCGCTGACCACTGAGCCTCCATCCTGCACTGACCACCCACTGGCCCTCCATCCTGCACTGACCACTGACCCTCCATTCTGCGCTGACCAATGAGCCTACATCCTGCGCTGACCACCCACTCGCCCTCCATCCTGTGCTCACCACTGAGCCTCAATCCTGCGCTGACCACTGAGCCTCCATCCTGCGCTGACCACACCACTGGCCCTCCATCCTGCGCTGACCACTCAGCCTCCATCCTGCACTCACCACCCACTCGCCCTCCATCCTGCGCTGACCACTGACCCTCCATCCTGCGCTGACCACTGACCCTCCATCCTGCGCTGACCACCCACTGCCCCTCCATCCTGCGCTGACCACTGAGGCTCCATCCTGCGCTGACCACCCACTGGCCCTCCATCCTGCGCTGACCACTCAGCCTCCATCCTGCCCTGACCACTGAGCCTCCATCCTGCACTGACCACCCACTGCCCCTCCATCCTGCGCTGACCACTGAGCCTCCATTCTGTGCTGACCACTCCCCCTCCATCCTGCGCTGAGCACTGAGCCCTCCATCCTGCGCTGACCACTGAGCCCTCCATCCTGCGCTGACCACTGAGCCTCCATCCTGCGCTGACCACTGAGCCTCCATCCTGCGCTGACCACCCACTGGCCCTCCATTCTGCGCTGACCACTCAGCCTCCATCCTGCGCTCACCACCCACTCACCCTCCATCCTGCACTGACCACTGACCATCCTGCGCTGACCACTGAGCCTCCATCCTGTGCTGACCACCCACTGCCCCTCCATCCTGTGCTGACCACTGAGGCTCCATCCTGCGCTGACCACCCACTGGCCCTACATCCTGCGCTGACCACTGACCCTCCATCCTGCGTTGACCACTGAGCCTCCATCCTGCGCTGACCACCCACTGCCTCTCCATCCTGCGCTGACCACTGAGCCTCCATCCTGCGCTGACCACTCCCCCTCCATCCTACGCTGACCACTGAGCCCTCCATCCTGCGCTGACCACTGAGCCTCCATCCTGCGCTCACCACTGAGCCTCCATCCTGCGCTCACCATTGAGCCTCCATCCTGCGCTGACCACTGAGCCTCCATCCTGCGCTGACCACGGAGCCTCCATCCTGCGCTGACCACCGAGCCTCCATCCTGCGCTGACCACCGAGCCTCCATCCTGCGCTGACCACCGAGCCTCCATCCTGCACTGACCACCGAGCCTCCATCCTGGGCTGACCACCGAGCCTCCATCCTGCACTGACCACCGAGCCTCCATCCTGCGCTCACCACTGAGCCCTCCATCCTGCGCTGACCACTGAGCCTCCATCCTGCGCTGACCACTCAGCCCTCCATCCTGCGCTGACCACTGAGAATCCACTGTCTGCTGACCACTCCATCCTGCGCTGACCACCGAGCCTCCATCCTGCGCTGACCAACGAGCCTCCATCCTGCCCTCACCACCGAGCCTCCATCCTGCGCTGACCAACGAGCCTCCATCCTGCCCTCACCACCGAGCCTCCATTCTGTGCTGACCACTGAGTGTCCATCCTGCGCTGACCACTGAGCCCTCCATCCTGCGCTGACCACTGAGCCCTCCATCCTGCGCTGACCACTGAGCCCTCCATCCTGCGCTGACCACTGATCCTCCATCCTGCGCTGACCACTGAGCCTCCATCCTGCGCTGACCACCGAGCCTCCATCCTGCGCTGACCACTGAGCCTCCATCCTGCGCTGACCACCGAGCCTCCATCCTGCGCTGACCACCAAGCCTCCATCCTGCGCTGACCACCGAGCCTCCATCCTGCGCTGATCAACGAGCCTCCATCCTGCGCTGACCACCGAGCCTCCATCCTGCGCTCACCACCGAGCCTCCATCCTGCACTCACCACTCAGCCCTCCATCCTGCGCTGACCACTGAGCCTCCACTGTCTGCTGACCACTCCATCCTGCGCTAAACACTGAGTCTCCATCTTGCGCTGACCACTGAGTCTCCATCCTTCACTGACCACTGAGTCTCCATCCTGCGCTGTCCACTCAGCCTCCATCCTGCGCTGACTACTGAGCCTACATCCTCTGCTGACCACTCCATCCTGCGCTGAACACTGAGCCTCCATCCTATGCTGACCACTGAGCCTCCATCCTGCCCTGACGACTGAGCCTACATCCTCTGCTGACCACTCCATCTTGCGCTGACCACTGAGCTTCCATCCTGTGCTGACCACGGAGCCTCCATCCTGTGCTGACCACTCTGCCTCCAACCTGTGCTGACCACTCTGCCTCCATCCTGCGCTGACCATTCTGCCTCCATCCTGCGCTGACCACTCTGCCTCCATCCTGCGCTGACCACTCCATCCTGTACTGACCACCGAGCCGCCATCCTGTGCTGACCATCCAGCCTATATCCTGCGCTGACCACTCTGCCCCCATCCTGCACTGACCACTCTGCCCCCATCCTGCGCTGACCACTCTGCCCCTATCTTGTGCTGACCACTCTGCCCCCATCTTGCGCTGACCACTCTGCCTCCATCTTGCGCTGACCACTCTGCCTCCATCTTGCACTGACCGCTCTGCCTACATGCTGCGCTAACCACTGAGTCACTGCACTGTGCAAACCACTGAGCCATCACACTATGCAAACCACTGAGCCACCAAATACACTGCTAACCACTGAGCCACCATACTGTGCTAACCACTGAGCCACCATACTGTGCTAACCACTGAGCCACAGTATACAGTGCTAACCACTAAGCCACCGTATACATTGCCAACCACTGAGCCCTCATACTGTGCTAACCACTGAGCCACCATATACACTGCTAACCACTGAGCCACCATAAAGTGCTAACCACTGAGTCACCTTATACACTGCTAACCACTCAGCCACCATACTGCGCTAATCACTGAGCCACCATATACAGTGCTAACCACTCAGCCACCATAGTGCGCTAATCACTGAGTCACCGTGTACAGTGCTAACCACTGAGCCACCATATACAGTGCTAAACACTGAGCCTCCGTATAGAGTTAACCACTCTGCCTCCATATAGTGCTAACCACTGAGCCACCATACTCTGCTAAACACTGAGCTACTGTACAGTGCTAACCACTGAGTGACTATATACTGTGCTAACCACTGAGCCACCATACTTTGCTAAACACTGAGCCACCACGCAGTGCTAACCATTGAGCCACCACACAGTGCTAACCACTGAGCCACCATATACAGTGCTAACCATTGAGCCATCATATACACCGCTAATCACTGAGCCACCATACTGTGCTAACCACTGAGCCACCGTATACAGTGCCAACCACTGAGCCACCATACAGTGCTAATCACTGAGTCACCATATACAGTGCTAACCATTCAGCCACATTA
Organism: Allobates femoralis; assembly: GCA_033576535.1. NCBI lineage: Eukaryota > Metazoa > Chordata > Amphibia > Anura > Aromobatidae > Allobates > Allobates femoralis. Next base: position 368,071,677 of record JARQOC010000005.1, on the reverse strand, counting down.
CTGTTCTCATTATTGAGACACAATATACAGTGCCAACCACTGACCCACTATACAGTGCTAACCACTGAGGCTCTGTATACAGTGCTAACTACTGAGCCAGCGTATACTCTGCTAACCACTGAGCCCCCGTATACTCTGCTAACCAATGAGCCGCCGTAAAGTCTGCTAAGCACTGAGCCCCCATATACTCTGCTAATCCATGAGCCCCGCATACTCTGCTAAGCACTCTGCTGCAGGCAGGAGGGGGCCGGGGAACAGCGCTTGGGTGCGGCCAGGAGGGGCCCCCCTCCTGCCCGAACCCGCCCGCTCTTCCCTGGCCTTCTCCTGCCCACACCTGGCCGCTCTTCACCAGCCCCCTCCTGCCCACACCCGGCCGCTCTTCCCTGGCCCCCTCCTGCCCGCTGTCCCCTGGTCCCCTCCTGGATTTCACCACAGCTGCACACTCACACCACTGCACACCGGTACTGCTGTAGGTATCTATATATATAATCACCAATGTTGTATCGCTATTCTGGCATGCACCGCGGCACTGTCGCCAGCGATGGCGCACAGCGCCTTTGTGAGCCGCTATTCACAGACTCAGACCCGCGAGTGGTGGCGCGCTTGCGCGCCACCGCGAGCCGCAGCCTCGTCCCCAACGGTTACGTCGCCATTCACAGACCCCCAGTCACACCAGGCACAGTTGCAACGCCATTCACACTGCACGACCGCACTAACCATCCGTCACTGCGCTTTCACGAAATTTACCTCACAGCAAGGACACGCCCCTATTTCCTCCACTCTAGAAGTACGCAGCTCTCATAGAAGAAGTAGGTGGTGACAGCCATTACGTCACATCACCTCTCCACCCACCTTGATGCCCATTAAGGTCGCCATCACGCCCACAAAGCTGCTACCCACAGAACTACCTGTATATACTCTGCTACCCATGCAGCTGCCTGTATACTCTGTGACCCAAAGAGACACCTGTATATACTCTGCTACCCACGCAGCCGGCTGTATACTCTGCTACTCACAGAGCTGCCTGTATATGCTCTGCTACCCACGCAGCTGACTGTTTACTCTGCTACCCACAGAGTTACGTGTATATACTCTGCTACCCACGCAGCTGCCTGTATACTCTGCTACCCACGCAGCTGACTGTATACTCTGCTACCCACAGAGCTACCTCTATATACTCTGCTACCAACGCAGCTGCCTGTATACTCTGTGACCCACAGAGACACCTGTATATACTCCGCTACCCACGCAGCCGGCTGTATACTGTGCTACCCACAGAGCTGCCTGTATATACTCTGCTACCCACGGAGCCGCCTGTATAGTCTCTGATACCCACGCAGCTGGCTGTATACTCTGCTACCCACAGAGCCGCCTGTATACTTTGCTACCCACAGAGCCGCCTCTATACTTTGCTACCCACAGAGCCACCTGTATAATCTGCTACCCTCACAGCCGCCTGTATACTCTGCTACCCACTGACCCGCCTGTATACACACAATTCATTTCACCGAGCTCCCGATGCATCGGGCCTTTTTACTAGTAGTAATATAACAAACTCTTTTAGCTCACATTCCATTGCTGGCTCCGTTGCTCCTAGCTCCTCGGTGTCTCTTCCTGTCTGTGCCCAATCCAATCATGTGACTGGGGTGCACAGTGATGTCATCACTGTGATGTGCTGATTACGTGATCGGCTGCTGGAACACGCAGGAAGACACCAAGAAGCTGGGAGCGATGGAGCCAGTGATGTTAGAAGAGTTAGGTGAGTTATAAGAGTTTGTTATTTTACTATGTGCGTGCCAGCAGGGGGGCATAGAAAGTGACAAGGGGGCATATCCAGGATTGGGGGGGCTATGTGTGCCAGCACAGGGTAGGCATGTGTGCCAGCACAGGGGGCATATGTGTGCCAGCACAGGAGGGCATATGTGTGCCAGCACAGTGTTAACATACGTGTGCCAGCACAGGGTGGGCATACGTGTGCCAGCACAGGGTGGGCATACGTGTGCCAGCACAGGGGGCATATGTGTGCCAGCACAGGGGGCATATGTGTGCCAGCACAGAGTGAACATACGTGTGCCAGCACAGGGTGGGCATACGTGTGTCAGCACAGGGTGGGCATACATGTGCCAGCACAGGGTGGGCATATGTGTGTCAGCACAAGGGGGGCTATATATGCCAGCACAATGGGGGGCTATATGTGTGAGCACAAAGGGGCCACCACATCCAGGATGGGGGACTATGTACCAGGATGGGGGTTATACATATACCAGGATGACGGACATATATATGATTTGTAAGACAGACGCTGGCATTATAAGGCAGAACTCTTTTAACATAAAAAAAATAAATTTTTCTATTTTCGTTCACTAAATTTGTGCGTGCGTCTTATAATTAGGTGCGTCTTATAAAGGGAAAAATATGTCACTTCAGTTTAACTTCTGGTATATGGTAGCCCAGTTTTAACCCCTTCATTTACCCTTTGATGACTTATCCCATGGGTACTGCAGCAGTCATTTGTTATTAAACCGATAAGAGCGTTGTGACTTTATCACAACCCTCTCATGTGAGAACCACCTTTCTATGTTATATGTTCTCATATATTTGGGATAAGACTGGACTGGCACGTCTTGTTTTTACAGTTTTTTTTCGATCATATTACTGTATAGTTCTCAGTTATGTTATGTAGGAAGCCACAGACAGATTTGTATCTACTGGAAATAAAAAAAATTCTAAGGCCATGTTTATTTGATAATTGTTGGCAATTAAGTGTTTATAAGAATGCTGTTCCCAAATACGGGCCTACGTAAACATGGTTCAAATGAGCAAAGAAACAGACAAAACATTTGTTTATCAGCTGACTGGATCATTTACGATGGTAGAAAAATCATGGTTGTTAGTAGCCCTTTCTATAATATAAATGGGAACTAAAAGAAAGCAGAAAAGCGCACATAAGGTCTTATCCGAGTGTGAACGGGATGTGTGTGTGTAATTGCACTAACCTTATGTTGTTGTGAGAGTCACAACTAGGGAGGAGCGAGTACAGTGATATTCGGACTCGCTATACTCGCAACGATTAGGTCCCGGTACTTGATACCCGTTGCGAGTATAGCGAGTCCGATTACTTTCAGAGTGTATCTGTAGATACACTGCGAAAGTACCCTAAAGGTGAATAAAAGTTGTTAAAAATAATAAAATTACATACTCACCTGTCCGACGCCTGCATCGGGACTGTCCCAGAAGACCTGCGATCACCGGACAAGGACCTGCGACTTCCAGCCAATCAGATGGCCTGTAGCGATCTGGCCAATCAGATGGTGACACGTGACAACCACGTGATCGCTAGCGGCCACCTAATTGGACAGATTGCAAGGTCCTGGCAGTACACCTAGGCTTATTAGGGGGCTAAAAAGTTACAAACAAGTATTTGTTAACTACTTATCTGTTCTTACCAGTGCCAATCTCTGTTGGTTGAGAGCAGTCACAGGCAAAGTATTCAGCCACAGCTGGTAATGTAGCCAAGTATACAAGGAAAATGCCCCTAATAATGTGACAAAAATAACATCACCTACTTGTACACCACCTTCTCATGTGCTCAGTCAGTCCCAATCCCAATGTGCATTTTAGCGTTCATCATGGGGTTATTCCCCAACAGCATCCATCACCTTGAGCATCATCAGGGGGTGGTGCTAAAAGCAGTAAGTGACACAATCGCCGCCCCTTCATTTCAGGACAATGCTGAATGCTGTGGGGCAGTGCTGGTGTCACTCACTGCATTTAAAACCGCCGATGTCTTGCACAAAAGCATTGCAAAGGGCGGCATCTTGACGGCACTCCACATAAATGGCCAGAGCATCCATCGCTTATCTTCTAGGATATCCTTAGAGGGGGTGGCAATGCAAGGATTTAATAAGCAACTCCAAACCTGCTCACTAATGACAACCTGTTCCAGGGTGGGGGGGAAACAATGGATGCCGTTGGGAATAACCGCAGCTCCAGCTTTCTATGATGTTGTGATGTCACATTGGATACTCTTCTCAAACAAAACATCACAGAAAGTACAGTAAAAAATTCACTTTTAGAAATTACTATACATAGACAGGGGAGAAGTGTAGGGAATTGTATAATAAAGATAATTATTAATAAATAAAGTGGTAAGAGGATAAGGACAGATAGTTAGGAAATACATTTTAGGTGACAGGCCATCTTTTTAATTTACTGATAGATAGCTAAACATTATTGAGAATTATAATTGCAACGCACTATGCAGAAATAGACATTAATAGTGTGAGCAGTTGGTCTTTCTAGACCATTGAGACTGTAAAAGCCAAATATTGTCTTTTCACAGTTAACCATTGCATAGGATGTGATGCATATCTATGTTAGCATATGTACAAGGCTAATCTTTTGATCTGATTCCCTGTTCTCCACCCAAAATACAAGTTGTAGGCTTTCCTAACCATGGGTGTCAAGTTTCGCTTTTGTGATTCAAAATTCACTTAACCACATATGAGAATTTATCCAAGGAAGGTATCCCTGAATTTATTTTGAAAGAAATATGCCAAATGGCTAATTTGTAGAGATGACTGAAGCCAAACTGTAAATTTTGGGGTTCGTATTTAAGAACAGTCTGTGTCCAAGTTTGTTATTTGGGTATTGTTTGTATGTTAAGAAAGTTAGTTGAAAGACTGCAGAGCAGCCAATCAATAAGCTTTATTGCATGCGGAAGATGACTTTATGCTGCTGTGAACAATAAAGATTAAAAAGAATAAAACATTGTGGGCTTCACCATACTTTTGATAACCAGCCACTGTAAAGCATACAGCTGAGGATTGGTATTTTCAGGGTGGGAAGAGCCATGATTATTTGACCCTTCCCAGCTTAAATATACCATCAGGCAGATCTCCAGATCACATCACATTAAATAAACTAATTCTGGCACTTTACACAGCTCTTTCCAATTGCCCTGGTGTATTAGCAATCAGGGTGACACGCTAATGGGGTTGATGTCAGCTGTGAATTAATAGCTGATATTAAAATGTGGTGTTAGTAATGGAGAGGAGTCTATCAGACACCTCCAGTACTAATCCAGCAAGTATAGAGTTAAAAAAGACACAGACTATGGGAAATAAAAAGTTTATTTGAATAAAGACTCCCCCACATACCCTTGTTAACCAATTTATTACAAAATAAATCCTGCAAGATGTAATCCAAAGAGTAATGTCCCATGACTCTCATCGATTCCTTTGGCTCTTCATTATAAGAAAATTCTCTCGAGACATTCTGTACATTCTGTTGACTGGAAGTAACCTTTGGAGCTTCATTCTGAGAATTTTTTCAGACGCTCAGTTCCTATTGAGGATCAGAGGTTAAGTACCTGGAGACTATGTCACAGATGTAGAAAGGAGACAGGTTGAAGATGGTTTTGTCCGGGTTCCTCCTCTGGCGCACAGACAATGACGTCATTGCCTGCGCCCACCGGAGGAGGAAGCAGGAAGAAGCCGGATGAAGCCGGAGGAGCGCGATGGCAGCGGGACAGCGACAGGGATAAGTATAATGATGTATTCCTTTACAGGTTTGCGGCAGCAAGGGGGAACCCTTGTATACCGATGGGGGGGCCTGTATACCGATGGGGGGCGCCTGTATATGACTCGCGTATAAGCCGAGGGGGGGACTTTTCAGGCCAATTTTTGGGCTGAAAAACTCGGCTTATACGTGAGTATATACGGTAACCTTTTGGTACTCATAATATGATTGCAAGTATATTTCTGTATGTGATATAAACATCAGACAAACACAAATAAAAACCAGAGGGCAGCAGATCATGTGAAAATATAATTTTGGTGTCATTCTCAAAACTTTTGGCCATGACTGTACATTCGCCTAATAGATCTGCCAATAGTTCCCTGAACCCAATTCCAATCAATGGAAGGCAAAATCAAGGGCCAAGAAAACACCATCAAAGGAGCACAAAAGCTGCCAAAACAACTCAAATTAGGGACATACACCAGAAAAAGTGCCATCTATTTCCCAGAGTTAAAATTTTCATCATTGTGCATTATGGATGCATGGGATAAGGATTGGCCCATTATATCAAGATTCAGCATTGATCAGGAACAGGGAGATAAGTTACAGGTATAGACATGGTGCTCACAGAGAGCTGATAAATTCACAAAACACACAACAAAGACATCCCAAGACAAGTCTCCACATTTCAAAAAGTTAGGGCCAGATACCACCAAAGTGGCATCAATTGACCCAGAATAAAAATTATATAATGACGCAGCCCGCATGCGTGCCACAGGGTCAGGAATAGGGCCTGGCCTAGCATTTGAAGGTTAATAATTGATCAGGAACAGGGTGATGAGTGACACATGTAGACCTATTGGCCAGGGCGCCCTCCTACCTCATGCAACTGCTCCAATAACTTTTATGCTCCACCACTCTTGTCAAATTGTTCTTGTTTCCTATCTCAAACTAAATCTGCCATATTCGTGCTGAATTTGAAATTGGCGAATATGTTCAGGAAAGTTCACTCATCTCTAGTTCTGATTGCAGTGTGGATGTCTCTTGATTTTATGTCCATGGTTTATTTGTATAGTGAATGTTTTTTATATTAAGTAACACACAGTTCTTAAAATATTTGGACAGTGATCAAATGTTTGTGATTTAAGTTTTGCATGCCACTAATGTTAAATGAAACAACTGTGTTGCAATTGACATGTAGACTTTCAGGTTTAATTAAAGTAGTTCAACAAAAATATTCTGTGAAAAGTTTAGAAATTGCAACCATTTTTCTTCAAAGTTTCCTCACTTTAGTGCAGGGGTGGGGAACGTCCGGCCCGCCATGTGATCTGATCCGGCCCGCGGCCACTCTGCTCATTTTGTGACCGTGGGCTCTTGAATCCCTCTGAGGTGCGCGCTGGAATTATGTATGATGTGCAACATGAGTAGTGTGTGAGAGTCCTGTGTGGGAGGAGCGTTCTCCAGCTCCCCTGCAGCCTTTGAAACTGTAATCAGCTCCTGCCGAGACATGTAAGTTCACAATGCCTTCCACGTCCTCCTAGGTCAGTAAGCAAACATGTAGGTGACTATATAAATAAAAGCCATCTGTCCTGTGCATAATGATGATATCCGGGCCCGGGCAGTGCCGGGACAAGGCATTTTGGTGCCCTAGGCAGGTAAGGCAAACGGCGCCCCCCCCCCCCCCCCGAAATATGTCTGGGAATAAAAATGTCAGCATACTTTGAAAGTAAATTTAATTTAACGGGGACCTATAAAAGGTTCGTCCAACCACACTACAGAGACATACTGATAGGTTGTTTACATTGTGAGCCCCAATGAGGACAGTGTTCATGATGTATGTAAAGTGCTGTGGAGTTCATAGTGTAATATAAATGCAAAAAGTATTATTCTTAATATTATGTCACAATACCAGGATCTGAGGATCTTCTATTTCGAGGTCAGGGACTCTCTGATGCCATGTTGCTGCTTGTCTCGCTGTTGTCCTCTTTTGAGACTGCAGTGCGGTGGACAAGAGAGCATTAACTGGTTAATAACAAGAAGTATGGAGTGTGTACTGAGCCATAAACCCTCCCCTTACCATGAAGTATGGAGTGTACTAACTGAGCCATAAACCTCCTCATACCATGTCCAGCAGACATTGTAGGATTACTACCCGTATATACTCGTGTATAAGCCGACCTGTGTATAAGCCGACCCCCCTACTTTTGCCCCCAAAACCTGGGAAAACCTATTGACTCGTGTATAAGCCGAGGGTGGACCCCAGCACAGGTATACAGCCCCCAGCAGTGTGGTATACAGCAGCCTCCCCAGTGGTATATACAGACCCCAGGGGTAATACAGCAGCCCCAGGGGTTATACAACAGCCCCAGGGGTTATACAGCAGCCCCAGGGGTAATACAGCAGCCCCAGGGGTAATATAGCAGCCCCAGGGGTTATACAGCAGCCCCAGGGGTTATACAGCAGCCCCAGGGGTAATACAGCAGCCCCAGGGGTAATACAGCAGCCCCAGGGGTTATACAGCAGCCCCAGGGGTAATACAGCAGCCCCAGAGGTAATACAGCAGCCCCAGGGGTTATACAGCAGCCCCAGGGGTTATACAGCAGCCCCAGTGGTATATACAGGCCCCAGCAGTATATACAGCAGCCCCAGTGGTATATACAGTCCCCAGCAGTATATACAGCAGCCCCAGTGGTGGTGTATACAGGGCCCAGTGGTGGTGTATACAGGGCCCAGTGGTGGTGTATACAGGGCCCAGTGGTGTATACAGGGCCCAATGGTGGTATACAGGGCCCAGTGGTGGTGTATACAGGGCCCAGTGGTGTATACAGGGCCCAGTGGTGGTATACAGGGCCCAGTGGTGTATACAGGGCCCAGTGGTGGTATACAGGGCCCAGTGGTGGTATACAGGGCCCAGTGGTGGTGTATACAGGGCCCAGTGGTGGTATACAGGGCCCAGTGGTGTATACAGGGCCCAGTGGTGCTGTATACAGGGCCCAGTGGTGCTGTATACAGGGCCCAGTGGTGCTATATACAGGGCCCAGTGGTTCTGTATACAGGGCCCAGTGGTGCTGTATACAGGGCCCAGTGGTGCTGAATACAGGGCCCAGTGGTGCTGTATACAGGGCCCAGTGGTGTATACAGGGCCCAGTGGTGCTGTATACAGGGCCCAGTGGTGCTGTATACAGGGCCCAGTGGTGCTGTATACAGGGCCCAGTGGTGCTGTATAGAGGGCCCAGTGGTGCTGTATACAGGGCCCAGTATGCGGGGGCCGAGGGGGAGGCGCGCGCCTTTGCACACTCACCGCGGCCGCCGTCACCGTGCGTCTGATGTAAGGAGGAGAGGAGGGGCGGGCAGAGCTGCAGGACAGGAAGTCCGCCCTCCCCTCTCTCTGGCCGGCGCTGGCGCCGGCGGCCGGAACGGGGCCCCCCAGGGGGCGCGGGGCCCTCCAGGGGGTGCGGGGCCCCCTCAGGGGGTGGGCAATGGGCCCCTCATGCGGAAAAAATGCGCCCTCCACAAGATGGCGCCCTAGGCGATCGCCTAGGGTCGCCTAGCTATCGTCCCGGCCCTGCCGGGCCATGCAGGATAGGGATGAGGACTCTCAGTACCAAAAAGTAGCTGCATCCAGCCGCACAGCCAAGGGAGGGAGATAGGAATCATGTTAAGCCATGTTAAAATCATATATGACCACATTGATTTGTATCTAACTTTCCTTGGATGGTTGCTGGATACATCTTATTTTTGCTCAGGCCTCATGTACTGTATGCCTCTGGCCTCGTGTACCCTTGTGCTATATACTATGCCTCAATCCCTTGTACCCGTGTGCTGTATACTATGCCTCTGGCCCTGTGTACCCATGTGTTGTGTACTATGCCTCTTGCCCCATGTACTTGTGTGCTGTATACTATGCCTCTAGCCCTGTGTACCCGTGTGCATTGTACATCTGGCCCCGTGTACCCCGTGTACGTGTGTTGTATACTATGCCTCTGGCCCCGTTTACAGATTACTGGGAGGGGCTGGTGAGGACCCAGCGGTCATGGTGCACATTGGCACAAATGACAAAGTTAGAGGTAGGTGGAAGGTCCTGAAAGATGATTTCAGGGAATTAGGCTACAAGCTTAAAGGGAACCTGTCAGGTGGTTTATGCCCCTCCAGCTATCACTGTCTGTAGTTGCAGCTTTATAATAGCAGTCTAATCATCCCTGTCTGAGCTCATAGTGTAATGTGAAAGAAAAGCTTTTATACACTTACATTTCAGTCCCCACCTTGGAGGAGGGGGACTGTCTGGCAGGATAATAGTTAACTCACTTTTAACTTGGATTGCTAAAGGACCTGTGTGATGTAACGATCATGTGACCATAGTGGGCGGAGCTAAGCCAGCAAACATATTATGTTCTATGAGAACTTAGCTCCGCCTATTGTAGTCACATGGTTGTGACATCACACCAGGTCTCCCAACATGTTCTAGCACAAGGCTGAAATGTTAACTATTAACCTGCCAAACAGTCCCTGTCCTCCAAGCTGGGGACTGACTGCCTCATTACATAAGGAAATGTAAGTGTAATAAAGCTTTTCTTTCACCTTTCACATTACACTATGAGCTCAGACAGGGATGATTAGAATGGTATTATGAAGCTGCAGGTACAGACAGTGATAACTGGAGGGGCATAAACAGTCTGACAGGTTCCCTTTAAGGCAAGGACCTCCAAGGTAGTATTCTCTGAAATACTGCCTGTACCACGTGCCACACCAGAGAGGCAACGGGAGATTAGGGAGATAAATAAGTGGCTCAGGAATTGGTGTAGGAAGGAGTGGTTTGGGTTCCTGGAGAACTGGGCTGACTTCTCTGTTGGCTACAGGTTCTATGCTAGGGATGGGCTGCACCTCAATTGGGAGGGTGCAGCTGTGCTGGGGGAGAAAATAGCTAGAAGGTTGGAGGAGTGTTTAAACTAGGGATTGGGGGGGAGGGTATTCATTGTACGGGAGGGGAAGATAGTGTAAATAGTTACCTGGGCACAAGTAATAAAATTGGGGGTGGCATGGAGGGAGGGGTTAGAACAGTCAATATATTAGGAAGAAATAGAGGTAAACAGATATGCATAAAGTGCATGTACACTAATACCAGAAGCCTCACCAACAAAATGGAGGAATTAGAATTGATTTTGTTGGAAAATAATTATGACATGGTGGGGATATCAGAGACATGGCTGGACGAGAGCCATAACTGGGCTGTTAATTTACAGGGCTGTAGTCTGTTCAGAAATGACCGTACAAATAAGCGAGGGGGAGGTGTATGTTTATATGTAAAATCCTCTTTAAAACCCATTTTGCATGATAATATTTGTGAATCTAATGAAAATGTAGAGTCCCTGTGGATGGAGATAAGGAGAGGGAGAAAAAATAATAAATTACTGATAGGGGTTTGTTATAAGTCTCCAACAATAATGGAAGTGGAGGAGAATATCCTCATAAAGCAAATAGATGAAGCAGCAACTCAGCATGTCTGCTGCATCCAGGCAAGGGGTCCCCCAGCACTTGAGCAGCCCTGTACCCGAGATAAAACACTTAGAAAACTTACATCCTGCAGCCGGAAAGGAGGTGGCTAGGGGCTGGAGCCGAAGGGCAGATTCACACCCCCTGCATGTTTATTCTGCCCACCGCTGCCAATCATTATCTCCCTCTTCTGCAGCATTAAACAGAGTTTTTTTTTTTTCTTTCTAAACGGCCATTTCTGGGAGAGAAAAAAAATCTCTGTGTTATAATGCAGAAGAGGGAGAGAATGATTGGCAGTGGTGGGCAGATTAAACATGCAGGATGTAAGGTTTCTAAGTGTATTATCTCGGGTACAGGGCTGTTCAAGTGCTGGGGGACCCCTTGCCTGGATGCAGCAGACATGCTGCATCCAGTGCTGTAATTAGATCACCATGCCTGGTTTGGTGACAGGTCCTCTTTAAGAGTGGCCTGGATGCCTTTCTTGAAAACTATAATATTACCAGTTATATATACTAGATTCTTTGATAGGGCGTTGATCCAGGGAATTAGTCTGATTGCTGTATGTGGAGTCAGGAAGGAATTTTTTTCCCCAATGTGGAGCTTAGTGTTGCCACATGGTTTTTTTTGCCTTCCTCTGGATCAACATGTTAGGCTATGGGTTGAAATAGATGGACTTAAGGCCTTCCTTCAACCTTAAATACTATGTTACTATGTTACCCTTGTGCTGTGTACTATGCCTCTGGCCCTGTGTACACATGTGCAGTGTACATCTGGCCCCGTGTACCCGTGTGCAGTATGCCTCAGGCTCCGTGTACCACCCAGGTGCTGTATACCTCAGGCTATGTGTTTGCTGATGAATGTGTGCTTACCAGCATGACATGAGGACACACTTTGTAGTTGGGGTCAGTGCAAAATGCACACCGGTCCCACAAACGTGATGCGGCTGCCACTGGTCTGAAGTACTGTATGTGCCCCCAGTACAGTATGTGTCCCCAAGGATGTCTGTGCCCCCCAGTGTTTTAGATTTCCTCCAATGCTGTATGTGCCCCCAATAATGTATTTACCCTCCAGTGCTGCCTCTGCTCCCTAGTGCTGTATGTGCCCCACTGTGCTCTATATGCCCCCCCAACATCTCCTGTGATGTATATGCCCCCACCCCAAATGTGATGTATATGCCCCAAACTTCTCCTGTGATGTATATGCCCCAGCATCTCCTGTGATATTTATGCCCCCCAGCCCCTCCTGTGATGCCTATGCCCCCCTAGCTCCTTCTGTGATGTCTATGCCCCCCCAGCTCCTCCTGTGATGTCTATGCCCCCCAGCTCCTCCTGCGATATATATGCCCCAGCCTCTCTTGTGATCTATATGCCCCAGCCCCTCTTGCGATCTATAAGCCTCTGTCTCTCGTGTGATGCATATGCCCCAGCCCCTCCTGTGATGTATATACCACCCTTTTTTCCAGTGATGTATATACAGCAGTCCCAGTGTCTCCTATGTGATGTATATGATTTACAAAAATTATTATCACAAAGAGCAGACTGCGCTCCAGGCCGACATAAACCTGGAAAGGCAGTTGTGAGCAGCAACAAAATCAGTATCATTAAACATCACAGCCGAACCAAAGAGCGGCAGCGCCAGACACCACATTAGAGGTGAGTTAATGAATTTTTTTATATAGTCGGGTAATTTTTAAGGTGATAATTTTGTGCGGCCCCCGAAGGTTGGTAGAAATACCTCGGCAGGAAAGAGGTTCCGCACCTCTGTTCTTATGTCTGTACACAGGGAGAGCAGGCGGGCTCTAGGATCCTGGAGCTGCGGCAGCCGCAGGACCCGAGCCCGGCACAGAGCAGACAGCTGGACTCGTTACTGTGCGAGTTTCCCTGCGATTACTTGCACAGTAACGAGTCCAATGCAAGTCAATGGCAATCCTAGTTTTTTCAGTCTCTGACAAAACTAGGATTGCCATTGATTTGCATTGAACTCGTTACTGTGTGAGTAATCGCTGGAAAACTCGCAGAGTACCGAGTCCTGCGAGTCCCTTACTACTCGCAGAGTAACGAGTCCTAGCGAGTAGACTCGCCCATCCCTACAAGTTTTACAATGGAATGTTTTTAAAAAATGTTCCTGTTTTGAGATAATCTTATAAATGTGTCTCTGTTATGTACTGTGTAATGTGGTTGTCGAGCCCACTGGGATGGGGGTACTCGGTGCCGGACCGGGTCTGCTGCTGGGGAAGTCACGGGTGGTCCTGGTCCGGACCGTGTCCCGGGCCCTGGCAATAATAGGGGATATATACAGGGGAAATGTCAGTCGTGACGCCACCCACTGTGTGCAGCCGCTGATGGGGCCGCCGCTGCTGCAGAACCTCCGGGGATGATGTAATAGCAGCGGAGATGGAATAGTTCCCGTGGGCAGAACTGTGTTCCCCGGGGCAGTGATGGTTAAAGTCTATTGTTTAGTGTGCAGGCTTGGTGCGGAGTGCAATTCACTTACTGTCCAGATGCTGCAGAAATCCTTCCTCGGAGCTGGAGCTGGCAAGCTGTGGCTCTGCAGGTGGGGATCCTTTGCAAGCCTGCATGGAGGGAATAGTATTCAGGGAGAGACAGACAGAGAGTTGGATTTAGGGTTCACCGAGTTTACTTCTCCAAGTTCTCAGGTTCAAGTTACAGTTCAGTACAGTTCTTACAGTTGGTCTCAGTTCAAGTCTCAGTACACGGGCACACTTTCCCATCCGGGTTCCCTTTACTCTCTGCAGCCAGGTCTCTCCTCTCTGTGACCCCTCACTCTGTCTCTGTGTCCTTCCCACGCTGTTACTGCATTCTCTGCTTGTTCACTTGGTTGTGTGTGACTCCGGACAGTATGGCGGTGACTTGGGCCCCTCTGGGTCCTCCTGGTTGTCACTGAGCTGCCTGTCCTTTGGGGTAGGGACCCTAACGTGGTAGCTCTGGTCCCCCGTCGGTTGTCTGGGGATGCCGGGTGAAACTACGGTCCCCTCTAGAGCCGACACTCTACTCAGCCTAGCCTCCAGCAGTCCTTCCATGTGAGGCCCTACCAGGCTCTCTCTACTGTGTCTTCAAGTATCATGCGAGGGCTACTCCGCCTGCAGTCTAGTCGTCTCGGCTGTAGTTCTAGGGCCCGGTATCACCGTCCCTCTCTTCCCTCACGCTCCCGGGGTGCTGGCTTCGGATGTGCTTTCTCTCTGCGGCTCACACTGGCTCTGTTCAGATTCTGCGCTCCTACAGCCCACTTTGCCAGGATGTGTGATTCAGTCTTTACTGCTCAGCCTACCTCGGCCTACTGACTCCTTTCTCCTCCCCTTCACTATTTCTACTGTCTGTCACCTGACTTCGTGTTTGCCCACCCACTGCTCTAAACCCACCACCCCTCGCCTGCTTAGAGTTCCTAGGCTCCGGGTTGGGTGCTTCCCTCTACTGTACGTGGGTTATGTGGGCTGTGAGGGTGTTGGTGTTCAACTGTCGTCCTACCTGCCTGGCTGCAGTTCCCTTTGTGGCCTCCTGAACGCAGGGGCACCACATAATGTACTATGTAGTTTTCTTGTCTTCCCATACAGGGACATGGTCTGATCATACCACATCTCCTGGGCTGGGGAGGATGTGAAAGAGTGCTTTATAAAGACATTACAGGAAGGTATCACAGCTGAATCTTTTTCTGAGGTAAAACATTTCCCTGTCTGTTTTTAAAAAAAAGTTTTACCTCAAGGAAAGAATATTTTTTAATTCCTGTGCTGTAATATCTATATACTTTTTTACTGCCTCTGTGGCGCCCCACTACGTAGGTGCCACAGAAGGGGTACTGCACCCAGAAAAGCGGTGTAGTACTCCACTGCAATTGGGACAATGGTCACAAGATGGAACCCTAGAGCTGACACACACACTAGACTAGTGGGTGGGAGGAACCCCGGGAGGGTCTTAGCGACCTCTAGAGGGAACCAGTGAGCTCAGTCGGTGAGAAGGAGAGTTGGAGAGAGGGTCAGAGACTGAGAGGAGGAGGTAGAAGGAGCAGGCAGGCAGCCTGCAGGAAACCAAGAGGGCTATCTCGGCTGAGGGGCCCTGAGAAAGAACAGATCCCAAACAAAAGAGAAAGAAAGCAAGAAGTCTCAGGAATCTGAGTTAACTTGAGTTGGGAGCGAGTAATGGATAGAGTTTGCCCCATAGGAAGAAACCCAGGTACCGGAGCCTGTGAGTACTCTAAGTCTCACAGAAAATCCACACAACAGGGATATTATAAATACGGCCCTGACTCCCAAAGTTCCCACAAGAGGGAAGCCAGAAGCACAGTAGGCGGCTGCGGCATTCAGTAGAAGGTTTACCCGACAGGTACAAAAGGGAGAGGAGACAGAAGCTAGAAGCAGCAGGAGGCCAGATTATCTACAGGAGGTCAGGCTTCTTGACACTGGGAACGGGAAAGGAGGAAAGGAAAGGAACATAAAGGAGGGTTCCATCTTCAGCTAGAAATCCCAATTGCAGCCTGGAGCATTCGCCAGAATACTATCTGACTAACTGTTGAACTGTAAGGCTGAAAGAAAGAGTTCAAGTAATGTTACCCGATGAAGTGAAGCTTTGACTCTGCTGCATCCTTTCAAATATAAACTGTTTGCTTTACAGCATCTCTGCCCCGGTGGTCCAGTCCCGCCTGCGAGGACTATTCCATCCAAGCCGCAATACCACCGACCACTGGAGGACTGTGGCGGCGCTGCTGAACATCACCAGACTCAGCAGGTGGCGTCACAAAGACATCTTGTAAATAATCCCCTGTAAATACATCCACAACAATTTTCAGTTGACCCCCAGGACCACGGCTCCAGGATGGCCACCCGTGACTTCCCGGACTGAGAGAGAAGAAGAGAAGAGAGAGCCCGAGAGCCGAGTACCCCACAGCCCTGGGTGCGCGTCACCTCCCCATCTCAGGAGATGTGGTATGATCATACTATATACCTGTATGGTCAAACATGGGCATTACACAGTACTTAGCAGAAACACATATATAAGATTATCTCAGCACAGGAGATGTGGTATGTTCATTTAACATTTAACATTTAACATTTAACAATACATAAATAACTGACTCACCGTGGCCAGGGGACTCAGGTCTCAGGCGCAGTCTGAAGGTCACGGCTTCGGTGCCTGAGGCTGTGGGCCCGGTGGTCAATGAAAAAGGGAAAAATAATAAAAATAAAATAAAAAGGAATAAAGTTTTTGTTCGTGATGCCACCTGTAGGTTCCGGTGATGGCACCGGCGCTGCGGGATCCTCCGGGGTGATGGGCGGCAGCAAGATGGAGTCGCTCCCTACAGGACGAGCGGGTTCCCCGGAGCTGTAAGCTGCAATGGTGGAATAGGATAGCTTAGTCATTTCTGTAAAGCAATGCACGTGAATGACAGTTCTAGAATAAAGTTCGGACACGTTGCTCACTCTGCACGGGTTCTTTACTTCGGTAAACGGCAACTTTACAAGGTATGCGATGGTGTCGGCTCAGGTAGTGGACCGTGTGGTTCGGGCAATGAGCAGCGCCCCTCTGAAGCTCCACAGGTGTCTTTCTTTATCTTTGTCTGTCCCTTCTCTTTGCTGCTCAGTTATACCCTACTAGGAACACTGAGGGCCTTCGGTTGGGTCACCGCTTACAGTCTCACGGCCCCTGGCCTTCAATTGTGGGTGCTGCCGGTATAAGATGCGGTAGTTGTTATTTGGTGGGTCATGGTCCTGTAAAGCCTACAACCACTCCGGGTTCCGTGGTTCAGGGATGTAGCCTGCTGGACCACCTCGGAGCCGGTACTCCGGGTTCTGTGGACTGGGCCAGGATAGTCGGTTATCCTCTCTATTCTTTGGCATCTCTCTCTTCTGAGTCACCAGGTTGAGGTGCCCTCCCAGTTAGCTTTCTCAGTGCTTCTCTGTAGCTTCTTCAACTCTGCTACATCTGTTACTTTCACTTTGCTCTCTCTGTGCAGCCCCTTTCTGTAGCTTTTGTCCTGTCATGACTTGACTTCTGCACTGTTCTGTTCTCACTTCCTGGTCTAACTCCTTGCTGCTCTCCCACTCACTATATAACCTAGCTCTCCTCCCACCGGGACCTGTTACCCTAGCAACAGGTGTCTGATAGGCCCCCTATCGCTAGGTGTATGTGTGTGGTATTGGAGCTTCAGGATTCTTCTACTCATTACCAGTGCAAAGGATATGGCACCTTCATTCAGGGGTGCAGTAGCCTTTTGTGACGCACTCTTAGTGGGGCGCCACATAACCGTATTCATTAAAGGGCCCTGTGGGTCCCAATGGCGGTACCAGCCGCCTGGCTTTATTTCTCCAGCTCCACACTACCCCGGAATACAGGCACCAGCCTGACCAGGTTCTTACACACTACATGTGACCCATCTTATAAGCATCCATGGATCACACACGTCCTTCCACACGCTCACAGCCCATCATATAAACATCCATGGACTGTGGATGCTCTGGGTTGAGAACAGGGATTGAGCAACCTGAGTCACGGGTACGCCATGCATACCCAAGGGGCTCCTTCCTGGAAGTATCTCGCCACACGTCCAGACAGGCGTCCACCTGGTTCAACCACGGTTTCCCCACTCTAGGAGCCCTTCTAACCCCTGCTTCTGACCACCGATACATACACTTCAACGGGTCCCTTCACTGACTGTTTTAGTCAGACCCAATGGCAGCTATGCCCGCCTGGCACAATTCATACATCTGCCTCCCGTAGGGCTACATACACTCACTGGGTCTTTTACATAAGCCATAGAATACACATACACTTCAACAGGTGCCTCCACTGACTGTTTAGTTGGACCCAATGGCGGCTATGCCCGCCTGGCACACTTTACGAACAGGGTACACAGTTCACTCTTGCATACGGGAACTGCCTTCTTACCGGTCACGTTCCGGGTCTCGCTACCTGGGTCACGGGTACACCAAGCGTCCCCAAGGGCTCCTTCCCGGACATGTTTCGCCACACGTCCAGACTAGTATCCACCTGGTTCAGCCACGGCTTCCCCACTCCAGGAGCTGTCACGACCCCAGTCCTGGCCACCGGTATGGAGCTAGCACGCTCCCTTCATGTCCGCACACCACAGAGCTCTGGACTGCTCTGCCCTCAGCCTCCCTCAGTCTGAGACTCATACACTTGTCTCTCACACAGACGGAATCTCTCTGGTGCTCTCTGGCTGATGATCAGGATCCCACTCAATCAGCTGGCAGGCTCTTTATCGTGCACACCACTCCCACACTGACACATCCACCTGGGCTGCTATTACTCAGGAGACACCCACCTGGGCTGCTACCAATTAGGACACAAGCAGTCTTCTGCAGTCAGTCCGTGTCAGACACTGGACCTGTCTGGACCCGGCTCATGTAGGTAACTATTCACATGGTCAGGTTTTTTGAACACACAGATATTGACTGCTCTGATACGGGTTACCTTGACGTTTGGTTTCGTATACATTTTTTGCAAAAAACGTATCAACTAAGTACCCTGTTTTTTATCACTTTTTTATGCAGCACTTGCTTTTTACTTTTTTTATTTTTTATAACAGAGTATTTTTGCACGTTTTTCTGATTTTTTTTGTGATTCAATTAGGACACAATGTTCCCATACAGCCGCTCATCAGGCTCATCTATGTGTCAGATCTATAGCACTCACTCTCAGATTTAACTCATTGTGTTCCGGGTAGGTTCACACAGCATCATCACAGTAAAACTGGCCAATGTGGACTTGATCATACACTGATCCTGCATGTGATGTACCCCGGCCATGGGGACCATACCCGCGGTGCCTCACATACCCCGCTCCTTGTTCAGACCTGTGGGTGATGAACACACTGCCTTACAAGTCAGGCAACGGTGCCGCACCCTGCAGCGCCGCTCCAGGCTTATACACCTGGGACACATGCAGAGTGTGTCCTACCTCCCCCCTCCTTATTCAGACCAGTGGGGGATGAACACACTGCCATAGGAGTCGGGCCACCACACAACACCCTGTGGCACCGCTTCCGGTTTGTACACCTGTGACTCCTGTCCAACCTCCCCCCTCCTTGCTTAAACTAGCCGGGGGTGAACACAGTGCAACACACAGTTCAGCTTGTCCTTGGTAAATCCGGATGTGGCGCTGGCTTGGCAACTTCGGGACCCCAAGGGCCCCCAGATACTTTGAGTACGATGCCTTGGTCTTCGTGACCCCGCCGAGTCACCGGATACTTTGAGTACGTCGTCTTCGTGACCTCACCGGGCCACCGGCAAGATGCTTGGGTGCGACGTGCGGTCGCCTATAGCAACCCAGTCCATAGCAGTGCACCAACACCATTGTCCATAGTACACTAGTCCGTATAAGGTGCTCCGGCACCACAGCCCTCGACTGTACCACCCCCCTGGGCTATCATAGCTCTTAGCAACCGGGGTGCGCCTCATCACAGAGCTACCTTGCCCACATTCTTCACCATATGTGAGGTAGCGCCCGGGAACCTGCTTGCATAACGACACCAAACACATGCTTATAAGTTTGCAAATGACTACCCGTTTATTGCTCACATATAACTCATAACCCGGGCAGTACATTAATCATTGAACATAAGCACGTCACATAATACATTACATTACATATATTATGAACACATATTGCACATATACAACTACAGTAACCCGGGACCTGTAACCACCTCTCCTTCCAACCCTTGCAGCACTAACGACAGCTCCCGTGGTGGTCACGGCCCCCGGCTTGTCTCAACGTTACACATACATTTAACAATACATAAATAACCGTATTCATCAACGGGCCCTGTGGGTCCCAATGGCGGTACCAGCCGCCTGGCTTTATTTCCCCAGCTCCACACTACCCCAGAATACAGGCACCAGCCTGACCGGGTTCTTACACACTGGATTTGATCCATCATATAAGCATCCATGGATCACACACGTCCTTCCACATGCTCACAGCCCATCATATAAACATCCATGGACTGTGGATGCTCTGGGTTCAGAACAGGGATTGAGCATCCTGAGTCACGGGTACGCCATACATCTCCAAGGGGCTCCTTCCTGGACGTATCTTGCCACACGTCCAGACCGGCGTCCACCTGGTTCAACCACGGTTTCCCCACTCTAGGAGCCCTTCTAGCCCCTGCTTCTGACCACCGATACATACACTTCAACGGGTCCCTTCACTGACTGTTTTAGTCAGACCCAATGGCGGTTATGCCTGCCTGGCAAAATTCATACATCTGCCTCTCGTAGGGCTATATACACTTCAACGGGTCCCTTCATTGACTACTTAGTCGGACCCAATGGTGGCTATGCCTGCCTGGCACAATTCATACAACTGCCTCCTGTAGGACTACATACACTCGCTGGGTCTTTTACATAAGCCATAGTATACACATACACTTCAACGGGTCCCTTCACTGACTGTTTAGTTGGACCCAATGGCGGCTATGCCTGCCTGGCACACTTTATGCACAGGGTACACTGTGCACTCTCGCATACGGGAACTGCCTTCTTACTGGGCACGGATCCAGATCTCGCTACCAAGGTCACGGGTACACCAAGTGTCCCCAAGGGCTCCTTCCCGGACATGTCTCACCACACGTCCAGACCAGTATCCACCTGGTTCAGCCACGGCTTCCCCACTCCAAGAGCTGTCACGACCCCGGTCCTGGCCAACGGTATGGAGCTAGCACGCTCCCTTCATGTCCGCACACCACAGAGCTCCGGACTGCTCTGCTCTCAGCCTCCCTCAGTTTGAGACTCAAACACTTGTCTCTGACACAGACTGAATTTCTCTGGTGCCACCCTGGCTGATGATCAGGATCCCACTCAATCAGCTGGCAGGCTCTTTATCGTGCCTGCCACTCCCACACTGACACATCCACCTGTGCTGCTATTACTCAGGACACATCCACCTGGGCTGCTACCAATTAGGACACACTGTTACCATACAGCCGCTCATCAGGTTCATCTATGTGTCAGATCTACAGCACTCACTCTCAGATTTAACTCATTGTGTTCCGGGTAGGTTCACACAGCATCATCACAGTAAAACCGGCCAATGTGGACAGGATCATACACTGATCCTGCATGTAATGTACCCCGGACATGGGGCCAACAGTTACACACAGCAAATAAAATCATTAGGCTAGGGCAGATTAAAGTTTTTAGTGGCGCCCTGGGGGTTGCGCTAAAAACATAGGATTTGGCAGGCCAGACGTCTTGTTACTGCCATGTTAGCACCGCGTTACCGCTGCCAATACTTACCTATGGAGATCCCGCCGTTAACGTGGCTCTGACGCTGGCATCTGAATGAAATATTGCGTTATTTCCTAACGCGATGAAAGACGCTTTCAGAAGCATCTTTTCTCGCGAAAGCAAATACAGCAAGATTTCACTAAGATGCCGGCGTGTAAGCCGCGTTAACGGCGAGATCTTCATAGGTAAGTATTGGCAGCGGTAACGTGGTGCTAACATGGTGTTAGCTCCGCGTTATTGCTGACAAAGTCTAAGTTTTTAGCATGACCCCAGGGGACGTCTAAAAACGTGAATCTGACCCTAGCCTTATGCTGGATTTTCCATTAAATCACTAGTCAGACACTTCCCAAGCATCTAGGATTGTGTGATATATCGGCAAGTGATGCATGCAGAGCCAGGAGGGTGGCATTTTGCAGCTGACAGATTGTTATTTTGTCAACTGCAATTGTTTTTAAGTGCTGGCCAAGGTTTTTATGCACAGCACCCAGTGTGCAGATTACCACTGGGACCACCTTCACTGGCTTCTGCCAGAGTCTTTGCAGTTCAATCTTCAAATCCTCATATCGTGTCAGTTTTTTCAGTTCCTTCTCCTCAATCCTCCTGTCACCTGCTATTGCTACATCAACAATCCACACTTCTTTTTTTCTTACAATGGTAAGGTCCGGAGTATTGTGTTCCAAGACTTTGTCAGTCTGAATTCTGAAGTCTCGTAGTAGTTTTGCATGTTCATTTTCAATAACCATTTCAGGTTTATGATCCCACCAGTTCTTTGTGACAGGACAATGGTAATTGTGGCACAAGTTCCAGTGAATCATCTGACTAAGGGTATGTGCCCACAGGAAGTTTTTGCTGCGTTTGAGATCAGGTTTTGCCTTGGTTTCATGTAAATCTATGCTAATCTAATCCTGAGTTTTTGGTTTCCAGCAAAACCTATGTTATTAGGGAAAAGCTTTCACACACATTGGTTTTTGTTCTCTGGAGACAGTGTAAACACCACAGGATTTGCTGCATTTTTGTTTTCCAGCAAAACCTATGTGATTCTAGGATTTGCTGTCCCAACACATTAGTTTTTGTTTGGTGAAGAAAGTGGAAACACCTCAGGTTTTGTTGTGTTTTACAAACAATGAGCGTGTCAATTCTTTGCTGAACTTTTGCTAAAATGGAAACACCTGTGGTATTTCCATTTTC
This sequence comes from Allobates femoralis, assembly GCA_033576535.1. Classification (NCBI taxonomy): domain Eukaryota; kingdom Metazoa; phylum Chordata; class Amphibia; order Anura; family Aromobatidae; genus Allobates; species Allobates femoralis. The sequence continues at coordinate 368,049,221 of JARQOC010000005.1, read as the reverse complement.
TGTTGAGAAAAAAACAGTGTGTGTTAGAAAGCTTTTCCCTGATCACATAGGTTTTGATGGAAACCAAAAACTCAGGATTAGATTAGCATACATTTACATAAAACCAAGGAAAACCTGATCTCAAACGCAGCAAAACCTTCCTGTGGGCACATACGCTAACTGTATTATGTCTTTGCTTGTAGTCTTCTTTGCGTGGTCTTCTTGCAGCAGCTCAGTATATGATCCATTGTTTTATCTGCTTCCTTGCACAGTCAACATTTGGAGTCTGTAGTTGATCCCCTGTAGACTGTGAGCCCTCGTGGACAGGATCCTCTCCCGTTGTGTATCAGCAAGCCTTGACTGCTCATATGTACTGTACCTGTCCTTGTTACCCCTACTTCTTATGTAAAGCGCCATGGAACCAATGGCGCTATATAAATAAATAATAATAAAAAAATAATAATAATTTTTCAATTCTGGCTTTAATTGCATTTGTCCAAATAGCTTGCTCTTGAGCTGCTAGAATTAAGCTTTCTGATTCCTTTTTTAATGTTCCATTAGTAAGTCACAACAAGGTCTATTCCTTGTTGACTTTTCGATTTTCTCTAGGAATTGTCCATGCAGAGCTTTCTTTTGCCAGTTTTTTCTTCTGCTTTATACTGCGTTTTTACAGTAATCACTTTTTTGTCTGTTGTACTTTAAGCAGTTTTCTGTTGTTTACTTCCATCAAGGCTTGTTCGCCACTATCATTCATATAATCTGCCAGTGCATGTTTCTCTTCTACAGTTTTCTTCACTTGCAAAAGCCCTCTACCTCCGGATTTTCTTGGCAGGTAAAGTCTGCCAACATCACTACGTGAATGCAATGAAGTGGATTGTCAGCAGTTTTTTTGTTTTTCTGTCCAGATCATCCAGCTCTATTTGCGTCCAGTTCACAATTCCAGCAGTGTATCTAATGACAGGAATGGCCCAGGTGTTTATGGCCATTCAATATGCTCTCCAAAATGTTCCTGATCCATTGGATATATTCCTTACTAACCACATTTTTTACATGTCCATGCTGGATGTTATCCAGCTGTAATATGCCCAGGTATTTGTAGGCTTCAGGTTGGTGGCATTTTATGGTTTGTCCATTAGGCATTTCTATGTCTTTACTGTCAATTATCGTCCCTTTCTTCAGTGCCACTGTGGCAAATTTGTCAGGCTAAACTCCATACTGATGACATTACTAAAACATTTTAACCCCTTTGCGACCTTTGACGTTGTGCAACGTCATGCAAGTTGGTGCCTTCCCAACCTTTGACGTTACACAACGTCATGGCGGTTACAGTGGCACCGTTGCCGCAGTAACCGCCATCGGGCCCCGGTGCTCTGCGATTCCTATCACAGAGCACCGAGGCTCGAGGTCAGGGGGGGATTCCCCACCCCATCCCCAGGATCACTGTGATTGGCTGTTGAAACAGTCAATCACAGAGATTCTGTCTCCTCCTATAGAAGGGGCGGTCAGAGCTGGAGTGCTGGAGGGGCGGGTATCGCTCCCTCCAGTGCGTATGGGGAGCATCATCTTCACCGAGATGGTGGCGGTGCAGGCGCTTTTGCCGACCGTCGCCACTTCCCGCCGCCGCCTGCTTCCCGCCGCTGCCACCAGGTGAGCTGCCACTTCTCTGCAGCTCGATCCCCCATGCAGGGAAATTGAACAGCAGAATAGTGATCTGGCAGCCCAGGCACTGTGATCTATTTAGTGGATCACTGTGCTTGGGCTGTCAGATCGCTTTCTGCAGCTCCATCCCCCATGCAGGGGAATCAGGCTGCAGAGTAGCGATCTGACAGCCCGGGTGCAGTGATCTCTATGGACGGTGGATGTAGCAGAGGCGATCGAGTGTCATGGGACCTTCATTGTGGACTACCTCAGAGGCGATCGAGCATCCTGGGACCTTCGTTGTGGACTATGTCGGATCTTTATAATAAAGATGGACTCCGAATTTTGTTTGTGTTTTTTTTCCAAATAAAAAGATTTTTCTCTGTGTGGTGTATTTTTTTGACTATTTACTAGAGATTCCAAATGGCCGGGTCTAACATTGGTCCGACATTATGAATCTTGGGCTTAGTGCCAGCTGCCAATAAAAAAGCTGGCATTAACCCCTTTATTACCCAGTTTGCCACCGGCACCAGGGCAACTAGAAGAGTCTGGGTACAGCGCTAGAAAATGGTGCTTCAATGAATGCGCCATTTTCTGGAGCGGCTGCAGGCCGCAATTCACAGCATATGGGGCCCAGAACACTTGGACCTCTCCATGCTGAGGATTCCAGCCCCCAGCTGCCTAGTTGTACCTGGCTGGACCAAAAATATGGCGGAGCCCCCCACGTCATTTTTTTTCTACAATTAGTTCTAGAAATAAAAAAAATGGGCTTCACTGTATTTTTGGTTGCCAGCCAGGTACAACCAGGCAGCTGGGGGTTGGTGGCAGTCCGTAGCTGCCAAGTTGTACCTCGCTGGACCAAAAATATGGCAAAGCCCCACATCATTTAAAAAAAAAAATTACTTGTACAAATAAAATGACGGAGCTTTGCCGTATTTTTGGTTGCCAGCCAGGTACAACTTGGCAGCTAGGGGGCTGGAATCCTCAACGTGGAGAGACCCGCAAATTGCAACCCACAGCAACCCCAGCACATTCATTAGAGGCGCCATTTTCTAGTGCTTTACCCCAACTCTTCCAGTTGCCCCTGAGCTGGTGGCACACAGGGGCTCTCCATACGCGACATGGTGTCCGCTAACAAGTTGAATGGAAAAATAGCTTCAATTGTTAGTGGACACCATGTCGTGTATGGAGAGCCCCTGTGTGCCTAAACATTGGAGCTCCCCCACAAGTGACCCCATTTTGGAAACTAGACCCCCCAAGAAACGTATTTAGATGCATAGTGAGCACTTTGAACCCCCAGGTGCTTCACAAATTGATCCGTAAAAATGAAAAAGTATTTTTTTTCCACAAAAAGTTTCTTTTTTCATTTTTACGGATTAATTTGTAAAGCACCAGGGAGTTCAAAGTGCTCACTATGCATCTAGATAAGTTTCCTGCAGGGTCTAGTTTCCAAAATGGGGTCATTTGTGAGGGAGCTCCAATGTTTAGGCACATAGGGGCTCTCCAAATGCGACATGGTGTCTGCTAACAATCTGAATAGAAAATCAGCTCAAACTGTTAGCGGACACCATGTTTTGTTTGGAGAGCCCCTGTGTGCCTAAACATTGGAGCTCCCCCACAAGTGACCCCATTTTAAAAACTAGACCCCCAGGGAACTTATCTAGATGGGTGATGAGCATTTTGAACCCCCAAATGCTTCACAAATCTAGATAAGTTTCCTGGAGGGTCTAGTTTCCAAAATGGGGTCACTTATGAGGGAGCTCCAATGTTTAGGCACACATTGACTCTCCAAACGCGACATGGTATCCGCTAACAATTTGAATGGAAAATTAGCTCAAATTGTTAGCGGACACCATGTCGCATTTGGAGAGCCCCTGTGTGCCTAAACATTGGAGCTTCCCCACAAATGACCCCATTTTGGAAACTAGACCCCCCCAGTGAACATATCTAGATGGGCGGTGAGCACTTTGAACCCCCAGATGTTTCACAAATTTATCCGTAAAAATGAAAATGTACTTTTTTTTCACAAAAATGTTCTTTTAGCCTAAATTTTTTCATTTTCACATGGGCAACAGGATAAAATGCATCCTAAAATCTGTTGGGCAATTTCTCCTCAGTACACCGATACCTCATATGTGGTCATAAATCACTGTTTTGGCGCAGGGCTCAGAAGTGAAGGAGCACCATTTCACTTTTTGAATGGAAAATTAGCTCCAAAAGTCAAATGGCGCTCCTTCCCTTCTGAGCCCTGTCGTGCGCCCAAACAGTGGTTTATGACCACATATGAGATATCGATGTACTCAGGAGAAATTGCCCAACAAATTCTAGGATCCATTTTATCATGTTGCCCATGTGAAAATGACATTGAGGCTAAAAGAACATTTTTGTTAGAAAAATTAAAATGTCCATTTTTTTCCTTCCACTTTGCTTTAGTTGCTGTGAAGGACCTGAAGGGTTAATCATTTTCTTGAATGTAGTTTTGAGTAGCTTGAGGGGTGCAGTTTTGGAATGGTGTCACTTTTGGGTGTTTTCTGTCATGTACGCCCCTCGAAGGGACTTCAAATGTGATGTGGTCACTAAGAAAAATAGTTTTGTAAATTTTGCTGGAAAAATGAGAAATTGCTGATGAACTTTGAACCCTTACAACTTCCTAACCCCCAAATTGTTTTTTCCAAAATTGTGCTGATGTAAAGTAGACATGTGGGAAATGTTATTTATTAACTATTTTGTGTCACATAACTCTCTGGTTTAACAGAATAAAAATTTGAAAATTGCTAAATTTTAAAAAATTATGCAAAATTTTAGATTTTTTCACAAATAAACACAAACATTATCGACCTAAATTTAATACTATCTACTAAATTTAAGCCCATGAAAAAACAATCTCAAAATCACTAGGAGCCATTGAAGCGTTCCAGAGTTATTATCTTATAAAGGGACACTGGTCAGAATTGACAAAAATGCCAAGGTCTTTAGGGTGAAAATAGGCTGGGTCATGAAGGGGTTAACAGTGTTGGTCATAGACTGGATTTCGGTTTCAGTTTTATTATTATTATTATAGCGCCATTTCTTCCATGGCGCTTTACATGTGGAAAGGGCATACATAGACAAGTACAATATACATGAACAATATAAGGCACACAAGGTATAAAAAGAGAGATGACCCTGCCCATGAGGGCTCACAGTCTACAAGGGACCGATGAGGATACAGTAGGAGAGGGTAGAGCTCGTCATGCGGTGGTTAGGTGGACTGAGGCTCACTGAAGGTTGTAGGCTTGTCAGAAGAGGTGAGGTCAGATTTCTTTTGAAGGTTTCCATGGTAGGCGAGAGTCTGATGTGTTGGGGCAGAAAGTTTCAGAGTATAGCGGATGCACGAGAGAAATCTTCTATGCGGTTATGGGAAGAAGAGATAGGAAGGGAATAGGGGAGACCTTGAAAGGATTGCAGGTTGCGTGAGGGTATGTATCGGGAGACCATGTCACAGATGTACGGAGGAGACAGATTGTGGATAGCTTTGTATGTTGTAGTTAGGGTTTTGAGCCGAGGCATCTGAGAAATGGGGAACCAGTGAAGGGCTTGGTAGAGAGGAGAGACTGGGGAATATCGGGGACAGGTGGGTTAGCTGGGCAGCAGAGTTTAGGATAGATTGGAATGGTACAGGAGTGCTAATGTGGAGGCCAGAGATCAGGAGGTTACAATAATCGAGGCGGGAGATGATGAAGTCATGTACAAGTGTTTTTGCAGTATCTTTGTCAAGGAATGTACGGATCCAGTAAATATTTTTGAGTTGGCGTCGGCAGAAGGTGGCAAGGACTTGAATATGTGGCTTGAAGGAGAGGGCAGAGTCAAGTATCACTCTGAGGCACCGAGGATGCGGAACTGGGGCGAATGAGCAGTCATTGACTTGGATGGATAGGTCTGGTGGAGGGATAGAGTGAGATAGGGGAAAGATGATGAACTCTGTTTTGTCCATATTTAGTTTTAGAAAGCGAGTAGAAAAGAAGGATGAAATAGCAGACAGCCATTGTGGGATTTTGGCTAGTAATAAGGTGATGTCAGGTCCAGAGAGGTAGATCTGCGTGTCATCAGCGTAGAGATGGTACTGAAAGTTGTGGGACTCTATCAGCTGTCACAAGCCAAGGGTTTAGATGGAGTAAAGTAGGGGTACAAGAACCAAGCCTTGAGGGACACCGACAGATAGAGGGTAAGGTGAGGAGGTGGTGTGGGAGAGGGAGATGCTGAATGTCCGGTCTGTTAGATATGATGAGATCCAGGAGAGGGCCAAGTCTGTGATACTAAGAGATTCGAGAATCTGTAACAGGAGGGAATGGTCTACAGTGTCGAAGGCAGAGGATAGGTCAAGGAGGAGGGGGACAGAGTAGTGTTGCTTGCTCTTGACAGTTAGAAGGTCATTGGTAAGTTTAGTTAGGGCTGTTTCAGTAGAGTGATGCAGTCAGAAGTCAGATTGTAAGTGGTCAAAGAGGGGGCAGGAGGAGAGGTGGGAGGACAGTTCAAGATAGACATGCTGTTCCAGTAGTTTTGAGGCAAAGGGGAGAAGGGATATTGGGTGATAGCTAGAAAAAGAGTATAGGTCAAGGGATGGCTTTTTGAGTATTGGTGTGATCAAGGCATGTTTGAAGGATGAGGGGAAGACACCAGTAGTTAGTGATAAGTTGAAGAGATGGTTTAGGGTTGGGATGAAGACTTTGATTAGAGGTTGGGAATGAGGTGGGATTGGAGCGGGTCAAGAGCACTGGTGGTGAGGTGTGATCTTGACAGAAGGGAGGAGAGCTGATCTTCTGTCATAGTGGAATAGCTGGTTTTGAAAGAAGAGAGCTGTGCAGTTATGAGGAAGGGCTGTGGGGACAGTGGGTCAAAGCTTTCTCAGATGTTATCAATCTTCTGCTTGAAGAAAGAGGCAAAGTCTTCAGCAGAGATAAGAGGAGAGAGAGGAGGTGCTGGGGGACGGAGTAGAGAATTGAAAGTTTTAAATAGCTGTCCAGGATTGTGAGACAGGGAGGTTATTACAGATGAGAAGTAGGCTTGTTTTGCGGCAGTGACTGCGGACTTGAAGTTTGTGAGGGACTGCTTGTATACAGAGAAGTGCTCAGTGGAATGGGATCTCTTCCATCTCCGCTCAGCAACCCTGGAAGCCCGTCTCAGTTCTTTAGTGAGGCTGGTGTGCTAGGGTTACCTGTTTGTGTGAGTTTTGTTGTATGTGAGAGGGGCAGTCAAATTGAGGGCTGTAGTTATTGTGGTGTAACACAGAGTGTCAGCAACATCTGTGTCATGTAAGGAAGCTATGTATGTGAGAGGGAGAAGGGACTATGACAATGAGTGTAAATAAGAATGTTTGAGATCTCTACAAGGATGAGTGAGCTTGTGGAGTGGTGGTTGTGTAGCAGGAGAGAAGAGGGAAGAGAATATCAGTAGGTTGTGGTCAGGCAGGGGGAGGAGTGAGTTTGAGAGGTTAATGAGGGAACATAGTGAATATGAGGTCCAGCTTATGTCATCTTTCTAAGAGGCTATGGAGGATCATTGAGAGAGCCCAAAGGAGGTAGTCAGTGATAAAGGTTTAAAGGCAGCTAGGTGGGAAGTGTCAATGGGGATGTTGAAGTCACCCATGATGATAGTGGGGATGTCAGCAGAAAGCAAGTCAAGTAGCCAGGTGGTACAGTGGTCAAGAAAAGCGGTGGTTGACCCTGGGGGTGGTAAGTGACAGATAGCTGAAGGTTGTAGGGAGAATAGATGCGGGCGGAATGCACCTCGAAAGAGGGGAAAGTAAAGAAAGGTGGCAGTGTAATTGGGGTAAAAGAGCAGTTAATAGACAGGAGCAAGCCAACTCATCCACCATGTTTGTTACTGGGGCGGGCGATGTGAGAAAGACTGAATCCACCATAAGTGCAGCTGGCAAGGCTGTATCAGAGGGGGTGAGCCAGGTTTCAGTGATGCCAAGGAAAGAGAGTTTGTTAAAGATAAAGAGGGCATGGGTGTATTAAGGTTTGTTGCAGAAAGAGCGAGCGTTCCATAGTGCTCCAGGTAGAGAGACTGGGGGAGCAGGGGCTGGAAGTATGGGTATAAGGTTATTAAGATTGCAAAAGTTTGTATTGGATTGTGAGTATGGGTTATAAATGACTGTGGAGATGTGATGAGGGGGTCCAGGATTTGGGGATATGTCACAGGCAAGTAGGAAAAGCAGAAAGTGCGTTAGAAGGTGGGAGCAGGAGAGGGTACGTGGTGGGCGTGCATGTTTGGAGACAAAGGCTTGTATGTGAAGGAACAGTTCTGAGGAGGAAGTGAGATGGCTGGGTAGGATGGAGGGAGAGAGCACTGCTTTATTACTGGGTGGAGGGATTAGTGGAGTTAGTAAGAAATGAAGTAGTATGGGGGTGAAAGTGAAAAGAAGAGGAAACATTGTTTACAGTAACTATGTATTCCAGTACCTTGCGGTCCTTTGCGGATCAATTCTGATCTAATTCGTTATATCACACTTTGAATTCTGCACTTGGAATTATGCACTGAACAGACCTGAGGGCCCTAATTTATGACACAAGTCCAATCAGGTGTGAGCAGGGGAGAGCATGTGTAGCGCCCAGGCTTTGGGGTACTCGGGTGTCAGGCGGCAAGGCTTAACTTTCCAGTTGTCACGGGGCGGCCGCGCCTGACCTGTGTCCTGAGGTATCTTTTGGTAATGGGGCTTTATATACAAGGGATTATTTACAGTTTGTTATCGTGATGCCACCTGCAGTTCCTGGTGAAGTCGCACCAGCACCGCCACAGTTCTCCGGAGGTCGGTGGTATTGCGGCTGAGATGGTGTAGCCCTCCGCAGGTAGAACTGGACCTCCGGGGCAGCGTTTCTGTGAAATAATAAGTTCATACAACGGAAGATGCTGCAGAGTCGAGTTCACTTCACTCGGGGTACTTTACTGGAAACTTTAGCAGCATTGGTTACAGTTCTCAGTTCAGCAAGATGTTATAACGACAAGCAGCTAACAGGTGGCTGCAAGCGGATACCAGGTGGTAGGATGGAACCCTCGGTGTGTGCCTTTTCTCCCGTCCTTTCCTTCCTGCTTCTCAGTAATTTGTATGAAGTCTGATCCCATAAAGCGAACCTGACCTCCTGCTATCTTTCTCTGTCTTTTCGCTCCCGTTACTCTCTGCTGGCCGACCACCGAACCATCAAGTGGTGCCTGGTACCTTCTTTTGGTCACTTAAGAGCCTGGGAGTAGTATATATATACTCCTCAGGTCTTCAGATTTTCTGTGATCCTTGGAGGATCCCAAAGGTGCGGGCTCCGGTGCGGGTTATCTGTTGTGGTTAGACCTTCTCAAGTCCTTCCTTTCCCCAACTGGTTGTCTGCACCTGGGATCTGTTCTTTCTCCCTTCTCCTACTCTCCTCTTCTCCAGACCTGGAGGCAGAGACCTGAAGCCTCCGCCAAAAGACCTCCTTGTTCCCTCAGGCTCACTGCCTGAACTCCTTTCCGGTCAAAGACCCTCTTGTTTCTAACTTTCCGTTCTGCTGAAAGACCTCCTTTCTCCCCCTGGAAGTGGTTTTGTTCCCTGCCGGGTACCTCCCACTATGTGATCTAGTGTGGGGTCTGGTCTATGAGTCCGACCCATCATCCTAGAATCTGCTTGCAGCTGGAGTATCTGCACCGCTTTTATTGGTGCAGTACCCCTCTGTGACGCCTGCATAGCGGGGCGCCACATACCCCCTTGATTGAATATACTCGTCCTGCGAGTATTAGTACCTGTCTACGGGAAGTGAAAAAACATTTTTATATATTTATCATCAACATTAACGGGTAACTATTTACAACTAAACAAGTTTAGGTTTCTTCCCATTTCTGGGAGGCACATTCTTCAAACGTTTCACATATATATACAAACATTATTACCTCGGCACAATGGGTCCGGTACTAGCTATGCGGGCCCAGCGGTAGTCTCTAGTCCAGCACAGTCCAGTGCGTGTTATCACCGCTGGGCCGCTATTCACTCTGCACACATTATTAATAGGGAAGAAGAAGTTCAAATATAAAAAGTCTTTGAGTCTTCAGACTAGGGGAAAACACACGGGGTCACACTCATAGTTCTTAACGATATGAGGTGTGAGGCACCGCCGGCATGATCCGCATGGCCGGGGTACATCACATGTAGGATCAGAGGATGATCCTGTGCACACTGGCCGGTTTTCCTGTGATGATAATACTGTGTGAACCAACCTGAACACAATGAGGTTTCATGAGCCTAATGAGCGGCAGTGAGAGTGGGATGAGATCGAGGAGTCCATGTGGAATAGGATGTAATGAGTGAGTGCTGACAACCCGGAACACAGGGAGTTAACCTGAGCTGTGTGAAAGGCTGATGACAAGCAGCTGAGGGGGTGTGTCCATGTGGGAGTGGCTGGCACGATAAGAGCCGGCCACCTGAGTGATTGATAGATCCTGGGAGCTCAGATAGATTCTGGAGGCTGAGATTCATTCTGGAAGCTGAGATTGATGCAGATGGAAGCTGAGACCAGCCAAGTGCAGAGCAGTCTGGAGGCTCTGAGTACATGATGGGAGCATGCTAGCTCCATGCCGGTGCCGAGGTCCGTGGTCGTGTCCGCACCTGGAGGGGGAAGCCGTGGTTGACCCGTGGACGCTAGACCGGACGTGGTTCGTCTCACGTCCGGGAAGGAGCCTGTGGCGATGCCTGGTGGAACCTGTGACACAGGTAGCGAGACCCGGATCCGTGCCCGGTAAGAAAGCAGTTCCCGAGCGATAGTGTGAACTGTGCACCTGGTGTGCGTAAATCATGTTAGGCGAGTATAGACCGCCCTTGGGACCGACTCAGTGGAGTCCGTTAAAGGTCCTGATGAACCGGAATGTATGTAGCCCGTGGAGGCAATTGTATGTAGTGTGCCAGGCGGGCATAGACCGCCTTTGGGTCCGAGTCAGAGTACTCAGTTAAGGGACCCGATGAACTATGTGTATGAGGGCTTAGGTAATGGCCCTGAATGAGAGATGATGACCTATGTAAGACCCATGTATAATCATGTGGAGAGACAGTGACCCAGCGAGTATGGATGATGTTGGAGGCGTTCCGTCCTTGGGACGAGAGGGAGGCTTGCCCTGCTGCATGCAGAGGGTACCTGATCCCTCAACCACGACCTCTAATGGTGTGGGTGTGCCTGTGGTGCCAGACACAGGGGTAATAGGGCTCCTAGTAGGTAACGGATGTAGAGGTTCCCGTGCACTATGGTTTGCCAGTCCCTGTAATGGGCCATGGAGGGGCCACAGTCCATGGATGTGGGCTGTGAGCAGGTGTGTGATCCATGGACGTTTGAATGATGGATCACATACGGTGTGTAAGGTCCCGGTCAGGCAGGATTCCTGACTACGGGTGAATGTATATCATCATGCTGGGGTGACTAAAGCCAGGCGGCAGGTACCTCCATTGGGACCCACAGGGCCCGTTGAGGCGTATGTAACGAAGGTCAGAAGCAGGGGTTAGAAGGGCTCCCGTACTGGGTAACGCGTGGTTAGGCCGGAGGCCGCAGCCCCACGGGTTACTAGGGTTTGCCAATCCCTGTTATGAACCCGGAAGGGTCATCATCGTACTGTAACTTATGTATAGTGTAAGTAGGCCGGAGGCCGTAGCCACCATGGGAGCTGTTAGTAGAGCTCCAATGGGGACAGAGATGGTTACAGGTCCCGGGTTACTATAAAACGTTATGTGCAATATAAGTGTTATGTGATGTTAAATGTAAATGTATGGTGTATTTATGTAAAGTGTTGTTAATCAATGTGATATGTGTCAAACATGCTACCCGGGTTATGGTATTAATATGTGAAAATAAACGGGTAGACATTGGTTAACCTTATAAACACGTGTTCTGGTCGTTTTGCAAGCGGGTTCCCCGGTTGCTACCTCACAGAGGTAAAAAGGTATGATATAATGAGCGCTAGGGACAGAAACAGGCACTGGGCTCTTATCGAATATTGCCTTTCAAATTTATTGTGAACAGTAGAAGTTACAGGTCTCCTCGCCACAACATGTTTCGACACTAAAGGTGTCTTTCTCAAGTGGATGTCAGACCCATAGTAAAATTCCCCTTTTATTCTCAACCCCCACTAATCACTGATAAAAAAGAGGTGTGCTACACATTCCTATCTGCAGATTCAACTATTTAAAGGTATATACATACATTATATCTACCAGAACATAAAAACATACATATGCCATATCTATTATATACACCCATATATAAAGATAAAAATACAAACAATACTATTTAAAAACTATAAAAATATTTTAAAATTATATATAAAAATATTAAAAAAATAAAATTATATTCTGATGCAGCTAGATTTCCTTCAAAAATTCTTCTCCAAGGCGAGATTTAACCCTTCAGGGAACAATGTGACCATCTTAAAAATCCAAAACGATTCTTTCCTATTGAGTTTATTAACCCTATCCTGAGTCTCATCCTGCACATGATCAATTATAGTCAGTTGTAAGCTGGAAGGATCTCTATTATGTGTCTGTGCGTAGTGTCTAGACACACTATGCTTAAGGAACCCATTTTTGATGTTATAGCGATGTGTATTAAGTCTTTTTTGCATGCTTTGCGTTGTTCTACCAATATATTGGTATCGGCACGGACATTCTAGCATGTATATAATAAATTGGGAACGACAATCTAATCTTTCTTTGATGCAAAAAGATTCCTTTGTTGTATTAGAAGTAAAGGTTTTACGTCCGTGCACTATAATTTTACAACATTTGCATTTTGATGACTCACATTTATAGCATCCTTTTTCTTTATTGCAATTTCCATATTGTGTTGTTATTTCTGAGTGTCTAAATCTACTGGGGGCCACTATATTCTGTAGATTTCTACATCTTCTAAAAATTATTTTTGGATCTTTTGCAATGATATTTGAGATAATCGGGTCACCTTGCAAAATAAACCAATATTTCCTTAATAATGTATAAATATTTTGATGTGATTGGTTATATGTGGTAATCAGGTTGCAACTATAGTTCCCCATATTCTTTTTCTGTTGATCATTACTTTTATTTTTATTTTTAATGATGCTATTTTCCTCCAATTTTCTTATAAAACTGCTTTGATTATATTTCTTGCATTTTTTAAAAGCATCTGACAATAGCTGACAGGGATATCCTTTCTCTCTAAATCGCTTTTTCAATAGAATAGCCTCTTTTTTAAAATCTCTATCATTAGTGCAATTCTTGCGTATCCTTAAATATTGGCCATAGGGAATATTTCTAATCCAAACCGGTAAATGGCAGCTGTCAAATTTTAGATAACTATTGACGTCCACACTTTTAAAATGTGTGGACGTACTTAATTGACCTTTTGCATCTATACTTATCATAAGGTCAAGATATTGCACATTTGTTTCGGATATATTCATGGTGAATTTCAATCCCCATGTATTTACATTAAGATGTTGCACAAATGTATATGCCTCTTCCTTAGTGCCTGTCCATACTATAACTAAATCGTCTATAAAACGTTTGTAGAAATGGATATTTTGTATTCCCAATGGGGACTGCGCGATGAACCGAGACTCGAATGCTCCCATGTATAACCCAGCATAACTTGGGGCGAATCTCGTGCCCATCGCGCAGCCTCTTACTTGCCTATAAAAGATTTTTTGAAAGGTGAACACATTATTATTTAAAATAAATTCTATCCCTGATTTAATAAACTCTTTTTGGGGCTCCAGAATCTCAGGATCTTTTGATAGAAAATGTTCAATTATGTTAATTCCCAATCTGTGCGGTATACTTGAATAGAGGGAGTTTACATCTAGAGTTATTAAAAAAGCACCCGGTTTAGGAGGAATTTTCATAATCATACTAATCAGTTGCGATGAATCTCTTAAATATGACTCTAAATTCAGATTAAATCTTTGCAAAAACAAATCGACATAGTGTGATAGATTACTTGTCATGGAATTAACACCAGAGATTATAGGGCGTCCAGGTGGATCAATTTTATCTTTATGCACTTTTGGCAAAAAATAAAAATGTGGTGTTCTGTACTTTACAATATTCAAATATTTAAATTCTTTTTTGTTTAAAATGCCTTGCTTCCAGGCCATTCTAATCAATGACCTATATTGATTGAAAAGATCTTCAGAGGGGTTTATATCTAACCTTTCATATTGTTCTTCATCCTCTAGAATTTCTTTACTTTTATTAATATACCACTCCATATTCATTATGACCACCCCACCCCCTTTATCAGCTTTTTTAACAACTACATTTTTATTATCTCTCAAACTTTTTAACGCTGATCTTTCACCTTTTGTCAAATTATCTTTCTGTTTAATATTTTGCATATTTCTAATCTCCTTTAATACAAGATGTTGAAACGTCTCTAAATGCGAACCTTTATGCTGCAAAGGATACTGGAACTAAAAGCACAGACACGAAAAATATGAAAATCACTCAATTTTTTCGGCCTGCTACCTGCCGTAAAGTAAAAAGAAAAAGAGAGGCAGAGGATGCAGGGGAAGGGGAAAAGTGGCCCATCCACATGTCTCCGGACATAGAGATCACAAAGAAAAAAACGAAGCTGGATTGAATACAAAGATTAAACATCAAGAAAAATCTAATGAAATAGATGTAACAGGAATATTTAATATTTCAGGGCTAAAACTTGCTCAAAATGAGATTAAATTGTTAAAAAGAGGACTCTCCTTCTGTCCGAAATCTAATTTAGATCCCCTCACTTTATACATAGATTTTAATGAATTCATAAGAAAATTAACAGTACAAAGACATTTTTCACTAGAAAAAATAAAACGAAAGGAATGGACAAAGAATAAGAAAACAGATGAGCTCCCGACTGAACAAATAAATGAAAAGAGATATATTCATGTAGATCCTAAAAATAAAAGTAATTTTTATCCTTTGCAGCATAAAGGTTCGCATTTAGAGACGTTTCAACATCTTGTATTAAAGGAGATTAGAAATATGCAAAATATTAAACAGAAAGATAATTTGACAAAAGGTGAAAGATCAGCGTTAAAAAGTTTGAGAGATAATAAAAATGTAGTTGTTAAAAAAGCTGATAAAGGGGGTGGGGTGGTCATAATGAATATGGAGTGGTATATTAATAAAAGTAAAGAAATTCTAGAGGATGAAGAACAATATGAAAGGTTAGATATAAACCCCTCTGAAGATCTTTTCAATCAATATCGGTCATTGATTAGAATGGCCTGGAAGCAAGGCATTTTAAACAAAAAAGAATTTAAATATTTGAATATTGTAAAGTACAGAACACCACATTTTTATTTTTTGCCAAAAGTGCATAAAGATAAAATTGATCCACCTGGACGCCCTATAATCTCTGGTGTTAATTCCATGACAAGTAATCTATCACACTATGTCGATTTGTTTTTGCAAAGATTTAATCTGAATTTAGAGTCATATTTAAGAGATTCATCGCAACTGATTAGTATGATTATGAAAATTCCTCCTAAACCGGGTGCTTTTTTAATAACTCTAGATGTAAACTCCCTCTATTCAAGTATACCGCACAGATTGGGAATTAACATAATTGAACATTTTCTATCAAAAGATCCTGAGATTCTGGAGCCCCAAAAAGAGTTTATTAAATCAGGGATAGAATTTATTTTAAATAATAATGTGTTCACCTTTCAAAAAATCTTTTATAGGCAAGTAAGAGGCTGCGCGATGGGCACGAGATTCGCCCCAAGTTATGCTGGGTTATACATGGGAGCATTCGAGTCTCGGTTCATCGCGCAGTCCCCATTGGGAATACAAAATATCCATTTCTACAAACGTTTTATAGACGATTTAGTTATAGTATGGACAGGCACTAAGGAAGAGGCATATACATTTGTGCAACATCTTAATGTAAATACATGGGGATTGAAATTCACCATGAATATATCCGAAACAAATGTGCAATATCTTGACCTTATGATAAGTATAGATGCAAAAGGTCAATTAAGTACGTCCACACATTTTAAAAGTGTGGACGTCAATAGTTATCTAAAATTTGACAGCTGCCATTTACCGGTTTGGATTAGAAATATTCCCTATGGCCAATATTTAAGGATACGCAAGAATTGCACTAATGATAGAGATTTTAAAAAAGAGGCTATTCTATTGAAAAAGCGATTTAGAGAGAAAGGATATCCCTGTCAGCTATTGTCAGATGCTTTTAAAAAATGCAAGAAATATAATCAAAGCAGTTTTATAAGAAAATTGGAGGAAAATAGCATCATTAAAAATAAAAATAAAAGTAATGATCAACAGAAAAAGAATATGGGGAACTATAGTTGCAACCTGATTACCACATATAACCAATCACATCAAAATATTTATACATTATTAAGGAAATATTGGTTTATTTTGCAAGGTGACCCGATTATCTCAAATATCATTGCAAAAGATCCAAAAATAATTTTTAGAAGATGTAGAAATCTACAGAATATAGTGGCCCCCAGTAGATTAAGGCACTCAGAAATAACAACACAATATGGAAATTGCAATAAAGAAAAAGGATGCTATAAATGTGAGTCATCAAAATGCAAATGTTGTAAAATTATAGTGCACGGACGTAAAACCTTTACTTCTAATACAACAAAGGAATCTTTTTGCATCAAAGAAAGATTAGATTGTCGTTCCCAATTTATTATATACATGCTAGAATGTCCGTGCCGATACCAATATATTGGTAGAACAACGCAAAGCATGCAATAAAGACTTAATACACATCGCTATAACATCAAAAATGGGTTCCTTAAGCATAGTGTGTCTAGACACTACGCACAGACACATAATAGAGATCCTTCCAGCTTACAACTGACTATAATTGATCATGTGCAGGATGAGACTCAGGATAGGGTTAATAAACTCAATAGGAAAGAATCGTTTTGGATTTTTAAGATGGGCACATTGTTCCCTGAAGGGTTAAATCTCGCCTTGGAGAAGAATTTTTGAAGGAAATCTAGCTGCATCAGAATATAATTTTATTTTTTTAATATTTTTATATATAATTTTAAAATATTTTTACAGTTTTTAAATAGTATTGTTTGTATTTTTATCTTTATATATGGGTGTATATAATAGATATGGTATATGTATGTTTTTATGTTCTGGTAGATATAATGTATGTATATACCTTTAAATAGTTGAATCTGCAGATAGGAATGTGTAGCACACCTCTTTTTTATCAGTGATTAGTGGGGGTTGAGAATAAAAGGGGAATTTTACTATGGGTCTGACATCCACTTGAGAAAGACACCTTTAGTGTCGAAACATGTTGTGGCGAGGAGACCTGTAACTTCTACTGTTCACAATAAATTTGAAAGGCAATATTCGATAAGAGCCCAGTGCCTGTTTCTGTCCCTAGCGCTCATTATATCATATCTTTTTACCTCATATCGTGCTCAATTCCTCCCTTTGGGGAGTGTGGTTTGAGAGCAGCTCTGGGACAGGATTTGGTCAACACAGAGGAGCTGCCCTTCCCTGGGCTCCTGATCTCTGGGAGAGACGTTGAAGTTCCATAAGGAAAGGCTTCTCTACACGTAGCAACGGATTTATGCCTGCGGTTAAATCTCACCTCAAATCATCAACCTAGTTGTGCAGGGGGCGCAACTAGAAAAGGTGAGTGACATATCAATATAACCCCTTGCTTCGGCTAATTTGCACAGTGTGGCGCAACAATTTTTTGGTTTTTCTTACTCATTGTTCTTAGGGATTGGCAAGAAGGGGGAAAAGTAAGAAAAAGGGGGGCACGGTTACTGTAAGGGGCTTTTCATAACGCAATGTCTCTTCTACGGGAGTCTATTGCTAATTCAACGCTAATTTTCTGCACGGGATAATCTAATAGCAAACCAGCCTAACGGGCCGGGGTATCGTTCGTAAGTCACTTGCTCACCTCGATACAAGTTTCGCCTTTGATGTCCTTTGCGCAGAAATGATTCTACATCTCGCCGGGAGAAAAATCCATTGTCTATTAGTCCAGGTTCCCGTAGGAATCCCCAGCCGTCTTCTTGGTAGATGGAGACGACAGTTCCCGTACAACAAAGTTCTAATGGAAGCGAGAGTTGGGCTCTAGCTTCCTCTCTGAGTCGTCTGGTCGCTTGTTCCCGCTGGTACCAATCCTCATGTCGCCTTTGCCTCGCCACTTGGTCTCGTTCATCCAAAGCTGTCCGGGAACTTTGCAGCGACTGGTACTGTGAGGTGGCGAGTTGCCGGTTGGGACTCGCGGTGTAGATCGTGTCTCCGCGAAGCTCAAGATGGAGGGAACTCCTTTGAGGTGCCGCTGCCACGCGGTCCACCACGCTGCTTCTGGAGTGCTCCCTCCAGAGGCTCCCTCTGCGCCCTCTGGTTCTTCGTCGGTGTCATAATCGTCGAACTCCTCCTCGACCTCTACTTCTGGTGCGGTGGGGGATACCCGCGCTGCCTCCAGCCGGAGACAACTGCTGGCCCGGGATGGTGGTGATGTCGGGGGTTCAGTTTGGACTTCCGTGTCCAGGGTCTGGACGGGTGGTGCGACGGGTGGCAGGGAGGCACAATAGTACAGAACTGCGCGTTCGGCTACTGTCCTTTCACGTGCTGCGTGGTCCTCTCTCATAGAGGCATATTCAAAGGTTCTCTCCGCACTCCACCGGGGTGCTGCCATGCTGCCGGGTATAAAGGAGCCTTGTTGTTTCTGTCCTTCTCTTCCAGTTTGTCTTCTTATGGGCGGACATTCCCTGGGAACTTCCTGTGGGCCGCCCCCCTGATTGATTGATGGCAATCGGGGCGGCCACACTTTTTGGCGCCTCTGTCTAGGCCCTCCTTCTAGGGGCTGAGGCACACCCCCGGGCCTGAACATGGTGTTTAGTACATGGCTACGGCGCCATCTTGGGTCCTCCTGCAATAATGGCGGGAACCCATTTTTGGCGCCAAGCAATGGCGGAAAAAGTTTGTTTTAAGTCCAAGTCCAAGTTCAAGGTGAAGTAGCACCAGTATCGCCACAGTCCGCCGGAGGTTGGTGGTATTGCGGCTGAGATGGAGTAGTCCTCTGCAGGTAGGACTGGACCTCCGGGGCAGCGTTCCTGTGAAAGAATAAGTTTATGCAAAGGAAGATGCAGCACAGTCGAGTTCACTTCACTCCGGATACTTTACTGGAAACTTTATCCCAGGTAGTAGGATGGAACCCTCGGTGTGTGCCTTTTCTCCCGTCCTTTCCTTCCTGCTTCCCAGTAATTTGTATGAAGTCTGATCCCATAAAGCGAACCTGACCTCCTGCTGTCTTTCTCTCTCTTTTGGCTCCCATCGGGTTACTCTTTGCTGGCCGAACCATCAAGCGGTGCCTGGTACCCTCTTTTGGTCGCTTAAGAGCCTGAGAGTAGTATATACATACTTCCCAGGTCTTCTGATTTTCTGTGGTCCTCGGAAGATCCCACAGGTGCGGGCTCCGGTGCCCGGTGAGCTGTTGTGGTTAGACCTTTCAAGTCCTTCCTTTCCCCAACTGGCTGTCTGCGCCTGGGATCTGTTCCTTCTCCCTTCTCCTACTCTCCTCTTCTCCAGACCTGGAGGCAGAGACCTGAAGACCTCCTTGTTCCCTCAGGCTCACTGCCTGAACTCCTTTCCGGTTAAAGACCCTCTTGTTCCTAACTTTCCATTCTGCTGAAAGACCTCCTTTCTCCCCCTGGAAGTGGTTTTGTTCCCTCCCGGGTACCTCCCAATATGTGATCTATTGTGGGGTGCTGGTCTGTGGGTCCCACCCACCATCCAAGAGTCTGCTTGCAGCTGAAGTATCTGCACTACTTTTATGGGTGTAATACCCCTCTGTGACACCTGCATAGCGGGGCGCCACACATGGACTTCTCTTGATCATCTAATCAGAGCTGAGACTAGATGCAGAAACACATAGCTATAGTAACACAGAGGACATAAAGTAAGAAGGAGGGGTGGACTGAGTAGTTACAGATATGCCACAATAAGCCATGCAGGAAGAAAAGATCAGATTATGGGAAAGATGTGTATAATGATGAAGTCGTACCAAATCAAGACAAAATGCACGGCACATAGAACAGATGAGATGCAGCAGAGATTAGATGCAGCCGGGGATCAGATGCAGTGAAAAGATGTGTAATAATGATGAAGTCTTACCAAGTCAAGACAAAATACATGGCACATAGAAGAGATGAGGTGCAGCAGAGATTAGATGCAGCCGATATGAAGCATTATCCTTATGGTAGACATAAGGTACAGACCAAAGGTTTGGACACACCTTCTCATTCAAAGAGTTTTCTGTATTTTCATGACTATGAAAATTGTAGATTCACACTGAAGGCATCAAAACTATGAATTATCACATGTGGAATTATATACTTAACAAAAAAGTGTGAAACAACTGATAATATATCTTATATTCTAGGTTTCTTCAAAGTATTCTCATACAGGTGTAATATAAAGGGTACGGTATTAAATTAAAGGTTGCCATAAGAGTAATACCAATCTGGGATAAGGATTTTAATAAAAAAGCAAACTTTATTGTACAAATTGCTTAAAAGGATCCAGACTTACAAACATAAATTATAGGACCCACATGGATTATGATAGCTTATACAGCATAAACAGTAGGTATAGATTTAGCCTCATAAACCCCTATGTGCCAACAATAATTATAACAAAGACATCGGAGTGCCTCCAAACTTATGGTGGCTAACTCTGTTGCTTAGGTTAGTTCATATAATGGCATGATAAGGGGGAAAGCATGATGTAGAGCCCACTTATCTCGTGGTATTACACTGTATTTTGTCATCCAAAGGGTGTCCTATTGATTAAAATATCCATACTTGACGCATTTCGCCCTATTAGATTGGAGGGCTCATTAGAAGTTTTTGGAGAGGTCTTTTTATCATTACAGCCTGGAAAGACAACCATGTCAGTATATGCACTTGAATCTTGTGCCTCTTACATTATGCTGCAGGCCACGTCAAGCAGTTTTGAGACCGTCTGGCTATCTGTCATGTTGGTCTGGGCTCACTGTTCATTGGCCACTGCTGTGTGCTTGCCCCAGGACAAAATTTGTCCGCCAGCTCCTGAGAAGCCATTTGAAACCCTGGAGAGGTTTGGAATCATAAGGAATATTATTGCAAAAAATTTAGAGAGAGGGGGAGCGCACTAAGGCGGTAAATGAGGGACACCAGCGTGTTATTAACAAAGGTAATCCACTCACCTGGTATGGTTGTGAGAGTCACAACCACCTGTAGATGTTTTGGCCGCTGCAGATCCCGGGATGCAGATACATACAGTATAGGAGAAAAATAGCCGGGGTTTTTCCGCGCTAGACCACAGGGAAAACCGAGGATGCAAGTAAACCTTTATTTACACTCAAGCCAACGCGTTTCGTGGCCACCTGGCCACTTCATCAGGGCAGCTGAAGAAATATTATTAGCACAATTCACGCTCTTTGCTCCAATCCATCCGCGAAAGTTCTTACAAATAATTTACTCTCAGAAGAAATCCTTTTAACGAATGGTATGCGTCAAAGATGTCCTCTTTCACCCACCCTTTTCGATCTATTTATAGAGCCACTTGAGGAAAAAATTTGGATGAACCCCCTGATTAAAGGCATTCACACACAACATAGGCAATTCAAAATCATCTTATTTGTGGACAATATCATCCTCACTCTCAAAGATCCGCTAAACTCATTACAAAATCTTCTAGGTACGATCGAGGAATTTGTGCATATCTCGCACTACAAGATCAACCTACACAAAACCCAAATTCTCCATTTGAACATTGATCCGGAACTTTTAAGCATAATAGAAATGGAAACTAGTTTATCTTGGGAAAGTGAGAATTTAGACTACCTTGGCATTAAACTTACTAAACCCCTTTCCAACATCACTGACACAAATATGAATGTCATTTTCAAAATTATACAATCGGATATCCTACATATCTCAAAAATAGACATATCATGGTTAGGCAGGGTAAAAGCATACAAAATGTTTATACTACCCAATTTACTTTATATATTCCGATCTATACCTTTACCTATCCCAAAATCTTGGTTACAAAGATTACAAACCCAATTAACATCCTTTTTTTTGGGGGGGGGAACCGAGGGTCGCGAGATCAATTCTGGAAAAAAGCAAAATCAGTGGAGGACTTGCAATACCAAACCTTGCAGCTTATTATCACTCTACCATTATAAAACTTAGCCAAGCATGGTGAGAAGAGAAAGACAGAACTAGCTGGTTAACTATAGGAGAATCCAGGTACACTCGAGGCGGCCTTGGAGATGTAGTACTCGCATTTCTGTGTGACAAATTTAAGCGACTGCCCAGGGAGTGCACAGTCAAAGCTGCTATTCAATCCTGGAGACATCTGGTTACCAAATCTACCAATTGCCATTCCACCTCCCCACCACACTGGATTCCATTAGAGAGTCTCGAATCAATTTCCACAAGGTTGAAAGTGGACTTCTGGAAAATATCTGGCATTTGGTATATTTCAGATATTCTTGACAAAAACAATCAACTTATTCCCTTCAAGACACTTAAGAACGCATATAAACTAAAAGATAATGAAGAAAGGCTATGGGAAAAATCCATCAAACATTCATCAAACACAAACTAAACTTCTGTTTTCCTCAAAATGTGATTCCAATGTTAAAGTACCCACAGAGCTCAATGTTTTGGAAAACTAAAAACATTTATCAAAATATAAATCAAGACTACATTTTCCTTAAATCCACAAATGTAGAGAGGCGTGGGAAAAAGAATTAAAGATCCCCATCCATACAGATGTTTTAGAGAAAACCTTTGAAAACCTATACCACAACATTCCATGCTCTTCTCTTATTGAAACCCACTATAAAATATACTCACGTTGGTACTTTAGTCCTTTAAAAACTCCATCTAATACAAGAGAACCACTCACCTCTCTGCTGGCGAAACTGCAACAAATTTCTAATCCATGACAGGTGACAGGTCCTCTTTAACTCATTTTGGAAGGAAATTCAATCTCTAATTAAAGACATTATTGACATCAACATACATCTTACCCCAGAATTAGTTCTACTGTTAATTGGAATTGACTCCCTACCAAAAAAACATAGACCCATTATTGTTCACAGCATTTTGACAGCTAAAAACTGTATTACCTCCTTATGGAGAGATCCCCAACCTCCCTCACTTCTGAATATTACAGAAAAAATTGCCACACATAATGCATACGAATACTCCTACTTCATCAAAAATAACCTCTGCAACAAGGTTCAGAAAAAATGGTACCACTGGAACCTACACTTTCCGTCACCACATTTACAAACAGAGCCAAATTCAAACTCCCCTGGTTAGCTTTAAAGTACATGCTAATCACACTCAAACTATTAATAAAAATAAAGATGAAATCGATTGAAGGTAGCTAATCCACAAGCATTCCTTCCCCACCCCCAGGTCTACTGTGCCTTCTGTGACTTTAAATAGCTGATAATTATTAAACTCAATTCATATTCGTAAACAATCTATGATGTAAATAAAGAATTTGAATTTATATCAGAATTTACTTGAACTTCAATGCTACTAAATATAATATAATCTTTATTACATAATAATAACCCACTCATGTTATATCTATAATAACTACTCTATATAATATACTATACTATGTATTTAAAGTTTTGTTATTTGAACTTACATTATAAAATGTAATAAAAACATTTGAACAAAAAAAGGGGACAATACGATGTCTCTGTTTCGTGAACCTCAAAAATGAAATAAAAAAATATATTAAAACTCCATTTTATAGGTATAAAAACTATGTGCCCTGCAAAAAAAATGATATTGCTGCAGTGTTACAGAAATGAAATAGTTATAAGGTCCAGAATGGAAAATAAAAAAATATAAAAAAAAATGTGAGGCTTTAAGGGCAAAAGATTTGTCCATTCAAGTGTTAATTGACGTCTTAAGGTACCGTCACACGCCGCAATATCGCCTGGTGATGTGTGGCAATCTAACGTGCACGTTTTTCGTGGTCGCCTCAGATCACCGATGACGGCATCACGCGCCGCAATATCGCCCTGAACCTAAGGCGATGTATCGCTCCGGAAATCACCTCACCTACAGCGGAACCAATCTTGCCTAATTCCCTCGCCGGTTCCCACGCCGCAATCTCAAAGGCAATGTGGGCGTACATGTTCAGCGCGGCGAGGAGATAGGCGTGCCACAGTGGTTTACACAGCACCCCATACATGCTCATTGGACAACGCAACAGCGTTACGATTGGTCAGCCTGCTCTGGAAGGCTGACTAATACATGACGCCATTGTCTGTCGGAGTTTGTCACAAATACACGCTCGTCTCGTCAATTGTGGCTCCTGCAACACACTTTCGAGGCGCCAAAGTGTCACACACGAGCGGTGTCAACTGACAGCCAATGGGAACACAGTAGCCCACACCAATCATCTCAGACGGGGCGCGGACTACAGCACGCTGAGGCACACCTACGGGAAATCAGAGACAAAATCTTTCCATCACTATCGCCCTGTCACACGCCACAACACGAAAATATTGCCTTAACGATTGCGGCTGATTACTGAGCACTGTTCAGGAATCAGGTGACGGCCGAGGGGCGATTTATCGCCGCGAAATTGCCCAATCATACGCCGCAACCGTGAGGCAATTTCACGGCGATTGCTCCGGGGCAACATATCACCTTTCAGATTTCCAGGCAACATTGCGGCATGTGACAGTACCTTTACATTGATGAGACTTATGTTTTTTTCATCCAGTGCAAGTTGTTTACCTTTTCCACTTTCTATATTAAAAACCTAAAAACCCCATTGGTTTGCCCAGGCACTACACCGACCCATTCATCTATTTTTCACAATGTTTTGTCCATGCTACAGTAGGCTCCACTGATAACTGTCACTTATAGCAATCCATACAAATGCCAGTTAAGGTACCTTTACACACAGAGATATATTGCTTGCAATTCACTGGTTGCAGTGAAATCATGACACATTGTTCCATTTTGTTGCCATGTACAAGTGGAACAATGTGTCCATGATTTCACTGCAACCAGTGAATTGCAAGCAATATATCTTTGTGTAAAGGTACCTTATGTGTATCCTGAGGGACTACAATATATGTGTTTGGCAATGTTACTTTAATTTCCTGAGAAAGCGTTAGTTTGATAACCATAGTAGATGTCACAAAATAAACACAGCAGGATTGGACCTCAGTCCGCCACAAAGATAAAATGCATGGTGACAATATATAGGAAGCGCAATACAATCTGATAAAACCCACGGTAGCCAGCTTTAATTTCCTGATCATTCACAGTTTAATTAAGTGTATTTGTGACTGAAGGAAATGAGTGCACCCAACTGAAGAACCAGACTATCTGTCAACATTATAAAAGTATATCTTCACCGTCCTTACAGCAGTTCCTGTTTACTCACCTCCTCTGCAATGATTTTACTCTCTAGCAAAGAACAGAAAGGTACAGTATGCAGTTAGTTAAGTCAATCGTTTATAGTGTTTGTTCTACACAGGTCAAATAAATTATTTTACCTGTAATCATACATACATAATCATGGGGCCCCAAAGCAGAATTTCTAATTCCCCCAAGAAAATAAAAATAAATAAATAATAATATTTGGCAGGGTCACATAAGAACATATCCCACAACTTTACAGCCCTTTCAAAATCATTTACCTCCTATTGAAGCCCAGAGATTCTCCTTTCATTGCAGCCATAGGGTATGATGCCAAGAAGGGTGTCCCCCAAACACTGTATGTCCCCCCCACAGAATCCTCCACACACAGTGTGATGACCTTACTATATGCCTCTCAAATACCTCTCAAAGTATGATGACCAACACAATATGATCCCCAACTGTGACCACAATATAGTATAATGGACCTAAATAACGTGTAATGGCCCCCACACAGCCCTCTGCACATTATGATGGACCCCACACAAACCATTACATTGTATAATTGCTTGCATACACTGTAATGGCTCTTACATAGCCCTCCATAAAATATAAAGGCTTCCTCATAATTCTCCAAATGTTATAATGGGCTCCAGATAACCTTCCATAGTATAATGGATCTCACATAGTCCTCTATATAGTATAATACACAATAGAAAGTCCTCAAAAATTATAATGTATGATCCATAGCACACCATGTTGTATAATGAACCCCATAGTCCTCTACATATTATAATGTACCCACATAGCTCTCTACGTATAATGCAATCCCATAGTCCTCCATATATTATAATATAATGTACCTCTCATAGTCCTTCATATAGCATAATCCACACACAAAGTCCTCCATGTATTATAATGCAATCCATAGTCATCCATGTATTATAATGCACCCCATAGTCCACCATGTAGCGTAACACAGTCCTCATACTCTTCCATGTATAAGGTAGCCCCATAGTCCTTTAATCATTATAATCCCCTCATATTCCTCCATATGTTATGATGCAGCCCCCATAGTCCTACAATTATAATAATGCAACCCCATATTGCTCTATAATATTATAATGCACCCCTTAGTCCTCCAGGTATTATGATGCATCCTCCATAGTACTCCATGTATTACAATACACCCCCATAGTCCTCAAATTATTATAATGCACCCCTATATACTCCATTATTATAATGCACCCCCATAGTCTTCCCTGTATTATAATAAACCCCCATAGTCCTCCATGTTTAATTAAGGTAGCCCCATAGTCCTAAAATTATTATAATGTGCCCTCATATACCTTCATATATTATAGTGCACCTTCATATTTCTTCATATACTATACTGAAGCCCCCTAAGGTATGTGCACATCAGACGTTTGTGCATCTCTGCAGACCGACCGGGAACCGGTGTAGAATAGCAGAAACTGAGTTTTCTGTGCTCAGCAGTGTCCCTCGTTTTTTGCTCGTTTTTTGCTCGTTTTTTATAGCGTTTATACAGCGTTTTGTCGGCTGTTTTTCTGAGCGTTTTTAAAACTGAGTTTTTTGCTGCACTTGTAAGCTGGAACCGCTGGAAAAACGACCAAAAGAAGTCACTTGCTCTATCTTTGAAAACCGGTGGAAAAACGCTGAAGAAACTGAAAACGACCAGAATAAAAACGTTCTAATGAAGACAGTGTTTTCTAAACTCCATTGACTAGCATGTTAATCCAACCGGAGGCTAGGATTAACATAAATTAACATAAAACTGAGTGGAAACCGCCGGCGGAAAACGCTGAAAAACAGCCCAGAAAACTACTGATGTGCACATACCCTTATTCCTCCATGTATTATAATGCAGCCCTGTATACTCCTTTAGTATAATGCACCCCCTTAGTCTTCCCTGTATTATAATACACCCCTATAGTCCTCCATGTTTAAGGTAGCCCCATAGTCCTAAAATTATTATAATGCGCCCCCTTATTTCTCCATGTATTACAATGTACACCCATATTCTTCCATAAATTATAATACATCCCATAATCCTTCATGTATAATGCAGCACCCATATTCCTTCAAGTTATAATGAAGCCCCCATAGTCCTCCATTTATTACAATGCACCCTCATATTCCTTCATATGTTATAATGCACCCCCATATTCTTCCATATATTATAATGCATCCCGTTAATCCTTCATGTATAATGCAGCCACCATATTTCTCCATGTATTTTAATGTACCCCCATTGTCCTCCAATGATTATAATGCACCCTCATATACCTTCATATATTATAATGCACCTCCATATTTCTCCATATGCTATACTGAAGCCCCTTTATTCCTCCATGTATTATAATGCAGATCCCATATTCCTACAATTATTATAATGAACTGCCATATTCCTCCAGTTATTATAACACACAGTCATATCCCTCCATATATCTTAATGCAGTCCCCATAGTCCTTAGGCCACCAGGTACTCACTGATTAAAAAAATTAACAAACAAGTACTCACCTCTCCTTGGTTGCAGCTGCTCCGATCTCCTTTCGAGCGACCTGCAGGTGTGTACAACTCAGCGCTGGCACCAGGCCCTCTGACTCATGGGTCCCATAGCGGACACATGGTCTGCCGCCATTGGCAATACACCACTGACCATATTTAAAAATGAAACAAGTATACCAGCACTCTGTCTTCTCTGTGAAAATGTTAGCTTTATTTTTAACATCACAATAAACAAATATATAAGCATATAAAATATCTCATGTTTCAAACCAGTGAAGCAGTGCTTGGGTTCACTGGGGCGGTGGTTGCCATAGATTAGTGCTATCATTGGTCCAACCCAGAATGCTACATGAAACTGAGAGTCCCTGGTGTGTGTGGGTACTGATGATCTTACTTTTAGTACCTTCAGACTGATCCAGTCACGCTCTTCAGCAAGTGCCAAAGTATGACAGAGAAGAACAAAAGAGACTTTACTGTAAACAGCTTGAATGATCACTATACAGCAGGCAGTATAGTTCTTTTCTTGTGTGACAGAGGCACAATCTTTATGGTTACTGGCAACAGCGTAGTACTTATGGATAGTTCTTTGCTAGGCAGATGAATTAAACTTCCACAACTATGGACAGTGAACCCTTGCAGGAGGATTCTGTCAATGGCCCTTTCCTCTGTTTGTGCATCAGCTGGGCAGCAACCTGTCTTCTGGGTCCTCAAAGAGTGACCACCTTGCTGGACTAATTTCCTCTTTTCTGTCTGTCTCTTAGACCAGTTTCACATTAGCGTTTGACACCGCAGCGTATGTGGCACATTTCTTTTTTTAAATCCGCAAGTGTATTGCGCACCTATCTTTAATATGGTGTCCGCAGGTGAATGCAGGGACTAGCGGTGGCGTCAGTATGTCTGCGTCTGCATCACTGTGCGTGGTTTTTCTGAGCCCGACGAACACAACATGTTGAATTTTTTAGGTTCAAAAAATGTGCAAGCATCAACATGCGCACGAGTGCGTAAAAACAATGCGTTGGTGTCTATGGATACATATTTGTCCGCAACGGCTAGCGTACAGCTGTGTTCGATGCGCATGCGTATAAGACAGTGCGCATGACCATAAAGCGATTCTCAGTTCCTCCAATAGCCCGCCCAAAGCCCAGCCCAAATCACAGCTGTATAAAGAGGGGTTTTGGACATAGTAGGTCGAAGACTCTGGATCTCTACAGGCTGGATCACTAAAGGCTGGATCACTAGAGGCTTGATTTGGAAGTGGAATTGGTGTTACAAAGCTTTATTAATCCACCAAAAAGGAAGGGAATACAATAATAAACTTAACAACAATTCAACTATTCACATTTTCTACAGCAAGCATCAATGTTACAAAACTAGGTATGATCACGTTATATCACATGCCCGAAGCTTTATTTAAACACCAAAATTATGATATGTCAACTTAACAAAATGGAAGATTTACAAAACCTGAAATAGTATACGTCTGAAGATAGTTGGGCACATCTATGTAATTAAGCAACAATCACCTTAATTAAAGGGAAAAGGTGGTAGAGAGTGATTACCAATCATCAATATTTTACAGTTGCTCACAATTGATCGATGCAGTTCCTAAAACTGTCTTTTACACCATTTGGTCCTGCCATGCAACACGTCCATTGTCCAAAACAAAATAAGCAGCAAAATTGTCACGCATTTGGGCTACTTCAAAAGTTGTCCTCAAAGGGTGATCTTGGAAGTCCTGCAAGTTGGTAGCCAAAAGTTCGTCGAGGTCAAAGCGGTATCGTTCTCTCACCTGGATGTAATTGTGTAGGATAACACATGCTTTCACCACCTCTTCAATTTTGTCAGTCTTGAGATTGATGGCAGTTCCTAAAATACGCCATTTCGAGGCCAGCAATCCAAATGCACACTTCTCTGTGCGTCATGCCCTTGTCAGTTGGTAATTGTAAATCCTTTTTTGTCCGATTTAAGTCATGACTAGAGTATGGTTTGATGAGGTGGCCACACATTTGTTGTCACCAACAACAACAAACGGCATCGGTGGTCCTTCAGTGTTTGGCAGGGGTTATGGCGGTGGAAAGTTAAAGTTGTCCCCGTGCAAATGTTGGCCCATGTCTGAGTTTTTGAAGTTCTGCGAGTCATTTCCTCGTCCACATGAGCCAACGTTAACAGTGACAAATCAACAGTCAGCACCCGCAATCACCATCACTACTATCGAAAAGTATTTCTTGTAGTTGAAATACTCGGATCCGCTTCCAGCCGGCTTCAGGATCCGAATATGTTTGCCGTCCATGGCACCCAAGCAGTTCGAAAATTGACAAATCTCCTGGAATCTTGCAGCGTTGTCCAGCCAGAGTTGAGTCATGGGATGGGGGAGGAATTCTTCTTGAAGATCTTCTTGCTTCTACCCGGCCGGCTCAGCCGCAATGACGTCATTGCTTCTGCGCCGGTCACATGACTTTGGGTAGAAGCAGGAAGAAGACTGGAGGACGCGCGGTGACAGCGAGGAGGATAAGAATGAAAGCTATTCTTTTACAGGTGTGCGGCAGCAACACTGGGCCTGTATATACCACTGGGGGGTGCACCTGTATATACAACTGGGGGCGCCTGTATATGCCACTGGGGGGCCTGTATATACCACTGGGGAGCTTGTATATACCACTGGGGGGGCCTGTATATACCACTGGGGGGGCCTGTATATACCACTGGCGGGGCCTGTATATACTACTGGGGGGGCCTGTATATACCACGGGGGCCTGTATATATCACTGATGGGGGCCTGTATATACCACTATTGGGGGCCTGTATATACCACTGAGGGGGGCTGTAACCTCTGATGGGGGTCTGTATATACCACTGATGGGGGGCCTGTATATACCACTGATGGGAGGCCTGTATATACCACTGATGGGGGCTGTAACCTCTGATGGGGGCCTGTATATACCACTGATGGAGGGGCCTGTATTCACCACTGAGGGGGGGCCTGTATATACCACTGATGGGAGGCCTGTATATGCCACTAATGGGAGGCATGTATATACCACTGATGGGGGGCCTGTATATACCACTGAGGGGGGGGCCTGTAAATATCACTGATGGAGGGGCCTGTATATACCACTGATGGGGGGCCTGTATATATCACTGATGGGGGGCCTGTATATACCATTGTGGGGGGCCAGTATATACCACTGATGGGGGCTGGGGGCTGTAAACTCTGATGGGGGGCCTGTATATACCACTGATGGGGGGCTGTATTCCACTGATGGGGGCTGTAACCTCTGATAGGGGGGGGAACTGTATACCAGTGATGGAGGTCCTATATACCAGAGATGGGGGATTATATACCAATAATGGGGGGCCATTTATCATGATGAGAGGGGCTGTATACCATGATGAGAGTCTGCTTCATTTCCCCCCCTAGGCTTATACTTGAGTCAATAAGTTTCCCTAGTTTTGGAGGGTAAAATTAGGGAGCTCGGCTTATACTCGGGTCGGCTTATACTCGAGTATATACGGTACTTGATTCTTGCTGTTTTCTCTTCAATCAGCTTTCCACACAACACCAGTACTGGTGACTCCTTATTCAGCCCTGAGTTCTCAACCCTGCGTAGTTCTTTCTTGCCTGGCAGACTCCTGACCGAAAAAGAAACTAAACTGGCCTCACACTGCAACTTTATACTCCTCCCCTAGGGCCTAACACATACTTAACTCCTGGCAGCCCTAACTGAACACCAAGTATCCTACTTAACACTTCTATCTTATGGCATAACTAACTCTGCTTTATTTATGCAACACTCCTATCTTACATTATACTTATCATTACAGTACAAATATACTTCACATTAACAATGATCATTGCAAAGGGACAATTCACATAAATATTCACACTTTTCTGTAGGGGGCGTAGCCACCCCACTACACTACGTAGTCTGTCCTTACTCAGAGCCGGTGGTTCACTAATTGGCACTGTTGCTATACAGTGCTAGAGTCCTGGTTTCAAAATCCACAATCTACAGAGTTTGCATGTTCTCCACGTGTTTGCATAGATTTCCTCATGTCACTCCAATTTCCTCTCACACTACATACAGACAGGAAGTTTAGATTGAAAGCCCCAATGGGGACAGTGATCACATCTGTAAGGCGCTGCAGAATTAATGGCATGTGGGTAGGTACTTTTTTAGCTATTTATTAGGATATGCTCTATCTATTTTACTTTTGAATAGCCTCTCTCAGAGACACTTTGCCACATTTAGTTTCCAAACTTCATTGGTGCCATCTCTCTGCTCTAGTGAGAGGAGTACCATTATTGCTCTTTTAACATGTTTTGAAATGGCAGTGTGTTGCCAGTTAAAGGTTTTCTAAAGGTAGTAGTGGTCACTTTACCTGTCTTCATTTTAGATGTAATATCTAAAACCAAAAGCTTTATCTAAAATTTGCCTACATTAATAAAAACAATAAGTAATGATAATAATAATTGTAATTTCATTTATATAGTGCAAACATATTGACACGCCCACTAGGGCAGTGGGGTACTTGGAACAGAGTCAGGCAGTTCTCTGGGAAGGTCACGGGGCTTTGACCCGACTCCGTGGCCCTGACGGTGTCATAAGAATGGGGGGGAAGTTTATATGGGATTTAACATGACGCCACCCATGGGTTTCAGCAATTGGGGATAGATAGCCGATGCTGCGGTCAGATCCACTGGGGCCGTTGGTAACACAGCTAGATATTCTGCTCTCCATGGGTAGAGTGGGAGGCCCCAGGGCAATTGATATACTGACCCTGGGGCGAGCTTCAACTGGCTCCAGTCCCCAGGACACCTCTCTCCGTTCGTCCTTTCATGTCAGACTCCTGACACCAACTCTCCTCCTCTCGTCTCTTTCCCTTCTTTTTCTCTCTACGTCTCCCCAATTTCAGTCACGTCCTCTATGTACTTCATTGTTCCGCCTTCCTTGCTACTCTCTAGTGTTTTCCTCTAACTACTTCCTCCACCTGCACCCTCTACCCGGTTTCCCTCCAGACTGGGATGGGGCCCTCCCTCAACAGGGTCCATCCGAATCCAAGTCTTGGGTTGGTGTGGTGTTGGGTACAGGTGTGTGGGTGCCGTTGGTCTCCCTTCCTTACCCGAGAGTGAGGTACCACACCTGTGGCTGAAGTGCGGTACCTCTGTGGCGACTGGACCCTCAGGGGCGCCAAATACCCCGCGTAAAATCCAGCATGTCCACGAGCTGGACCTGGATTCAACAGACCATTGAAAAGGCATGCAAATTTTTCACATTTTTTCTGAATGCAATCAAACAGGTAAAACAGTTAAACAGCTAAATCGCAATGACATTTAAGAGAAAAATGACACGGCAACTCACCACTATTCGAGTAATCTTCAAGTCTTTATTCCATGCGAGTTAGACACGGAAGACAAGCAGGGGAGGGAGGGAGTGACATTTTTCTCTTAATGTCATTGCGATTTGGACTGTCCTCGTTATTACACGAGCACCGCCACTGCGAGTCGCTCACTCCCTCGGACGTAGTGCATAGCACCGCCGTTGCGAGTCGCTCACTCTCTCGGATGTAGTGCATGAAGGAACGGATTGACTGTGCCTCGCTATATCTCCTTACTACAGTTAAACAGCTAACTTCTGCTTCCCTTTATGGGAGTTACCCCTTTAACATTACATATAAAATATTATTAATATAGAACAACATTATTCAAATAAAACCTTCCAATTAAAGTCAACAGGGCTCAGTGAGGTCCTATTCGGGTTGTCCTACTCACTGCCCTTAGTGCAATATGGGGGACCGCCTCAAACCCCCTACGTTGGCCCTGGACGCAACTACAGGGGTTAGCTGGCCACCTCATTGGACTACTTTTTGGCCGCGCCAAATGGTTTTTGTTCTTGGTAAAGTATTAAGTGCAAAGTTTTCAGGTTACAAATGTTGCTGTAAAGCCAACAAGGAGCACACCAGGTGCCAACTATATACAATAAAAGTTTTGACCATACATTGTCCATGATCATACTGTCCTTAATTACCTATAACTGGGTAAACTAACTATGTACAGTCACACTCTACAGTTCTATAACACTGTTTATTCCTACTGCTTCCAAGGTAACGCAAGAGGTTTTCTCTCATCTTCTTGCTCAGTGAGTTCATGGTACTGCTGACCTCAATACTGTGCAACCTGGATTCCTACCGCAGCCAGGGCTGATGCGGTTTGCTGTTCATTGCTACTTTTGGCACCTATTATTGGGGACAGGTCCTCTGCGCACGCTCTCAGCACATTGAGCGCGTACCATCTCCTATCACCCAGATAGGTCACCTGTATAGGTGACTCAATCCCCAGGATACAGATTGCGGTCAGGGTGTTCTGCAGTCAGGGCTTTGTGCACTGCACGGCCACCCGGCCCACGATGGGAGGCCACACTGTTCCCCTTGGCATGCATATGGTGCTTGTTCTTTTTGGCGGGCGCCATTACACAGTCATAGGCACAATCCTTGGGTGCACAAGACCCGGTTTACAGGATTGGTACATCCTCTTCATGATGCCAAGTGACACGCCCACCAGGGCTGTGGGGTACTCGGAACTGTTGGAATATGTTTAGTGCAACAACTCCAATCCTGTATGTGTAAATGTTATATTGCTAGGTTTGTGAATTTTCAGTAAAGTTAGATTAAAAAAAAAGGGAAACACTCCCAGAGGCTCACACACAGGAAATATTATGTGACTGTAACCAGTTTCCTGTGTCTGTGCATGTGAAGAGAAGCACAGCAGCTTGCTGATGCTGCAAAGGGACATATAAGATGTATATTTCTCCAAGGATAAGAACAAAGCCAGTGGCACTCACCGTGGGTGATCTTCAAACTTTTATTTCCATGTATTCGTGTACATGATCCAGGGAGCAGGGGAGGGAGGTGCGGGTTTAAGGACGACGGTCACCGTTTCGCGGCTCCTTGCCGCTTCTACGGGTCCTGACATGGCGTGTGACGACACATCCGGTGCTAAATAGCCGACCAGGTGTATCGTCAGAGCCTTCACATACATAAGTGAAAACATACATTAGTGTGAAGTATTACAACAAAAACTATATATTTTTTTAAAACTTAGTTACATCAAAAACCTTTTTACTACATAAAAGTAGCTGATATAGTAAATGCATATACAAATCAGATCATATTAAAAAGTACGGGCAGTTCAAGAGGGTGAACTCATTACTCTGCATACCGTACAACCTCTAAAAGAGGGGCAGAAATGAAAGAGAAAAGGGGGCAGTGATGAATGGGTCGCGTACAAAAGTGGCAAAGAAGCAAAGAAGCAAACCGGCTTAAAACAATGAGCCGGAGCTCTCTACATAGGTAAGAATTAATGTTCGTTATTCTCATTTGTTATATTAACTAATATACGCGACCACAAACAACAATGCCTGTTAGTTCAAATGCTTGTTACTATCAAAAAAGCCATGTCTAAATAGATTTATATGGAACGGCATCCATATTCATGACTCTAATCATGGTCATGAGAAGTGGAGGCACGGGTGTCTTCACATAAAATAGATGAATGTGAGGAACGGTAAGCGGGGTAGATATACTAAAATCAAATTATAATTATTATAGAAATGCCGCTAAATCGTTCTTCTCATTCATTCCTAGCAGGCCACAAGCTCTAGATCTAATTATCCACTTAGCTTCTTTTTGTAGGAGGATTTTATGTATATCGCCTCCTTTTGCGGTAGGGAATACTCTTTCAAGTCCTGCAAAAGTTAGGACTTCAGCTTTACCTCCATGGCAGTCTCTTACATGTTTGATGAGTCTAGGA
Source organism: Allobates femoralis (assembly GCA_033576535.1). Lineage (NCBI taxonomy): Eukaryota > Metazoa > Chordata > Amphibia > Anura > Aromobatidae > Allobates > Allobates femoralis. The sequence goes on along the minus strand of JARQOC010000005.1, from coordinate 368,013,825 downwards.
CTCCCAATGCCTGTAGTGACAGATTTAACATGTTCCTTAAATCGTGTGCACAATTCTCTTATAGTTTTGCCGATGTAGAATTTTCTACATGGGCAGAAAACTATATAAACGAGCCATTTAGTTTTGCAACTGATATAGGTGGACACTCTATGGTCAATCCCTCCAAAAGATATAGGATTAACTACTTCATGGTGTTTACACCATTTACAATTCTTACACTTATAGTTGCCAATGGGGCGTTTTTTGTCTAGCCAATTTAGTTCTTTATGGGAATCCATCCTATTGTTTATTAATATATCTTTCAAATTTTGGCATCTCTTATATGTAATTAAAGGAGGTCCTATTTCCAAAGCATTTAGTTCTCTGTCTTTGAGTAGCACATGCCAGTGTTTGAAGATGATGCTTTTAATTTTATTGAACATGGGGCCGAAGGTAAAAGAAAAAACAAACCGTTTCTCATTACCTTCTGGACTGCATTTTTTATTTTCTGGTGGATTACTCAAAACCCTCTTTTTGGCTTTTTCCAAAACTTTTTTTGGATATCCCCTTTGGGAAAATTGTTTTTCCAGTTCACTACATTGCGTTTTAAAACTTTCGGCATCGTTATTCATCCTTTTTACCCGCAGCATTTGACTGTATGGTAAAGCATATTTAGTGTGAACAGGGTGCGCACTGTCGAAGTGTAAGAGGGTGTTACAAGCGGTGGGTTTTCTGTATAGGGATCTGGCTATATTCCCATCCTTAATTTTTATCATGATGTCTAAGAAGGCCAATTCTTGATCACCAAAAACAGCGGTGAAATACATATTATATTTATTTGTTATATTGAGATAGGACACAAAAAGTTGGAAATCTTCCTCTGTCCCATCCCAAATTATAAAGACGTCATCCACATAACGTAAATATGTCTTGATGTTTTTAATGAATGGGTTATCGTATGAATATACAAGCCTGTCTTCCAGGTGTGCTAGGAATAGGTTAGCCAGAGTACAAGATACAGGTGTCCCCATCGCTGTCCCCACCAACTGTCTGTACCATACGTCCTCAAAAGTGAAAGCGTTATGGGACAGAACAAACATCAAAGCCTCACATATAAATTCTATTAATCTTGAATCTTGTTTATTGGTTGTCAAAATATCTTTAATGATTTCGATAGCTAGATCTTGGGGGATTCTCGTGTAAAGACTTTCTACATCTATGGAAACAAGTCTAAATCCTTGTTGCCAGTTAACTTGGTCCAAATGCTGGACAAAGTCGTTAGAATCTTTAACGAAGGAAGGGATGGTGTTTAATACTGGTCTTAAAAGCCAGTCTAGAAATTTTGAGAGAGGTTCAGTTAAGGAACCTTCCCCGGAAACAATAGGGCGTCCGGGGGGGTTTTTTAAGGATTTATGTACCTTAGGTAGTTGGTACCAGTATGGTTTACGGGGCGCACTTACAAAAAGTTTTTCGGCTTGTTTTTTATCCAGAACATTCAGCAAAACATATTTCCTCAACAATTTCCTTAATTCTTCATTGAATTTGTGCGTGGGATCGTTTTGCAAAATCTCATATGTATTGGGGGAATTTAGTTGACGTTTCGCTTCTTTTATATAATCATCTTTTTTTAGAAGAACAATCCCCCCACCCTTGTCTGCTTTCTTAACTAGTATTTTATCCCATTTTTTAATATAATCTATAGCTGAGAGCTCATCAGCTGATAGATTAGATTTGGGAGCAGGGTAAACCAAGGCTTCGATATCTTTACTAACGAGTTCCTCGAACAAATCAATGCTGTTTCCCGGGGAGGTAGGGGGATAAAAATCCGACCTAACTCCCCCGGAAAAAGGTTCAGGTTTATCTGTTTCGTTTAAAATAGTATCTATTTGTCCTGGTTGCAGGCTCAAAAGGATTTCTGTATCACTTTTTACATCATTCAGAGATGATTCTCTAGCAAAAAAGCCAAGAGAACCTATTTTAATGGGTGTTGCTAATGGTGACCCGTCACCGGTAGTGTCGTCACACGCCATGTCAGGACCCGTAGAAGCGGCAAGGAGCCGCGAAACGGTGACCGTCGTCCTTAAACCCGCACCTCCCTCCCCTGCTCCCTGGATCATGTACACGAATACATGGAAATAAAAGTTTGAAGATCACCCACGGTGAGTGCCACTGGCTTTGTTCTTATCCTTGGATTATTTTTTCTTACAACATAAGTGAGCACCACCTTGATGCTGTATCCCTCCAGTCAGTAGTATTGAAGGAAATCACACTGGTTTTACTACACGGATAGTGCCCAGTTTTTCCGTTCTGACAAAAGTGTAGATGTATATTTCTGTTTCCACAAAGCCCTTCATATCTGTACCTGTTTGTTGCTAATTAAAGCTAAGTTCTGTTGTCAACACGCTTTCAGTGTATCCTCAATGATCCGCTACCAACAGGAACTGAGTTGGGCAGTTCTCTGGGAAGGTCATGGGGCTTTGACCTGGCTCCGTGGCCCTGGCGGTGTCATAAGAATGAGGGGGGGAGTGTATATAAGATTTAACATGATGCCACCCGTGGGATTCGCAATTGGGGATGGATAGCCGACGCTGTGGTCAGATCCTCTGGGGCCGTTGGTAACGCAGCTAGATGTTATACTCTCCACGGGTAGAGCGGGCAATTGATATACTTTATACAGTCTATAAAGGAAATAGGGAATGGTGGGATGCAGGACTGAGGGAGTGACAAATGACTGGAGGACACAAGAGTCACAGTCTTTAGGCTTTACTCACAGTTCAGGCAAGCCTCAGGTGTTTCCAGCTACCAGCAGAGTTCTGTGCCCTCCGGGTCAGGGTTCCAGCCAACTCTTGGATAGCTCAAGGACACTTTACTGGAACCCCTCTTCTCATGCTCCTTCCTGGGTCATCTCCCTATGCGCTGACTTTCACCGACCCATCCAGCGTTTCACACTCAGAGTCCTGAGCCAGCAACCTTGAGCCCTGTCGGGCGACGTCATCTTAGTCCCCTTGGCCCTATGTGGCTGCCTGTTCAGCAATTAAGTGTGGCTTGGGTGGCTGCACTTGAAGTCACTGCAGGGCCTGGTTAGCTAGATGAGTCTTTTGGCACTCCACTAGTCTGGGGCTGGTCGTCTCTCTGTGGCCCGGTCCCTCCATCCGACTCTGATCACTATCAGCCTGGATAAGGGCACAACGGGTGGATTCCTGACTTCTCGTGCCCCTGGGATCCCTTCTGTCCCTCTGGAACCCTTCAGTGGCTCCACTGTCGACCTTCTCTTCCCTTGGCTCTGGGACGAGCTCCAACTGTCTCCAGTTACCAGGACACCTCTCCATCAGTCCTCTCGTGTCAGACTCCTGACACCAACTCTCTTCCTCTTTTGTCTCTATCCCTCCTTTTTCTCTCTACGTCCTTCATTGTTCCTCCTTCTTTGCCACTTCGTAGTGTGTTCCTCTAACTACTTCCTCCACCTGCACCCTCTACCTGGTTTCCCTCCAGACTGGGATGGGGCCCTCCCTCAACAGGGTCCACCCAAATCCCAGTCTTGGGTTGGTGTGGTGTTGAGTGCTGGTGTGTGGGTGTCGGTGGTGTCCCTTCCTTACCTGAGAGTGAGGAACCACACCTCTGGCTGCGGTGCAGTATCTCTGTGGCGACTGAACCCTCAGGGGCGCCACAATATTCTGCAGCATTTTAAAATGCAGCATGTTATGAAAGTATGCACATCAAACATTACAGAGTAGTACATCATTCACAAGTCCAAGGAGGAGGGGCAATGCTTGCAAGCTTTACAATCTATACATATATAGGGAAGACACAAGATATGAAAATTGCTTATTGTGTATAGAAAGTGCTTAATGTGTATGGTCCAGTCATCTTTATTATTATTAATATTTAAGCACAACTCCAGCAGGTTTTTTTTCAGCACTGAAACAGTGCTTTACAATTAAGGTATCTAACTTCTGATTGGTAGAAGTCAAAAGTTACATCACAAGCTATCAATGTGACCTCATAGACTTACAATGAGTTGTGACCTTGATCTCGCTACATGAAACCCTGGAGCAACCATCAGGTCACAAAGTTCTGTAGACCGACAGTAGAGGCGTCGATCACAAATGAAGGTGCTACAGGGTGAGTATAACTCTAGAGACAGGGGACTTAGATTTAAAACACCATTTCAACAGTAAAATAATAAAAAAATGAAGGGGTGCTTTAAAGTATCATCAATACCATGGTGTAATACAGGTGAAAAATAAGGGTATTAGAAAATTTGTAAAGTTAGAATAGAGAGGTGATGCGATAGGTCTGTCTAACAAGATGTACTGTATTTATTAAAGCATGCTTAACATGTTGGATACTGTTAATTAATTTGATTGTCCAGGGTAGTATATTCCAGAGAACTGGTGCAGCACAATAAAAATTTTGAAGAACAAAAATTTTGGAGGAGTAGTAAGTTTAGCCTAAGGAGTTACAAAATATAGAACAATGGCAGACCAGTATGATAGAGGAGATGTAGGGCTATGCAAAACAGCGGAGAGGTTTGTGAATGAGTGTGATAAAATTATGCATTCTTCAGTGGATGGGCAACTAATTCAATAACTGACACAGGGTGGTGGCATCTCTGAAGCAGCTGGATAAAAATATGAGCCTTGCTGCTTTATACAGTGGGTACGGAAAGTATTCAGACCCCTTTAAATTTTGAACTCTTTGTTTCATTGCAGCCTATTTGTCACGCTGGGAGTGGGGAAGACACCCAGCGTAGGATAACGACGGGGGGGGGGAATAAGGAGTCCCTAACGCTAAGGGCACAAGAAGGAGACGGTGACCCCTAGACTTCCTAGAGCTGACCCTGTCTGCCCTAACGTCCCTATACAGTCTCCTCAACTGTCGCCGACCACGAACCTCGTCCCTCTCTGATCCTAGCACTATCTTATCTAAGGATCAGAGGGAGAGGTGCACTAGACCCCTCCACTATCAACTAAAGACAAACACCAGGGAAGACAGACATTTGGGAAAAGGAAACACTTATCTGACAGCAGAACTCAGCAACCTCCACAACCTCCGCGTCTGCTGGAGCAAGGATAATGAGTGCACAAGGAACTATCACCTGCACCGAGGAAGGGTAATGAACCTCCTTATAAAAGTGGAAGGAATCTGCTGGGTCCTAGTGACCTACAATATTGGTGGATAGAACCAGACCGAGCACAAGACCTCCACAGCCGTCCCCCCATAACAGCGAGATCCCATCACACCCTCTCTCCATCTACACAGAAGGTAAATGCCCCTGAAAGAGACGGACCATCCTCCACCATTATGGCTGGTGGGCCACACGCTGGGATCGTCTGCGCGTGGCCTCCACCCTGTCATCCGTGCCACCCGTGACAGTACCCCCCCTCCTACGAGTGGCCCCCGGACACTCAGGACCAGGCTTATCCGGATGGGAACGGTGAAAAGCGCGGACCAGCCTCGCGGCGGACACCTCCGACGCCGGCACCCACATCCGCTCCTCAGGACCGTACCCCTCCAGTGCACTAAATACTGAAGAGAACGGCGCAACATGCGTGAATCAACCACCCTCGAGATCTCGAATTCCAGATTCCCCGCCACACAGATGGGCTCAGGAGGCAAAGGAGACGGGTTAGATGATGGCACATACGGCTTGAGGAGCGACCTGTGAAACACATCGTGAATCTTAAGAGCCGGAGGCAACGCGAGACGAAACGCCACGGGATTGATAACGGCGGTTATCCTATAGGGGCCAATAAACCTGGGCCCCAACTTCCAAGAGGGCACCTTCAACTTCACATTCTTGGTAGATAACCACACGTAGTCATTCACACATAGGTCCGGACCTGGCGCACGCTTCCTGTCAGCCATACGTTTGTACCTGTCACCTAAGAGCTTCAAGCTACGCTGCACACCCCGCCAAACCGAGGAGAGGGACGAGGTAAAACGGTCCTCTTCCGGAACTCCGGAAGGACTCGTACCACTAAAAGTACCAAACTGAGGATGAAACCCATATGCCCCGAAAAACGGTGACTTGCCAGTGGACTCCTGAAGGCGATTATTAAGGGCAAATTCGGCCAAGGGCAAATAACTTGCCCAAGTCTCCTCATGGTCAGAGACAAAACACCTCAGGTAAGTCTCCAAATTCTGATTCACACGGTTTGACCATTAGACTGAGGATGAAAAGCAGAAGAAAAGGACAACGTAATCCCCAAACGTGTACAAAAAGCCTTCCAAAATTTGGAGACGAACTGAGTACCGCGATCAGAAACCACATCAGAGGGAACCCCATGAAGCTTCACGATTTCACTTACAAACACCTGTGCCAGAGTCCGAGCATTAGGAAGTGCGGGCAGTGCCACAAAGCGAACCATCTTACTGAATCTATCTACTACTACCAGTACCACCGTCTTGCCCGCAGACGCCGGAAGATCGGTGATAAAATCCATTGACAAATGTGTCCATGGCCTCTCAGGAATAGACAATGGCACGAGAGACCCAGACGGACGGGTATGCGGAACCTTAGCACGTGCACACACACCACAGGCGGATACGAATTCCGCTACGTCCTTCCTCAACCCCGGCCACCAAAAGCGACGAGACAAGAGATCGAAAGTGGCCCTACCGCCCGGATGCCCCGCCAGTACAGAGTCGTGATGTTCCGACAGCACCCTGAGACGCAAAGAGAACGGCACAAAAAGTCTCCCAGAAGGACAGGAGGCAGGGGCACCCCCTGAACCTTCAACACCTCCCCCTCTAGATCAGGGCAAAGAGCAGAAACAACCACCCCCTCCTGCAAGATGGGGACGGGACTCTCATGAGTACTACCACCGGAAAACTACGCGATAATGCATCCGCCTTCACATTCTGAACCCCCGGACGGTAGGTGACGGTAAAATTAAATCTCGTGAAAAACAAAGACCACCTGGCCTGCCGGGGATTGAGACGCCTGGCGGACTCAAGGTAAGACAGGTTCTTATGGTCGGTAATAACCGTGACGGGATGGACAGCCCCCTCCAGCCAGTGCCGCCATTCCTCAAAAGCCAACTTAATAGCCAAGAGCTCCCTATTACCCACATCATAATTCCTCTCGGCCAACGACAACTTCTTGGAGAAGAACGCACAGGGCACCCATCTCCCAGGTGAAGGGCCCTGCGACAACACAGCCCCCACCCCCACCTCAGACGCATCCACCTCCACAACAAAGGGCCGAGAAAGATCGGGCTGACAAAGAACAGGCGCGGAAGCAAAACAACGCTTCGGGGAGGAGAAAGCCTGGCGAGCAGAATCAGACCACTCAGAAAAATCCGTCCCCTTCCTAGTCATGTCCGTTAGAGGCGTCACCAGTACCGAATAATTCTTAATAAATTTACGGTAAAAATTGGTAAACCCCAAAAAACGTTGCAATGCCCGTAGATTGTCCGGCCGCTCCCAGTCCAGCACCGCCCGGACCTTTTCCGGATCCATCCGGAAACCCAACGGCGACAAGAGGTACCCCAAAAAACGAACCTCCTGAACGGCGAAAACACATTTCTCGAGTTTAGCATACAGTTTGTTGTCCCGTAAGACCTGCAACACCTGTTTGACATGGGACTGATGCGTCTCCATATCGGGAGAATAGATCAAGATATCGTCCAAGTAAACAACTACAAATCTACCCACCAAATGATGAAAAATATCATTGACAAAATGTTGGAAAACCGCAGGGGCGTTAGTGAGCCCGAACGGCATCACGAGACTTTCAAAATGGCCGTCCGGGGTATTGAATGCAGTTTTCCATTCATCCCCCTCTCTGACCCTAATCAGGTTGTAGGCCCCCCTCAAATCCAACTTGGAGAACCATTTAGCACCCACAACCTGACTAAACAAATCAGGGATCAGAGGGAGGGGGTATGGATCACGGACAGTAATCCGATTCAATTCCCGAAAATCCAAACAAGGACGGAGGCCCCCATCCTTCTTTTTCACAAAAAAGAAACCAGCCGCAACCGGCGACGTGGAGGGCCTAATGTGACCCGTCTCTAGACTTTCAGAAATGAAATCCTTCATTGCTTGTCTTTCGGGACCAGATATAGTAAACATCCTAGCTTTAGGCAGCTTAGCTCCGGGAACGAGGTTGATAGGGCAATCATATGCCCGATGAGGGGGCAAGTCTCGGCACCCCTTCTCTGAGAACACATCCTCATACTCCGATAGGAATGGGGGCAGAGATTCAGCAGATACCACCGAAAAGGATGTAGCCAAACAATTCTCCGAACAAAAATCACTCCATTCCACAATGTCCCTGGACTGCCAATCCACTACGGGATTATGTTTAATCAACCATGGCAAGCCCAGGACAATGGGAGCGGGGAGACCGTCTAAGACATAGCAAGATAACGTCTCCTGATGTTGGGATCCAACCGTTAACTTAATGTTATGTACGATATGTGTGAGACTACCCTGAGCAAGCGGTGCTGAGTCGATGGCATAGATACGGATGGGGCGAGACAATAAACAGCGGTTAAGCCCATGAGCATGTACAAAACGAGCATCCACCATGCTGACCCCCGCACCACTGTCCACAAACACAGAAATGCCTTCCGTTTTGCTATCTAGCGCCACCTCTGCACTCAGGAGAAAATGGGAAGTACAAACGGAGGATACACACACCTCCCGCTCGACTACCCCCACACCCCCCATAGACACATGAGGTCCCGGCACCCCAGTCTGTTTAGGAGCGTAGGGACAGGCCCCGATAAAATGGTCTCCTTTCCCACAGAAAAAACAGACCCCCTTCCCCCTGCCCCGGGAGGCACCGGAGGAGAGCCTCGAGGCCGCCGCTCCTCCAAGTTGCATAGGTTCCTCCCCCCTCGGGAGAAATGACTCGCCCTCCGAGTGACCACCCGGCAACAAGGAACCACCACGAGAAGGGCTCCCAGTTGCAGGAGGTCTACCCCTCCGCTCCTGGAGGCGTCTATCCATGCGAATAGCCAACGACATAGCTGCCTCCAGGGACGGAGGGGTCTCATACACTGCCAGGGCATCCTTCAGTCTTTCCGAAAGACCCTGGCAAAAATGACTCCTGAGAGCCGGATCGTTCCACTTGGTGTCCATAGCCCACCTGCGGAACTCAGAACAATATGATTCCGCTGACCGAGTCCCCTGGTGGAGATGGCGCAATTTGGATTCAGCCAAAGAGACACGGTCAGGGTCATCATATATGAGGCCTAAGGCATCAAAAAATCCATCCACAGACTGGAGACAAGTAGAGTCCTGTGGCAGAGAGAAAGCCCAGGATTGGGGATCCCCCTGCAGCAATGATATAATAATTCCTACCCGCTGCTGCTCGTCACCAGTAGAATACGGCCTAAGCCTGAAGTATAATTTACAGGCCTCTTTGAACACAGTAAATTTATCTCTGCCTCCTGAAAACCTGTCAGGGAGGGCAACCTTAGGTTCCGGTCTGGCCGGACCCACTGCTTGATTCCCCAAGACACCATTTTGTGATTGTGGTCCCTGTAGAGCCGACCGAAGGTCCGCAACCTCCAAAGACAAGGTCTGCAGCTGCTGGGCCAAAGCAGACACAGGATCCATAAGGAAAAGGAGAAAAATCGAATCCTCCCCTTCCTTCACTTACAGTTACGGCAGGTGATAATGTCACGCTGGGAGTGGGGAAGACACCCAGCGTAGGATAACGACGGGGGGGGGGGGAATAAGGAGTCCCTAACGCTAAGGGCACAAGAAGGAGACGGTGACCCCTAGACTTCCTAGAGCTGACCCTGTCTGCCCTAACGTCCCTATACAGTCTCCTCAACTGTCGCCGACCACGAACCTCGTCCCTCTCTGATCCTAGCACTATCTTATCTAAGGATCAGAGGGAGAGGTGCACTAGACCCCTCCACTATCAACTAAAGACAAACACCAGGGAAGACAGACATTTGGGAAAAGGAAACACTTATCTGACAGCAGAACTCAGCAACCTCCACAACCTCCGCGTCTGCTGGAGCAAGGATAATGAGTGCACAAGGAACTATCACCTGCACCGAGGAAGGGTAATGAACCTCCTTATAAAAGTGGAAGGAATCTGCTGGGTCCTAGTGACCTACAATATTGGTGGATAGAACCAGACCGAGCACAAGACCTCCACAGCCGTCCCCCCATAACAGCGAGATCCCATCACACCCTCTCTCCATCTACACAGAAGGTAAATGCCCCTGAAAGAGACGGACCATCCTCCACCATTATGGCTGGTGGGCCACACGCTGGGATCGTCTGCGCGTGGCCTCCACCCTGTCATCCGTGCCACCGTGACACTATTGGTAAATTCAAAAAAGTTCATTTTTTCTTCTTAATGTACACTCTGCACCCCATCTTGACTGGAAAAAAAAACTGAAATGTAGAAATGTTTTCAAATTTATTGAAAAAGAAAAACTGAAATATCACATGGTCATAAGTATTCAGACCCTTTGCTCAGACACTCATATTTAAGTCACATGCTGTCCATTTCATTGTGATCCTCCTTGAAATGGTTCTACTCTTTCATTGGAGTCCAGCTGTGTTTAATTAAACTGATAGGACCCGATTTGGAAAGGCACACACCTGTCTATATAAGACCTCACAGCACACAGTGCATGTCAGACCAAAAGTCATGAGGTCAAAGGAACTGCCCAAGGAGCTCAGAGACAGAATTGTGGCACAGCACAGATCTGGCCAAGGTTTCAAAATAATTCCTAAGAGCACAGTGGCCTCCATAATCCTTAAAGAGAATCTGTCAGGTCATAAATCCATAATTTGTTTTTAATCAGATAAGTTTTTATTCATTCACAGTATAGTCATAAACAAAGTCTTCACATCAATTTTTGTACATTTCCCATAACACAATGAACCCCTTCCCATCCCCCCGAGTTTGACAGCAATCTTCCCCTATTATGCACACCCAAGAATAGTAATTCTGCAAAACCAAACATTACATTCAACATCCTCCTCATTACCACTGCATTACTTCAGGCCTCTTACCCACATATCACATGTTACTCTCTATCTATTTATTGTTAAATCACCCTGTCCATGGCGTCCAGAGTTTATCATACATTTTAGTATTTTTCTTTTGTAGTATATTTTTTTCTCCAGCTGTACCACATAATCTACCTGTCTAACCTATTCTTGTCAAGAGGGAGGTTCCACTCTAACCCAATATTTAGCTAGCAGTTTTCTAGCCACATATAAAAGTCTTGCTATTGCAATTTTCCCCACATTGTCAACTGAGATTTCTTCCACATATCCCAATATGCACACTACTGGATCTCTGGGGATAATATACTTGTACTTCCCTTCAATTAATGTAAGAACTACTACCCAGTAGGACGTGAGTCTCAGGCACTCCTACATCATATGTAGAATGCCCGCCGTCTCAGATCCACACCTCAAACACTCCGAGTCCAGGCATATTCCAATCTTAAACAGGAAATCCGGAGATTTGTATGCTCTATGGATTATACACAGGACATCCTCCCTGGTTCACTTAGGGACAATTTAGGGACATATGCCAGAATGGATTTGTGGTGCCCCTGCGACCCGACGGCCACAGGGTGAACTGCAGCTAGATGAGGTAAGATGGTCAACTTGCAAAACACCCACACACAGACACACTCCGACCCTGAGCCAATCACTTTATGTTGGACAAAGGGTGGCGGGAGTTTAGAGACGTGTGGGTGGGAAGAAGGGCAGACCACAGACAAGTGGGTGGAGGAACAGTAGCGAGTTAAGCACTGGAACACTAAGTTGGGTGAGACAATCAATCGAGGATTCCCTGGAGGTAGGATGCCCAGGAGGGAGCTTGCCCTGGAGGGTGGAGAAGGGAACGATCCCCAAGCCGATACACCCTAAAACTGAAAGTGGAGAGACTGATGGAGCCTGGTGTGCCCAAGTAAACCTGGATCACTGGAAGGCTAGGCCAGGACAGCCAGAGAGCCAGCTCTGTAGACGTGACTAGGGAAACTATACGACCCTAACCACAAGATATCCCGGCGAGGTGCATGGACTCTATGACCCGAGACTTAACTACCACTATGGAGTAGGACAAAGCCATCGTACTAGGGCTAGTGACCTGAGAAGGAACACTAATCACTACAGAGTCCGTGACTGCCGGACCGAACCTGTAGTTGAGGACAGGTAAAGAACTGAGAGGCCTGAATGGTACCTTGAGGGGAGTGGCGCAGAGGAGCTGTCTAAGCTGCAGTGAGAACCCGGTCCCGGAGCTGTGGTGGCTGTGGGAAAGAACTGTGACTGTTGTAAACTGTGTTGTCGTGCCACTAGTAAAGTACCTGGTCAGCTCAAAGGTGTGTGAGACTGTTATTTCATAAAGCTGCAGTGAAATCTCCACCTGCGGAGCTGCAGACTCATCCTGAGTGCTGTCTGGAAGAGATGCAAAGGAGAAACAGTGCAGCATCCAGAGCACACCACCATCCATTACACCTGCTCTGGCGACAACCAGGCCTATCCGTGGAGGGCTTATCATCCAGGCTGCCTCATCGTCCCCAGCAGGAATACGGCAGCGGTTGTCCACATTGACCACACACCACGGGTGTCGTCACGAAATCCAATAAACTTTATTCCCTTTTTATTGCCATACCTAGGATGAGAGGATTGGGCCACGGTACCCTGACACCCCAGAGATAGCAGTATGGCGTGGTCCTGAGTACCCCGGTCCTTGGGGTTGCGATAATCTGGCGTCATAAACAGGATGACCGGTCCGGTATAACCAGGCCTTGTGTGCCTACGGAACTGTGTTGTGGACTTTGTTTGCAAGACCTCAATAATGGCAGCTCAAAAAACTAATGTCATGTGCTGGCTACGGGGTGTACCAAGGCCCCTTGTCATTTGCTGGGTTGGAGAGGAGAAGGAAAAGAGGATCCCATCTCTGCTATCCTTCGCTCCAGGGGAGCATGCTGCCACTCTAAGAGATGAAACTCCTCTTAGGGGCGAGGCGGCCGACAGCAGAGAGAATCGGCGATGCCCACGAGAGGGGAGTGAGGAAGAAGTGCGCAGCACGCATTGTGGCTATCCTGAGGGAGCTGGCGACAGCCCAGAGAGAGCACGAGGCAGCGCCATGGCTGCAAAGAGCCCTGGAGTGCCAGCATGGAGCTTTTTGATGGCACAAGAGCTGCAGCCTCTAAGCGAGGTGGGTGTCACGTCCTACTGACGAACCCCACACGTGGACCCACTGGACCGCGTAGTGCGGATGCTGATACCGGGATGATAGAGAGGCGGACCAGTACAGTAGAGTCAACAGGTTTATTGAACAAAACAAGAACCCACGCCCCAGGGGAGGGCCACACGGCCACAGCACTGGAGCACCACCGAAGGAGGCCCCGGAGCGCTTAACCCCTATACAGGGATACCGCCGGTACCAACCTCGGAAGGACCAATGAAGCGGACACGGGTGTTAAACCGACCCAAGGCAACGTGGAAACAACACCGCAACCGGGTATAAGATAGGACACGGGGAACCGGGAACACGGGGAATCTGGAGCAGGATTTGAGACAGCGATCTCAGCATGGAAGAGATCCGGGTAGCAGGCTAGGAACACAGAAGTCAGCGAGGAGCCGGCAGGGAGGAGATCTGCAGGAAGGAACACACAGAAATCAGATATCAAGCAAAATAAGGAACAACCTGACCAGACCAGGAATAGCAACTTCACTAAATAGAAATTGCCCTGGCAAAGACTGACAGGAAACAGGAAGCTTATATTACAGCAGGGCAGTCCTGATTGGCAGGACACAGAGGCATGGTGATTGGCTGAGGGGAGGAGCATGCTTCCTGCAGTTCTCCAGCAGATACTGATTTGGAGATGGAGTTTCATTTGCTCAAGCAGTAGCCCCGGAAGTGAGGAGACGAGCAGTGCTACTCAAGCAGAGGGTGCTGGAACCCTGCGGCTGGGGACGGGTGCACGCACCCGAGGAGCATACGGCAAGGAAGACGAAGCCCTGGAAGCCGCAACCCGACCGACCAGTGGGCGGCGGCTACCAGCGCCCGGAGCCGTCGGCAGACAGACGACACCCGGGATCCTGGACACCGGACAGGAGTGGTAGGAGCCAGAGGAGTGGAGGTAGCAGGCCGAGGAGCACGGGCAGCAGACCCCCCGGTGGTTACAGTACCCCCTCTCCACGCCCCCCCAGACAGAAACCGGCCAGAAACCTGCGCAGAAGGCGCGGGGCATTGACATCTGCCTCGGCCACCAGGACCGTTCCTCAGGACCAAACCCCTTCCAGTCGACCAAATACCACTTAGACCGGCCCTCACTTTCATGTCCAGAATAGCACTGATCTCGAACACGTCGGAGGCCATGACCGGTGGAGGATGCGTGTCCGGATCCTGGGAGAAGCGGTTGAGGACCAGAGGCTTGAGAAGAGATCGGTGGAAAGAGTTATGTATAAGCAGTGATGGAGGTAATCGCAGCTGGTAGCATACCTCATTCAGTCTCCGGACTACAGCGAAGGGACCGATATAACGAGGACCAAGCTTGTAGGAAGGTATCTTGAGGCGTACATACTTGGAGGAAAGCCATACCTTGGACACGATGGGATCCTCTCTCTCCAATAACGGGTTGAACCACGCCAGTGCTTCTCCCTCGAGGTGCGAAGCCAGAAATGCCACTCTTGCCTCATCCGTCGGGTATTGGTGTGGTAGCAACCGGAAGTGGAGTTGGCACTGGTTAATGAACCCCCGACATGCTTTAGGATCCCCTACGTACCTGGTGGGCTGGCACAGACGTGGTGAAGACACAGCTTCGGCCGGAGCTCCCACTGGCAGCACGAGGACGGAACCTGGGTTTCCCGTTGTTCTCTGTAGGCTGGTAAGCCGATCGTCCACGGAGGCTATATGGGATAGCATCCGAGTCTGTATCCCTCTCTGATGGTCCAACTCCTGGTGGAGACCCAACATCTGAGAAGAGAGAGCGGGATCAGTGGTGGAGAGCGCGCCTAAGCGGGCCTCTAGAGACTGGATAAATGCCACAACTTGGTCGTGACTCTGGCGGAGTCCGGCCAGCTCTCTTTGGGCATCAAACCTGGTATCAGCGGGGTCCATGGCCAGAGCAAGATCTGTCACGTCCTACTGACGGACCCCACACGTGGACCCACGGGACCGCGTAGTGCGGATGCTGATACCGGGATGATAGAGAGGCGGACCAGTACAGTAGAGTCAACAGGTTTATTGAACAAAACAAGAACCCACGCCCCAGGGAAGGTCCACACGGTCACAGCACCGGAACACCACCGAAGGAGGCCCCGGAGCGCTTAACCCCTATACAGGGATACCGCCGGTACCAACCTCGGAAGGACCAATGAAGCGGACACGGGTGTTAAACCGACCCAAGGCAACGTGGAAACAACACCGCAACCGGGTATAAGATAGGACACGGGGAACCGGGAACACGGGGAATCTGGAGCAGGACTTGAGACAGCGATCTCAGCATGGAAGAGATCCAAGTAGCAGGCCAGGAACACGGAAGTCAGCGAGGAGCCGGCAGGGAAGAGATCTGCAGGAAGGAACACACAGAAATCAGCTATCAAGCAAAATAAGGAACAACCTGACCAGACCAGGAATAGCAACTTCACTAAATAGAAATTGCCCTGGCAAAGACTGACAGGAAACAGGAAGCTTATATTACAGCAGGGCAGTCCTGATTGGCAGGACACAGAGGCATGGTGATTGGCTGAGGGGAGGAGCATGCTCCCTGCAGTTCTCCAGCAGATACTGATTTGGAGATGGAGTTTCATGTGCTCAAGCAGTAGCCCCGGAAGTGAGGAGACGAGCAGCGCTACTCAAGCAGAGGGTGCTGGAACCCTGCGGCTGGGGACGGGTGCGCGCACCCGAGGAGCATACGGCAAGGAAGACGAAGCCCTGGAAGCCGCAACCCGACCGACCAGTGGGCGGTGGCTGCCAGCGCCCTGGAGCCGTTGGCGGACAGACGACACCCGGGATCCTGGACACCGGACAGGAGCAGTAGGAGCCAGAGGAGTGGAGGTAGCAGGCCGAGGAGCACGGGCAGCAGACCCCCGGGTGGTTACAGTGGGTGCAGAAGCCAACAGCAGGCAGAGCCAAGAGGATGCAAAGGACAGCTTGTTAATGGCGGAGTGCACGAGGTTGCCTAGGACAGAGCCAGGCTGGCATGGTAGGGAGTGTGTAGAAGAGAAAGAAGATTGCTATGGTCCCGTGCCAGAAAGCCTGAGGTCAGAGGAGACACCATGTCCAGCAACAGCCATCACGGAGGACTTGTGTTCAAAGCAGTGTGGAGTAAAAGTAAACAAAGCCTCTATCTCTGGCTGTGAACTGAGGCTGGAGGAGAAGGAAAGATTAAACCTTCCAGGACAGGATTCAGTCTGGGCTCTGGAGATGTTGCATCCCAACTTACTGCCTACCATCCCCCGGAGACCTAGCAGCGCTGGTAAAGTTACCAGAACTCCCGCAGGTGGCATCACGAAGACAAATCATCCCTACTGTTCCGCCATTTCCCCTATTGATCTGGACCACCGGGCCTCACAGCCGCAGGCGCGGTTCCGTGACAAGAGAAGCAGACGCCTGCGACGTGAACTACCCAGCTATGGTGAGTCAGAATTTGGCGTCACGAACAGGATACGAGCAGGCCCGTTATCACGGGTATTGTGTGCTATTTATTGACTGTAAATATTGAACTGTAAATTTGAACCGCCATTGCTGCGCGAAAAGGCGGGAAAAGAAGGGGCGTGACTGTGCAGAGGGCGCGAAGATTGGCCCCGCCCCCACGCTCTGACGACTTCCTCCGGATGCAGCAGGAACCGGAAACTCCCGTGGTGCCTCACTCCTCACCGTGAGGCCGACACTTCCGTTTGAAACCGAGGGAAAGGCTACACTTAACTAAGGGGGAGCGACCATGAGTAACCCGGTTCCCAACAACGCGGTACCCCCGCTAAACCAAGTGGTACCTCAAAACATACCTCTTGATGGACAGCAACAAGCCGGCGGTATGCCACCGCAACCCGCTCCGATTATGCCGATGTCTCTACCCTACGTTCCTAATGCGACCTGGTTACCTAAGTACAGCGGTGTACCCAGTACCTTGGAGAACTTCCAGAGGAAGATATGCCAGACGCTGGACATGTACCCTATGACCGGTAAGCAAAGAGCTTCAGTTATTATGGGACAGTTAATGGGCGCAGCTGAACTGCAGAGCCGCAGCTGGCCTGTAGAAACTCAGGAATCTGTGGAGCAGATATTCGCTAAATTAACCCGGGTTCTTGAGCGCCATACTGAAGCTGAACTAAGACTGTCATTCTATCGTTGTAACCAAGGGGCACAAGAAAGTGTCCTCGATTATTCACTGCGCTTGCAAGAAGCATTCAGACTGTTAAAACAAGTTGATCCTGATGGTGTCAGAGATGAAAACAAAGCGTTAATTGGACAATTTATTGTGGGCCTTAAACTGTCTGAGGATAGAAAGCAAGCAAGCTGGTGGTCCATACAAAATCCTGGCTCAGAGTTTAATACCTTGAGAGACTTAACAGTTTGGGGACAACGGCTCGCTGAAGTACCTGATCCCGCTTCACAGCAGCAGCAGTATGCTGACACCCCTTCCGTGCCGGCAGCAGCATCTCCAATCCCTGCGATTCAGTCCAGTGCACAGACTGTAACACCTGACCGGTTTGAGCAACTGTGTGCTAATGTCGAGCAGCTGATGAAAGACGTGGCCAAGCTACAAGCTGGGAAAAGACCCAAGACAGATGCAAGGCCATCGGACAAGATTCTACTCGCCGACAGCCCTGACGACGTCCCGTGGATGAGGAGAAAGACACAGCCGTCGCGAGGAAAACCTGCAGACCACCGCAGTCCTGACAGACGCCGCAACAGTCAGCAGAACGACTTAGGAGTACGTACTTCACAGTCTCATCCTTTAAACGAGCGACCCCTGGGCGAGAAGGGCCAACCCCAGGAGTAGACTGTACAGGCCCAACCACCAACTGGGAACACAAGTATGTGGGAGACTGTCCATACTTACCAATCGTCATCGATGGCATCGCAATATCCGCCTTGATAGACACTGGATCCCAGGTGACATCCATTCCCAGTACCCTTTACAAGCAGTTCTGGCCCGATGTTAAGCTAGAACCCCCTAACCCCGATTTGAACATTGAAGCCACTAATGGTATACTAGTTGCAATAGAGGGACAATGGGAAGCTACAGTAAAGGTGGGGAGGGTGCAGCTGAAGAACCAGGGTATCTTAGTGGTTCAGGATAAGCCTAACAACAAGGATCCATATGTAATACTGGGTACCAATGTCATGATCAAATGCCTCGATGAAGTGTTGTTTTTACTCCAACAGAGTGCTGAAGCTGGTAAACCCAGAGAAAAGAGGGCTATCCAAAAGCAGATCAGAGCTCTGGTGTATCAACAACAGGTAACATTGTCAAATGGTGAAATTGGCAGGGTACGGGTCACAGATCCCATTCCAATTGTGGTACCACCCAGAAGTGAAATGATGATCTGGTGTCGAGCAGCCATAGGCCTCAGAGGGCAGGACTACCAAGCTGTAGTAGAGCCTGTAATGTCCGATAGTAGTCCTACGCTCTTGACAGCCAGAGGGTTAGTCGACGTAAGAAAGGGGAGAGTCCCCGTACGCATATTAAATTATGGTGATGACGAAGTCAAACTGCCAAGATATGCAACTGTCGCAAAACTGTACCAGGTTAAAGATGATGCTGTAATTGATGTAAAATCCTCAGCCCAAACAGTCACTGATGGACCCCCTCACTCCAAAGATCAGTTAGAGAAATGGTGTCAAAAGCTCAGTGTAGGAACTGACAACACACCCTCTCACCAGAAAAATGGAGTATACCGGGTAGTTCGGGAGTATGAGCAAGTGTTCAGTAAACACCCACTTGACTTTGGGAGGATTAAAGGGGTACAACATCATATCCCAACAAACAACCATGCACCTATCAAAGAAAGGTACAGGCCTATACCACCCACTCACTACCAAAAAGCAAAAGAGATGCTTCAGGACATGAAGAATGCAGGAGTCATTAGGGATAGCTGTAGTCCCTGGGCCACACCACTAGTCTTGGTTAAAAAGAAAGATGGTAGTATGAGGATGTGCGTAGACTATAGGCAAATCAACAAAGTCACACACAAAGATGCATACCCGTTACCACGCATAGAAGAGTCACTAGCTGCACTCAAATCTGCCAACTACTTCTCCACATTAGATCTTACTAGTGGGTACTGGCAGGTTGCCGTTGCAGAGGAGGATCGTGAGAAGACAGCCTTCACTACTCCTATGGGCTTATGCGAGTTCAACAGTATGCCATTCGGGTTGTGCAATGCCCCAGGAACATTTCAGAGACTTATGGAGTGTTGTCTGGGCCACAAAAACTTTGAAAATGTCTTGTTATACCTTGATGATGTCATTGTATACTCTCAGACCTATGAAGATCACCTCCAGCACCTGAGTGAAGTGTTCGAGTCACTGTCCAAGTACGGGATGAAACTAAAACCGTCCAAGTGCCACCTGCTGAAACCCAAGGTCCAATACCTAGGACACGTGGTAAGCGCTGAAAGCGTAGCACCGGATTCGGATAAAGTCACCGTCATCAAGGACTGGCCAGCACCAACCAATCACAAAGAGGTACGTCAATTTCTAGGACTGGTCGGGTACTACCGACGATTCATCAAAGGCTATACCAAGATAGCTGCACCCATGCAAGATCTCTTAGTAGGTCAATCCAAAAACGACAAGATCAGGGGACCCCGTTCCACTGGGGACCAGAACAGGACCAGTCCTTTCAAACGTTAAAAGATGCTTTAACTGGAGAAGAAATCCTGGCCTACCCTGACTATAATCTCCCGTTTTTACTGTACACCGATGCAAGCAATGAAGGTTTAGGAGCAGTCCTATCTCAACATCAGCAGGGCAAGGAGAAGGTGATAGCCTACGCCAGCAGAAAGCTCCGTCCCACGGAAAGGAACCCGGAGAACTACAGCTCCTTCAAGCTAGAGTTCCTGGCCCTGGTCTGGGCAATCACAGAGCGTTTCAAGCATTACCTGGCCTCCGCCCCGTTCACAGCATTCACAGACAACAATCCTCT
Organism: Allobates femoralis; assembly: GCA_033576535.1. Lineage (NCBI taxonomy): Eukaryota > Metazoa > Chordata > Amphibia > Anura > Aromobatidae > Allobates > Allobates femoralis. The sequence goes on along the minus strand of JARQOC010000005.1, from coordinate 367,993,744 downwards.
AACACACTTAGAGACTGCAAAGCTGGGAGCCCTCGAACAGCGTTGGGTAGCAAGACTCTCAAACTATGATTTCACTGTGAAATACCGGGCAGGTCACAAGAACGGCAATGCTGATGCCCTGTCCCGAATGCCTCACCTTCCTGAAGAGGGAGAAGACATAGATGACCTGGAAGAGATTGAACTACCTGCTTTCCACCGTTCGGGTACAGCAACATGTCATCAGAGAAACCAGACACGTGTAGAGAGGACCGTGAACCCGTTACCTCACCATGACTGGAAGGAGGCTCAGGCCAACGACCCAGATGTCAGCCTGGTAAGGGATCTAATCACTCAAGAACACGCCAACATGGACTCTGATGCCTCACCAAATGCTAAATGCCTATGGAAAGAGAAAGGAAGGTTGTTTGTCTACCAAGATAAACTATGCAGAAGATACCTCAATCCAAGAACCCATGAACTAATCTGGCAGATTGTAGTTCCCAAGACTGAAGTCCAAATGATCGTTGAAGCATACTATGACGATGCCGGACACTTTGGATGGAAGAAGCTGGAGAGACTCCTGAAGGATCGGTTCTACTGGGTCGGTATGCGAGGCTCAATTGACAAATGGTGTAAAAACTGTGGACCATGTCACCTTCGAAGGAAAGACCATCTAACTCAGAAAGCTCCGTTGCAGCCAATTGTTACCACCAAACCTCTTGAAATAGTTGCTCTTGACCATGTGAAGCTTACCCCAAGTCAAACCGGGTACACTTACGCTCTCACCATTGTTGACCACTATTCAAGGTTCCTGGTAGTCGTTCCAGTTAAGGATTTAACTGCGGAGGTAGCAGCCAAAGCATTCCAGAGTTACTTCTGTCGCCCCCATGGGTATCCAGACCAAGTCTTAACTGACCGAGGGCCAGCCTTCGGATCAGCTCTGTTTCAAGAATTCTTAGGGCTGTATGGGTGTAAGAAGATCCGCACAACACCTTATCATCCTCAGACGAACGGTTTATGTGAGAAGATGAACCACATAGTCATTGACATGCTCAAGACCTTACCAGTTGATGAGAGAAATCAATGGCCAGAGAAACATCCAGATCTCGTGGACATCTACAACCACATACCTGTCAGTTCGACAAACTATACACCTGCTTACTTGATGAGAGCAAGACCAGGTAAATTGCCTATTGATTTGCAGATGGGAACCATCGAACCCACAGAAGACTCTTCTGATGAAGATTGGGTCAGCCAACGCCAAGAACAGTACAGGAAAGTACAAGAAAGTGTTGAAAGAAACCTAGAAATCAGTAGAACCAAGCAAGAAAAAGACTTTAACAAGCACGCCTCAGCTGAACCTTTAGCTACAGGAGATGTAGTGCTAAAAAGAAAGCGAAAAACCAACAAATTGGATAACAGTTGGGAATCTATACCCTACACCGTTATGCCATCACACTATGACAACTCAAAAACTTGCGTTATCAGTAAAGATAATGGGAATACCATTGCAACTGTTTCAAGGGACCATTTAAAGAAATGTCCGCCACAGTTAATCCCACAAGCAACCAGTTACCCTGCTGTAACTATAGATGAAGAAACAAAAGAAAAAGTCCTTACAGACATTGGATACCTACCAGCTGACTGGCCACAATGCGGTGATGCATTCCTCATACCAGTTATGCACTTCTACCAGCCTGTAGAAAATCAGCAGCCAATATACCAATCCAACAAGTCCAAGTGCAAGAATTGCAGCCTGTTATATTGGAACCTGAGATTCCTGTAATCGGTCAACCTGCTAGTCCCACAGTAAGAGAAGCCATTCCTACTCAACTACTTACAGAAGTTAGTCCAGTTGATAGACTACGTACTTACTATGGTCTTACACGTAGCAGAAGTAGAGAACCAACAACCACTTCGTACACTACACCAACAGCTTTGGAAACACCCACACTACGCAGATCCACACGTAGTACATTAGGACAAGCCCCAAACAAACTTGGAGAATGGGTTTAGAATGTAGTGGAAAATATTACCTGTAAGTGTTTGTAAATAGTACCCTGTTTTCAAAACCTGTAAAAAGTAGTGTACAGAAGGGTGGAGGAACTGGGCTCTGTCCCAAGTATATCAAGTTGGGGACAGAAAGCGCCTGGTAAGGTATAGAAGGTTAGTACCGGCCTCCCAAGCAGAGACACCCGTAGGGAATTTAAAAAGTTTAAATATGTGTGGACTTTACCTGTTTCCCTTTTCATAAACTTTGGACAATTGTCACAGGACTTGTGTGACCACAAACTTTACCTTTTCCAGCCTGCGGCAGATGGACTAGTGCCGTATGGACTGCTTTTCAACTTTTCATATTTTTCCCTTCCTTTTCAGTGATTTTTGTGTTTTTCTTTCAGACTCTGTTATTGAATGTTATAAAAATGTATAGAGTTAAGTTGTAAAAAGAACTTTTTGCTCAGCCGGGAGAACTGAGTTTAACTAAGGGGGAATGTGGCACCCTGGCACCTGTTGGGCACCACAGAAATCCTTAGGGCATGACTGGAGTTAACAGCAAAGCAAAACTCACAAAATACCAAACAACACAACAACACCTTAGAACACCTGGTTTCACCCCGAGCCTTTAGGGGGAGCTCCACTGGTCACTTTGGGCCAGTTCCCCCAATAAATAGAGTCTTGGAGGGAGAAACACCAGAGTGTGCAGACGCTACAAGAGCTGCAGGTTGTGCATGGTCTCAAGCTTATGAGACAAACACCAGGCCTAGTCAGCCTAGCTACTAGTGAGGAAACTCCTGCAATTGGGATAATAGGAAAGGAGAAACACCTCTCAAGGAACACAGAGTATTCTAACTCTTCCCTTACCAACCGGTTACTGGAACCAAAGCTGTGGAAGCTACATAGCCACTGCAGAGAACCAGCATACTTCACAGGGAGTCTAGCCCCCTGTTCCACCTGCCGCACCTACCAACGAGAGCCCAGGGAAGAAGGTAGAATTATCGTCACCCTTTTACAGTGCTCTCAGTGCTGACAACCAGGTGAAATCCGTTCTATTGAACACACTGCCCGGTCCGGCTGGATTCCACATCCACCCGACCTTAGCACCAGAAGTATAGAGAGAAGGAAGCCTACACAACTGCTTGCTGTGAATCTCCAGGATTGCTAAACTTCACGAACCCGGTCTGTCGTACCTGAAAACCACCAGTAAAGGTACTAAAAAGACTTTGGCGTGTCTGTGTTTGACTCCTGGGCCTAACAGCAGCATTACCGCAGCTGCCTCACAACATCTTGCGCAGCTCCTGGCTCCGGGGACTCCCGCTCACCCTGTGGGGAGCGTCCCAACTTGCTGCCTACCATCCCCCGGAGACCTAGCAGCGCTGGTAAAGTTACCAGAACTCCCGCAGGTGGCGTCACGAAGACAAATCATCCCTACTGTTCCGCCATTTCCCCTATTGATCTGGACCACCGGGCCTCACAGCCGCAGGCGCGGTTCCGTGACAAGAGAAGCAGACGCCTGCGACGTGAACTACCCGGCTACGGTGAGTCAAATGACTGCGAAACTGATGTAAATAAATCTTTCCCCTTGCTGTCCTTTAGCTCTATCCTGGTACTGTGCTCCCCTTATGTGATTTAAAATGAACATTTGATCCAAGACAATGCTAGATCTGAACTTGGTATGTAAATGGTTAGTGCTCTGCGGTGTACTCTGTATTGGTGAACTTTAACTGCTTGAGCATAATAGCACTTAAGTTGAGCAGCATTGGAGACCGCACCGCTTAAAAAGCCACTGGTGCAGCCAAAGATTCGGTCTGTATGAGCCCCTGTCGCTGCGCCCAGGGTGATTAAAAAGGGTTTTTCTGGTGGTGGGTGCCCGAAGACCAGCAACTGCGGAACGCTTGGACTCTAAGGACTGAACTGTTGAGACTTGGACTTATGTGAACTTTAGCACTTTTTTTATTTTATAATGAAGAAATGCTATTCATGTTGTTGTTCAATGCATAAAAACAATTGAGCTGTGCCACCGCTACAGCCAGCGTGCGGACGTGCTGAGGTTTTGCTCCGGGGAAATGTGGCGCTGCTGCGACCAAGAGGCCACAGGGTGAACTGCAGCTAGATGAGGTAAGATATTCAACTTGCAAAACACCCACACACAGACACACTCTGACCCTGAGCCAATCACTCTACGTTGGGCATGGGGTGGCAGGAGTTTAGAGACATGTGGGTGGGAAGAAGGACAGACCACAGACAAGTGGGTGGAGGAACAGTAGCGAGTTAGCCACTGGAACAAGTTGGGTGAGACAATCGATCGAGGATTCCCTGGAGGTATGATGGCCAGGAGGGAGCTTGCCCTGGTGGGTGGAGAAGGGAACGATCCCCAAGCCGATACACCCTAAAACTGAAAGTGGAGAGACTGATGGAGCCTGGTGAGCCTAAGTAAACCTAGGTCACTGGAAGGCTAGGCCAGGACAGCCAGAGAGCCAGCTCTGTAGACATGACTGTTGAAACTACACGACCCTAACCACAAGACATCCCGGCGGGGTGCAGGGACTCTATGACCCGTGACTTAACTACCACTATGGAGTAGGACAAAGCCATCGTAGTAGGGCTAGTGACCTGAGAAGGGGGACTAATCACTGTAGAGCCTGTGACCGCCGAACCGAACCCGTAGGTGAGGACAGATAAAGAACTGAAAGGCCTGAATGGTACCTTGAGGGGAGTGACAGAGATGAGCCGTCTAAGCTGCAGTGAGAACCCGGTCCCGAAGCTGTGGTGGCTGTGGGAAAGAACTGTGACTGTTGTAAACTGTGTTACCGTGCTACTAGTAAAGTACCTGTTCAGCTTAAAGGTGTGTGAGACTGTTATTTCATAAAGCTGCAGTGAAATCTCCACCTGCGGAGTCGCAGACTGATCCTGAGTGCTGGCTGGAAGAGCTGCATTACACCTGCTCTGGGGACAACCAGCCCTACCCGTGGAGGGCTTATCATCCAGGCTGCCCCATCGTCCCCAGCAGGAATACGGCAGCGGTTGTCCACATTGACCACACACCACGGGTGGCGTCACGAAATCCAATAAACTTTATTCCCTTTTTGTTGCCACACCTAGGATGATGGGATTGGGCCACGGCACCCTGACACCCCAGAGACAGCAGCATAGCCCGGTCCCGAGTTCCCTGGTCCTTGGGGTTGCGACAGATTCCCATTTATCATCTTCTATGGCTCCCACGTCTGCTTCCAATTTCCTGTGTGCCACCATAGGGTGTCTCAGTAAAAAGGTGTGTAATAAATCTTTATATACTGTGGAAATTACCCCCCTCGTACTTTTACCATACATATGTAGTCAAGAACAATATCTTTCTGGATGTGCAGTCCACCTTCTTTCCGTTGTTGTGCAAATCGCCCAACCTCTTATATGCTGACATTGTGAGGCTAAAAAATACATCCACTGGTTTGGTAATGCAAGGCCCCCCTCCTCCTTGGGTCTCTGCAGAGTTTCTAGTTTTATTTTCGGTTACTTACCTCCCCACACCAAATCTCTAAATATTGCAGTTATCCGCTGAAACACTGACTGAGGAAGCCAAACAGAAGAGTTATGTAACACATACAATACCTTGGGCATTAACACCATCTTGATTAAATTTGTTCCACCCACCACTGAGAGACGCAGCTTGCTCCACGTGACTGCCATATCTTTCAATTTTTCCACCATCGGTTGGACATTTAGACTCAAATACTCTGTCACTGGCAGTGCTATTGGGATCCCCAAGTATTTCAATCTTTCTACTAATTTAAGCTTTGTATGACATATCTCATCAGTGTCTTGGCCATCTAAATTATCTACCTTCATAACATGTGATTTTCCCCAATTAATTTTTAGACCAGCTAATGTTCTAAATTGTCCAATGATATCAATTTAATTTCGCAGTGACTCTCTTGGATCCTGTAAAAATAACAGGATGTCGTCGGCATATAATGCTATTTTCTCCTCCACCGATCCATAACGGAAGCCCCTTACTGATTCCGCCCTCCGCAACATAGCAGCTAACGGTTCAATAGCCAGGGCAAATAGCAATGGAGAGAGGGGGCATCCTTGTCTAGTACCCCTTGTCAAATCAAATCTGTCCGACTCTAATCCGTGCCATCGGCAAGGAGAACAATAACCTTAATCATATACTCCCACTCCTCACTGTCAAATTCTTTATATGTGATCAAAGACACTACCACTCTATGTCCAGCATTGTCAGCTGCCAATTGAACATTCAAATATAGCCTCCTTAAATTAATGGCTGTTGACTTGTTAGGCATGAATCCCATCTGATTGGGTTTTATCACATCAGAGACCACCCTAGCCAGCCTGGTCGACATAGTTTTAGCTAATGTTTTCACATCAGCCGACAGTAAAGAGATAGGCCTACACGATTATGGCTGTTTCACATCTTTATCCTCCAGAGGCAGAACCACCACTGTTGCCTCCCTCATGGATGCCTGCAGCCCCCCCACCCCCTTCCCGCTAAAGGCTGATATGAATACTTCTCTCAATTTCGGCAATAGTATGTCTTTAAGGTGCTTATACACTTATATTGGTAGGCTGTCCGCCCCTGGGGCTTTATCATTTGCTATAGATGCCAGGGCATCTTCCAATTCCTCCACTGTCAGGGGCGCCTCTAAACTTTCCTCATCTTCCTCGCTAAGAATAGGTAAACATGCCCCCTCCAGGAATTTTTCTATTTCCTCCCCTGAAGCCCTCAATTTAGATGTATAAAGGTCCGCATAAAATCTTTCAAACACCTTTAGTATCTCCTTCGTCCCTGTAACCAATGTGTCATTGGAGTTATACAGACCATACACATATGCTGATTTTCTTTGGGCCGCTGCTATAGTAGATAATAAGTGTCCCACCTTCTCTCCCTCCTCATAAAAGGAAACCCTTTGAAATTCCCTCTTCTTATTCGCATTTACCAGGTGTATTTAATCTACCTCTTCTTAGGCTTTTTTCAATTGCTACTGCGCCTCCATCGTGGGTGTAATCACCAGCTCGTCCTCCACCCCCCTCCGTGCTTTGAGTGCCTCAGTTTCCCCCTTTCTATTTTGATTCTTACATCTGGATATATCCCTTATCAATAATCCCCTAACATATACTTTCATCGTGTCCCATATTATTCCTACATCAGCACTCCCCATATTAGTCTGAAAGAATTCCTCCACCTCCCCGCAAGTTTCTGCATGTCTACGATTCCTAGCCACACAGGGTGCACCCTCCATTCTTTCCTCCTTTCCTCTCCACTCATACAGACCTGTAATTCTACTTCCAGAGGATTATGGTTCGAAATCAATCTAGGTAAGTACTCTATTTTCCTAATCCATTGATCTAATAGTCTAATAGTCCCCAGAGCCATGTCGATTTGGGACATAGAGTTATGAGAGGAGGAATAGCATTTCACCCAGGCATTCCTCACTCTCCACAAGTCCACTAACCCCATTTCTGTCACATATTTAGCAAAGGGTGTCACCGCGTCTCCCTCGTTCCCTCTAAAGCCCCCATCACACTAAGCAAGATTGCTAGCGAGATTGCTGATACGTCACAGTTTTTGTGATGCAACAACGACCTCGCCAGCGATCTTGCTATGTGTGACAAGTAGCAGCGACCAGGTCCCTGCTGTGAGATTGCTGATCGTGTTGGAATGTCCTGGACCATTTTTTGATCGTTGGGGTCCCGCTGGGCAGAATGCATCGGTGTGTTTGACAGGGACAACGACCAATGACCTCAATACAACAGGTCTGAGTGACAGGGTTCCAACGACCGCCGTATCGCTGCATCGCTGGTGAGATCTGACTGTTTGACATCTCACCAGCGGTCACGTAGCGACACACCAGCGATCCCTACAAGGTCGTATCGTTGGGATCGCTGGTGTTTCACTAAATGTAACGGGGCCTTAAGCTGTCTACCATTACTGTCCCACTCCATGTGCATAAAGTTATTGACATCTCCTATTAACATTAGAGGAATTCCTGTCCAGTGTCTAGTTAATTCCATAATTTCCTGTATTTTTCCTCTAGTGTATGGTGGTGGGAAATACACTGCTACTAGACATAACAATTTACCATAAATTTTGCATACCAGAAAAACATGCTGTCCATCTCTATCCACTTTTTACCTCCACTTCTTCAAGCGGTAATCTTACATGTAGCAGAATCGACACCCACCTATGTAGAATAGGCAGCATGATATGCCTTTTGAACCCATTTTCTCGCTAGGATCCCCGTTTTTTCCTTTATCAAATGTGTTTCCATGAGGCACAGTATGGATGGTTTATGAGTAATAACATTTTGTAGAATAGACATCAAGCCTCTAACATTCCAGCTTAAGACTTTAAGCAGTCCCGCCATGTTTAAACCGTATCAGTGTCATTGTGCAGAACCATATTCTAAACTTCCCCCATTGCTGTCCTACCTCCTCCCCCTGTCTCCCCCCATCTCTCTCCCTCCCCCCTAACACCACCTTAATCGACCATTCGTTTCATCAGTCCCTCTCAAACCTCAACCCTCCTACCCTTCCCCCCCCAATTCCCTTCATTCTCTTCTCTCTATCCGAGAGTGGGTGAAACAAACTGACCTGTCTAACTACATCACCTTACACTGTGAGGTAGTGAGCCGGAGGACTCGCTTGCTGCGTAATGACGCCAACACATGTGTATAATTTTTCCAAATGTCTACCCGTTTATTTCTCACCAGCATCAATAACCGGGGTAGTGCATTTAACATTTAACACAAACACGTCACATAATACATTATTTTCCACATTACAGTACATAGAATATTGAACATATACATTTACGGTAACCCGGGACCTGTAACCACGACTCTTTCCCCATTGAAGCTCTATCAACCGCTCCCGTGGTGATCACGGCCTCCGGCCTATCTATACATTTACAATGCATTTGTAATAAATACATTAGTTACATATCAACGATGACCCCTCTGGGTTCAGAACAGGGATTGAGCAACCTGAGTACCGGATATGTCATGTATCCCCAAGGGGCTCCTTCCTGGATGCATCTCAACCCTACGTCCCGGTCAGAGTCCACCTGGTTCAACCATGGTGTCCCCACTCTAGGAGCCCTTTTTAACCCCTGCTTCTGACCTTCGATACATACACCTCAATGGGCCCTGTGGGTCCCAATGGTGGTACCAGCCGCCCGGCTTCAGTTACCCAGCACGATGGCATAACCTTAACCCGTAGTCAGGACTCCTGCCTGACCGGGACCTTACATACCACATGTGATCCATCCTACTATATTCATGGACCACATGCCTCTTCACCCCGCTCACAACTCATCATAATCCATCCATGGACTGTGGCTTCTCCATAACCATAACAGAGACCTGGTCAACCATAGAATCCAGGCTAACCACGCGTCACCCTGGCCTACTCACCACAGTACGGGCCACCAGTCACCACCAAACCTCCATCTCATGGCAGGTCTCCAGTTCGACGACTGTACCCTGCGTCTGAGTAGTACCCTTCTGGATCAGCCATGGTTACCCTTCTAGGAGCCTTCGTGACCCCTGTCTCTGGCCACAGGTACATACACACTATTGAAGGACGGGTGCCTCCTGCATGCAGCAAGCAAGCCTCCCTCTCGTCCACCAGGGACGGATCGCCTTCAACTCATCATCCATACTGGCTGGGTCACTCTCTCTCCCCACAACATTATACATGGCTCTTACACATAGGCCATCGTCTCTCATTCAGGGCACTTTTGCCTAAGCCCTCACATGCATCTACGGGTCCTTTACCGACTGCCTAGTCGGACCCAATGGCGGTTATGCCCGCCTGGCATGATACACACACAGCTCACTTCATTACATGGGAACTGCCGTCTTACCGGGCACGGATCCGGGTCTCACTACCTGAGGTAACGGGTTGGCCAAGCCTCCCCACGGACTCCTTCCTGGATGTGTTTCACCCCACATCCAGTCCAGCGTCCACCAGGTCAGCCACGGCTTCCACACTCCAGGTGCTGTAATGACCCCAATCCTGGCTAACGGCATGGAGCTAGCATGCTCCCTTCACCATCTCTCAGCATGGCGGTATGGACTATCATCGCTCAGTCCCTCACACCGACTGGATCTGCACTTCTCTCTGGTCTGAGCTCATCTCCTCTGAATGAATGAATCTCAATCAGCTGGCAGGCTCTTATCGTGCCTGCCACGCCCACCTGGACACACCCACTTGGCTGCTAGTAATCAGCTCCTCTAGTTCCTATACAGCTGCTCATCTCTGTGCCTAATCTCTACAGCTTTCACACAGCTTATTTTAACTCTCTGTGTTCCGGGTTGGTTCACACAGTACACCCAATGCTCTAAGCCGCTCATTGATCTCAGGAGCCATTCACTGCCGCTCATTAGGCTCATAAATCCTTCATACATTGACATACAGGTGCCGGACATGATTATGCAACACACCTACAGTACAACCTGGCTCATGTGCACAGGATCCTATACTGATCCTGCATGTGATACGCCCCGGCCACGGGGACATGCCGGCGGTGCCTCACAACACTAATAACAGTTCACAACATTAAAGTTCCTCCCGTCTTATATAAAAAAAACTTTATGAACAATTATTTAACCGCTATGCCACCACTGCACCACCTCTGCCCACACTAAGTCATGGTTCCTGCAACAAAAGCATTAAAGTTTATAAGCCAAACACCACGTCCTCTTCAGCCGTCTCTGTATTCTCGGACTCTTCTGCTGTTCTTCTCAATCCACTCTGTGGCTTCCTCAGGAGATTGAAAAAATTTACCTTTCCCAATGCTACCAGTCTCAGTTTAGTCGGATATAACATGGAGCATACCAGTCCTAGTCCTCTCAATTTTTTATTTATTTCTACAAAGCGCATCCGCATTCTTTGCACAGTAGGAGAATAGTCCGAATACAACGAGATATTTTGCCCATCAATAGTCAGATCTTTGGTGTTCCTGGCTCTTCGGAGAATGGTATCCCTATCCCGGTAATTTAAAAGCTTTGCCAATATGGCTCTAGGAGCTGTGCCCAGAGGTTGGGGTCTCATCGGGACTCTATGGGCTCTTTCCACGACAAACACTTTGGATAAGGTATCTGCTCCAAATTTTGCAAGCAGACAGTTTTCAATAAACTCCATGGGGTTTGATCCCTCCACCTTTTCTGGGACCCCTACTATCCTGACATTTTTTCGTTGTGAACGATTTTCCAGATCATCCAGATCATCGTTCTTAGCAATCACCTCAGCAAGTTGTGCATCATACTTTTTCTGAGCTGTCTGTATAGACACTATGTGATCCTCGGCGGTGCTCATACGTTCCTCCACTTCACCAGTGCGCACCTCAGCTGTCTTCATGGCAGCCTTTATACTAGTTATTTTAGATTGTATGCCATTAACGTGCTCAGTTAGGGTTGTGAGGGTTTGTTTGCAAATGGACACCACTGCAAATACATCTCTAAGGGTGAGCTCCCCCATATTAGGGTCCACATCAAGTTCTGGGCTCACCTCTTCTCTATCATATTGTGGGTCTGCAGCCCAATGCTCTGCTCCCACCATGTTGCTGTCCTGCTCCTCAATCTCCTCTTCTGCCCCAACCTCCTGCTCCATTTGCCCAGCGGTCCCCAGCTCCTCAGCTTCCACCCTCGCAAACCTCTCCAGCCGTGCTGCTGCTGCCATTCTCCTTGCACAGGCTGCATTTTCTCTGGCCACCTTCTCCTTTGCCTTGGCGCCATCTTGGACTTGTCCTCCCTCTCCAGCACTGAGTTCCTGCTGTCTCCTGTGGGTCATCGCAACCTATGATGCTGCCAGCCTCACTCTCCTCACTTTCCAGAGGATCTACACACGGGGCCTAGGTTGGTTACGGGCTCAGCGGTGCAGCGGTCGTGGTATATGTGGCGGTTGCAGACGGGAGAGCTCCAGACACACGTCCGCTTACATCACTGACTAGGCCACTCCCCTCAAAAATCCATATATAACTGCTATTATTTTCTAATTTGTCACTCTAAGCTTTCTTTATTGAGGTATTTCTTTTATTCTTATTTCCCTCCTATCCTCTGTAAACTTCAAATAACGAGATTCATTCCATCTGTCAATTACAGTGAATGGATCCACTTAGTTTTCTGCTGTCCACTCTCCATAGGATGAATATTCATGTCACATATTGACATCACTGCACAGGACATCAGTATCCTCCTCGCTGCTCTCTGCCTTTGCAGCCAAGCAAGAGGTCAAATAAAACAGAATCTGTCACAGCACAGCAGGATATCTGCTTAGAGAAACAAATAGAGTAGACACCTTATCTAGATCAGGTAAGGCAGAACTGCAATAGCTCCATGTTCTTCACAGAACAGAAGCTCCTAATGGAAACTGAAACCTTACACTTCACTGAGAGCAAAGGGAGGAGGGAGGATTGAGTTGCTGAGAAAGCTTGCATAATAAATGAAAAATTTAACACAGCTGGACTAATTGTCTGAGCTTATAATGGATAGGACTAATGTAAGAATTCCCCGCAGGGCCCAAAACTGCTTATAACAAGGAAACTACAAAGGGTAGGAAAATAATTTTACATGTTTTTAAAAGGGCTGCCCAGGCACTATTAAAGGGTAATATTAGTATTATACTGAAAAATAACCAGACAGTGTCCCTTTAAATGGAATGGAGGACAGTACTCAACCACCACTTTCAGAGAAAAGGAATAGAAATGTCTGACGGTGTGGACTAGAGATGAGCGAACCCTGAGTGTTCAAATTTGGTTTGGTTCACAGAATGTGGGGTGTTTGACGAATTGTTCAACAAACAGTTTGCCAAACGTTCTGAACCCCATTGAAATCAGTAGCAGGCAATGTGAAACAAGCAACTTCAAAGGTGCCCAAAAGCTGTCAAACACACACAGACAGATCATCTTACCACTCTCCCGCTACTTGCTCGCTTGCTTCCAGGTCCGCTCTCCCACTTACTTCTGATCCTGTCCATGAAGCTTCATGCATATTCACTTCACAGACCAGTCACAGCCAATCACAGAAACTCATGCTCTGTGAGAGCATGTGTGGAAATGCAGTCTGACTGCAACAGCCAATCATAATCTGGATGGTGTCTGTGCTTGGTTGTCATACACCAGGCGTGGGGAACTCCAGGCCTCAAGGACCGCCAACAAGTCATGTTTTCAGGATTTTCTTAGTATTGCACAGGGGTTGCAATCATCATCAGTGCAAGTGATTTAATTATCACCTGTGCAATACTAAGGAGATCCTTAAAACATGACCTGTTGGCGGCCCTTTGAAGCCTGGAATTTTCCACCCCTGTCATATACAGTCCCTGACAACAGTTATATCGCTTATCCATGTTATGTAAAAAAAAGCTTATAACCTGACGTTAAAATAATCCATTGGTTTTATAAATTACTCTTTTGAAAGCTGAAACCCTCCGAAATGTGGTTTAGGTTAAGAAAATAAATTGGCATCAATGCTGAAATATTGATCATTTAATGAACACAGAATGGTCAGATTTTGGCAAGACAAAAGTTTTGTCACCTGGTCATATAATGCACCCAATCGTAGTTTACATCCTCACCTGTGCTCAGTAAATGATCAGTTAATTAGTGGGTGTGTATAAAAAGAAACCCTGCACCCCAGACCTTCACTTGAACTGCAACTTGAGCTCTGAGAACATGCCAAAAATCCACCCTGCGACTAAAGCCTTGATTATGAGGCTGAAGACCAGATCCACTGCAGAGGTGGCTGGCACCGTTAATGTGTCTCAGCGTCAAGTACAAAGAATTAAAAAAAGATTTGAAGAAACTGGAGATGTGTTTGACAAGCCCAGCTCAGGAGGAACATTTGTTGGTTAGAAAATCCAAAGCAAGCCCCTCTTCAACTGCAGCAGAGCTCCAACAGGCCTGATCACCTCAAGTCCCTGTGTCAACAAGGACAGTTTGTACGATTCTGTTTCGAAATGGCCTCCATGGTCAAATCAGTGCCCAGAAGCCTGCACTAAACAAAAGGAAAATAAAAAGCCGCATGGCATTTGCAAAGTCTCACAGCCTGCTAAACGCTGGAAAAGTGGAAGAAGATGAATTTCTCTGATGAATCTTCAGTAGAATTACATCACAGCTGCCGCAAATACTGCAGGAGACCTACTGGAGCCCGCATGGATCCAAAATACACCCAGCAAACAGTGAAATTTGTTGGTGGAAAGATCATGGTCTGGGGTTACATTCAGTATGGGGGTGTTCAAAATATTTGCATGGTGGAAGGCAATATCGATAGCCTAAAATATCAAGAAGTATTAGCTACCTCTTACATTCCAAATCATAAAAGGGGTCAAATTCTGCAGCAGGATGGTGCTCCATCTCATACATCCATCTCTACAAAAAGTTCCTTCAGGCAAAAAAGATCAAGGTGCTCAAGGACTGGCCAGCGCAGTCACCAGACATGAACATCATTGAGCATGTTTGGGGTATGACAAAACCAAAGAATCTAGATGAACTCTGGGAGGCATGTAAGACTGCATTCTTTGCTATTCCTGATGACTTCATTAATAAATTGTTATGAATCATTGTTGAACCGCTTGGATGCAGTCCTTCAAGCTCATGGAAGTCACACAAAATATTAATTATGACTCTAAAAGCACCACAACTTCATTCACCAATGTTATGCAACATATATTTGTATTTTAAGTTAATTACTTGTTTGAATATCACATTACTTTCTGGGGGCGACAAAACTTTTGTCTTGCCAAAATCTGACCATTCTGTGTTCATTAAATGATCAATATTTCAGCATTGATGCCAATTTATTTTCTTAACCTAAACCAAATTTGGGAGGATTCAGCTTTCAAAAGAGTAATTTATACAACCAATGGATTAATTTAACGTCAGGTAATAAGCTTTTATTTACATAACATGGATAAGCGACATAACTTCTGTCAGGGACTGTAAATTAGTGTATGGCAATCAACCTGGCGTCATAGTGTGTCAAAAAAAATAATGGAAAAAAAAATTGCAAAGGGCTTTGCCATATTTTTAATTGCCAGCCAAGGTAAAGCTAGGTGACTCACCGTAGCCGGGGTGTTCACGTCGCAGGCGTTGACTCTCCTCTTGTCACGTAACCGCGCCTGCGGCTGTGGGGCCCGGTGGTCCAGATCAATAGGGGGGATGGCTGAACAGTAAGGGATTGATTGTCTTCGTGACGCCACCTGCAGGTGTTCCGGTGACTTCACCGGCGCTGCTGGGCCTCCGGGGGATTTAGGCAGCAAGATGGAACGCTCCCCACAGGATGAGCGGGAATCCCCGGAGCAGTGAGCTGCACAAGATGTTGTGAGGCAGCTGCGGTAATGCTGCTGTTAGGCCCAAGAGTCAGACACAGATACACCATAGTCTTTTAAGTACCTTTACTGGTGGTAATCAGGTACGCCAGACCGGGTTAGTGAAGTTAGCACTCCTGGAGGTTCACAGCTAGCAGTGTTGTAGGCTTCCTTTCTCTCTGTACTTCTAATGCAGTCGGGTGGATGTGGAATCCAGCCGGACCGGGCAGTATGTTCAGTGGAACAGATTTCACCTGGGTAGCTGCACTGAGGGCACTGTAAAAGGGTGATGATAATTCTATCTTCTTCCCTGGGCGCTCACTGATAGGTGCGGCAGGTGAACAGGGGGCTAGACTCCCTGTGAAGTATGCTGGTTCCCTGTGGTGGCTATGTAGTTCCCACAGCTTCGGTTCCAGTAACCGGTTATTAAGGGAGAGAGTTATGGTCACTCTGGTGTCCCTGAGAGGTGCTTCTCCTTTTCCTCTAACCCCAATTGCAATGGTTTCCTCACTGGCTGGATGGCTGGTTGGGCCTAGTGTATGTCTCATAAGGTGGAGATCACACACAGCCTGCAGCTCTCCTAGCGTCTGCACACTCTGAAGTTTCTCCCTCCAAGACCCTATTTATAGGGGGAACTGGCTCAAAGTGACCACTGGAGCTCCCCCTAGAGGCTCGGGGTGAAACCAGGTGTTCTAAGGTGTTGTAAGTGTTGTTAGGTGTTTTGTGTGAGTGTTGCTTGCTGTTAGCTCCATTCATGCCCCAAGGAGTTCTGTGGTGCCCAACAAGGTGCCAGGGTGCCACATAGGCAGCTGAGGGCTGGTATTCTCAGCAGGGTGAGGGACCATCATATCAGGCCCCCACGCTGTAGAATGGCAGCCTGTAGTCACCCCAGAAATTGGTGCATTCATAAGAAGTGCCAAATCCTAGCACTTTACATGGCTTTTCCTGTTGCCATATAGCTGTGGCAAACTGGGTGATAAGGGGTTAATGCCAGCTTTGTATTGCTAGCTGGCATTAAGTCTGAAATTCTTAATATTGGGCCAATTTTACACCCAGCTATTACTAATTTCAAGTAAATAGTAAAGAAAACACAACACAGAGAGGAAACATTTTATTAGCAATAAAAACACAAACATGTATCTGAACTCCATCTTCATTACTCCATCATACTCATCCTCGATACTCTGCAATGTCTTCTTGATTGGAGACTGCAGTAAAGAACATAGCGTCCTGTCACCATAGCCTCCAAACATGGAATGAATGAGCCGCCAGCTCTGGTCCGGTAAGCGGTGACTCCTGAGATCACTCAAGGACAGCTCAGGTAACCCACTGTGGTTAGCGGCCATCATGGTTACCTGAATGTTGACCTTGAGTCAATGCTTACCGGTGCAGAGCTGACGACTCATTCATTCAATGTTTGGAGGCTGTGGTGACAGGATGCTCTGTTCTTCACCGTAGCCTGCAATCAAGAAGGATGGGTATGAGCGAGTAGTAAAGATGGAGTCCAGATATGTGTTTGTGGTTTTATTTCTAAAAAATGTTTTCTCTTTGTGTTGTGTCCTCTTTACTACAGTAATTACAAAGCTAGGTGGATCCCACATTGTTTTAACTGCTTTTAATAGATGTTTTTGTGTTCTTAGTAAGTATGTAAGAAATTTGTAGTTTTGTAACTAGTTTTTTATTTACGTTTGGTGTGCGCAGTTGAATAAGCAGGGTCTTTCTCTTGCTTGATTTATGTTTTTTACGTTGCATTATGTGGCACCCTCCTTTGACTTTTTGCTGCGCATTCCCTCCTCCTATATAAATATTCTTTACTTGAAATTCTAAACGGCTAGGTATAACATTGGCCCCACATTAAGAATTTCGGGCTCAATGACAGCTGGCAAAACAAACCTGCCATTAACCCCTTTTTACCCAGTTAACCACTGCTACATGGCAACTGGAAGAGGCGGGTAAAGAACTAGAAATAGGAGCTTCTTATGAATTATTACAGAGACGGCTGTGGGATGCTGTTCTATAGCATGGGGGGGGGGGGGTCCAATAATGATGGGCCCTCAGCCCGCTGAGAAAACTAGTCCTCAGCTGGCTACTTTAACCTTGGTTGGCAATTAAAAATAGGTTGGAGCCCAACACTTTTTTTTCATTAATTATTTTGTCAGGTTACACGCAGCAGGGAATCCCACTGTGGCCCCGCCATGTAATTTCATGCTTTTTGAAGCAGATTTTGAGAATCTGTATGGCTGTCCTGAAGCCAGCAAAGTATATGAGGGCTCTGAAGTGCTGTGCCAATGTGTTTTAATGGCAGATTTTCTGCAGATTTGGGGGCAGAACAAAGAAATCTGAACCACATGTGCAAGGAAACAAAAAAGCAATGTGGGAACAGTACTTCTGACCTGTCCTACACTTTGCTAGCCTAAGGATAGACATGCAGGTTTGGATGCAATTTCTCAATCTGTGTAAAAAAAAACATCAAACAACACACCTTGGGCACAGGGCCTAAAACAGTCCAGGGAGGTCTAAAACATTTTTAGATTTCCTTAGAATTGTACAGACGCTCATTTCATCACCTAGAGAGGTGATGATTAATTACAGCACCTTGTGCAATGCTAGGGAAATCCTGAAAAGATGGACTGTTTGCGGCCCTAGACAACTTTTCTTGGCCAGCCCTGTTCTCCTGGAGTGGTTGTAGTGTCTTCACATCTTCAGGCCAGAGGCCTGTGGCTTGCTCATTAGTCTTTGTAGAGCAGTATTAAAGCATCTGTTTACAGAAACAGTCCAGCACACAAGGAGTGAACTCTAAAACTTTACTATAACACACAGACTATAAGTCTCAAACTAAAAAACTTAACAATAAACATAAACTAACCAAAACATATACCTAGGTCAAGGACAACAAAAAACTGGATATAAAACAAGTCCCAAATGTAATTCATTGTCAAAAAGGACAAGTAAAGGATGGGTCACTATCTCACAGACCCACCAACATGCCTTTAGGAAGGTCTACTTGGCATGTTTAAATGTATTTTTATCCATGCCCTGGATGTTTGGTGCAGTTTAGGATGTTAGTCTGCTGCTGGACAGTCTTAAGTGGTCACAGCGGTTACTCCTCTAGGTGTATTCTCTGTAACCAGCTACCCCCCAGCACATCATTGCCACAGCTGGAGAGGATGATGGAGGAACTACTAGGGGATGACCACCCCCTCTATGACATACAGGACCAGTACCATCTTTGGGAACATCTAGATGCTCTGTGGGTTTGGGTGCATTTAGCTGGCCAACCAACCGACACTTTAGCCACACCTGACGCTAACTTCTCTCCAGGTGGTCCTCCTTCTGCTGCTTCTCAAATTGGGCGGCGGTGCCAACCTGGCATATGCCAATTGCAAAGCAACTCTTTATGCCCCGCACTTTCATAAATGCAACCTCATCCCCAACATAGATGCCCAACATAGATCCCCAACATTTGGGGAAGATTGTCACACTGCAGGGCGGCACAGATGATGTAGCACCGATATTTAGTGCCATGTTCTACTGGGTACCCATGCCCTGTATCCTGCTTGAATTGCACCTCCTTCTCTTTCATGCATTTGTTGAGGAAGTCATTAGCTTTAGGACAATGCAGTCAATCCCGGGTGATGGCATCTGCATGCTGAATCTCCTCAACAAATGTCATAGTAGAACGAGGTGGTTGATGCCTTCTTGGAGAGGAGGTAGGAGTCTCCATATGGCATTGCCTCAGTTAAATACCTCGGAGGGTGGTGAGGGTGATCCACAAAGCTGGGAAACATTGACTTCTAGGTTCTCTTCTTTCATCAGGCTCCCCATAAAGGTTCTGGTCCTGTCCTAGTCCTGGCGGTCTTGATCTTGGAAATGGGATCCACTTTGAACACTTCGAACACATAAACTTGTAAATAACTCATGAATGAATAAATTTATGTTATAACCAAGCGCACCATTGCTTTTCTTATGAAATTATCAATAGGTTTGATGTGTCACATGACCCTCTTCCCATTGAAAAAGTTGGACCCAAAATGGCTGACTTTAAAGTGGCCGCCATGGTCACCACCCATCTAGAAAAGTTTTCCCCCTCCCATATACTAATGTGCCACAAACAGGAAGTTGATATCACCAACCATTCCCATTTTATTTAGGCGCATTCATAGAAATGGCCAACCCTGTAGATTCTTTATCATTTATTAAGTAAAAGTGAAAATAAAAACCACGTTTCAGCTCTGGTTACAGAAAGAGCCTTCATCAGGTTCATATAAAAACTGTATGTATGCTTTCAGAGCTCTGTTATATAGATTACTGCATGCCTGCATTATGGGGCCGTCACACGCATCAATGTCGTCAGCGATCTGGTAAAATGATCGCTGGTGAGTCTGCCCGTGTGACAGCTCACCAGCGATCATTTTACCAGCGACATCATGGAAATGATTTCTATATCATTTCCACAATGTCTGCAGGCTGTTATCCAGGGTAAACTGCGGGTAACTAGGCAGCGCGTGCTGCCTAGATTCCCTATGTATACCTTAGTTACCAGCCTTCTCCGCTCACCGGCTGGTATCTAAGGTACACAGCAGATAACTAGGGACCCTAGTTACCCGCTGTGTACCTTAGATCTCAGCTGAGCTGGTGAGTGGAGATGGCTGGTAACTAAGGTATACATCAGGTATCTAGGCAGCGCGCGCTGCCTAGTTACCCGAAGTTTACCCTGGATACCAGCTCCCAGCGCTCCCTGAGAGGCGCTGGGAGCTGGCTGATTGCGTCTCCCCGTGTCAAACGCAGCGATGCTGCGTGTCCACCGGGCGACCGTCGTCAAGTTTTAGAACAGGTTCTAAAACCTGACGACCATCAACCAGCGATTTATCGCTGGTTGATTCAGCATGTCACACGCGTCAATATCGCTGCAACGTCACATGCAGCAGTGATCATGCATGCGATATTGACGCGTGTGACGGCCCCATTAAGGTGCAGGGCTGTGTGAGCTTCCGACACCGCCCCTATTAATGAGTTGCACTAGAATCAACAGGTAATTTAGTACACCAAAATTTAAACCCCATCCCACCATATAATTCAATAATTTAAAATAGGAGAGATCAAGACCAATCATGTAAAGGCTACTATACAAATTATTGTTAGTAACCGCATTTAATATATGCTTTGATATGTTTAACAAATTTATGCTTTTATATGTTTTCATGCTGGAGGTATAATTAATTTTATTTATATGTTACTAGATAGTGGCCCGATTCTAACACATCGGGTATTCTAGAATATGTATGCAGTTTATTTATGAAGATTTAAGAATAATGCAATGAGCGATCAGTAAAGTACTGCCACACTTGGTGACCCTCCAGCGATCCAACAATGATACGACCTGTTAGGGATCGCTGGATCATCACTAGGTGATCACTGGTGAGATGTCAAACAGTCAGATCTCACCAGTGATGCAGCAACGGTATGGCCGTCTTTGGGACCCTGTTACTCTAGGGCATAGTATTGATCTCACAGTGGAGGCCTGGTCGCTGTTGCGTGTCACACTGAGCGAGATTGCTAGCGCTGGTCGGGGTACTTCCGCTGCGAGCAGCCGGGAGATGACCGGCTGTGTCGCCGCTGACCTCCGTGCGACAGGAGATGACCCGCGGCTACCATCGGGAGATCAGCGGCTAGCACACATGGTGGCGTGCGTTGTTCAAATCCTGTGCCAATTTGCGGCTGGACTGCGCCTGTCACTGATTGGTCGCGGCCGGCCAGGTGCGACCCATCAGCGACACAGGATTTCCGTTACAGAGAGACAGACACGATAAGGCAATTATATAGTAGGATGATTAGGTAGAAGTCTTGAAAAATATACACATGCAAGTCCTGAAATATATAAACATATAATAGGTTATTTATAAAAATTACACATACAAACATTGCACATATAAACTAATATCAATAATTATGAAAAAAATATGAAGGGAGAAATTTGTCACCAATCAGAAGCAGATTTTCTTGAGTTATGTATCCAACAAGAAATCAACCTCAAGGGGCTTCTGATTCATTTCAGTAGCACTTTTCTAGATGATGCAGAATTTACAGAAGATTGGAAGAAAATTTTAAAACAATGTTCATATAATCGAATGCATCTATTGGTTAAAAAATGTATTAGTTTAGCACAGACATCAGACATTTTTATATAACTGATCTTTGTGAACTGGAGAAATTTAAAACAAATATTTTTCATCAAGCCATTAATACAGAAATTTACAATTATTTGAAAATAGTCTTATAGAGTTAAAACTAAAAGATTCAGACGTGATGCTTTTGAAATTAAACCTGCTACAAGAGCAATAAAAGACATACCTAATCCTGGAGATATAGTGATAAGCTACAGAAGTAAAGGTCAACATTCCGAAAAATATAAATAAAAATAATAGATAAAATCAAAGAAATAATAAGGACCCGCTAATATGGAAGATATAACAGATAGGTTGAAGAACACTCTGACTTTTTATAATTCTAGACCGAACTTGATTCCCAATAAAGAACATTATGACAGATTGGGAGCTATACCAAAAATTAAGAGTATGAAAAACTAAGGAGTGTATTAGTTTTTGTAGGTCTCTCCAGAATTCTCTGATTTTGGGACATGCCCAGAATATGTGTGTTATATTTCCTGTTTGTTTACAGTGTCTCCAACATTCATTTGTAAGTTCTGGCTTCATTAAGTTTAATTTATGGGGGGTGAAATACCATCGGGTAAGCAGTTTATAAAACGTCTCAATCAATGATACACAAGGTATGTATTTATAGATGGAGGCCATTACTTTTTGAAGCTTTATTTCTATTGGGGTTTCTGTGATTTTGAGTTCTTTCTTCCATGAGTCCAATTGTTTGAAAGGCTTAAAGTCTTCATCGTCATTAAATATTCTATAAATATTATTGGTTTTCCATGTACTCTGGTTATTAATGTCCTTTAGGAGGTTAGCAATATTGCTTGGGAGGGAAAGTGGTGGGGATTGTTTCGAGAGTATTTTTTCCAGTAGTTTCCAAGTCTTTTTCTGTGTCTTTGGTAGGTTGAATTAGTTTACCAGGGTCTGGAAGGGCTTAAGGTTGTCTTTATCCATGATATCCTCTAGGTTGTTGATGCCTGATGCTTTCCAGGTTTTAAATTTTAGTCTAGGTGAAAATGCAGATAAGGTCTCAATCCTCATCCATTAATCCATTAATCCATAACTAATATCCTCAATCACTCATCTGAGCATTACTTTAAAACCGGAACTAAGGGCCCTTTCACATCAGCGTTTTTCGTAATTCGCGGCAGATGCGGTGAAAAAACCGCATCTGCCGCGTTTGCCGCATAACGGTTCCACTTGCGGCACGGTTGCGGTTTTTTCCATACAAAGTATAGGGGGACTTGCGGCAGATGCGGCAAGTGCGGTATTGCACTTGCGGCAGGTGCGGCAGAGAAAAAAACCGCGGCTTACTGCGGTTTTTTTCTCTGCCGCACCTGCCGCAAGTGCAATACCGCACTTGCCGCATCTGCCGCAAGTCCCCTATACTTTGTATGGAAAAAACCGCAACCGTGCCGCAAGTGGAACCGTTATGCGGCAAACGCGGCAGATGCGGTTTTTTCACCGCATCTGCCGCGAATTACGAAAAACGCTGATGTGAAAGGGCCCTAACATTATTATTACTAAACATTGACACAATTACAAAACAATATAGACCCATAGTTATACATATTATTCTAATCGCAAACAAACTAATAGCTTCCAACTGGAAAGCACCATCACTCCAAAAATCCAAGATGTTCTAGAAACCCTATCACTCCACAAAAATCTGGAATACCATTTCTCTATTAAAAACAACACCCAAGTAAAATTTCATCATAAATGGGATCCGTGGCAAGACTCCATCATCAACCATTTCATTTCATTTCATCTAGCCCTAATGACATTGAATTGACAGTAGCAGACTTTCAAATTAAACTAAATACCGTATATACTCGTGTATAAGCCGACCCGTGTATAAGCTGACCCCCCTACTTTTGCCCCCCAAAATCTGGGAAAACCCATTGACTCGTGTATAAGCCGAGGGTGGACCCCAGCACAGGTATACAGCCCCCAGCAGTGTGGTATACAGCAGCCTCCCCAGTGGTATATACAGCCCCAGTGGTAGTATCCAGCAGCCCCAGAGGTATATACAGCCCCAGTGGCAGTATCCAGCAGCCCCAGAAGTATATACAGCCCCAGTGGTAGTATCCAGTAGCCCCAGAGGTATATACAGCCCCAGTGGCAGTATCCAGCAGCCCCAGAAGTATATACAGCCCCAGTGGTAGTATCCAGTAGCCCCAGAGGTATATACAGCCCCAGTGGTAGTATACAGTAGCCATAGAGGTATATACAGCCCCAGTGGTAGTATCCAGTAGCCCCAGAGGTATATACAGCTCCAGTGTTAGTATACAGTAGCCATAGAGGTATATACAGCCCCAGTGGTAGTATACAGTAGCCCCAGAGGTATATACAGCCCCAGTGGTAGTATCCAGCAGCCCCAGAAGTATATACAGCAGCCCCAGAGGTATGGCTTATATTGGCAGCCAGCCTACTTACATACACATACCCATACATACACACATATATACACACACACACACATACACACATATACACATACACACACACATACACACAGCTTCCTACCTTGTCCTCCCGTTCTGCAGTGCCTTCCGGTGTCCTCCGTGCTCCGTTCCCAGTCTCCTGGGCCTTGTGGTTCCTCCTGGTTCCTCCTCCTTCGGTTCCATCATGGGGGCTACCATCTTGCTTCTTCTCTCCGCCCCGGCCAGTGATGTCAGAGCAGGCCGCGCTGTGATTGGCTAGCACCCGTGACATGTGATCACGGGTGCTAGCCAATCACAGCGCGGCCTGCTCTGACATCACTGGCCGGGGGCGGAGAGAAGAAGCAAGATGGCAGCCCCCATGATGGAACCGAAGAATGAGGAACCAGGAGGAACCACAAGGCCCAGCAGACCGGGAACGGAGCAAGGAAGACACCGGAACGCACTGCAGAACGGGGGACAAGGTAAGAAATACTGCGCAGCGTCCCCCCACCCCCCGCGCCTCTCCCACCAGCTCTTTTGGGCTGAAAAACTCGGCTTATACACGAATATATACGGTACTTATTTGAGCAACCAAGTAGGGGACCTTGAACCTTTTAGATATACGCGCTATAAAATAAGACTCAAGCAACAAAAAGCTACAAAAGATTCCTTATTAGTAGAATGTTATTAGTAACATGAGCCGTAAGATGTTCTTGTTAGAATGTTTGTGTTATTACCTTATTCACTGTGTTCTGTAAACGAAGATTATTGATGATTATATCAAGCATACTTATCAACAATATAGAGCTATTAGTTAAAGAATTTGTACATTATACTACTTTAATTACACTAAAATGAATACTTAATGCTGTAACCCATTGTAATACACTGATTATCAAGAAAACTCAATAAACATTACTTGAAGTGAAAAACTAAGGAGTGTTTAACACTTCTGCTCCAAAAACTTAAAGTAAACTCCTTCATAATATTCACATTGATGAATTTATCAATCTAAGGGAGCTTTCACATTTGCGTTTTTGAATGTAGCGTAACCGAATGCAGCGAAACACTTGCGCACTGCATTCCTAAGTTTAACATGGGAACGCATGATACCTGCGTTTGGCTGCGCTTGGTTGCGATTACATTCGAATGCGCATAATTTGTTCGCCCTCCGAACGCAACATGTTGCATTTTTTGTGCGTTCGCCGGCGCTTGTTTTATCACCAATCATCCGCATAGCAGCAAAGAATGAATGGAAGTCAATGGATTCGCAGTGTGCTCCGCATGACAGCACAGGAGAATGCTGCGGATCACATTTCAATCTCTCCCAGCGGCCACTGGGAGATTAGAGGCAGCCGCCGGGAGTTCAGCGGCGGCCCCCGTTGATCTCCCAGCCTCCACTGCTGATCTCCCAGCCGCCGCCGAGACTGCTGATTGGGTGGCTGGGCATCTAGCTACCGCCCCATATCGCTGCTCCCATTCGCCTCCAAACATCTTTAAAAGTATGTCCTCACTGTACTTTCCTCCTACCTCTCATCTAACCCTCTCTTTAACAACCTTCAATCTGGCTTCCCCCACTCCACCGAAACCGCCTTAACCAAAATTACTAACAACCTACTTACTGCCAAAGCTAACTGACACTTCTCCATCCTCCTCCTTCTTGACTTGTCCTCTGCATTCAACACAGTCGACCACTGTCTCCTACTACAGATCTTCTCTTCCATTGGTATCACTGTCCTTGCCCTCTCCTGGATCTCCTCCTACTTTTCCAACTGCACATTTAGTGTCTCCTACTCCCACACTACCTCCTCACCCCAACACCTCTTTGTTGGGGTCCCACAAGGCTCTGTCCTGGGACTCCTTATTTTTTCCATGTATACCCTTGGCCTAGGACAACTCAAAGTCCCATGGATTCCAGTACCACCTGTACACTGACGACACTCAGATCTACCTCTCTGGCCCAGAGGGACGTCACACTTTGCCCTGTACCTCAAATCCGCTGCCTCAGAGTAACCCTTGACTCTGCCTTATCCTTCAAACCACATATCCAAGCTCTCGCCACATCCTGCCGCCTCAAACTCAAAAATATTTCCAGAATCTGTGTGTTTCTCAACCCTCAATTTACTAGTGCATGCTCTCATCATCTCCTGTCTCGACTATAGCAACCTCCTCCTCTGTGGCTTCCCTGCTAACACTCTTGCACCTCTCCAATCTGTCCTTAACTCTACCGCCCGACTAATCCACCTCTCTCCTCGCTATTCCTCCACTACTCCTCTGCAAATCCCTTCACTGGCTCCCAATTCCCCAGTGTATCCAATTCAAACTACAGGATGGGCCATTTATATCGATGCACCTAAATAAAATGGAATGGTTGGTGATATCAACTTCTTGTTTCTTGCACATTAGTATATGGGAGGGGGAAAACTTTACCAGATGGGTGATGACCATTTTTAAGTTGGCTATTTTGGATGCAATATTTTTTTCAATGGGAAGAGGGTCATGTGACACATCAAACTTATTGAAAATTTCATAAGAAAAACAATGGTGTGCTTGGTTTTAACGGAACTTTATATTTATTATGAACACTTAGAAAATGTGTTCAAAGTGCTGCCCATTGTGTTGGATTATCAATGCAACCCTCTTCTCTCACTCTTGACACACTGATAGCAAAACCGCAGAAGAAATGCTAGCACAGACTTCCAGTATCTGTTGTTTCAGATGCTTCCAAATGTTGAGGGGACGGCCAAAAAGCTCAAGTAGTGATGGACGAGGCAGAACCTTGGCTGCGGAGCAGCCCTTGTTTTGCAGCACTCACCACGGCTGGCTCTCCAATACAAAAGTTCAGCTCACAAATCTCCTCGGTGAGGGCCAAAGCAGACATAGAGACAATTAAAGGGATCCTGTCACCCCAAATCACCTCTAAACCTATTAAAACCTGTCCCTAGAGCATATTAACACTGTCCCTACACTCCTTTTAGCTCCTAAATGGCATTAGTCAAAGTGAATATAAACGTTTTATAAGTACCTGATTAGTCATGATAATGAGTGACTATGCTATTCATAGTCACTCATCAAGGCAGCCCCTCTTCTTCATATCACGCCTATTCAGGCGTGCTCGTCAGTCTATGTTCAAAATCGCGCCTCCCTGCGCGCCTCCCCTCTCTCTCATAGCGTCCGGGCTTCACTGTAAGCTGTATGACGCGATTCGCGTCATTCCCGGCGCCAGATGACGTATTTGCAGCCGCGCCGCACTGTCAGCTTCAAGTCCCGCACTGCGCATGCGCATGGCATGCGCAGTGCGTATTTTGAAGCTGACAGCGCGGCGCGGCTGCAAATACGTCATCCGGCGCCGGGAATGACGCGAATCGCGTCATACAGCTTACAGTGAAGCCCGGACGCTATGAGAGAGAGGGGAGGCGCGCAGGGAGGCGCGATTTTGAACATAGACTGACGAGCACGTCTGAATAGGCGTGATATGAAGAAGAGGGGCTGCCTTGATGAGTGACTATGAATAGCATAGTCACTCATTATCATGACTAATCAGGTACTTATAAAACGTTTATATTCACTTTGACTAATGCCATTTAGGAGCTAAAAGGAGTGTAGGGACAGTGTTAATATGCTCTAGGGACAGGTTTTAATAGGTTTAGAGGTGATTTGGGGGTGACAGGATCCCTTTAAGTCATGCAACAATTCTTTACTTAAACAGTCTCATGAAACACAGGCATGTAACTTGAACGTTACTTGTTTAGGGGTATTCACAATAACACACTTTGGTGCAAACTGCTCCCATTGTTCAGGTACCTCTAGGCTGTCGCCTATCCTGCTCAACACCACGGTATCCTGCTGCTAATTCATTTAGCTTCTCGTGGCTCCAGCCGAACTCTTTCTGTAGAGATCCACTTTGAGAAACAGTTAGGGCCACCTTTTAGACAACATTCTTTTACCACCAGCATTGTTTAGACCCTTTTGTCCAAGTCTCTGCTAAAGCTCACCACACCTGGGCAGTCCATGAGGTGGTAAGAGAGGAGTACTTCAGTACATAACAATAACAATATATTGAAAGCAGTGATTGCCTTTAGTGTCCATGCCTCCATAATCCAAGAGGGTAAAGCACAACAGGTGTAACAGAAAGAGAGGGGAAAAACATCACACTAGGTGGCTGTCTGACTATTCCCACCATGGCCGGTGCAACAACTTGCAAAGGCTTTCGGGCCTGACACCTGCTGAAGACTCCAGACTGCTCTCTTTCAAGTGTCCAATGAGTGCTGGGGGTGTCAAGCTAGCTCCTCTTTCTTTACACCCTTTCAGCGATTAGGACAACTAAAACTGGCTCTCGGCCATGACGCTGCCAGTAGCAGTACTCCTCATTGGCGTAAACAATGCCTTTCTGATTAACATTTACTGCAATTCAGGCACTAGGATCATCCACTTTGAGGAACATCACCAATGGGCCTGTCTAGGCATAGGATATATCCAAACGTCATGGCCTCCTTCTGCAAAAACACAAACGTCCAGTCCCATCTTCCACGATATACTCTTCGCCCGGGTGGGATCATATCACTTTATGACTCCCTCCAAAGCCAACTCCTAGAATCGGGTTAGGTGGGAACTGATTCGGCCTCAACCTCGAAGGGGTTCACTCCCACTTATACTCAGTGTGGGGCAGTGCCGAGATTGCAAGTCAGGAAACGTTGAGCCCGGTAATAGTTCAAACAGTACCCAGTTTTATTGCTGATAAACACAGCAATGGCACAAGCTGCCGGAATCCAGGTCGCAGCTGGGTACACAGGATACAGTCCACGCATAAAGTAACCTGGTTCCTTCAGGTTATGAGCTTTCCGATGTAGGTCGCCCCGAGCTCCCAGCCCTCCTGCGCTAGACCGTGTTATCATAGCACACGGCCCCTGGAACTCTAGACCTCTCCTGTCTATATCTGCTGCTACTTCAGCTTAGGCAAAAACTGTCCACAGGGAACCCCACCCTGTCTCCTAACCAGGCTTTTAACCCTGTGTCTCCTTCCGGGGATCCTGCAAGACCCGGAGCAGAGGGAGTGGACCGTTCCTTTCTCTCACACCCTATACCGGGTTTAATATGTGACAGTGCACATTCTGGGGAGACATAGCGCCCCTCACATATGATCCCCCGCACTGTCTCACATCAGTCAACCCCATGTGACATCCGTTAAGCTCGAGAGTGATCTGTCTTATTCAGCATCAATGGTTGGTCTCTGTTGCCATTTGGAATCTGACAGCTCACCACCCCATCTGGCCGAGTCCCTGGATCAGCCATAGCTCTGCTTGGCTTCAAGTCACTCATCTAAGAATCAGTGGCCTCCATCTCCCTCTGTTACTAAGGCAAATATGGCCACTGCCCTGTCTCCCAAAGCAGTTTCCTTCTACCGGACTGTGGTTTAGGGTGGGACCTCTTCTGGTTGCCACACTACTTCACTCTTAACCAGTGGCATAACTAGACTTCGAAGGGCCCTGGTGCGAAATTTAAACCTGGGCCCGCTCCTGTGCGCCCACATTGGTCAGATGTATGGGCCTCATGTAACGTTCTAAATCCTATAAAGACTCACAAATTGACCCCTCTCTCCTTCATTATGTATTAATGTTTCTCATTGTGCTATATATGGTCCTTCTCCTGGAATATTCCCGGTATCCTGGTATACATGTTGCTCCATTATAGTATAATGCACCCTCATAGCCCTCCGTATAGTATAATGCAGCCTCATATCCTTCCACATAGAATAATGCAGCCTCATTGCCCTCCACATAGTATAATGCAGCCTCACAGCCCTCCATATAGTGTAATGCAGCCTCACAGCCATTCATATAGTATAATGCAGCCTCACAGTCCTCTATATAGTATAGTGCAGTGTCGATGCCCTCCATATAGTATAATACAGCCTCAAAACCAGTCATATAGCATAATTCCGCTTCACAGCACTTCATATAGAATAGTGCAGTCTCATAGCCCTCCATATAGTATAATGCAGCCTCATAGCCCTCCAGATAATATAATGCAGTGTCACAGCCCTCCATATAATAATACATTCTCATACCTCTCCATATAATATAATGCAGTGTCACTGCCCTTCATATATTATAATGCAGTGTCACAGCCCTCCATATTGTATAATGCAGTCTAATAGCCCTCTAGATAGTATACAACCTCCCCACAGAGACACACTCCCCCTGTACAACCTGCTCCACTTACACAGACACACTGCCCCCTGTACAACCTGCCCCACTCAAACAGACACCCCTTTTAGCTATATAAGCACACACACACTGCTCACTGTACAGCCCCCGACATACCCAGTCACACTGCCCCTGTACAGCCCCCCCAGACACACTGCCCCTGTACAGCCCCCCCAGTCACACTGCCCCTGTACAGTCCCCCCCAGACACACTACTCCTGTATAGCCCCCCCAGTCACACTGCCCCTGTACAGCCCCCCAGACACACTGCCACTGTACAACCCATCAGTCACACTGCTCCTGTACAACCCCCCCAGACACACTGCCCCTGTACAGCCCCCCTCAGACACACTGCTCCTGTACAGCCCCCCTCAGACACACTGCCATTGTACAGCCCCTACAGTCACACTGCCCCTGTACAGTCCTCACAGACAGACTGCCACTGTACAGTCCACCCAGTCACACTGCCCCGGTACAGCCCCCAGACACACTGCCACTGTACAGCCCCCCTGTCACACTGCCCCTGTACAGCCCCCTACTGACACATTGCCCCTGTACAGCTCCTCCCAGACAAACCACCCCTGTCCAGCCCCTCCCCAGACACACTGCCCCTGTACAGCCCCTCCCAGACACACTACCCCTGTCCAGCCCCTCCCCAGACACACTGCCCCTGTACAGCCCCTCCCAGACACACTTCCCTTTTTATAAACACACACACACACCCACACACACACGCACTCCCCCCTCTCCCTCTCCATCTCTAGAAGCTGTGGAGTCTCTTCGGCTCCTGAATGGAGCTTTCGCTCACTGGTCCTGCCGGCAGCTCTGTCCTGATTTTGATGAGGTCACATGACCTCACCCCTGTGCTGCACACAGCGGCCACAGGAGTTTTAAAGTTGCAGCGCCTGTCTGTCCTCCGGCAGCCGTGATCAGCCGCCAGGGGACCCGCAGGGCAGACTGCCTCGCAGTGACATGGATGTGCGTCCTCTGGGATGCACATTCATGTAAAGCAGGTGCAGGGGTCACAGGGATAGGTGGGTGCTGGGCCCCTGGACTTCGAGGCTTAAAGGGATCCTGTCACCTCCAGAATGCCTCCTAAGCTACCAAAACATGTCCCTGCAGCATCCTATCACTAATCTCACACTCCTTTTGTCTCCTAAAAGCATCCTGTGAAAGTGCATAAAAACATTTTAATACTTACTCATTAGTGATTATAATTAGCAGGGGCTATATTCTTTAGTCACCAGGGCGGGCTGTTTTGCAGGCTCCAGGATCCACCCTGTCTCTGTCTGTTCCTCTGCTTGTGCAGGTGTGGCGCCCTGCAACGAGTGCATCACAGGAAGGTTTTGCATCCCTGACTGAAGATGTAATATCTTCCGTCTCAGTGATGACAT
Source organism: Allobates femoralis (assembly GCA_033576535.1). Lineage (NCBI taxonomy): Eukaryota > Metazoa > Chordata > Amphibia > Anura > Aromobatidae > Allobates > Allobates femoralis. The sequence continues at coordinate 367,962,258 of JARQOC010000005.1, read as the reverse complement.
GGTTAAACCCAGAGCTCCATACACCTGGTGGGAGGAGTGAAAGCTGTAGTGTGTGGGGGAAGTTAGAGAAGTAGTGGAGAGTTGGAGTAAAGTAGGAGAAGAAGGAGCAGGGACCTGCACAGTGCCGTGCAGCCCTGAAACCAAACCTACTGACAGGGCACCATCAAGCCGTGATCCAGACCAGAATACGGGCAACCAGAGCGGGTCCAGGCGTACCCGTGCCCAACCTCACCGGACACCGGGACCGAGGCGAACAGATGTCTACCACTGTTCTGCAGAAACTGGAGTGAAGGGACCGCTTCTTAGGAGCGTCTCACTGCAGCCCCGATTCAGCCGTCTTGCCAGCAGGGTACCCACTATTGGGATACAGGACCTCACAGCCGTTCGTAATTCCGGTTAAAGAATCCACTAGAAGTTTCCCTAGTACCCTGAACTGGTACACTAAGGCAGGAAAGGCAACCAAATAGGACAGTTAGAAAAGGAGGAACACCGTGGAGCTCTGGACTAAGACCAGTCATCGCTGGGATCACCCGGTCCGTTACCTAAGACTGTGTACAGTGTACCACAACAACTGTTACAGTAAAGACCCGTTACAGAGGAACCTGGTGTCCATGCTTTTCTTCAGAACTGTTATTAACCCTGCACAGCAACTACTCAGCTGCCGTATTCCATCCAGTGCAGCTCCAGGCCCCGGGGACTCCTGCTCATCCTGTGTGGAGCATCCCATCTAGCTGCCGCATATCCCCCAGAGGCCCAAGCAGCGCCGGTGCGTTCACCGGACTCCCACAGGTGGCGTCACGACAAACAAGAATCATCCCAATCCTTTCATCCCTTTGATCTGACCACCGGGCCCCACAGCCTCAGGCGCGGAACTGTGACGAGGGAATCATCGCCCGAGACCTGAGAACCCGGCAACGGTGAGTCACAGGCTTTACCCTCCCCCCTCTCTATCACTCACAGAATGCAAATCATTAGTCCTGCCTTCAGTTCCACATCACAGCAGCACAGACAGAGAGAGGGTGGATCCTCGAGGCTGCAAAGCAGCCCGCCCTGGTGACTAAAGAATATAGCCCCTGATAATTATAATCACTAATGAGTGAGTATTAAAACGTTTTTATGCACTTTCACAGGATGCTTTTAGGAGACAAAAGAAGTGTGAGATTAGTGATAGGATGGTGCAGGGACATGTTTTTCTAGCTTATGAGGCGTTTTGGAGGTGACAGGATCCCTTTAAGCTCTTGCCTACCTCGCTCAATGCCACAATATCCCGCTGCAAATTCATTTAGTCTCTACTGGCTCCAGCCTAACTCATCCTGTAGGGATCCGTTCCTAGGAACAGTTAGGGCCACCTTTTAGACAATGTTCCTTTACCACTAGCACCATGTAGACCCTTTTATCCAAGTCTGTGTTGAAGCTCACCAAACCCATATAGAAAGGATCAGTCGCTTCCTGGTCACTATATTCAGTTCCCAGGATGACCCAGAGGGTCCTGGAGAATCCAATAAATGTACCAGAGGTTCTAGTGGTTTCATGTTTTTCTCCTTTCTCTGGGACTCTCCTGATAACTCTGCAATGTAAGCCCTTTTGTAGACCAGCTCCACCCCTAAGGAGTAGAAATAATTATTTTTAATAACTTTCACAAACTGAAGGAGATCAGGGAGCATTCTTTACCTTAAGTACTAGGTGACTAAATACACAAAATTAAACTTAAAACTCTTAGGCACAGACATAAAAAGAATGATTGGGCACACTGCAAAGCTTAATGATAGAATTTAAAGTCTTGCCAAGGCTTGAGATGAAAGTCAGCAGTCACTCCACAATTTTAGGTGCTCCCTTGCCAATGGCAAGATTAGGCTAGGGTCTGCCTATAGGCTGGCGGATCCGGCAGAAACTTAGACATTTTCTGCCTCAGCGCATAGCGTTACCAGTAGGTAACACTATGCGCTGCCTGACTATTGATCCCTATGGAAACCGGACGCTTACTGCAGCCGCCAACTCAACAGGATATGCACTTTTGCAGAGCACACAGGAAACGCTGTTTGCAGCATTTTCCTGTGCGCTCTGCAAAAGCGCATATCTTGGAGATCTTTGTGGAGCCGGCGGCTGCAGTAAGCGTCCGGTGCCATAGAGATCTATTGCCTGACAGCACATAGCGTTACCTGCTTGTAATGCTATTCGCTGAGGCAGGAAATTTCTAAGTTTCTGCCAGATCCATGAGGCTCAGGGCTAGACACAGGTCGGACCCTAGCCTTAGACGGTCACCTGAGCACAAATATGTGATTTGCATGCTTCTGGCCACATTCCAACTAAACGTGCCGGAGCTCACTTGAATAACTTGATCAAGACCTCACATGCCTAGTCAGCACATGACTGTATATATGTATGCCGCATATGACCCACCTAAAGGCCGTGGGGACTTGGTACCCAGGTGGTTACTGTAAGGGGATGTCACTGGTGGCCAGCCCGGGGTCGTGGCCCTGGTGGTCGCTAAAAAGGGTTGGGGAATATAAACAAAAGAAAAAGAATGAAGTCTTGTAACACCACCTACGGTGACCGGTGAAGGCACCAGCGCTGCTGCAGACCTCCGGGGATGATGGACAGTCAGCCAGATTACAACGCTCCCCATAGGTGGAGCGAGGGGTCCCTGGGGCAGTGATGCGGTGATGGGGAATTAGCACAGGGAGGTGGCTCGTCAGCCAGGCTGATGCTACAGTCCTTGGGCTGGACAGGAACAGGGCTGAAATGACTGACACACACGCTAGGAGTTGTTTCCGTACCTTTACTGATGTTATGGCAGGCACTGTCCAGGGTTCACTCCAGGTGGTCGGGCAGCACTTCAGGATTTCCACAGTGAGTGACTTGTAGGCCTCCTTGTCTCTTTCCCCTTGGTGAAGCCCCTGACCCGTGTAGAATTAGGCCTGGCCTCCTCTGTGTCTCTCTCTCACCCGTATTGTAGTGTTGAGAACCTTTTGGTGGCTACCGCTATTACTTCTCCTGTGGCTCCTGGCTCTCAGGTTGGTTGCACTACAGGTGTCCGGGAGACTGGAGTCTCCTTGGTGAACCAGTGGGCTTGATGCTCTCCTGCAGACTTGAACTCCGGTGTCTGGGTTGCTTCCTGGGGGGAATCGGTATGGCTCCTCTGCCCCCAATCTTCTCTTTAACTTGACTTTTGCCTTGCCTACGGCCCTCACTCTCGGGCCCTCACACTAGCTAGACTGTTCTCTGGTACGGGCCTAATGCAGCACCGTTCACCAGATGGTCTTCACAGTACTACACCGTACTGCACGGACTAACTAACTCCTCGCCTAGCACTGGTATTTATAGGGGATCTTGCTTAAGGGCAGCAAGTGGAGCTCCCCCCTAAGGGTCTGGGTGGAAGGTGTTGTGTGTGTAAGGGTACCTGTTGGGGAAATCCCTCCATGCCTTAGTTGGTTCTGTGGCTACCTGTGAGGGCAGGGTGCCACACATACTTGCAGTTTCATGACCTTCCACTTCTCACCGCTGGCACCAGAGAATCCTGACAGGGTGGAGTGTGCACAGTGTAAGAATTCAGAAGTCTGCAGTCACAGAGTAACTATTGACTTATCACTAAAGGTACCTTTACACGCCGATACAGGATGGTGGAAACAACCGGGTGCTTCACGTGCACGAGCATGCACAAACGGTTGAAAACGGTACCCGCACCACCTTTACACGCCGCAACAAGGTGCGCTACGGTAGGTTACATCTATCTCTGGATACACCGCCGGGTGCCACAAGTTACCTTCTGTAGCTCATCTTACCTCATTTACACGCCGCTATAACAAGGTAATATGGGCGGAACAAAGGCAGCAGGGACAACACATAGGCGTGCCACAATTGTGGATTACGATAATTCCGTACGCTGATAGGACAAAGCAATAACATCATGAGTGGGCAGCCAGCGCAGGAGGCTGACTAATACATGACGCTCGAGCAATTGTGTAGTGTGACTGGTCATCTCCTTAAATATGCCGCCCTATGCAGCGACTACCAATCGTAACGCAGGAGCTTCCTCCAATGATCGCTGAAGGGGGGTGGTTTCCCGGACCCTGTGTCACGCCCAAGGTAGATAGCAAGGTGTCGGAACAACCCTCCTGTTCCTTATTTACACGCCGATACAGGCTGTAACCATCGCCTTGAAATCAACCTGTTTTTGAGCTCTGCTCTGAAACAGGTGCCTCAAGTGACGGGTGGCAACAACCGTCTTTACACGCCGCGACCGCGGGTTGATTTGGCGGTGCAAGATACATTTCTCTCATCTACCCGGTTGTTTCCACCATCCTGTAGCAGCGTGTAAAGGTACCTTAACTTGGGACAACCCTTTTAATGCTCCTAATATAAATAAAAACATATGAACCCTTAACTTGTCAGATGTCACAACACATTGTTAGCATAAGCAAAACAAATGACAACACTGGTGCTCAAGAAGCAGAGAATGAAAATTCCAAGGAAGTGATATCCAGGAGAGGATGGGGACTAGACCTGTGTGAAGCTGCAAGTAGGCAGGAGGCCCCGTGTGATAGCCGCACTATATATCAGTAAGAAAATAAAGAAAGAAAGCTACTGTTCTACCACAATAAAAAGTCACATCACTGCAAATAATAGAAATTAATGAAAAATGAAGCCCAATACTGACCAGGACTGACAATAAAATCGATAACTTGATTAAGAGGACGGAAGACTCCAGAAGGTGTTGGAAAAGGTGAAGATGAAGGGTGCCCTTGATAAATGTAAATGTACATAAAAATATATAATTATATAAATACACTGAAAACACAGCATCAAAACCCTCATGTGTACAGGAATACATCACAAGAACCATCAGTACATACAGTAGTACATCAATTGTAGTGTAAGGTCAGCCCCATATATGATGCATGAACCTACAACTCCATGTATGTCCTCAAGGCTGCGTTCACACGTTTCATGTTTTGTACATTTATGCAGCGCTTTTTTGCACTTGCGTAAATGCAGTGATATGCAACGCTGGAAAGGCATCTCAGCAAAAGCTATGACTTTTGCCGAAATGCATTCACACGATGCGTATTTCGGCGTCGTTTTGCAGATGCACTTTTACTGCAAAGACCGTCCGCAAAAAGAATGAACATGTCAATTCTTTGCACATTTTTATGTGCACTTTTCTCATAGGCCACATTATAAAATGGGCTCGGGAAAAGCGCAGGTAAAAATGTGCGGCATCTGAATGCAAAATGCGTCAAAAAGCGCGCAACTGCATAAGTACGTGCTAAATATGCTACATGTGAATGTAGCTTAACAATGGTAAGAAAATACAGGGAGTTTTTGTTATTGATGAGACATAGTCAATATCACAAATAACCATTTACATCTGGGTATCCTATTGATGCCCTTGTCTTTGACTGGGGTTGTTCTCTTTCTTTTTTTCATTTTGTCCAAATGCCATGATGACTTATCACATTCTCAGTTCGTCTCTACAGACTTCCATCTCCTCTGCTCTACTACAGCACATTCTGGCTCAATACCCTTAAAAATAGTAGAATGCATTTAATGCTCCTGAATAAAAATATCTGCACTTCACGGCGCTCCTAAATAAATAATTTCTTTTCACTGTGTTCCCTGTAAAAATATGCAAAAGACAAAAAGAGAGAAGGGGGTGCAATGGTGCAATATCGCCTTAATCAATGTTTGCTTATGGACCTAATGCTACTAACCTCCTAGTGTTGTGCGGTCCATGCACAACACTGGTGTGTGTATAAACAATTATAGAGGTTTCCCCCTTACGCCAGACGAGCTGCAGTCGGTGGTGGAGAGATGTCTCCTGCTCAGCGGCCTCCGGAACCCGCTGACCACCGATGTCCCCGCTCACTTCCTCGTGTTAGACAGGCCCTGTAAAAATATGACACACACACTTTTCTTCTAATGGTACTGGCTCTTCACACTGCCCCCTCTTTACACTGTCTTCTACACTGTGTCCTGTTTCCCTATACTGTCCAGTTTTTATACTATGCCCTCTCCTCGCACACCCTCTTCTTGCCATACTGTCTCATCCTTGTTGTGCCCTCACTCTGTCCCCCCATATAGACCCCCTCCCCCCACCCCCACACTACCCAGTCTCTATTCTGTGCCACCTCATATTTTTTATCCGATACTATTTCCTATCTCCATACTCATCCCCCTTCGCACCCCATACTGTGTCCACAGCCCTTCCTTTAACTACCCATACCTGTGTCTGCACCCATTCCACCTTTTCACTCCCCACACTACCCACACCTATCCTGCCTTCACTTCTCATACTTAAGGGTTGTCACACGCATCAATATCGCTGTCAATATCGCTGCTGCACGTGCCGTTGCAGCGATATTGACGCGTGTGACAGGGCACATCGACAAGCGATAAATTGCTGGTTGATGGTTGCCAGGTCTTCGGACTGGACCGTAAACCTGGCGATGGTCGCCCGGTGTACACGCAGCATCGTACCCGCTGTGTACCTTGGATACCAGCCTGTGAGCAGAGAAGGCTGGTAACCAAGATATACATTGGTATCTAGGCAGCGGCGCGCTGCCTAGTTACCCACAGTTTACCATGGATACCAGCCTGCAGACATTGTGGAAACGATATTTAAATCATTTCCACGGTGTCGCTGGTCCACTGATCGCTGGTGAGTCTGCCTGTGTGACAGCTCACCAGCGATCAGCCATCAATGTCGCCAGAGATCAGATCGCTGACGACATTGACGTGTGTGACGCTGGCTTTAGTCCACACTCATCCCTCTCTCACTCTTTATATTGTTTTACATAACCAACAGAGCAGATCTGCACAATAGGTTTAAAGTGCCGCTTATGCAGGAGTGAGGAGTATGTGCTTCTTTTCCTACAGTGGTGCTCAAACCTCTTGCAGGAGACTTTCATGAATCAATAATTCAGAGAGAAAAAAAAATGAGGGGGTACTCACCATAAGTAAAAACTTCACCTTTATTACTTCATCTTTAACATTTTAAAATGTTATAACAAGGTGTGCAGGGAGGTGCGGGGGCAAATTGTGGACAACGATTGTTTTGAGCGTATAGCTCTTCAACAGGACCATGCTCTGAGGTGTGGAATTTCCTCACTCAAAGCACGGACCCGATGAAGCACTGTAAGGGCGAAATAGCTCCAGTGTACAGCTTGCAAAATGCATGACTGTCTTTTCTTAATATGGGTTTTGATTCGAATAAAGAAAATTAAATTCATTAAAAATATTTTAAACATATATAACATAAAAACCTAACTTTACTCCTTCTGACAGTGATTTTCTGATTTTACATATTTTCTTCTAACTCTTCATAAAAGAGCCATAGCTTTCTTTTTTTTTTTTTGTCATATGAGGGCTCGCTTTTTTTCAAAACCAGTAGTAGTTTTCAATGACATCGTTTATTTTACCATACAATACACTGGAATTATTTTTAATGCAGAGAAAGAGAGGTGTTCTGATTTTGTTATCTTAAAAAACAATTATTTCTTATTTACTTATTTTTTTTTCCTCTCAGGGAACCTTAACCTGTGATGTTTTTCTATATTCTGCAATACCATAATAATTAAGTAGCTAGTTAAAAATCATGGTCTCCTATGAATTTTATTATGTGGCTAAACTTCACAATAAGAATATGATGCCAATGGGGGCCTTCAGAAGCCCTAGCTTCCACGGTAATCCATTGGTACCCAAATATAATAATGGATCAATGGAAGCTGGTGTGCATACACCAGCAACTTCTCCATTGAAATATCACTGTCAGAAATTGATAATAGCATCTAAATAAGTAACAGCAACAATTAGAACTCCATCCATGGTGGTTAGCGATAGATATCAATTGCATAATCTCTTATCAACATATAACGTACTGCTACATCATATGCCAGCTCTGTGACTTTGAGGCTTGATTAGGAGCTGAGCCCGCATCTTTCTTGGCAGATGATCGCTGTGATAATCCTCCTTCACCTGCCTTTAACAACCAGATGTGGGGCACCACTTGCGGCTGTTAACCTGTTAATATTAGCTGTCAATCTCTAATAGAGGTATTTACAGCACGTCGGCAGGAAGTGCATCATTTAATGCGCCCATTGATGACCCCATAATGATCGCGGGGCACTGATAGGTTGTCATGACTGCCATGGTTGGCTGAAGCCCCCTTACTTGTCAAGATGGTACTCCTGTGAACACCAGCTTCTGGCTGGCATTCATAGGAGATCGCGATTTCTGCTATATAAAGAAGTACTATGTTGGTATTGCTGTGTATAATACAAGCGATCAGATGATTGCAGTTTCATATCCCTTAAAGGGAATCTTTCATCCCCCCAGGGCCTATTAAGCTAAAAGAGCCACCTTCAGCAGTGCCTATGCTGCATTTTGTGAAGGTGGCTCTTATTATCCTACCCCCCAGGGACAACGAAATAAACACTTTATTAGATATTAGTTTAGGTCCAAGAGGTATGCTATCCTCCCTGGACCTAAACGCTTTGATGATATTACCCCTCCTCCTGTGTGGTCTGGATCCCTCCTCCTCTTAAAATTCTGAGCGGTGGCGTCGGTGCCTGTACCTTCTCTCAGCTCTCGGGCATCTTCATGAGCTCTGCCCGTGAGCTGAGGTCACATGATATTACGCAGCATACAGCATACCACACCACAGGGCAGGATCTGGTGCTGCCTAACATCTTGCACCTCAGCACTTAGGCAGAACTCATGGAGATGCCTGAGAGCTGAGAGAATGTGCAGGCGCTTTCCAAAGTTAGAGAGGAGGAGGGACCCGGACCACACAGGAGGAAGGGTGATATATCAGCAAGGGGTTTAGGTCCTGGAAGGAGAGTATACCTTCCGGACCTAAACTAATATCTAATTTGTTTATTTCAGTGTCCCTGGGGGATAGGATAATAAGAACCACCTTCACTAAATGCAGCATAGGCACTGCTGAAGGTGGCTCTTTTAGCTTAATAGGCCCTGGGGGGTGACAGGTTCCCTTTAAGGCGACAAACAAATACAGTGAAAAGTTTTTAAAAAATATGTTTTTAAAAATTCAGGAATGAAAAAGAAAAAAAATATACATATGCGGTATTGTTACATCCAGAACAGTTCAATCTATCAAATTTAAATGAACCCAATTGTTAAAAGGTGTAATGAGTAAAAAAAAAATCAAAATGCTAGATTGACAGTTGCCACAACATTCCAATAAATTGCATTGAGACAATAAAAACATCATATTTATTTCAAAACTATCAATAAAAATGGCAGTTCAGGGTGCAAAAAAAAACAGCCCTCACACAGCCCCATTGACTAAAAATTGAAAACGTTATGGGTCTCATAAAATGGAGGCAAATGCAACATGATCTTTTTTTTAACACAACTTTTTTCTACTACCACTTGTGTATATAGATATCCGAGAAAATCTGCAGCATCAGCACAACACTTCTAATTTCCCATACCCTTTGCATAGAAAAGCTGTAAAGCGGAATTGTCAAAAATACACCAAAAAAGTGGGAAAATCACAGCAAATAATGTGGGAAATCCGCAGCATCAGCACATAGCCTAAAATTCACATGCCAGGTCCCTGCTCAAAAACGGCACTCCTTCCCTTCCGAGCCTGGTCGTGCTCTAAAAAATTGTTTTCCACCACATATGGAGTATAGCAGGAGAAATTGCCCAACATATTTTGCAGTCCGTTTTATCATGGTGCCTGTGTGAAAACGTGGCATGACACCCACAAACTAATCCATCAAAATCCTTAATATCACTCCATCCATTCAGAGCCCTGCTATGCATCCAAGCAGTGGTTTTACACCACATATGAGCTATCAGCATACTCAGTACAAATTGCCCAACACATTTTAGGATCAATTTTATCCTGTAGCTCTTTGAAAACGAAAAAAAAAATGAGGCTAAAAGAATATTTTTGTGGAAAAAAAAATTCCTTTTCATGGCTCAATGTATGAAGCACCTGGGGGTTCAAAGTTTTCACTATGCAGCTAGATAGGTTTCTTGGGTGCTCTAGTTTCCAAAATGGGGTCATTTGAAGGGGAGCTCCACTGTTTAGGCACATCAGTTTCTCTCCAAACACAACATGGTGTCTGCTAATGATCGCAGCTAATTTTCTGGTTGAATCATCAAATGTCACTCCTTCCCTTCTGAGCTCTGCCATGCACCCAAACAGTGTTTTTCAGCCAAATATGAGGTACTCAGTACAAATTGCCCAACAAATTTTAAGATCCATTTTATCCTGTTGCCCTTGTGAAAATGAAAAACAAAATGAGGCTGAAAGATTATTTTTGTGGGAAAAAAAATACTTCACTGCATGAAGCACCTGGGGGTTCTAATGGTGGGTTTACACACACCAATTTATCTGTTTAATCTCTGAACCAATCTCTGGTTGCAGTGAAATCATGGATACATTGCTCCATTTTGTGGCTGTGTACAACATGGAGCAATGTATCCATGATTTCACTGCAACCAGAGATTGGTTCAGAGATTGAACAGATAAATTGGTGTGTGTAAACCCACCTTAAGTGTTCAGCACACATCTAGATAATTTCCTCAAGTGGTCTAATTTTCAAAGTAGGGTCACTTGTGGAGAGTTTCCACTGTTTAGGCACATCATGGGCTCCCCAAACGCAATATAGTGTCGGCTAACGATTCCATCTAATTTTCTACTTGAAACGTCAAATGTCGCTCCTTCCCTTTCGAGCCCTGCTGTGTGCCCAAACTGTGTTTTTTTACCACATGTGGGATATTGGTGTATTTGTGAGCAATTGCATAATACATTTTAGGGTCCATTTTCTACTGTTACCCTTGTGAAAATGCAATATTTGAGGCTAAAATAACATTTTGTTGGAAAAAGTAAAATGTTCATTTTTTTTTCTACCACATTGCTTTAGTTCCTGTGAAGCACCTGAAGGATTAATAATCTTGAATGAGGTTTTGAGTAGCTTGAAGGGTGCAGTTTTTTTAATGGTGTCACTGGTAGGTGTTTTCTGTCATTCAGGACCCTCAAAGTCACTTCAAATGTGATGTGGTCCCTAAAAAAAGTGGCTTTGTAAATTTTGTTGGAAAAATGAGAAATTGATGATGAACTTTGGACCCTTCTAACTTCCTAACAGAAAAAGTTTTGTTCCAAAATTGTGCTGATGTAAAGTAGACATGTGGGAAATGTTATTTATTAATGATTGTGTGACATTACTCTCCAATTTAACAGTAGAAAAATTAAAAATGTGAAAATTGCTAAATTTTCACCAAATTTTCATTTTTTTAACAAATAAAAGCAAAAAATATCATTCTAAATTTACCACTATCATGAGGTTCAATATGTAATGAAAAAACAGTCTAAAGGCCCTGTGACATGGCACGACATCGTTAATGATATCGCTTAAACATCACGGATTTGGAGTTGTTCAAGCGTCATCGTTATGACCTCGTTGCATGCGACTCTGCAAAGTTGTAATGATAAATCGTTGGATCCTTGATCACAGGTTTAAGGACATGTTTTCAAATCACATGATTAACGATCAGTCAACCTGGTATATCGTTGTGTTTAACACCGCGATAACGATGTCGTTTACGACTTCGCCCATTCACAGCAATGAGCAGGTATCGTTCGCTGGGTTATGCGAATGATAGCTGCTTGCCAAATCGTTGGTGCGTCGTCCAAGATATCTAGACGTGTGACATCTCACCAACAGTATCAAAACGATGTCTAAAACGACCGCGCGCCCACGAGATTGTTGCCGAGATAGTTCCAACGTCGTGCCGTGTAACGGGTTTTTAAGAATCACTGGGATCTGTTGAAGTGTTCCAGAATTAACCTCATAAAGTGACACTGGTCAGAATTGCAAGAAATGACGTGGCCATTAGGGTCAAAAGAGGCTTGGGGGTGAAGGGGTGACAGGGTTGCCTGAAGCTGGATGCAATAGTGTGGTGGGAGTGCGTGATGGGGAAATTTTGTGAACCGCTGGATGTAAGTATACTACTTCAGTGTGATTTCTCTGGAGACATTTTGGGTGTTTTTCTACCAGTAATGGGTGTCAGGACTGTGGTAAGGAGGTGGGGAGGGATCTGGTTGTCAGTACTCCTAGGCTCTGAATGTGGCTCATGAACCCCTCTAGAAGTTAAATCTAGATCTCAAGGTAAGAAAAGTTAAGGACCACTGCTCTAGTCCATCTGACAGGGAATCTGTCATTTCTCCTTCAGTAGAGCTAAAACTAACTTACAATGTTTGGATCTTCACTTTAAATGCTTTAATATAGTTCTAGGTGTAGATGTCTTATTGTGGCGCCCCTGCGACCAGGGTGGCCACAGGTAGAAACTGCAGCCAGGTAGGAGGGTAGACAGTTTGTATAGCAAACACCTCAAATCACATATCCACTGACATAGTGACCTAACCCGGAGCCTGGGACTCTGGGCAGGCAAGTAGTAGTAGGGCTAGATATGAGTGGGTGAAGCGTAGTCATGGTAACGGAAAAGTATAAAAGGGAGAAACAGGAAGCAGTTAGCCAGTAGGCGGGTGCCGAGCAGCCAAGAACGGACCAGTACCATCAGGTCCAGGGAAGACGTGAGGGCTAGCAGTTAACTTACAGAAGAGCCTCTCCTGATATTACTGGGAAGTTACACGGGTAGAGAAGGACCCGGTGATCCCTTGTGAAATAGGGATACCTAAGGTTAGGCTAAACCAGAGTGTCAGCTCTGAGGGGGACTCAAGATTGAAACCAGCTCACCAGACAAACTGACGGGGGACACAGATTCCAGGTCTGTGTTCCCACTACAGGGTTGGGGGCACAGCAGCAACTAAGAGGACCCGGCTTACCGCCCATAGACTTAGGGGGAAGCTACTATTGGGGACCGAGCTGCCACTCCGCAATCCACCTGAAGGGAAAGACAGAGAATCAGCCTGAATGTGACGACCGTCCGCTGTAAGGCTGAGCTGCTGGTAAGGCAGCACCCCGAGAAACCCCGAGACCCTTAACCCCTATACAGGGATCTGGAATTATAGCGGAGCCCAGGGGGTAGCTGCCTATGAGAGCAGCAGAGCAGGGAGGTCGTCTAGGAAGGGAAAAATCAGGAAGCGAAGAACGTAGTCAGGAGTCCGAGTCAAAACCGAGAGGGCAGCGAAGGTACAAAATCGTCAGGCGGTACAGAGTCGAAAATCCAGGCAAAGGTCAGAGTCAAAACCGAGAGGGCAGCAAAGGTACAAAATCGTCAGGCGGTACAGAGTCGAAAATCCAGGCAAAGGTCAGAGTCAAAACCGAGAGGGCAGCAAAGGTACAAAATCGTCAGGCGGTACAGAGTCAAAAATCCAGGCAAAGGTCAGAGTCAAAACCAAACACACACTATCACTGGGGAACCAAAACTATATCTGGCAGCCTGCAAGACAGGCTCCAATGTATTTGAAGGGCGCGGTTACCTCCCATAGGCTGGAGCTCACAGCCTGATGACCTCATCCGAACCGCCCCTAGAGCCAGGCCAGATGGAGATGCACGACTGGCTCCACCCATCCCACCTCTGACAGAAGAACGCAGGCTGCGCCTAACGGACACCTCTGCAGGGCCCGCTCTTCTGCGACCAACACCACCCAGAGGGGAAACACAGCGGCGCTCAGCGACAGAGGCAGACGTCGCTGGAGCAGGTCCATATGAGGACAAGGCCTTCCTATCACCAGCACCACCAGACGAAGGAATCCGGCTCCTCCCAGCGGCCGAGGCAGGAACACCGGCCACCGAGTCCGATGGCGATGTGACACTGAAAGGACACATAGTTGGAGTGAGGAGTCTAAGAGTGACAACCTGGCTGCAGTGGGTTCAAGTGTACCAGAGTCAACTGAGTAAAGCTGTAAAGAACTGTATTGTACCGTGCACTGTTTGACGGAAGAATTGGAGAAGTAAACCCGGGTGAACCCTGCTTCGGTGTCTGTGTCTGATTTCAGGTATAAAGAACTGTCAGTCCTCCATTTGACCCTGTCAGGAGTCATCACCACAATCATCCCCTGTTACTGCAACACCTACAATAACCATCACAGACTTTAATCAACACTGCCCCGGGAAACCAGGCTCTACATGCGGGGAGCCGTTCCATCTAAAGCTGCCAAACATCATCCCCTGAGGTTCTGCAGCAGCGGTGGTCCCATTACTGACCACAACCCGTGGGTGGCGTCACGACAAACCTAATCCCCTGTAAATACACCCCATTTTATGGTGAGAACCCGGGACATGGTCTGGACCAGGACCGCTGTGACATCCCCAGCAGTAACCCGGTCTGGCACCGAGTACCCAGTCCCAGTGGGCTCCACAAATTGGCGTCACGAACAGGATCTACCGTGCCCAGTACCGGGCAGTGTGTGCCTTGATTAGTGACTGTTTTGAATCTGCCACCATTGCTGGGCGCGCGGTAAGCTGAATTTTAACTGTACCACAGAGACTGTAAATTTAAAAATCCGCCATTACAGAGCGCGCGGCGTGCGGGAAGAAAAACTGCTCACCGCTCTGACGTCATCGGGTGGAAAGAGAGAGTCCCTGTCGCGCTGCGGAATCCTAGATGGATTCAGTCCAAAGGAAAGCAAAGGCCCACCCTGGCTCTTCTTAACTCTGGGGAGCCAGCCATCAATCCTAGAAAGGAACTTCCGTCTCAAGTTGCAATAGCCAGGGGGAATATGGCGAGAGAGGAAGTCGTCACCCTGGAAAGGCGGGACAGGAAACCGGATGTGGAACAGTCGCCATTACTGCATACCCAGACGGAAGAGAAGGACGTTGAGGAGAGTGCTGCAGAAGAAAGACCCCCCAATTGGTCCCGGAGGGCCCACTAAGTGAGTGTGTGGAGGAACCCGGCCAGGGAGAAACCTTGGGTGACTACGGCAGCATGGCGGAAGGCGGTAGAGAGCGTCCGGAGATTCAAGACACCCGGAGGGGTGTAATGCGGCTGCTGCCTCTGCAGATGACCCGGGCCCAAATAGAGCAGAGGACCCAGATACAAATAGACATTTGCCAGAATCTGCAGTCGATGTCTGTGCAACCCGGCTGGGTTAGCACCTCCAACAGTTGTCCCCGGAGTACTACCTGAGTAGCCGACCCCCTAGGAGCTTTGATGGACAGCGATTTGCAGTTGCCAGAGCCTCTGATTCCCGTGCCTACATCTACAGAGGTGAGAGAGGAACAGCTCCGCTGTTGGTTTGAGAGGAGTGAAGCCAGCGATGACCTTATGGGTTTCCTTGAGGACCCTGACAGCCCAGCAGGGCCTCCGTAGCTTATTACCCGGGAGGAATACTTGCGACGCTGTATTCGCAAGTGGGAGAAGGAGGAGATAGAGCGACAGGTGAAGAGACAAGAAATGATTGCTCGTACAAAATATTCAAAAACTGTAGCTCCCCGAGATACCAGTATTAACAAATCTCAGAGACATGAAGTCAAGAAAGTTAAAGTTAAGTCAGTATGGGGTTATGCCTTCGCTCGGGAACTGGGAGCAAGCAGAGACGTCTTAATTAAAGAAGTGATGTGGACGCACACCTTCCAGAGAAGCACCCGGACAGGGAAGTGCAAGTTGGAGAATGGGTTTCCTACATTGTGGTGGAGGGAGAAAGAGGCCCATATGGTATAAATGCGAAAAGGCTATTACTAGGAGCTCAGGAAGACAGCGAACCGCCAGGATTAGAGGATCCAGTTGATTACCTGGATCCTACAGAAATGACAGAAGACGTCATAGAGGAGGTTACACCAACCAAAGTACACGTGGCAACGCAGACCAGCTATAGCCATTTGCTATCCAGTGCTCTGGAATCCGTAGAACTGTTCCCGACCCGGAGAGCTTCACAAGTCGTACCATGGAAGGTAGAGAAGAAGAGCAAGGAGTGAAAATCTGGATTGCTACTAGCAAGGACAGTAAGTGTGAATGTGACGTGATCCTTGTTTGCCCCATCCCATTCCTGAATGAATGTTAGCCTTTTCCCCTGTTCGTCTTATATGTGTCATGGACAATTGATGTCATGAACATGATATGGCATAAACTTTCTTGTACATAGTTGAGCACTTGGTGTGCTCCCTATTGGTTTTAAGACCAAAGAGTGCACTTATGAGACTGTGCATAGAACTTGAACTGAACTGCGGAGTGCCTTTTTTAAAAAATTTTTTGCACTTTTTGAAAACCTTTTGCACTTTTGAAGCACTTGTGCCACGTTTTACACTTTTTGAGATTTTTGCCACCTTTTTTAAGAAGACTTTTTAACCTTTTAGAAGAGTAATATATGTTACCGTATTTATTTTAATGCAACATTTAAAGAACCCGTACCTTCGTAATAGGAAGAAACAAATATGCTTAATGTTTAATGTTAATGTTTTGCAAGATAAAAATGTTTTTCAGGGGGATCCATGCCGGACGGCGTGAGGACACGCCGGTTTAACTCTGGGGGAATGTGGCGCCCCTGCAACCAGGGAGGCCACAGGTAGAAACTGCAGCCAGGTAGGAGGGTAGACAGTTTGTATAGCAAACACCTCAAATCACATACCCACTGACATAGGGACCTAACCCGGAGCCTGGGACTTTAGGCAGGCAAGGGGTAGTAGGGCTAGATATGAGTGGGTGAAGCGTAGTCATGGTAACGGACGAGTATAAAAGGGAGAAACAGGAAGCAGTTAGCCAGTAGGCGGGTGCCGAGCAGCCAAGACCGGACCAGTACCATCGGGTCCAGGGAAGACGTGAGGGCTAGCAGTTAACTTACAGAAGAGCCTCTCCTGATATTACTGGGAAGTTACACGGGTAGAGAAGGACCCGGTGATCCCTTGTGAAACAGGGATACCTAAGGTTAGGCTAAACCAGAGTGTCAGCTCTGAGGGGGACTGAAGATTGAAACCAGCTCACCAGACAAACTGACAAGGGACACAGATTCCAGGTCTGTGTTCCCACTACAGGGTTGGGGGCACAGCAGCAACTAAGAGGACCCGGCTTACCGCCTATAGACTTAGGGGGAAGCTACTATTGGGGACCGAGCTGCCGCTCCGCAATCCACCTGAAGGGAAAGACAGAGAATCAGCCTGAAAGGACACATAGTTGGAGTGAGGAGTCTAAAAGTGACAACCTGGCTGCAGTGGGTTCAAGTGTACCAGAGTCAACTGAGTAAAGCTGTAAAGAACTGTATTGTACCGTGCACTGTTTGACGGAAGAATTGGAGAAGTAAACCCGGGTGAACCCTGCTTCGGTGTCTGTGTCTGATTTCAGGTATAAAGAACTGTCAGTCCTCCATTTGACCCTGTCAGGAGTCATCTCCACAATCATCCCCTGTTCCTGCAACACCTACAATAACTATCACAGACTTTAATCAACACTGCCCCGGGGAATCAGGCTCTACCTGCGAGGAGCTGTTCCATCTAAAGCTGCCAAACATCATCCCCGGAGGTTCTGCAGCAGCGGTGGTCCCATTACTGACCACAACCCATGGGTGGCGTCACGACAAACCTAATCCCCTGTTATACACCCCATTTTATGGTGAGAACCCGGGACACGGTCCGGACACGGTCCGGACCAGGACCGCTGTGACATCCCCAGCAGTAACCCGATCCGGCACCGAGTACCCCGTCCCAGTGTGCTCCACATTATAATAATCTTAATATATTTGTATACTTCATCTGCTTAATAGTCGTCAGTCTCGTATAAACAAACTTCTCTTGGGTTTCCAATAATTGCTTATTTTAATTTACTAATATTTTCTTGACTCTGTAATTCATCTCTTTGAATTCCTCTGTATGTGCTATTTTTTGAATCCTATAGCTTACATTTCATCTGTAATCTCTATAAATATTTTCTTTTTTTGTGTTATTATGAGAGATATTATCTCCAAAAAAGCATTTAGACAAAGTTTTGTTTCATTTACTGTATTTAGATTTTTGAGGCTTAGACCTCATGGAATTATTTTTTAATATTTCAATATCAACAATTTCCCAAAGCTTGATTTTGAATTTTTTATATCATATTTTTAATGTGTAAGTTTTCATATGATATCCTTTTACCAATGAGAACTTTCAGTGTTGCTCAGGCAAATGGGTATGTGCTGTATATATAAAAACTTACCATCAATATGTGCTGTATATATAAATAGACTTTGATAGATGATAAATATGGCTATAAGATACACTATTCCATAACGTGTCAGAGGTTTTACATGCCGACATGATGTTTTTCATTGTGATATTAAGAAGAATATTAACCATTAGTATAGATAAGGTGAAGTGTTGGTATACTGTTAATTTCATGGATCAAGCTTTAACTAAAGTGACAAACCACCTGAAAATGTAAATAATTGTGGATGTGGTAATACATTTTTATGACAGTTTTTTATCTAAAACTAAAAATCTTCTCATGTTTCTCGTGTTTTTCTCAATTTAGTTTGCAGATTCTTTTAACTTCAATCCTCATAAGTGGCTCCTGGTCAACTTTGACTGCTCAGCATTTTGGTAAGTAACAATAAGGTAATAGGTAAGAATGTAATATCTCAAAGACAAATATGTATTAAAAGGTGCATGTCTTCAAAAAGAAATAGAACTGTGTGACTGAGCAAACGTACATTAAGGCCACTAATTTGTTCCTAATTAACATTGGTTTTAGATAAACCAGTCTATATATACACTTACAGATTGACTAAATCTATTTTTCCTAAATTGGTAAATACCAGGTAAGAAGAAATGCAATTATAGAACAACTTTGGAGTTATTCTAGATGTAATTTTTCAGCCTCTGTAATTTATTTTTGCTCAAATCAGGCTTAAAGCATCACTACATCTTTTTATTTCACAGCTTGAGTGGTGCTTTAAATCTTAGTCCTCTGTCCTCGGTCTTATACTCACACTCTGGCATCTTCATCTGTTATCGGCACCACTCCATTGGTTTTCAGCAGTTCGTGACCTGACAGCAGCTCCAGTGTTTGTTACATCCATAAGAGTCTGTGTGGCACCCTGGCACCCTGGTCGGGGCACCACAGAACTCTTAGGATGCAAATGGAGTGTACACAGCAAGCAAATCTCATTACTAAAACACCTTTTACACCCCTTTTCACCCCAGGCCTCTAGGGGGAGCTCCACTGGTTACCTTAAGCCAGTTCCCCCTATAAATACGGGTCCTGGAGGGAGAAACAGTGGCGTGTGCAGTCACTTTAGTACTGTGAACAGCTAGGAGAGCTGACCTGGTACTGGAGCCACACTAGGCCCATACCAGCACACCCAAGAAAGTGAGAGACTCTCGCAACAGGGGTCATAGGAACAGGAGGCAAATACTCCACAGGGACAGAGGAGTTACCTTAACTCGCCCTAACAATCCGGTCACTGGGTCCGAGCTGCAGGAGCCACAGCGCAGGCTGCAGAGAAACCAGCATCCTAACAAGGGAGTTTAGGTCCCTGGACACCTGAAGCACAAATGAGAGCCCGGGGAAAAGGAACTTCGAAGCTTGCAACCCTTTATAGTGCCCTCAGTGCAGCCAAACTCAGATGAAACACGTTCCACCAGAACGTGCAACCCAGGTCCGGTAGGATTTTATATCCACTAGACCCTGTAAAACTGTGTTCACACGGAAGCCTACACACTGCTTGCTGTGGAATCTCCAGGAGTGTCTACTTCATCACCCGATCGAGTGTACCTGTTGTCACCAGTAAAGGTATAGAAAAGACTTTATGTGTCCGTGCATCATTCCTGGGTTAACACTTAGAACTACCCGACCTGCCGTATTCCACCCAGTGCAGCTCCTGGCCCCGGGGACTCCTGCTCATCCTGTGAGGAGCATCTTATCAAGCTGCCACACATCCCCCGGAGGCCCAAGCAGCGCCGGTGCAATAATCACCGGGCTCCCACAGGTGGCGTTACGACAAACAAGAATCATCCCTATCCTTTAATCCCCTTTGCTCTGACCACCGGGCCCCACAGCCTCAGGCGCGGAACCGTGACAAGTGCTGCATCTCCTGAGACGTGAACATCCGGCAATGGTGAGTCATCTGCTCCTGCAACTTCTGCTCCTGTCACCAGGTGGCACCATGTTCACTCCGAAGGTGGGGCTGATGATAGAGAAGAAGTCTCTGCTACTGCCGCATCCTCACCAGACTCTGCTCCTGCGACTTCTCCTGTCACAAGGTGCTGCCATGTTCACTCCAAAGGTGGTGCTGATGATAGAGAAGAAGTCTTTGTTACTGTCGCATCCCCACCAGACTCTGCTGCTGCGACTTTTTTTGTCACATGGTGACGCCATGTTCAATCCGAAGGTGGTGCTAGTGATCAGAAAAAAGTATTTGATAGAAATCCTGGAGATTGCAGGATCCGCTCTTCCACTAGGGTTGGAGTAGCTGGGACTTGAAGTACTTTAGCCTGACAGTGTGGATATGTTGGTATGAGCTTCCAGCTGAAGTCATTAACTCCTAGCTTCAGCCAAAAGGGAAGTTCCACATACTATATACAGTCATGGCCAAAAGTATTGACACCCCGGCAATTCTGTCAGATAATACTTAGTTTCTTCCTGAAAATGATTGCAATCACAAATTCTTTGGTATTATTATCTTCATTTAATTTGTCTTCAATAAAAAAACACAAATGAGAACGAAGCAAAAAGCAAATCCTTGATCATTTCACACAAAACTCCGAAAATGGGCCGGACAAAAGTATTAGCACCCTCAGCCTAATACTTGGTTGCACAACCTTTAGCCAAAATAACTGCAATCAACCACTTCCGGTAACCATCAATGAGTTTCTTACAATGCTCTGCTGGAATTTTAGACCATTCTTCTTTGGCAAACTTCTCCAGGTCCCTGATATTTGAAGGGTGCCTTCTCCAAACTGCCATTTTTAGATCTCTCCACAGGTGTTCTATGGGATTCAGGTCTGGACTCATTGCCGGCCACCTTAGAAGTCTCCAGTGCTTTCTCTCAAACCATTTTCTTGTGCTTTTTGAAGTGTGTTTTGAGTCATTGTCCTGCTGGAAGACCCATGACCTCTGAGGGAGACCCAGCTTTCTCACACTGGGCCCTACATTATGCTGCAAAATTTGTTGGTAGTCTTCAGACTTCATAATGCCATGCACACGCTCAAGCAGTCCAGTGCCAGAGGCAGCAAAGCAACCCCAAAACATCAGGGAACCTCTGCCATGTTTGACTGTAGGGACCGTGTTCTTTTCTTTGAATGCCTCTTTTTTTCTCATGTAAACTCTATGTTGATGCCTTTGCCCAAAAAGAGAGAACATTCTTCCAAAACGTTGTAGGTTTTCTCAGGTACGTTTTGGCAAACTCCAGCCTGGCTTTTTTATGTCTCGGGGTAAGAAGTGGGGTCTTCCTGGGTCTCCTACCATACAGTCCCTTTTCATTCAGACGCCGACGGATATTACGGGTTGACACTGTTGTACCCTTGGACTGCAGGGCAGCTTGAACTTGTTTGTATGTTAGTCGAGGTTCCTTATCCACCATCCGCACAATCTTGCGTTGAAATCTCCCGTCAGTTTTTCTTTTCCGTCCACATCTAGGGAAGTTAGCCACAGTGCCATGGGCTTTAAACTTCTTGATGACACTGCGCACGGTAGACACAGGAACATTCAGGTCTTTGGAGATGGACTTGTAGCCTTGAGATTGCTCATGCTTCCTCACAATTTGGTTTCTCAAGTCCTCAGACAGTTCTTTGGTCTTCTTTCTTTTCTCCATGCTCAATGTGATACACACAAGGACACAGGACAGAGGTTGAGTCAACTTTAATCCATGTCAACTGGCTGCAAGTGTGATTTACTTATTGCCAACACCTGTTAGGTGCCACAGGTAAGTTACAGGTGCTGATAATTACACAGATTAGAGAAGCATCACGTGATTTTTCTAAGGGTGACAATACTTTTGTCCACCCCCTTTTTTATGTTTGGTGTGGAACTATATCCAATTTGGCTTTAGGACAATTTTTTTTGTGTTTTTTCATTGAAGACAAATTAAATGAAGATAATAATACCAAAGAATGTGTGATTGCAATCATTTTCAGGAAGTATTATCTGACAGAATTGCAGGGGTGTCAATACTTTTGGCCATGACTGTAGATAGCCTGGTATTATAGGTAGAACATCCCACAGTGTGTTATATAATTACACCTATATATCTTTTTTTTTTTTTTGCTCAATCCACCCCATAGTGACTTTGTGATCACACATTGCTGTACTGTACATGTTGTTTATGTAGTTCTGGCTGCTAATATAATTCTTAACTATTGGGGACACTGACCCGTAGTATTTACTTCTAATGGTATCTCTGTAATAAAACAATGAAAAAAATAAAAAAATAAAATATTTTTAATAGTTAAATAAAAAGTTTTCTTGCATACTTAAAAGTTGTTTGTGCATATTCACTTAATCACCAACAACACACTTTGTAGAGGTAGCTGGAAGTGGTAGGGGTTTGTTATGGTTGTATGGTAAAGCACAGATATTGCTTGGACATTTTTCTTTTGCTGCAAGCTGCCAGAATTAGTTTTTCGTCCACTTGTTAGTATCCTTCTTTGTACTGCTGTTTTTCCTGACTGACCTCTGCCTGTTTTGAACTATTCTCCAGTCTTATGATTTTGTACCTTGCTGTCATTTTGGTTTTGAACTGGCTCTCTGACTACGCTATTGGATCCTGGTTTTTGTCTATTGTGACCACCTGGATTTGGGACTTTGCAGTAAATCCAGATCCCTGTATAGGGTCAAAGGGTATCTGGGTTTCTATGGGTTCTGCCTGATGGTGTGGCTTGTATTTAGTCTGTTCGAGATTCAACTTTGTCAACTCAGATGGACGTCACTTTATTTCTGCCCACCCCCCTCCCAAAAAAAAAAGAAAAAAAATGTTTTCTTTCTTCTTCAATGGATTTTCTCCTAACAGTAATGGATAAACTGCAAGATTTGTCCTGTTTGGTCCAAGGTCTTTTGGAGCCGATTTGGCATCTTGTATCCACTCAGGCTCGCCCAGGGACTTGTAGAATCTCCCTTATTTTCTCCTGAGCCCAGACTTAACTCCCATTAACAGCAAGGGTGCAAGCAAAACAAGGCCTGAGTCTCTGACCTGGCCATGCTTCTAAACAGTTCTGATATGATACCCCCTCTCACTTCTCCTCCCCGGGACAGAGGAGTAATAAAACCTACAGATAAAGACAGACAGGGAAACCACAAGTCAGTCTGTAAGCATGCACCCACAAAAATAAAGACAATAAGAGTTGCAGGAGGAAAAACAAGAGAAGGTAGGAAGTAGCAAAACAGAAGAGAATTTCCTCAAGTGTTCCAAGCAAATAGCACAACTTTAACCAGAGAGTCTGGGACACCAAACTACACAGACCAGCATAAGATAAACTGTAATTGGCATGATAAAACAGATTCCACCAGCATAAATAGGAGGGGAGCAGCTGGGCTCCTGTCGAGCCCCATGCCCGGGGGTACTCGGGTATCAGGCTCAGAGGGGATCACGGGGATGTCACGGGTGGCGGTGCCTGAGCCTGTGGCCTGGTTGACACTTCAAAGAGGGGTTATGTACAGGGAATAAGAGTTTGTTGTCTCGTGACGCCACCTGTAGTACCTGGTGATGAGTCTCCAGCGCCGCCACAATCCTCCGGAGGATGATGGTATTGCAGCAAGGATGGCAAAGCTCCCTACAAGTGGAGCTGGTCCTCCGGGGCAGCATTGCTGTAAGCAAAAAGGTTGAATTTTGGTAGCACAAAGACATGGAGGCAAAGTCACTCTCCCAGGTACTTTACTGTAAACAGTCAGCAGCAGTATACAATGTCTACAGTTCAGCAAGATCTTAAGCAAACAGGTAGCCCTATGGGTGGCTGCAAGTGGATGCCAGGGGTATGGAAATACCCGTGGTATGCCTTAATTGACGAACCCGTGTCCTTTCTTCCCCACCTAAGATTAGTCCAGACCCATTTAGTCCTTGAAGGTACTTTAGGGGCTCCCCTCCCTCGCAGTGAAGAAGCAGGTGGACTGCTCCATGTGGCAGGGTACTGCAGCTGGTGAACAGACCACAGCAGCCGGTTGATGACCTTAGAGCTGGACTCTGGCCGTGTCCTCGGTTCCGGGGTTCCTGTGGTAGACTGGAGAAGCTCCTTCGAGTATGGTCGCTCCACGCTGGGGTTCCCCCTTTCTCTCTCGGGCCCAGATTCACGCGTCAGGCACCCTCTTTCAGGATCCCCTTTCATCTTTCCTCAGGATCAGCCTGGAGCTGTCCTGTTAGACCACCCAGCTTGTTACACACTCCTCCTCGACTCCAACTCTAACTCCGTCTCTCTTCTACTCTCCCTAGAGGTGGCTACAGGGGCTGACTGGCCCAGGTGGCAGGGGGGCAAATGTCCCCCAGGCCAATGGTCAAGCAGCAGTTTTCGGGCCATCCAGCCATCTGTAATATAGGTCTGGGAGGCCGCTCTGCCCCTGAAGCTCACTGCTCATAGGCCTCTGCTGCGTGCTTGCCCCCCAGGCTGAAATTTGTCAGCCAGCCCCTGGGTGGCTACATATCCCTCCCAGGAGTAACCTCCCACCACTATTCTAGTGTGGGAGTGCAGGAATGGGTCCCGCCCACTAGCCCAGCATTCACTTGCAGTTGAGGAAAATTACACTTTTATGAGTGTAATACCCCGGTGTGATGCCTGACCATCGGGGTGCCACAAACCCCCCTGATGAAACATACTCATCCTCGAGTATAGGTACCTGTTAAACCGGGGAGTGAGGAAAAATATTTTTATATTCTGTAACAATATTAACGGGTAAACTATATACATTCAAGCATACTTCAGTTTCTTCCTATTTCTAGGAGGCACATTTTCTTATAACGTTACCAACATTTGCAGTAATTATTATAGACCCCATGGTCCTCGGGTCACCCACTGGCCAAGATGTTAGTAACCAGTAGAAGGTCAGGTGGTAAAAACCAGACTATAAAATGCTTGTTGGTGGATTCCTCTGTAAACAATAAATATCAGAAGGGTAAAGAAATATACCACATTACAGTATGCACTCACAGGAGATGGATAGGGGATACCATGTACCACAAAAGTGAATTTAATATCACAGAGCTCGATCTAGTCTCTCTAAGGACCATACACAAACTATGTGAAAAATAGATAATAACTGATTATCATGTACAATAGATGAAATTATCAGAGACCCCATAAATAAATAAATAAATATGGAGTAACCAGTAGAAGGTCAGGTGGTAAAAATCAGACTATAAAATGCTTGTTGGTGGATTCCTCTGTAAAGAGAATATACACTGAAAGTGTCAGCAACTAATGAGTGCCCGGATGATTAATTGACCCGTTGTAGAGGCAGCAAAAATATCTGCACAAACAAATATCAACATATACTGAGCAATATAAATAAAAAGATGGTAATGGAGTGTAAAGTCATAAGATTACCAATAATGCAGAGCAGCACACTCCAGACCCCAGAAAAGATGTCATAAATGCTGGGAAAATAGAAATGCAGCTGTATATGATAACATGGCACAAATTAGACTGTATATTGGAAAAACCAGTAATTCAGGAATCTCTGTAAACACAACATTATTGAGGTACATGTAAATGAGAGGTATAGAAAGCCCGTAAATAGGCCGAGCTGTGAGAGAGAGGAGAGCTCTGGAGTAGACACAGATCCTATAATGAGGAACCTGGAGAAGTAGTGGTATGATCACCTGTAAGATGAGTGCTGAATAGAGATGAGCCACCACCCTGGTGTTCGAATTCGATTTGATTCGTCGAATTGGGGGGTGTTCGTGGAATGTTCATCGAACACTGTCGAACACCATTGAAAACAATGGCAGGCAAACACAAATACATACAAACACATAGAAAACACCTTCAAAAGTGTCCAAAAGCTGACAAACTACTCAAAAGACACGACAAACACATGTAAAAGTGACAAGTACATATAGTCGTGCGAAAAGAAAAGAGGTGGAGGAGTACAAGGAGGAGGAGACACAGATATAGACATGTCATGCCCTTCTAAAATCATGTAAAACACAGCAAGGGGACTCCAACAAGAGTCTCCATTTTTTCCAAAAATGTGGGCACCGAAACCAAGTGGCATCAATTGTCCCACAGTTGCAAGCTTAAAATTGTTGGTGACTTTCATGCAGCACATTCAAAAATCCAAAAGTCTTTAGTCTCCCCATGTTATCTGTAAGATTTGTCCCCAAAATCTAAGTAAAGGCCAAAAAATCAATAGTGTGAGTACCTCATGCATAAACTGTCACATGGATATGAAGCATAAGTCGCAGAGGGAAGCTCATTGTGCTACAATGCAGCCTAGTGGGCCGGGCTAACCACCATCTGCCCCATCAAGTGCATCCATGGACTCTTCTTCCTCTGTGACTGTGGGGACAGCAGTCACACTTGCTTTTGGACGCAGACCTTCCACCTCTGTACCCATAACAGCCAGTGTGATTGGCAGGTCGTCAGTTCTTTTGGAAGTGAAGAAGATGATGGGAGTGCTGGTGTATCACGGTCCGCGCTGCTGTAGTATGAATAAACTCACCAAAGAGCCCAGAGTATTTTCATCCTTTATTTCCTCCTCTTTCCTACGCGTTTCAGCGCCACACCCGGCGCCTTCTTGGTTTCAAACCACTATCCAGTGGTCGGTGGAGGTTCTGCAGCAGCTGGAACACAGTTTCCAAAACGCCTTCAAACCAGTTGTGGGAATCACAACTGGACCAGGTGAGGAGCTTCATAGCACTACCTATATACACAGTGTCACTAGTGATAGGGCACTATTGCGCCTCTTGTCCCCCTCCCTATTTGTTTTTTGGAAGTGGAAACACATGCTAGTGTTGAGCGCTCTCCGACATCGAGAGCACCACCTCACAGACCAGCATTTTGCCGGGGACACCCTACTCAAGCCCGTCTCAGCACAGCAGCCAGCTCTCGGTCCCTCAGATGTGGACAAGTAAAAGACCATTTTCTCCTAGCCATGACAAAGCTAAGAGGTTGAATTTCATCATCTGCAAGCTGTTGGCTACAGAAATGCTGCCTTTCCGCCTAGAGGACACAGATGATTTTCAAGACCTTATGTCTGTCACAGTGCCCTGGATGCCCAGTCGCCACTACTTCTCAAAGAAAGCTCTGTCGCGCACAACATCACAGTTTCCTTGAGAAACCTGTGTGTGACAGGGTGCATTTCACCACAGACACTTGGACGAGTAAGCATGGACAGGGGCGTTACATGTCGGTGACTGGGCACTGGGTAACTATGGTGAGGAGGGGCTGCTGTCCAAGTCTTGCCATCCCCATGAGTTATGCGTTAATCCTCTGTATGTAGAAGTTCTTCCACTGCTTCTACCTCCTCAACCTTGTCTCAGTCCTCCACCTGCACCCAAAGCCTATCTGGTAATGCCACCCACGTTCTAACTGCGCAGAAGGAATCCTGCACACATCCTTACTATGCTGGCAGCAGGGCTCAATGGCATCAGTGTTTACATTGAAATGTCTGGGAACTGTGAGTCACACAGCTGAGGAGTTGTGGTCAGCTGTGGAGACCGAGTTTCATCAATGGTTGTCTCCACTGAACCTGCAGCCAGGGAAGGCTGTGTGTGGCAATGCTGCAAACCTGGGTGCGGCCCTTCACTGGGGCAATGTCACACACGTGCCTTGTATGGCTCAAGTCTTGAACCTGGTTGTCCAGCAATTTTTAGCCCACTATCCCGGACTAGATGGGCTTCTGTAGAGGGCACAGTCGCTGTGTGCTCACTTCCACCAATTCGCATCCCGTAGCTCAACAACTTGCATCTCTACAGAAGTCGTTCGGCCTGCCAGTTCACCAGCTGAAATGCGATGTACCGACTCGATGGAATTCAACTCTGCACATGTTGCAGCGACTGTGGCAGCACTGATGAGCCCTGGTGCAATACATTATGACTTATAGCCTGGGCCAACGAGATCCAGAGGTGGGGCAAATCACGCTGCTGGAGTGGTCTCAGATCAAGGACCTATGCACCCTTCTGCACTATTTTTGAAATGGCGACAAAGATGTTTAGTGCTGACTATGCCATTATCAGCATGACTATTCTAGTCATTTACATGCTGGAGTACACTTTAAACAGTATTCGGAGTCATGTGGTGGGACAAGAGAAGGGGGAGGAAGTACAGGATGAGTCGTATGCGGAAGGGATAACAAGATCTCCAAGGTCCAGACGGTCGGCAGCACCAAAGTGGCAAGCATGGGAGGGTGTGGAGAGGGATTAACGAGGGCGCATCGTTGCAGCCAAACTGTTGAGGAAGGTGCAGGAGCCGAGGAACAAATGGAGGACGAACTGGCGATGGGCATGGAAGACTCAACAGATGAGGGAGACCTTGATCACATTTCTGTTGTGCGAGGTTGGGGGCGAGAGGGCATGATTCTTACCTCGCCGCCACCAACACAACAAGGACTTGATCCTCCTGGATGCGCAAGACATATGAGTGCCTTCTTGCTGCACTACCTGCAACATGACCCTCGGATTGTCAGAATTCGAAGTAATGCCGACTACTGGGTTGCCACACTCTTAGATCCCCGGTACAAAAGTAAATTTGGCTAAATAATTCCTGCCATAGAAAGGGATTCATGCATGCAGGAGTATCAGCAGAAGCTGTTACAGAATTTTAGATCTGCTTTTCCACAAAACACCAGTGGTGCACATAGTGAATCTCACAGTTCTAACTTGCCAACCGTGGGACTGTTGAGTCATCAGTATACAGGACTCGGATTCGTAGACTCGCTCAGAATCGCTCAGACTCGCTCAGACTCGCTCAGACTCGCTGCTGACAGCGGGTATCCATGAAGCGGTGTGATTGTTTAAACGATTTTGGGAGATTCAAGCTACATAGCGATGTGATATAGCGAGTCTAGCGAGTGAGAAAGAGTAAACTCTGACCAAACTAGGATTGCCATTGACTTGCATTGGACTCGTTACTGTGCGAGTAATCGCTGGGAAACTCGCAGAGTACCGAGTCCTGCGAGTCCCTTACTACTCGCCGAGAAACGAGTCCTAGCGAGTAGACTCGCCCATCCCTAGTCATCACTCAAACCATAACAGTAACACCGTATCTGGTGGTAACAGCAATTTTGTGGAATCGTTTCACCAATTTTTTAGACTATCCTTTGCAATGCCATAGGAGACAAGAAGTCTGACACATAGTCAACGCCTAGAGAGTATGGTACAGGAGTATCTCCAAGTGAACATCGATGCCATGACTGTGGAACTGGACCCTTGCTCATTTTGGGCTTCCAATCTGAAAAAATGGCCTGAGCTCGCCAATCATGCCTTGGAAATCTTGTCGTGCCCCGCAGCCAGCGTTCTCTCTGAACGTGTCTTCAGCGCTGCTGGTGGTGTGCTGACAGATAAGCGGCTGTGTCCAGTGACAATGTAGACAGACTAACGTTCATCAAGATGAACAAGTCATGGGTCCGCAAGGACTTTTCTACCCCTGTGTCATCCTGAGTTGGGTCATCCTTTGCGATCTCAAAAAAGGCCCAGGCTAGGCAAGGCATGCGACCTGAAGAAGAGCCACCACGACTTCTGCTCAGAGGCAGAGCTGTGGTTGAGGATGCAGTTTTCGACGTGCTTCCAGTACTCCGTCTCTGTCCAGAAAGGCGCAACCTAACCTTGTTATCACTAGCATCCTCCTCCACCTCCTCTGCTGACTCTCATCAACTGGCTGACTGTGGATTGACAGTAAGTGGGATCTCCAACTTCATTATCACCCTGTGTGCTCTCACACCCGTTGTCCTCAGAGCCAACCTCTTCCTGCCCTGACCGAAAATTCAAGTTGTTGTTCCAATTAGATATCTCAGTCTCATCAGCATCTTCCTCATTGTCTCCACCAACAGGACTTACAGTTTGGGAATGAGGTTCTACATTATGCTTGCTCAGAACCTTCTTCATCTGGGCCTGGATCCAACTCACAAAGCTTCTGGGCATCAGTCCAGATCATTTCCTCGTCTGGACTCACAGAAGCATTGGAGCAGACCTCTGATTCCCAGGCTATAGTATGAGTGAACAGCTCTGCATACTCAACCATCTGTGTTACCCCATACTCAGATGGGCATCTGGAGACTTGAGACCTGTGAGGAAGCAAGTGTGATTGTGCTGACACCTCTGAGGACTGGTGTATTTGTGATGTTGAAGTTGAGGTGGAGGAGAGCCCACTTGATGAAGCGCTTGCTATCCATTCAAGCACCTGCTCTTTTTGTGCCTCATCTACAATTGCTAGCGATCGTCGTGTGACTCGTGTCCATAACAATGGGATCATATCAAATTGTCCACGAAAAGAAGTAGACACCTTAGTTTGGCGGCAGATGTCTTTCTGCTGCAGATGTTACTGTTGCTTTACCACCTACCCCACGGACACAAACTTTTTTTCCCTTTCCAACATGCCTGTTTCCCTTTCCACCAGCAGCAGGCCTTTGCCATTCATTTTGGAGGTTAACTAATTGGCAACTCTGTAGTTGTTGGCGCAAAAAAACTGTGGATGGAAACCGAGCAGAGCTGAGTGGCGAAACTGTGCTACTAGGCCTAAAGGATTGCCTGGGTTAGATGTTATAAAGAATTATTAGATACACAGGCGGTGTAGCTTGCTTCACAGCTGGGCTACTCCACTCACTACCAGACACTGCTACTAGCCAAAAAGGATTGTCTGGGTTAGATGCAGTAAATAATTGTTATTAGATACACAGGCGGTGTAGCTTGCTTCACAGTTGGGCTACTCCGCTGACCACCAGACACTGCTACTAGCCCAAAAGGATTACGTGTGTTAGATGCAGTTAAAAATTGTAATTAGATCTACAGGCGGTGTACCTTGCTTCACAGGGGCGCTACACCACTGACTAACAGACACTGCTACTAGCCCAAAAGGACTGCCTGGGCTAGATGCAGTGAAAAATTGTTATTAGATAGACAGGCGATATAGCTTGCTTCACAGGTGGGCTACACCTGACTACCAGACACTGCTACTAGCCCAAAAGGATTGCCTTGGCTAGATGCAGTAAAAAATTGGCTACTAAAGACAGGTGGTATAGTATGTTTCACAGCAGTGCTAAACTACTAGCCCAAAAGGATTGGCTGAGCTAGATTTGACCAAATGCTGTGAAAAACACTTGCACAGCACTGGCACAGACCTGCCTGGCAAAAAAGTGCTAGGAACGCTCGCTATCTGGCTGACTAACTGACATTGTAACACTGTATATCGCACACAGCAGCAGCGGTGCCATCTGACACAGGGCTGCAGCAGTGTGGAAATGGTGGCGACGGGGAAAATGGCTGGGTCTTATAGGACAAGGACATGTGACATACACAGCCAATGGCACATGCTCTTGCTTGTGTGCAAAAAATGCACTTTGCTGTGTGTTGTGTGCTGATAGGCTGACAGACTGCACTGCCCCACTGTAAATGCGGGAAAGAAAAAAAAAATAGGAGATTGGCATTATTTCAGCACAACTCTATCCCCGCCCTCTATACACTGAAACTGTTTATTAACATTGAATAACAGTATTAGTTTGAAAATCCAGTTACGCGTTTGGTGAATGAAGCGTTATCGAACATAACCTCGAACTGCCGAATTTGAAGCAAATTGTTTGCATTTGTCGAATGACTCGAACACTGCCCAAAGCAGGTCGAATTTGAAATTGGCGAATATTTCAAATCAAACACCGCTCATCTCTAGTGCTGAATCCATGGCATGGGCAGCAGGGACCCCCGACACCCTACACGTGTCGTTGCCGCTCTGGACAACTTCCTCTGGGGAAAGGAGCTTATTTATATTGCTCAGTATATGTTGATATTTGTGCAGATATTTTTGCTGACTCTACAACTGGTCAATTAATCATCCGGGCACTCATAAGTTCCTGCAACTTTCAGTGTACATTCTCTTTACAGAGGAATCCACCAACAAGCATTTTATAGTCTGATTTTTACCACCTGACCTTCTACTAGTTACTCCATATTTATTTATTTATTTATTTATTTATGGGGTCTCTGATAATTTCATCTATTGTACATGATAATCAGTTATTATCTATTTTTCACATAGTTTGTGTATGGTCCGTAGAGAGACTAGATCGAGCTTTGTGATATTAAATTCACTTTTGTGGTACATGGTATCCCCTATCCATCTCCTGTGAGTGCATACTGTAATGTGGTATATTTCTTTATCCTTCAGATATTTATTGTTGTGGACATGGACATTTTTGTATCTAGAGTGTCTTTTACACTTTTTTAATTGTTTTTAAAGTTTAAGCTGTGTGATTCCTTTTGTGCACATTTTCTAATAAAAATTTGATCCAATTTATTATTTATTCAGATTTATCCTTCATCCCGGTCAACATATACATGTTTTCTTGTCCTTTACACATACAGTCGCTCCATAGCACAACCATACAGTCCCTCCATAGCACAACCATACAGTCCCTCCATAACAGCACCATACAGTCCCTCCATAACAGCCCCATACAGTCTCTCCATGACAGCACCATACAGTTCCTCCATGACATGACCATAGAGTCACTCCTTAACAGCACCATACAGTCCCTGCATAACAACACCGTACAGTGCATCCATAACACCACCATACAGTCGCTCCATAGCACAACCATACAGTCGCTCCATAGCACAACCATACAGTCCCTCCATCACAGCACCATATAGTCCCTCCATAACAGTACCATACAGTCCGTTCATAACAGCAACATACAGTCGCTCCATAACAGCACCACACAGTCCCTCCATAACAGCACCATACAGTCGCTCAATAACAGCACCATACTGTCCAATCATAACAGCAACAGCTGAGGGAAAGGGGAGTGGAGTGGCGCTCAACAGGTTCTTATGAGGCTGTAGTGCCAGGAGAGGAAGTCAGTAATCCTATAGCAAATAGAAATTACTCCAGCACTTGGACAAGTCTTCTTTATATGAAAATAGCTTTATTCCATCTTAAAATCTCCTTGGCATATAAAACATAGAGGGACAAATCCCACGCTGGACGCGTTTTGGAACAAGTCCTTAGTCTACAGCATTGCACAAGTGAGACAGAAACCCCCTTAAAAACTTGAAGAAAAAAACGCCCAGGAGACACAAGTGTTGTGACTTTCTTAGAAGTGCATTTAGTTTGCTTGAGACAATAAATTGTTTGCTTGTTCAGCGATGACTTATCCCATAGCGCCATCTGTTGACAATGTTCCCACATTATATGATGTTTACTGCATAGTCTAAATTTGGTCCCTCCATGCCTATGTAATCCCATGAGGCCGTGCTCCTGGCTCTGCCCCTTCTCCTCCAGAAGCCATTACAGCCTCATACAAGCTGACATCCTGGTGTGCTGACCCTTCTCTCCCTAGATTTCAGCTTATCTGCATGTTTCCCTCAACATAGCACAGTCGGTGAGTTTAATATGCTACTGCCCACCTAAATGTACAATGTAGCTACTGTTGTTTATCATCTTATCGTTCTTCTGCCATTGTGCATATTGTGTATTCGCCGTATCCTGCAATCACATTGTGTGACCTGTAACAATGTAATGTTTTGCACTTCGTATATGCTTATGTTGTACTGAGAATTTCTATTTGTTTTTTCTAGTTTTACACTTAACCTTTTAATAAAGTTGAAAAGGACCCCCAGCGTCCATGTCAATGCATTGATGGGAAAGAGTTTAGCTGTCTGTCAACTCGTTCTTCAGGAGTACAGAGCGAGGGTGCCAGAACAGTAAAATGACTACTATAAACGGGGTGAAGCACAGACACTGACTTCCAGCAGAGAACAGTCAAGCCGCATACAGACACAATGTCAGATAGAGGATCTGACGCTTATGTAACGCGCTCCCACGTAAGCTCATCATCCTCACGGAAGTCTGTGAACAGCGCTGCAATTGCCGCCGCCAGGGCGAAGGCGGAAGCCGCCAAAGTGAGAGCTGCCTTCGCAGAACAGGAGTGGTTATTAAAGAAAAAGCACGTCTGGAAGCCGACCTCGCAAAACTCGCCATAGACACAGAAGCAGCAGAAGCTGAAGTACAGGCTTTAGAAGAAGCAGCACGCTGCAGTAGTAAAAGTTTTAGCTTAAGGTTAAGACCTGAACTTAGTCATCGTGATATCTCACAACGCACTTCAGACTATGTGCTACAGCATGCCTCATTAGATGACCCTATACATTCAGCTCCAAGAGAGATACCGAATCCTGTCATTCAGCCATCAACCTTCATTCACCAATCATCCCACATTAAGCATGAAGGTAATTCTGTCCACCTTCCACCATCAGTGCGACCAGCACCCAAACCTGTAGATCCCTATTATACAGCAAACACTTTCAAGATAGAAGACCCCGACAGTGACTATCATGACGAAGATGCATTTTACGGCAAGGATAGGTCACTGAGATCTCATCACAGCAACAGGCACCCAGACCGCCCTCTCAGAGATCAAGAGCTACCAGCTTTCCTCAAGTTCTTTGCACGTCGTGAGTTACTCACCAAAGGACTCTTAAAGTTTAATGACCGTCCCGAAAGTTTCAGAGCATGGAGAGGTTCCTTCAGAAACGCCACCGCTGATCTAGACATCTCTGCCAGCGAAGAGATCGACCTCTTGGTTAAGTGGCTAGGTAATGAATCACGCGAAACGCATCAGAGATATCAGCATCAACAACCCGAGGGAAGGTTTGTGTACGTTATGGGAGAGACTCGCCGAGTGCTATGGCTCCTCAGAGATGATAGAAGAATCCCTCTTCAAAAGGTTGGAAGACTTTCCTATAATCTCTAATAAGAACTTTCACGTGCTAAGAGAATTGAGCGACCTCTTAGTAGAACTCCAAGTCGCCAAGACTGAAGGAGACCTGCCGGGCCTCGCGTCCCTAGACACAGCCAGAGGCATCAAACCCATTGTGAAGAAACTACCTTACAGTTTGCAAGAGAAATGGTTGAACCACGGTTCCGATTACAAACAGCGTCACAATGTGGTGTTCCCTCCTTTCCACATCTTTGTAGATTTTGTCCGCCGACAGGCCAAGATCAGGAACGATCCCAGCTTCAATTTTTCCACCGTAGATCTTGTCAACCGACCAACAGGTAAGCCTTCTCTGGTCTGCAACCCTAGAGGCTCACCTATCACCGTACACAAAACCAATGTGTCTCCTACAGACTCCTCACACGAGACCCACAGTACAGCAGAACCCGAAGAGTTACTAACAATAGACCCGGAAAGGGAGTGCCCCCTACATAAAAGCCCTCACCCACTACAAAACTGCAGGGGTTTTAGAGGAAAATCCCTTAAAGACCGTAGAATCTTCCTCAAAGAGAACAACATATACTACAGATGTTGCGCATCTACATCACACCTAGCTAAAGACTGCAAAGCCAGCATTGCCTGTTCGGAGTGTAACAGCCAAGAGCACATCACAGCCCTACACCCAGGGCCAGCCAGACCGACCGCCTCATCGTTAGACCAACCTACAGAGCACGGCGGGGAGGAGAAAGACAATACACCTCCCGAAGTATCACCCCAGTGTACTCAAGTTTGTGGAGAAGGTCTTACCAACAAATCCTGCTCAAAGATCTGTCTGGTTACAGTTTACCCTATAGGCCACAGAGAAAAAGCAGTTAATCTCTATGCTATACTTGATGACCAGAGTAATAGATCACTCGCCAGCACAGCTTTCTTTGACATCTTTAAAATTGAGGGGCTCAGGTCATCCTACTCACTGAAAACATGCACAGGAGTGAGTGAAGAATCTGGGAGAAGAGCTACAGGGTATCAAATCGAATCCCTGGATGGGAAAACGTCTTTTCCTCTTCCTACATTAATCGAGTGTAATACTATCCCAACCAATAGAGAAGAAATCCCCACTCCAGAAGCGGCACTACATCATCCTCATTTGAGAAGCATAGCGCATCTCATTCCTGCACTCAATCCTCAAGCCAAGTTGGTCCTGTTACTGGGGAGAGACATCATCAGAGTCCACAAGGTTAGGAAAGGATAAACGGTCCTCATTACTCGCCCTACGCTCAGAAGCTAGACCTAGGATGGGTAGTTATAGGGGACGTTTGCTTAGGAAATGCTCACAAGCCCAACAACACTACTCTCTCTACACAAATACATTGGAGAGTGGCCGTCCATCCCTTTTTCTACCCTGTCCCAACAAATTCCTTGTGAAGGAGAAGCTCGCCAACTCGGCACACATAAATAGCAGGGAAGACAGAGACACCATGGATTACACATGCGACGGAGACAAAAATCACCTAGGGTGTGCCGTCTTCCAGAGCACCAACGAAGATTATAAGCTAGCACATTCCATTGAAGATAAGACCTTCCTGGAAATAATGGATCAAGGATTTCACAAGGATAAAAACAACAGCTGGGTGGCTCCACTACCATTCAAGCCACAGAGACCCCGTCTTCCTAACAACAAAGAGCTGGCGCTAAAACGCCTTACCTACCTAAACCGTAGTTTCTCAAGAAAGCCAGAAATGAAAGAACACTTCTTTGCTTTCATGGACAAAATATTCAAAAATGGGCACGCAGAGGTAGCGCCACCTCTGAAAGAAAACAATGAATGCTGGTATCTCCCAATGTTCGGTGTCTATCATCCCAAAAAGCCTGGACAGATACGTGTAGTGTTCGACTCCAGCTCGCGATACCAAGGACTCTCCTTGAATGATGTTCTTTTAACGGGTCCCGACCTCAACAATGCTCTTATTGGTGTTCTCATCAGATTCCGGAAAGAAACAGTCGCCATCACCGCAGATATACAACAAATGTTTCACTGCTTTTTAGTCGATGAAGAACAGAGACTTCCTACGGTTCTTCTGGTTCAAAGATAACGAACCTACTAAGGACATTGTAGAATACCGTATGAAGGTGCACGTTTTTGGCAATAGCCCATCACCTGCGATAGCAATCTACGGTCTTAAGCGGTCCGTGCGTGGAAGTGGAAAAGACTTTGATGAAGATGTCAGATGGTTTATTGAAAGAGACTTCTACGTAGACGACGGTCTAAAGTCTCTTCCATCGCCAGAAGCTGCAATCAGTCTACTCAAAAGGACTCAGAATGCACTTGCTCTTTCTAATCTTAGGTTGCATAAGATAGTTTCTAATAGCAAAACAGTGATGAAAGCTTTTCCCACCAAAGACTACGCCACAGAATTGAAAGACCTAGACTTATCCATTGACTCTCTTCCTGTACAACGCAGTCTAGGACTGAATTGGGACCTAAAGTCTGATACTTTCACATTTCAAGTCAGTCTAGAGCAAAAACCCTTCACACGACGAGGTGTCCTGTCTACAATCAACAGTCTATATGACCCGCTCGGATTCGCTGCACCAGTGATCATCCAAGGTAAGACCTTGCTACGAGAGTTAATTGTGGACTCGGTTGATTGGGACACCCCACTTTCTTCTGGGAAAGAAGCTTTGTGGGTAACCTGGAGGGACTCTCTAAAAACATTATGTGACTTGCATATACCCAGGTCATACACACATATCGGCTCAGAGAAAGTTCTCTCTAGAAAACTGTGTGTATTCAGTGACGCCTCAGTTATAGCAATAGCCGCAGTCGCCTACTTGAAAACTATAGATGTCACGGGTAATGTCCATGTAGGGTTCGTCATGGGAAAGGCCAAGTTGACTCCATGTCCCGAATCTACCATACCCAGATTAGAACTTTGCGCTGCTGTTCTAGCCATAGAACTGGCGGAACTTATCACGTCAGAACTAGACCTGCATCTCGAAGACACAGAATTCTT
The DNA here is from genome assembly GCA_033576535.1 of Allobates femoralis. Taxonomy (NCBI): domain Eukaryota; kingdom Metazoa; phylum Chordata; class Amphibia; order Anura; family Aromobatidae; genus Allobates; species Allobates femoralis. Next base: position 367,924,552 of record JARQOC010000005.1, on the reverse strand, counting down.
CACCGATAGCAAAGTAGTGCTAGGCTACATTCATAACGAGACTAGGAGATTCTACGTGTACGTAAATAACCGTGTACTCAGGATTAGGAAGTCTTCACGTCCTTCTCAGTGGAGATATGTACCGACCAACCAGAATCCTGCAGACCATGCGACCAGAACAGTACCAGCATCATGTCTTACAAACACCACCTGGCTAGTCGGGCCTGCACTTCTATATCAACCGGTACCCACTGCTCACGAGATACATATACATGAACTTATCGAAACCGAATCAGATGTCGAGATCCGGCCCCAAGTTTCAGCACTTAACACGACAATCACCTATAGGCACCTTGATTCCAGCCGCTTTCTCAGATTCTCCAGCTGGAGGTCAGTCTACAGAGCGTTGGCTTGCCTGATTCATGTTGTTAGATCTTATAAAAACAGACAATCAGGATTGGTGCTATGCAAGGGCTGGCATTATTGTCACAATGCTTTCTCAGTAGATGAGCTCACACATGCGAAACATGCAATTATACGCTGTGTGCAGCGCGAGGCTTATACCCAGACTCTAGAGTCCCTCCGAAATCACAGAAACATCCCTAAAGATAGTCCCCTCAAAAAACTGGACCCATTTGTAGATGCTCAGGGACTGCTGAGAGTCGGAGGACGTATTTCGAATGCGAAGCTTGAAAATAAGGAGTGTTCTCCAATCATTGTTCCCCAAGGTCATGTTGCTTCCCTGCTGATCGAGTAATATCACGCACAGGTTAAGCATCAAGGACGCTTGATAACTGAAGGAGCCCTTCGGGAAGCAGGATTCTGGGTAATAGGAGCTAAGCGACTCATAGGTAGAGTCATTTTCAAATGTATTGTCTGCCGAAAACTCAGTGGTTCATGTCAATTCCAAAAAATGGCAGACCTACCGGCAGATCGTTTGAGCACCGAACCTCCTTTTACCAACGTAGGTCTTGATGTGTTTGGTCCCTGGTCAGTTATCGCACGTCACACTAGGGGAGGACACGCAAACAGCAAGCGCTGGGCTGTCTTGTTCACGTGTTTGAGTATTAGAGCCGTACATATAGAAGTAATTGAGGCAATGGACACATCCAGTTTCATAAATGCTTTCAGACGATTTATTTCTCTCAGAGGACATGTAAAGCAAATCAGTTCTGACAGAGGATCTAACTTTGTAGGAGCATGTGGTGAACTAAAGATTCCCTCAAACCTGGATGTTAATCAAGTAGAAAGATGTCTTTCCGAACAAGGTTGCACGTGGACCTTCAATGCACCCCACTCATCACATATGGGAGGCGTCTGGGAGCGCATGATCGGCATCGCTCGCAGAATCCTTGATTCCATCTTTCCACAACTAGGTGCTACAAAGCTCACCCATGAGACCCTCACAACTTTCATGGCCGAGGTGGTAGCTATTATGAACGCTAGACCACTAGTTCCCATATTCAATGATCCTGATGACCCATCTCTGCTCACTCCTTCAACTCTTCTCACCCAGAAGTTTAATGTGAGCACACTGACTTCCGGAGAGTCTACTACTAAGGATTTGTACAAATCTCAGTGGAAAAGAGTTCAAATGCTAGCGGACCTTTTCTGGACTAAGTGGAGAAAACAATATCTCTCCACGTTACAGACAAGAGACAAGTGGCAAGTTAGTAGGCCCAACTTGAAACCTGGAAATGTTGTCCTAGTAAAGAACATTCAGTCAAAAAGGAATGAGTGGCCTCTAGGATTGGTAACCAAAGTCTTCCCAAGCCAAGATGGACTGGTCAGGAAGGTAGAAATCAAGATCCCTAAGCAAAGTGGAAAGCTGTTTCTTAGACCTGTTTCTGAACTTATTTTATTGCTCTAGTTGAAGTTCATGTGGCATCCCTGGGATACCAGACGGGGAGTGTTGTGCCTTTCTTAGAAGTGCATTTAGTTTGCTTGAGACAATAAATTGTTTGCTTGTTCAGCGATTACTTATCCCATAGCGCCATCTGTTGACAATGTTCCCACATTACATTATGTTTACTGCATAGTCTAAATTTGGTCCCTCCATGCCTATGTAATCCCATGAGGCCGTGCTCCTGGCTCTGCCCCTTCTCCTCCAGAAGCCATTACAGCCTCATACAAGCTGACATCCTGGTGTGCTGACCCTTCTCTCCCTGGATTTCAGCTTATCTGCATGTTTCCCTCAACATAGCACAGTCGGTGAGTTTAATATGCTACTGCCCACCTAAATGTACAATGTAGCTACTGTTGTTTATCATTTTATCGTTCTTCTGCCATTGTACATATTGTGTATTCGCCGTATCGTGCAATCACATTGTGTGACCTGTAACAATGTAATGTTTTGCACTTCGTATATGCTTATGTTGTACTGAGAATTATTTCTATTTGTTTTTTCTAGTTTTACACTTAACCGTTTAATAAAGTTGAAAAGGACCCCCAGCGTCCATGTCAATGCATTAATGGGAAAGAGTTTAGCTGTCTGTCAACTCGTTCTTCAGGAGTACAGAGCGAGGGTGCCAGAACAACAAGTGTGGAAAATACAAATCTTTAATCATGACAGGTCAATTTACATATCACATGGGTAAAGAAGAAATACTATTAACACAAAGACGCCAACATATAATCTCTATATACAGAAATAACCAAATTAATTCATGAGACCAATGAACGGCACATAAATACAGAAATAACCAAGTTCATTCATGAGACCAATGAGCGGCACATATCAACAAAGGAACTTGGAATAAGGAAAAAATCAAAGGGGTGTGAGACTGTGACCGGGGTTATCTATGATGGCCGGTACGTCTCACCCAGGTTGTGCTCCCTCCATGTGTAGGAATATTTCCACTCTGGGGTTTTGAAGTGGTTTTACCTCCAGGAACAGAAAGGGTTAAAAGGGAAACAGGTGCCCTGAGTGTGGTCCTCAGTGAGGGAGTGAGCATAACTCCCTAGGCTCAGACAGAGAAGGAGTGTGAGCCAGTCGCAGATCCTTGTGGCTAGATCCTGGAAATTCATGAGGATAGTGAGTGGCCCGGGAAGTAAGAGGAACAGGCAACTCCGGTTGCGTCCCGGAACCCGAGGTCTGTGACATATTGGACTCGTGTTGCAATAAACGTTTTTGTGTGAACCCTGGTGCCTGGATCCCGTGCCTGCGTCCGTGCAACCGCAACGCTACCTCACATGGGAAATGTCAAAACACCGTCATATACACTTCATATGTATAAAGTAAGACAAGCACCTTGAAAGTTGTTGTCTAATAAAAATATGAAAGATCAGTTTTAAAATTTAAACCACTTGGAATTCTTGTATTAAGTTTATGGATCCAGAATATTTCATGGCGGCGTACAGAGCGTAGCGTTCCCAATCTCTGCCCCTTGCTGCCCTTAAGACCCTCTCAATGCCTTTTACCCGAAGGCTACTAAAGTCACTATGATGTATTTCTTTGAAGTGACGTGAGAGGCCAGACAGATTCCTAAATTGACCGGAGTCAGGTTTCGATGCAGAAAGAAGTTCAGCCAATCTTTTCTTCATAGTTCTGACCATGCAACCAATATAATCCTTGCAACACGAAATGCAAGAAGCCATATATATATGACATGTGTTGTGTTGCAATTCATATATGCACGCATGTTAAATGTTCTATTATTCGCACGATCATGAAACAAAAGAGTAACTTCCATGTATCTGCATAAATTGCACCTAGTCCCACTGCACCTATAGTTACCAAAAGTGGACAAGCACGTTGGGGTTCGTTTGGTACTAGAAAACATTGAAGGTGCCAGAATGTTACCCAAGCAAGGCGCTCTTTTGGGAACACACCTAAAACCCCGGTCCAGAATTTTTTCAGAGTGGGGTCATATATGTACGTATGTTAAATGTTCTATTATTCGCACGATAATGAAACAAAGAAGTAACTTCCATGTATCTGCATAAATTGCACCTAGTCCCAATGCACCTATAGTTACCAAAAGTGGACAACCACATTGGGGTTCGTTTGGTACTAGAAAACATTGAAGGTGCCAGAATGTTACCCAAGCAAGGCGCTCTTTTGGGAACATGCCAGAAACCCCGGTCAAGAATTTCTTTCAGAGTGGGGTCCTGACGCAAAACTGGTAGAAACTTGTGAATAGCGTCAGTGACTAACTGATAGTTAACACTGTAACTCGTCGAAAAAGTGACCACATTATCTTTATTAATTTGTTGAACATTATGAACAGCATCATTCACAAACGTCTCCCTGCCTACAACCCGTACCCGATCCATCAACAGGGTGTCACGTGTGCGACATCCAACTTTGGATATAGCAGTGTTTATACAGTGTTCAGAGCAACCTCGGCATTTAAACCTATTCTTGATGTTACACTGTTCCTTTAAATAAGCAGTAGTGGTGGAACAAGTTCTTTTAGCCTGTATAAGCTCCCCGACAGGAAGATTACCAATAACATGCCGGGGGTGGCAACTCTTAGCGTGAAGAAGAGAATTGCCACTAGTTTTAGTCTTTCTGAACAGGAAGGTATCTATAATACCTGTGCCCTCCGAACCTGTGAGGCCCATATCCAAATAATAGGCTGTATTACCATGCACTTCATATGTAAACCTAACATTATAGTTGTTATTATTGATATACTGAATAAAAAGATCAAAAGTAGGTGTGGCAAGAGGAGGAACACCAATGGCGCCACCCCAAATGATGATGACGTAGTCGATGTACCTCCCCCACCACACAATCCAATCCAAAATGGGATTACCAGTATTGTGGATATACTGTCTTTCCCACATCATCATGTAAAGGTTTGCAAGGGATAGAGAAAAATTAGCACCCATTGGGCAACCCTTCAACTGGAGGAAAAAGGAGGAATCAAACTGAAAATAGTTGGTCTCAAGTAAATGTTTAGTACACATGATAATGAAGTTTTTCATATCTGTAGAATATGATGAAAGATCGTTTAAAGCGTCGGATAAAATCTCCAAAGCCCGACTGTGTGGAATGCATGTATACAACGAGATGACGTCGCAAGTAACCATGCCCACCATGTCATCTCGCCCACACTTTGTAAGAGATGTTTGGAGTCCCTTATTGACCCTATAGAATTAACCAACCAAGGTTGTAGCTTTTTATTCCACCCATTGAGACAGATGTTCATTAACCCCTCCATTACCAGCCACTATGGGTCTGAAAGGAGGAGGGAAAACGCCTTATGTGTCTTGGGCAAAGCGTGGAACAAAGAAGACACTGGCTTTTCCACATATAAGTGTTTCACTAATCTTTGTGTGAGAACACTCAAATGTAAACCTACATTTAACAGATTTCCGAGCTCCCTTTGTATCCTAGTGGTTGGGTCAGTGGTCAAAGGACAGTAGGTGTCAATATCATCCAACATTTTTTTCACCTCACGGTGGTAAAGACCACTGTCCAATAAGACCACCGAGCCACCCTTATCGGATGGTTGTATGACTACATGATCGTTTTGTTTTAGATTAGAAAGCGCCGTTCTCTCAGAAATACTCAAATTATGAGAAAATACATTCTTAGAGTCTAATATAGATTTAACTTCTGACTCAAGCAAATTTTGGAGTTGGTCCATCACGGGAACCCAGGAATTCAATGGCTAAAAGATAGGGTTAGGAATATACTCAGAATTACTGGTAGAAAAATCGGAGCCCTCTGGTTCTGTAATTAAAGTGTGTAACTCAGCAACAGCAATTTGATCGGTTATAGTACCTTTACACGCCGCTACAACAGGGTGGAAACAACCGGGTTTATGAGACAAATGTATCTTGCACCGTCAAATCAACCCGAGGTAGCTGCGTGTAAAGGCGGTTGTTGCCAACCGTCACTTGTGGCACCTGTGTCAGAGCAGTGCTCTAAAACAGGTTGATTTCAACCCGATGGTAACGGCGTCTAAATATGGTAGGGTAAGGTTTTTTGGCCACCTAGATGACTCCCCGGGGTGTGACACAGCCTCCGGGAAACCACCCCCCTTCAGCGATCATTGGTGGAAGCTCCTGCGTTGTGATTGGTTGTCGCTGCATAGGGCGGCATATTTCATGAGCTGACCAGTCACACTACACAATTGCTCGAGCGTCATGTATTAGTCAGCCTCCTGCGCTGGCTGGCCAATCATGATGCTATTGCTTTGTCCTATCAGCGTACGAACGTCTCGTAATCCACAACTCTGGCACGCCTATGTGTTGTCCCTGCTGCACCAAGTCCTCCCATATTACCTTCTGTTACGGCGTGTAAATGAGGTAAGGTGCTCTACAGAAGGTAACTTGAGGCACCCGGCGGTGCATCCAGAGGTAGATTAAACCTTCTGTAGAGCACCTTGTAGCGGCGTGTAAAGGCGGTATCGGATACCATTGGTAACCGTTGGTGCGTGCTCGTGCACGTGAAGCACCCGGTTGTTTCCACCCTGTTGTAGCGGCGTGTAAAGGTACCTTAAGGGTACCTTTACACACGGCTACATTTGTAGCTTGTCACCAGGTAACTTACTGGTTGCAGTGAAATCATGGATACATGGTTCTAGCTTGTTGCTGTGTACAAATGGAATCATGTATCCATGATTTCACTGCAACCAGTAAGTTACCTGGTGACAAGCTACAAATGTAGCCGTGTGTAAAGGTACCCTAAGACCCATAAATAAAGGAACCGGAGCACTCCAAGACAAAATACCAGTAGTCTGAGATGGTGAAGACCGCTCATCCTGCTGAAACGGTTTTTTCACCGTCAATGCCCTCATGAATTTATTTACGTCACAAATGGTATCAATGAAATTACTCCTACAATTAGGCACAAAACGTAAACCTTTATGTAACAGATGAAGTTCGGGTTCCTTTATTTATTATTTATTTATTTTTATTAGACAACAACTTTTAAGGTACTTGTCTTACTTTATACATATGAAGGGTATATGACGGTGTTTTGACATTTCCCCTTTGATTTTTTTCTTATTCCAAATTCCTTTGTTGATATGTGCCGCTCATTGGTCTCATGAATGAACTTGGTTATTTCTGTATATATGTACCGCTCATTGGTCTCATAAATTAATTTGGTTATTTTTGTACATAGAGATTATAGGTTAATGTTAGGTTTGTGTTAATGGGATTTCTTCTTTACCCATGTGATATGTAAATTGACCTGTCATGATTAAAGATTTGTATTTTCCACACTTGTGTCTCCTGGGCTGTTTTTTTTTCATGTTTTTAAGGGGGTTTCTGTCTCACTTGTGCAATGCTGTAGACTAAGGACTTGTTCCGAAACGCGTCCAGCGTGGGATTTGTCCCTCTTTGTTTTATATGCTGAGGAGATTTTAAGATGGAATAAAGCTATTTTCATATAAAGAAGACTTGTCCAAGTGCTGAAGTAATTTCTATTCATTCATAACAGCACCATACATGCAATATTAGAAAGATGACAGCGCCTCACCGGTTGGTATTGCTTTAGAGTTCCTTTATTCCGCTCCCATATAGCAATGTTTTGATGCAAAAATCATCTTTTTCAAGCTTTATAAAGGTCATTTTTGGATCAAAACATCACTATATGGGAGTGGAATAAAGGAACTCTAAAGCAATACCAACCAGTGAGGTGTTGTCTTCTTTATAATATTGGATGTGACAGTTTCCATAAAGGTAAATGTAACGCCACCTGTAGCACCTGGTGATGGGTCACTTGCGCCACCACAGTCCTCTAGAGGTCGATGGTAATGCGGCTGAGATGGCAAAGCTCCCTACAGGTGGAGCTGGGCTTCCGGGGCAGCGTAGTGTAAAGGGTAGCTTGGAGTGGAACTCTAAATCGGTATGGGGAGTGATGGAGCAGTCTATAAGGGGCACCGGGTGCGGAGAGGAATGACGCACACACACTGTAGAAAGTCTCTTACCTTTTCACTGGTGGTATTAGCAGGTAAAGACGTCCAGGGTACTGTCGGGTGACCAGGTGCAAAGTGAGCTTCCACAGCAAGTGAATATAAGGCCTCCTCAGTTTCTCTATGGTTCCTGAAGCCCTGTCTGCTTGCAGCCAGAATGGCCTCCTTCCTTCTCGGGTCCTCTCTCTCCCTCCTGCACGGTCCACGGGTTACCCTCTCTGACCACTGCTGTATTACACTGCGGTGTCTGGCTCCCTTTCCTTGGATACGCAGGGGGACCGGGTGACTGAAGTGTCCACGGTATGACGAGGTTTTCTATAGTCTTGAAATAATCCAACAGGTGTGGATCCCCAAAGTCCGGTAGGTCTTGGATGAACGTCCGCCGGTTCCTCACTCCCTTGGCTTCTGCTCCTTGCCTTCTGTCCCCACTCCCAGGCTTGCTGGACGGCAGAAGGTCCACTCCGGGTCACTGGTTCGGGCGTAACCGCAGTACCGATCACCAGGACGTCTTCGCAGCTCTCCTAGCGTCTGCACACTCTAACTAACTCCTCCCCCAGCAGCAGTATTTATAGGGGTGTGGAGCCCACTGGGATGGGGTACTCGGTACCGGACCAGGGTACTGCTGGGGATATCACGACGGTCTTGGTCCTGACCGTGTCCTGGGTTTCGCAAGTAACGGGGGGAATATTTACAGGGGAGTTTGTCATGACACCACCCACAGGTTGTGGTCAGGGTGACCACCGCTGCTGTGGAACCTCTGGGGATGATGTTTGGCAGCTGTATATGTAATGGCTCTCTGCAGGTAGAGCCTGGTTCCCCGGGGCAGTGATAGTTAAAGTTTATGATTGAAGCTAGGGATGTTGCAGGATAGGGATGATAGTGGAGGTCATGGCTGCTTGTGATGGAAAGTAGGGCTTGAGTAAAGCATCACACACACTCACGGTTTTGAAGTTTTCCAAGGCTTTACTGCAGATATTCTTTAGCAGAGTACTGTCCACGGAGTCTGTACCGGGGCCGGGTTGCTCCCACCCTGTCCGGGTCCTCAGCTTCCCACTGCTGCGCTGTGTGTGTGGCCGTACTGCTGCTTCAGCTGAGCTGCTGGCCTTCTCTCTTCTCACAGGTACCCCCTTTGCTAGGCAACTTGAGTCTTTCAGTGCGCTTCTAACACCGCCGTGTTGCTTCGCTGAGGTACAGTGTAGATCTACAACCTCCACTATCCCGGTGTTTACTGTGCTGCGTTTGTCAGTCACAGTTTCGGATCCGGTATCCGGTCTGTGCGCTCCTCTGGGGCAAGTTATTAGGTAACTCAATCTCACAGATCTGTTCCTCTGTTTCTCTTACTCCTTCCCTGAGACCCCGGCTAGGCCTGGAATCAAGTAGCAGACTGTGGAGAAGCCTAACTCAGCCTCTTTACATCACAGTCTCTCCCTCACGTCTTCCAGGAACTGAACTACTCTCTTCACTGTACTGCTACGTACTGAACTAACTACTTCCTCTTGACACCAGAATATATAGATAAGCTGCTTTAGCTCCCCCTTCTGGCCTAGAGGTGCTAGTGCAGTGTTCAGTGTTGTGTGGTGAGTTAACCCTTGGTGATGTTACTGTGGCACATTAACCCCTGGGGTGCCACACTGGAACTCACCTAAAGTCAGTGAGTAGAGCTCCCCCTACTGTGCTGGGGTGGAAGGTGTTGCATGTACTAGATACGTGCTGTGGAAACCCAGCTGTGCATTAGGGAAATCTGTGGCTACCAGCGTGAGCAGGGCACCACACATGCGCCTCAACTTCAGGGTAAATAACATGACCCTACCTGCCCACATAATGCTTTGAACCCCTTTTGATTTTATGTAACAGCACCATACAGTCCATCCATAACAGCACTATACAGTCCCTCCATAACACCGACATACAGTCCATGCATAACACCACAATACAGTCTGTCTATAACAGCACCATACAGTCCGTCCATAACAGCACCATACAGTCCATCCATAACATCACCATACAGTTCCTCCATAACACCACTATACATTTGCTCCATAAAAGCACCATACAGTCTCTCATAACACCACATCCACCATACAGTTCAGTTTCTAAACAGAACAATATATATATATATATATATATATATATATATATATATATATATACGGTATACCAAGGCCGGCGTTAAGGATGGGGAGGCGGATTGGGCAGTTGCCCAGAGTCCCCACTCTCTTGGGGGCCCCCATGGTCTACAACAGGAGCTACACTTAACATAGCATTAGTACAACAGAAAAATGGAAAAATACACATATTGGGTATCGTTGTGTTTGCAAGAGTTTGGTATCTGTTTACTCATACTGACCTGGATAATCATCTTATGAGGTCACTTTTACCATATAGTTAACATGGTAAATTAAGAAAAAAATTAAAAAAAAAAAAAACATTGTGGAATTGCACTTTTTTTTAAAATTCCAAAGCGCTTGGAATTCTTTTCCCATTCTCCAGTACATTATAAATGGTTTCATTTAAAAATACAACTCATCCCACAAAAAACAAACCCTCATACGACTATGTGGATGGAAAAAAAGAAAAGTTATGGTTCTTGTATAAGTGAGGTAAAAACAAAAACTATAAGTCGCTCAGCGATGAAAGGTATAAAATCCTTGTAATTGCCTTATAATACAGTAGCAGCAGGTGCACCCCCACACAAGCTTCAATTTTCACATGTAATTAGGGTTAGGGCACCTCCTTAAACACACCACATAACACCACCATAGCTCCACCACCATCGGAACTGGTGCTCCACCACCACCAGAACAGACCGAACCTACTGTCTCCCTTTCCATTGCCCTGTAGATTGTAAGCCCGCAAGGGCAGGGTCCTCTTTCCCCTCTGTATCGTTCTGTCACTGTTAGTTTGTTCATTGTATTTTTAACTTGCTTGCATGTAACCCTTTCTCATGTACAGCACCATGGAATCAATAGTGCTCTATAAATAAATAATAATTGTGTAGTGCAACGTCATATAGTGCAGCCTCATCTCTCCTTATAGTGCACCCTCATATCTCTCCATATAGTGCAGCCTCCTCTCTCTATATAGTGCAGCCTCCTCTTTCCATATAGTGCAGCCTTTTCTCTTCATATAGTGCAGCCTCCTCTCTCCATATAGTGCAGCCTCATATGGTGCACCCTCATATCTCTCCATATAGTGCATCCACCTCTCTCCATATAGTGCAGCCTCATATAGTGCAACCTCCTTTCTCCATATAGTGCAGCCTCCTCTCTCAATATAGTGCAGCCTCCTCTCTCCATATAGGGCAGCCTCCTCTCTCTATACATAGTTACATAGTTACATAGTTACAAAGTAATGTGGCAACACTAAGTTCCTCATTGGGGAAAAAAATTCCTTCCTGACTCCATATAAGGCAATCAGACTAGTTCCCTTGATCAACGCCCTATCAAAGAATCTAGTATATATAACTGGTAATATTATATTTTTCAAGAAAGGCATCCAGGCTCTTCTTAAATGTTAGTAGTGACTCTCTCATTACAACATCATGTGGCAGAGAGTTCCATAGTCTCACTGCTCTTACAGTAAAGAATCCGCGTCTGTGATTATGATTAAACCTTCTTTCCTCCAGACGTAGAGGATGCCCCCTTGTCCCTGTCTCAGGCCTAAGAGTAAAAAGATCATTAAAAAGGTCTCTGTACTATCCCCTCATATATTTATACATTATTATAAGATCACCCCTAAGCCTTCGTTTTTCCAAGCTAAATAACCCCAAGTTTAATAACCTGTCTTGGTATTGCAGACCCCTCAGTCCTCTAATAACATTGGTCGCTCTTCTCTGGACCTGCTCTAGTCCAGCTATGTCTTTCTTATACACCAGAGACCAGAATTGTACACAGTATTCTAAGTGTGGTCGCACTAGTGACTTGTATAGAGGTAGAATTATGTTCTCCTCATGAGCATCTATGCCTCTTTTAATGCATCCCATTATTTTATTTGCCTTTGCAGCAGCTGTCTGACGCTGGCCACTAAATGTGAGTTTGTCATCTACCCATACACCAAGGTCTTTTTCAGTGACAGTTTTTCACAGTGTTTTACAATTAAGCACATAATTATACATTTTATTTCCTCTGCCCAAGTGCATGACCTTACATTTATCCCCATTAAAGCTCATTTGCCATTTATCAGCCCAAGCTTCTAGTTTACTTAAATCCTCCTGTAATATAAAATTGTCCTCCTCTGTATTGATTACCCTGCAGAGTTTAGTGTCATCTGCAAATATTGAGATTCTACTCTGTATGCCCCCTACAAGGTCATTAATAAATATATTAAAAAGAAGCGGGCCCAACACTGACCCCTGTGGTACCCCACTGTTAACTGTGACCCATTCTGAGTGTGTTCCACTAATGACCACCCTTTGTTTCCTATCACTAAGCCAGTTTTTAACCCACTTACACATATTTTCCCCTATCCCCATTGCTCTCATTTTATGTATCAACCTTTTGTGTGGCACCGTATCAAAAGCTTTTGAAAAGTCCATATACATCACGTCCACTGCATTTCTTTGGTCCAGTCCAGAACTTACCTTTTCATAGAAGCTTATCAGGTTAGTTTGACAGGAACGGTCCCTTGTAAACCCATGCTGATATTGGGTCATGAGGTTATTTTTCTTCAGATACTCCAGTATAGCATCTCTTAGAAAACCCTCTAGGATTTTACCCACAGTAGAGGTTAAGCTTACTGGCCTCTAATTTCCAAGTTCAGTTTTTGTCCCCTTTTTAAATATTGGCACCACATTTGCTATACACCAGTCCTGTGGTACAGACCCTGTTATTATAAAATCTTTAAAGATTAAAAATAATGGTTTATCTATGATGGTACTTAATTCCTGCAGTACTCTGGGGTGTATCCCATCCGGGCCTGGGGATTTGTCAACTTTAGTGATTTTTAGATGGTGCCGTACTTCCTGGTGGGTTAAGCATGTTACATTTAATGGAGAGTTTTTGTTATCACTGATCATGTTGTCTGTCATGGGATATTCTTGTGTAAATACTCTTACAAAAAAGTCATTTAGCATACTGGCTTTTTCCTCTTCCTCATCCACCATTTCACCGAGACTATTTTTAAGGGGGCCAACACAATCATTTTTTAGTTTCTTACTATTTATGTACGGTAGTTAAAGAATATTTTGGGATTATTTTTACTTTCTCTGGCAATGAGCCTCTCTGTCTCAATCTTTGCTGCCTTGATTTGCTTTTTACAGATGTTATTTAATTTTCTGTATTTGTTTAATGCCTCATCACTACCTACTTGCTTTAAAGAGGACCTGTCACCAAACCAGGCATGGTGATCTAATTACAGCACTGGATGCAGCATGTCTGCTGCATCCAGGCAAGGGGTCCCAGAGCACTTAAGCAGCCCTGTACCCCGAGATAATGCACTTAGAAAACTTTCATCCTGCAGCCGGAAAGGAGGTGGCTAGGGACTGGAGCCGAAGGGCAGATTCACACCCACTGCATGTTTAATCTGCCCACCGCTGCCAATCATTCTCTCTCTCTTCTGCACCATTAAACAGAGTTGTTGTTTTTTTCCAAAACTTGCCATTTAGCCCCGCCCCCATGGAAATTTGCCTTCCTGAAGTTTAGTGTCCTTGTAGCCCCTCTACTACACATCTTATTAAAGGATACTTGAAAACTTATTTTTTTGTGATCACTATTACGCTACGCTAGGGCCACACATAAGCCCATGGTCCGTTTTTGGCATCAGTTTTTGCATTTTTTTTTCTAACTCCAAAAACTGATTGAAAAACGGATTATATGTAATAAACACCCTATCCCTATTTTTTTCTGCACCTAAATACATTGCTAGGAACGTTTTTCACCCAAAAAATGTTGCTCCCAACGTTTTTGGGTGCCGTTTAAAAACGGATCCATTATTTTAACATGGGGTCCTATGGCAAAAAACATATCTGTTTTTTTTGGTGCCTTAAAAAACGGATCCGTTTTCTTCTAGCATTTTTTGGCAAAAAATGACTAAGTCCAAAAACGTTCAGGGGCACAGGAGGCTCAAAAAGCACCCAAAACAAAACAGATTGGTCATGGAAAACACTTTTAAAAATGGATTGCTATGTGTGACCCTAGCCTTACCCATGTGACCTCCAACCCGTATATTTGATATGCGGTCCGGCCTGTTGGTTAATATTAGGTCCAGCAGTGCCCCCCTTCTTGTTGGGTCCTGAACTAGTTGTGAAAGGTAATCGTCCCTCATAATTGTCAAAAACCTATTACCTTTGCTGGAACTGCAGGTTTCTGATCCCCAATGTATTTCAGGGTAGTTGAAGTCCCCCATAATAATGACTTCTCCCTGAGTCGCTGCTTCATCTATTTGCTTTATGAGGATATTCTCCTCCACTTCCATTATTGTTGGGGACTTATAACAAACCTCTATCAGTAATTTATTATTTTTTTCCCCTCCCCTTATCTCCATCCACAGGGACTCTACATTTTTATTAGATTCACAAATATTATCATGATGGATGGGTTTTAAGGATGATTTTACATATAAACACACGCCTCCTCTTTATTTATATGGTTATCTCTGAACAGACTATAGCCTGTAAATTAACAGCCCAGTCATGGCTCTCATCCAGCCATGTCTCCGATATCCCCACCATGTCATACTTATTTTCCAACAAAATTAATTCTAATTCCTCCATTTTGTTGGTGAGGCTTCTGGTATTAGTATATATGCACTTTGTGCATCTCTCTTTACCTCTATTCCTTCTTACTATATTGACTGTTCTAACCCCACCCCCAATTTCATTACTTGTGCCCAGGTTACTATTTACACAATCATCCCCTCCTGTACAATGAATACACTCCCTCTCAATCCCTAGTTTAAACACTCCTCCAACCTTCTAGTCATTTTCTCCCCCAGCACAGCTGCACCCTCCCCATTGAGGTGCAGCCCGTCCCTAGCATAGAACCTGTAGCCAACAGAGAAGTCGGCCCAGTTCTCCAGGAACCCAAACCCCTCCTTCCTACACCAATTCCTGAGCCACTTATTTATCTCCCTAATCTCCCGTTGCCTCTCTGGTGTGGCACGTGGTACAGGCAGTATTTCAGAGAATAGTACCTTGGAGGTCCTTGCATTAAGCTTGCAGCCTAATTTCCTGAAATCATCTTTCAGGACCTTCCACCTACCTGTAACTTTGTCATTTGTGTCAATGTACACCATGACCGCTGGATCCTCACCAGCCCCTCCCAGTAATCTGTTAACCGGATCAGCGATGCACCGAACTCGAGCACCAGGCAGGCAGCACACTGTTAGACAATCCCTGTCTTTGTGACAGATTGCCCTATCTGTTCCCCTAATAATTGAGTCCCCCACTACCAGCACCTGTCTGGCCTTCCCTGCTCTCCTGTATTCCCCCTTACTGGAGCAGACACTACTCTGGCTTTCAGAGGTCTTGCCTTGCTGCATCAGTGCTATCCCTGTACTGATACCCCCCTCATCTTCCAACTTAGCAAATTTATTGGGGAGTGCCAGATCAGGGCTAGCCTCCTTGGCACCCTTCCCTCTACCACGCCTTTTAATTGTCAGCCAGCTAGCTGCCTCATGGCCATTTTACACGTCCCAACATCAGGCCGATGTTGGATATAACGGCGCGATTTTTGGCAGAAATCCCAGATCGCATAGGAGCTGTTACACAGAGCGATATCGCCAGGCAACGCAACTGGGATGTATACGCCCCCTTGTGTGGCCGACCCAGGAACGACCATTTAACATGGGAGAGAATAGGGGAAGTTGGTCTCCAAGTCGGGGTTGGGTTTTCACACAGCACGATCCGCCCAGATTGGCCATCCAATATCGGGCCGTTGGAGGGCAGGCTCATTTTATCCCCGATATCGGTTTTGCATCGTTCTTGCGTCGCATTGGACATTTAAACCATACAACGCACCAACGATATCGGGGCCATTGCAAGTACCACGTGACTTTTTATCGGAGTTGGACGCCGATATCGGGATGTGTAAAGTGGCCATCACAGTCCTGCAGCTATTTACTACCATCCTCTCCAACATCTATCCATTGAGCAGCTTTTCAGTGAGCAGCAGACTCATTTCCATATTGTCTATGGATCTCAGTGTCGCCAGCTGTTGATTTAGATCCAGTATCTGGGCTTCCAAATGCACAACATGCTCACATCTCACAGTAGTATGCACCCTCGACCGGCTGTTCAAGGATTGCATACATGTGGCAAGATGTACACTGGATGGCATTGTCAATTATGGAGCTCAGACAGATGATAAGTAAAAAGAAATGTGAAGTATTAATAAAATACAACCAGCAATTCAATAAGTCCTCCCTACCAAACTCCCTGAATCCAAAGTCACCGAATCACAAGTCACACACTTACTTCCGTTCGCACTTACGTCCGGTCACACTCAGCTTGTGGCTAAAGGCCACTTCACACGCTACGATATCTGTGAACTTTATCATTAGCTACGTCACATGACCGCGATCCTTTCGACATCGTTAGTGCGTTGTCACACGCAAGGATATCGTTAACGATCTTAAATTTGGCAACGCGCCAGCTATTTGGAGAAGATCGTTTGAATGATTTTACAAAGCGGCAGGAATAGGAGAAATATGAACACCATCATTCATCATGGTGTCACACTAAACAATGTTGCTGCTTCACAGATCCTTAATTGGACGACGAACAATAGATTTGAGATCCTGCTCTCAAATTTGAGATGTCCGATCCAACGATTTCTCGTTTAGACATCCTGCGTTAACACGCAACTATGCACAAACAAGATCGTAAGAGCGATCTCAAAAGCGTGACGTTTCAACTATATCGTTTCAGATATCGGAGCGTGTGAAGTGGCCTTAGGGAAGAAGATTTAATAAGGTTTTTTTGTTTTTTTTCCCTTCAGCAGAAATCCAACCTACAGCTCAGTGAACTTCCAAAAGACTGGAAGTACCAACCAGCTGCTTCTTATAAACCCTTAATTATGAACCACTACCCTTAATTAACCCCTTGTGAGCATAGCTACACCACAGGATTTAAGTGTAATTTTTAACCCTTAACTTACAGGTAAAATAAGATACTGTAAACTTGTAGGGAGAAATAAAAACTCAGCAATTAACAATTCATCAACTCACAGTAATTCACACAGGAATTTGTTTCAGCCTTCCCAAATACCTCCTCACAGAATCACAAGTCACACACTTACTTCCGTTCACACTTATGCTCCGGTCACACTCAGCTCATCACACTCGTTAAGGAAGAAATTTAAAGAGGTTTTTTTTTTTTTTCCCCTTCAGCAAAAATACAACCTACAGCTTAGTGAACTTCCAAAAAGGAATCCTCATATAGTGCAGCCTCCTCTCTCCATATAGTGCAACTTCATATAGTGCATCCTCCTCTCTCCATATAATGCAACCTCATATAGTGCAGCCACCTCTCTCCATATAGTCCAGCCTCATCTCTCCATATAGTGCAGCCTCATGTAGTTCAGCCTCCTCTCTCCATATAGTGCAGTCTCCTCTCTCCATATAGTGGAGCCCCATATAATGCAACCTCCTCTCTCCATATAGTGCAACCTCCTCTCTCCATATAGTGCAGCCTCCTCTCTCCATATAGTGCAGCCTCATATAGTGCAACCTCATATAGTTCAGCCTCCCCTTCATATAGTGCAGCCTCCTCTCTCCATATAGTGCAACCTCATATAATGCAGCCTCCTCTCTCCATATAGTGCAGCCTCCTCTCTCCATATAGAGCAACCTCATATAGTGCAGCCTCCTCTCTCCATATAGTGCAGCCTCCTCTCTCATATGGTGCAGCCTCATATCGTGTAGCCTCCTTTCTCCATATAGTGCAGCCTCCTCTCTCCACATAGTGCAGCCTGATATAATGCAGCCTCCTCTCTCCATATAGTGCAGCCTTATGTAGTGCAGCCTCATCTATCCATATAGTGCAGCCTCATATAGTGCAGCCACATCTTTCCATATAGTGCAACCTACTCTCTCCATATTGTGCAAACTCCTCTCTCCATATAGTGCAAACTCCTCTCTCCATATAGTACAGCTTCCTCTCTCCATACAGTGCAGCTTCCTCTCTCCATATAGTGCAGCCTCATATAGTCAGTTTCACATCTCTTCATACTGTATAATGCACCCCCCTACTCCCTCCCATAGTCCTCTGGCCACCGTGTACTGGAAAAAAAAAATCTGTACTTACCTCCCTGCCCGTCTGGTCTCCTTTGCTGAAGACTCAGGAGGAGGTGGTGACTGTCTGCGTTCCACTATGAAATGCATAAAACAAGAAGTGCCAGCTACTATTGTGGAGGAGGTGGCACCAGCACAGTGGAACTTAGGCTAGCACCACTGTGGTAAGAGGAAGCAAGGGGAGGGGAAGGGCCGGCAGTAGTTGGAAGCAGGAGGCTACCCCCTCCCCTCCTCTCCCTGCCACACGGGCCCCAAAGCGGCGGAGACCCCTGCAACCGCGATCATTAAACCCCTGGCTGGGGCACAAGCAGACAATGCTGACACCGCCACTGCACTGACACCCCCCTTCGCCGCTAAGACTCTGATTTTCATATAGAGTCTGGGTGAGGAAGGTTAAAAAAATGTAAAAAAATCTCTACCCTGGCACCGCCCCCTGCAACCTGCCATCGCAAGCACTTGCCCTCCAGTGTCTAATTGTAAATACAGCCCTGCTCAGCGTATGCATATTAATGTTTGTGCTCGGTGTATGCATATGTGCGTGTGCTCAGTGTATACATATGTGTGTGTAACATACAATGTTTGCATCACATACTGTGTGTATGCAGCATCCACATTTATAAATCCTAGCATCACAGATTAGAGTTCACAGGTGTAAATATGTCGGCAATCGCCCAATGAATGAACAAAATGCTTATTAATCGAATGATTGGATTGTTTATGGCGGAACAAAACTCATTGTTCTCAGCATCATATCACCAGATGCAAACTGCAGAAGTGCTGCTGATAACATGATATTGTTGGGACATATTGACAGGGGCGTAACTACAACAGGTGAAGGGTTGCAATCGCTCCCGGGCCCTGGAGCCTAGGGGACCCCAAAAGTCCCTTTGAACAATAGAAAAATACCTCTGCTCCTAAAGATTTGCAACAATTGGTGACCCCATTGGAGCTTTTGCATCGGGGCCCATGAGCTTCAAGTTACGCTACTGCATGTTGATGTACTAGTGATTGTTCTGTGCCATCATTCTTCACCATCCTGTCTAAGGGTGCTTTCACATCAGCGGTTTTTGCCGATCGCGGCAGATGCGGAGAAAAAAACGCATCTGCCGCGATTACCGCATAACCGCTGCAGTTGCGGCACAGTTGCAGCAAGCCCCATACAATGTCTATGCGGGCTTGCGGCAGGTGCGGCAAATGCGGTATCGGCACTTGCAGCAGGTGAGGCTGCAAAAAAAACGCGGTTGCCGCACCTGCCGCACACTTACCGCAAGCCCCATAGACATTGCATGGGGCTTGCCGCAACTGTGCCGCAAGTGCAGCGGTTATGCGGTAATCGCGGCACATGCGTTTTTTTCACCGCATCTGCCGCGATCGGCAAAAACCGCTGATGTGAAAGGGGCCTAAGAAGGCCGGAAACAAGTGCTGAATGACATGAATATTATAGATCGCACTTGTTAACCAGTCTGAATTAAGTGCATGTAAATGTAACCTAAATGTTTGAGTGTGATGGTGCAATAGCATTTAGGGCTCCACTTGAAATTTTTACCCAGAGCCCCACTTTGTCTAAAACTGGCCCTGATATACACATACACCCACACATTATATATATACAGTTGTGGCCAAAAGTATTGACACCCCTGCAATTCTGTCAGATAATACTCAGTTTCTTCCTGAAAATGACTGCAATCACAAATTCTTTGGTATTATTATCTTCATTTAATTTGTCTTCAATGAAAAAACACAAAAGAGAATGAAGCAAAAAGCAAAACATTGATCATTTCACACAAAACTCCAAAAATGGGCCAGACAAAAGTATTGGCACCCTCAGCCTAATACTTGGTTGCACAACCTTTAGCCAAAATAGCTGCGATCAACCGCTTCCGGTAACCATCAATGAGTTTCTTACAATGCTCTGCTGGAATTTTAGACCATTCTTCTTTGGCAAACTGCTCCAGGTCCCTGATATTTGAAGGGTGCCTTCTCCAAACTGCCATTTTTAGATCTCTCCACAGGTGTTCTATGGGATTCAGGTCTGGACTCATTGCTGGCCACCTTAGAAGTCTCCACTGCTTTCTCTCAAACCATTTTCTAGTGCTTTTTGAAGTGTGTTTTGGGTCATTGTCCTGCTGAAAGACCCATGACCTCTGAGGGAGACCCAGCTTTCTCACACTGGGCTCCATGTGGTACACACAAGGACACAGGACAGAGGTTGGGTCAACTTTAATCCATGTCAACTGGCTGCAAGTGTGATTTAATTATTGCCAACACCTGTTAGGTGCCACAGATAAGTTACAGGTGCTGTTAAATTCAACAAATTAGAGAAGGATCACATGATTTTTCTAAGGGAGCCAATACTTTTGTCCACCCCCTTTTTTATGTTTGGTGTGGAATTATGTCCAATTTGGCTTTAGGACAATTATTTTTGTGTTTTTTTCATTGAAGACAAATTAAATGAAGATAATAATACCAAAGAATTTGTGATTGCAGTCATTTTTAGGAAGAAACGGAGTATTATCTGACAGAATTGCAGGGGTGTCAATACTTTTGGCCATGACTGTATATGGAGAGGTAGGAAGACAGATGGTCTTATCAGTCGCTGCTGGGTCACATTTCTCAGGTCAGTGCAGGGTTCTGCTCTGTGGTTGGTCGCTCTGTGGTATGAAGGGATTTATGGCAGCTGTTTGGGTTGCTCTGTCTGTGGTATGATGGGATTTATGGCAGCTGTTTGGGTCCGCTCTGTATGTGGCATGATGGGATTTATGGCAGCTGTTTGAAATCTCACAGATCAGATGTCTTCCAGTGACAGTGAAAGTTTCAAGCAGCTGCCATAAATAACCTGTGCTGACTCACATGGAGACCACACCCACAAGACAGAATCCAGACCATGTCCTCACTGTGCAGAAACCTCCGGCTCCAGGTGTGAGAAAGCTTTTCCCTACATCCTGACAGCATGACTGCCCAACCACTGGCAAAATACAGCCCAGGATGAAGGAGCCCAAGGAGGAGGTAAAGCCATACAGGAAGGAGTTGAATGGGAAGGTGCCCACCAGCAAACAGTGCAGGAACTGCATGGCAGCAGGGAGGCATCCAGCAGCTGGAGCCGCTGAGGAGTGGAAATTTCTACATTTCTGTTTTTGTCAGTCAAGATAGGGTGCAGAGTGTACATTAATGAGACAAAAATGAACTTTTTTGAATTTACCAAATGGCTGCAATGAAACAAAGAGGGAAAAATGTAAAAATGTCTGAATACTTTTGTACCCACTGTATACCAGGATGGAGGACATATATCTACTATATAATTGCCTAATCGTGTCTGTCTGTTGAATAAATCGTGCGCCAGCGCTCATTGGTCGCCGGCAGACACGGCGGCCAATGAGCGCAGCGTATGCAGAAGAGCCATGCGCGTTCCAAATTCGCGCCGCGGCTCATGTACAGAGGTCCACGGCGAACCAGCTGGGAGATGACCGGCATTAGCCGGTCATCTCCCAGCTGACTCGCCGCGGACCTCTGTGCAGCAGTAGATGAGTCGCGGCCACCTGCTGCACAGAGGTCCGCGGAGAGCCAGCCGGGAGATGACCAGCATCAGCCGGTCACCTCCGGCTGCTCGCTGCGGTAGTACCGCGAGGGGGGTTCAAATCCCCCACCAAGCTGTGCTACTTCTCTGATTGGTCGCTGCGGCCGTGTCGACCAATCAGCAAAGCGGCACGGCTTGGTGGGAAATATGAATCCCGCGCCGCTGATTGGTCACCGCTCTCAGCAGCGGCCAATCAACATATTTGCCGCCAAGCCGCTCCGCTTCGCTGATTGGTCGCTGCGGCGACCAATCAGAGAAGTAGCGCGGTTTGGCGCGCGGTTTGAATGCCACGTCTCATTAGTCACCTCGGTTGTGATATTGGCGCGGAATTTGAACTGCCAGTCATAGTGTGACACAGTTCACTGTTTACAAGGCTGTTGATCAGTGTGACACACTTCACTCCTGTCTACAAGGCTGTCAGTCAGTGTGACGAACTTCACTCCTGTATACAAGGCTGCCAGTGTGATGAACTTCTCTCCAGTCTACAAGGCTGTCAGTCATTGTGACGCACTTCACTCCTGTCTACAAGGTTGTCAGTCACTGTGAAGCACTTCACTCCTGTCTACAAGGCTGTCAGTCAGTGTGACGGAGTTCAATCCTGTCTACAAGGCTGTCAGTCAGTGTCACGAACTTCACTCCTGTCTACAAGGCTGTCAGTCAGTGTGACGGAGTTCAATCCTGTCTACAAGGCTGTCAGTCAGTGTCACGAACTTTACTTCTGTCTACAAGGCAGTCAGTCACTGTAATGCACTTCACCGCTGTCTACAAGGCTGTCAGTCAGTGTGACGCAGTTCACTCCTGTCTACAAGGCTGTCAGTCAGTGTCACAAACTTCACTTCTGTCTACAAGGCTGTCAGTCAGTGTGACGAACTTCACTCCTGTTTAAGAGGCTGTCAGTCAGTGTGATGAACTTCACTCCTGTCTACAAAGCTGTCAGTCAGTGTGACGAACTTCACTCCTGTCTATAAGGCTGTCAGTCAGTGTGACGAACTTTACTCCTGTTTAAGAGGCTGTCAGTCAGTGTCATGAACTTCACTCCTGTATACAAGGCTGTCAGTTAGTGTCACAAACTTTTCTCCTGTCTACAAGGCTGTCAGTCAGTGTGACGCACTTCACTCCTGTCTACATGGCTGTCAGTCAGTGTTACGCAGTTCACTCCTGTCTACAAGGCTGTCAGTCATTGTGACGCACTTCACTCCTGTCTACAAGGCTGTCAGTCAGTGTGACTTATTTTTAATAAATTGGAAAGATTCGTTTCGCAGTTGTTGCTTTTATTAGGTTTAAAATATCCAGTATGGATGGTGTTTAAAGTGAAAGTGAACTTTTACACATTAACAAATACCCTCCCCCCAGAAAGATAGTAGAAATAAAGACAAATTTCCATTTGTTAGGTTGGTAGAAGGGGGTGATATTGGCAGTACCTATTGTTGAGTGGAGTTTATGTGGTTGAGGTGACTACCTTTGGGAACCCCTGGATACAATTTGTTTCCAGAGTACTGCCCGTGGCAGTCTCCCTCAATGACAGTAATCTTGTTCCACTAGGGTTCAGCCTTAATTTCCTACCGTGGTCAGGTGGTCTGCTCCCCCCCCTTCCCCTCCGCCGTATCACAGGTCCTAAAAATGGTTTATGATATGTACAAGGTTAGATCCATCAATGTGGTTTAATCCCTCCCTACGCGTTTCGCCTCTATTATTTCATAGGAGGCACATCAGGGGAACTTATGTTCAGATATGTTTCTTATATCACGTATGATATGTTAAGTCTTTATGTGATAAACCCAGTTAGTGGTGCTGGGTGGACTGCTTCTCTGTGGTGGTCCTTTTGAGCATAGGCTTCTCAGTACATTCTCCTTATCTGTAGGATCCGCTTTATCTGCAAAGGGTATATATTATGTATGTGTCAAAAATATGAAGAAATCCTTGTATATATTTCTATGTATACCGGTTATCTGCCCTCGGTGTGTTTTATATTTATAGCACCCAGAAAGTGAGAAGGTTGCATAAAAGCAATAGGGCAAATATAGATGCGAAATGATTTTGTAGACCTACCCGTAGCTGTGTTGTATGCTTATTGTAGGTCCCTGTCCTGTTACGACTTCTTTCATTCAAGTCATAGATACTGTACCGTTATATAATGGACATATAAGTGTCTGTCCTGGTTCCCCTTGCTCATAGGTACCTATGTAGAGTGGTAGGCATTAATATGGTTTATATAGGTTTAAATGAAGGTTAAATGAGAGCACCAACCTTCTCAGTGGTTCTGATGGGTCAGGATGTAGTCCCCTCAATCCTGTTTGAATCCAAGATACCTAATGTCTGGTCTGACTTGAAAGTGTCTCCATAGTTACCTAATAACGAGCATATCTTCATTACATTGCTCCTTATTATACATATATAGTGAACTATATCTCAATCATGATATTTACCTTGCTTAGTTCGTTTCTAAGCATACCATGTTCCATTCATTAGAAACAGGATTTGGGTTCCCCCTTTCCTTCTCCAAGGATACCTTGTTGAAAGTAGAAAAAGATAAACCCCCTGTTTTCAAAAACTGCCCATAGTAACAAAATAAGGGTCTAAATGTGGCTAGAGATTATATATCAGTGTTTTTACCTTAAGGCTGAGCGGTGTCCAGCCTGCAAATAGTTAAAATTTCATCCAAGAGCTTCCCTAGTTGTGGAAACCTCCCACTCCACTGTATTGTGTGGCCGCCGCCGCCCCAGTGTGTCTTATAACCCTCCCAGGTCCTCCCCTGGCCGCCGCCTACCAGGAAATGCGACGTGGCAGGCGTGCGGTCCAGGGATGCATTCCAAAACTACTGCGCATGCGCCAGGCGGCCGCTGCACGCATGCGCGATACAGCCGGCGGTCACCAAGCCTCACTTGTGATCCGCCGCTTGTGTTCCACGCCGCGCATGCGCGGTGAGCGCCACCGCTCTACATGCCTGTCAGCTTATTGCAGCAGGCTGGAGATAAATATCTCCTCTATTCAAAGCGCGGTGGTCACTAGGAGGAACTTTTAATGATTGTTATATGAGTGTGTGATTATCCTACAAGGGATGATTAAAGTACAACAACAAACAAAATTATGACATGTGCTTTTATTGTTGGTGGTCCCCACAAGGCTTTATTAGGGTTCACTATACCTGATGTTAATTTTGATGATACTCATAAAACTTCAAGATTCTGCATATATATCTCTGTTGCCTGGGTGTTTTTGTATATAAGGGGGGTTGTTAGGATAGCTAGATGGTTATCAACCTATTTTAAGGACACCTCTCAGAGGTGGGTGCTACTACCAAATTATGTATGCCTTAACCAACATGGAATAGTCCATCTCGTTACACCACTATTTTTTACTATGTTTAGGTTCGTTATTTGTTATGACAAGTCAGATAGAGGATATGCATTCTCCTCTCTTTGGTATTTTATACCCCTGCCCTTTTGGGCTGTTCAAGGAGTGGCATGCCGCTTGGCCTAATTTTTTATCAATAGGGTGGGATGGCCCTTCAATGTTCTCAGAATTGGAATTATAAGAAACAGGTATAGATTTGAGATTTATTCAGTCCATTAGGTGACACCGTCCCAAGATGGTGTATCCATCTGCACTCCTTTTGAAGAATCAGTCTGTCCCAATCCCCACCCCTGTTTGGTGGTGGTACCACCTCGATTGCTTGAAAGGATATACATTCCGTGTCATTATTGTGTTCTTCCCGGAGATGTCTCGCAATTGGAGTATCTCTTTCATTGCGTACATCTCCTATGTGTTCTCCTATCCTCTTCCTTAGTTCACGAATGGTTTTACCTACATATTCCAGACCGCATATGCAACTGCATAGGTATATTACCCCAGATGTTTTGCAGTTGGCAAAGTGCCGAATTGTGAAGGTCCTTCCTAAGTTACTACTCAAAAAGGTTTTGCCAGTTCGAATGTATTTGCAAGAGACACATTTACCACATTTGAATGTTCCTGTATCCCTCCTGTCAAGCCAGGTTCCTTTTTGTTTGGGTGGGTTGTATGTACTGTGGACTAATTGGTCCCTCAGATTCCGGCCCCGTCTAAAAGTAATAGACGGATAAGCTGGAATCAGATTCTTCAAATCAGAGTCTGCCGTTAGAATCCTCCAATGTCTTTTAAGGATGTTCCTTACTTCTTTGGATCTGTTATCAAAATTCCCTATTATCCTTAGGATATTCGAGTCACTTCTTGTTTTGGATTTCAAGAGATCTTCCCTAGGTCTGCTCTTGGCTTCTCTATAGGCTCTGTTCAACACTTGTTGTGGGTATCCCCTTTCCAAAAATCTCCCCTGTAGATCCTTCGCTTGTTTGTAAAAACTATGTTCCATAGTGCAATTTCTTTTAATTCTAAGATATTGGCCTTTGGGGATCCCTTGTTTCAGATTAGGAGGGTGATGGCTATTCCAATGCAGCAAGTCATTACTTGCAGTTGGTTTTCGGTACGTGTGAGTTACTAGACGTCCATCTTCTTTTATCCCAATGGTCACATCTAAGAAGTTAATCTCTTTTTCTCTGAACTCAGAAGTGAAACGTAAGCCTATATGGTTCTTGTTGAGGGTGTTCACAAATTCCTCAAAGCTCGATTCGTTCCCAGACCATAAGATAAAGATGTAGTCAATATAGCTCCCCCAGAAAAGGATCTGGGGGCACCACCAGTCACTCTCATTGCCACCAAACACTATTGTTTCCTCCCACCAGCCCAGGAACATGTTGGTGTAAGTAGGCGCCATAGAGCTACCCATGGCTGTGCCCCTGAGCTGGTGGAAGAACCGTCCATCAAACCTGAAATAGTTATGAGTGAGGGTGAAATGGAGAAGGGATAGGATGAACCTGCTATGTTCTTGCACTTAAGAAGTATTTTACGGCTTCCAGGCCATGTTCGTGTGGAATGCTGCTGTAAAGCGCCTCCACATAAATTGATGCCAGGTGTACCCCTTCTTCAATTGTAATATCCTCTAACTTTGTCAACAGATCCATAGTGTCTCTGAGGTATGGGGGAAGGGATGTAACATATCCTCTCAAAACCTTGTCAAGATATATACTCGCGTTTTGCGTCAGGCAATCATTTCCTGACACAATAGGACGCCCTTTTAATGGTGATAATCCCTTATGCACTTTCGGTAGTGCATAAAAGACCGGTACAACGGGATGTTTCAAGTCCATGTAGTTGAGTTAATTCTGGCTCACAACCCCTTTCTCAAAACCATCAATCAAGATGATTTGAAGCTCCTTCCTAAAGGTATCGGTTGGGTCTATTCTCAAGATCCCATATGTTGACTCGTCTCTAAGAATGTCCATGCACATTTTTTTGTATTCTTCGTGATCTAGTATCACCAAATTTCCCCCTTTGTCAGCAGGCTTTAAGATGATATCCTCTCTTTTTGCGAGGTTATCAAGAGCTTGTCTCTCTGATCTGTTCAGGTAGTTCAGGAAACTATCTATATTCTCTTCTAATTTTTCTAAATCTTCGCTCACTAATTTGATGAAGATGTCTAACTGTTGATTCTGTTGCCGGTGGAGTTTTTTTACTCTTTGGTCTTAGATCCGTGAAGGGCCCAAGTCCACTATTATCTCTATTAGCGAGTGATGTCATATCCCTGATTAAGGGCATATCTTCTTGCTCCACAACAAGGTCAATACAACGTTGTCGGTCATTTTTAAGAAAAAAGGATTTCCACTTTAGCTTACGGCCGAACAGATTAATATCCTTGGTCCAATCAAACGAGTTATACTTGTTCGTTGGGACGAAGGACAGACCCCTACTTATATGCTTAATTCTAGCTTATTGAGCGTATAGGAGGTTAGATTAATAAATCTTGATTCCTCTGAATATCCTAATCTCTGTCTATCACCTTCTGACTCTGTGTTTATTGGTTTCTGGGTGCTGGTATTCCTGTTCTGTCTCTTAGATCGTAGCCACGTTGCTGAAGGCCCACCTCTAAATAAGAAGGAGCTGGTGATGGAAAGGAGCCAGAGACCGACAAGGGCTGTTGTGGCGGTGCTGGTCCTGGCCTTGGATCTGGTCCTGGACTTGGATTCTCCCATACTGGTTTGCCTCTGCCTCTTCCCCTACCCCTGCCTTTGCTTTTGGTTTTTTTAGGGGGCTTTTCGTAATTCGTTCTTTGCAACCTTACCAATCGTTCGCTTATCCCTATCTGACTTCCTTCCCCCTCCGGGAATTCACTCTCCGAGGAGGTAGCGTCAGCAGGAACCGCTGGTAACGGCAAAGGTGGCACTTTTGGGTTGGGTATACATTGTTCGTCTATTAAAAACGGATATGCCTTTTTCTCCTTGAAATCTGTGTAATCTCTTGAGTATTGTTTTTGTTTCCTGTCCTTGATTCCGCTTTGGAACTTTTCTATTGACTGTTGTAGAGTGGTTTCACGTCTTTGCAAATCTGCTTCCCCTTTGTATTTAAGAGCTTGTTCAGCAAGGCTTGGTGACCGCCGCCTGTATCGCGCATGCGCGCAGTGGCCGTCTGGTGCATGCGCAGTAGTTTTGGAATGCATCCCTGGACCGCACGCCTGCCACGTCGCATTTCCTGGTAGGCGGCGGCCAGGGGAGGACCTGGGAGGGTTATAAGACACACTGGGGCGGCGGCGGCCTCACACTACAGTGGAGTGGGAGGTTTCTACAACTAGGGAAGCTCCTGGATGAAATCTTAACTATTTGCAGACTGGACACCTCTCAGCCTTAAGGTAAAAACACTGATATATAATCTCTAGCCACATTTAGACCCTTATTTTGTTACTATGGGCAGTTTTTGAAAAAAGGGGGTTTATCTTTTTCTATTTTCACCAAGGTATCCTTGGAGAAGGGAAGGGGGAACCCAAATCCTGTTTCTAATGAATGGAACATGGTATGCTTAGAAACGAACTAAGCAAGGTAAATATCATGATTGAGATATAGTTCACTATATATGTATAATAAGGAGCAATGTAATGAAGATATGCTCGTTATTAGGTAACTATGGAGACACTTTCAAGTCAGACCAGACATTAGGTATCTTGGATTCAAACAGGATTAAGGGGACTACATCCTGACCCATCAGAACCACTGAGAAGGTTGGTGCTCTCATGTAACCTTCATTTAAACCTATTTAAACCATATTAATGCCTACCACTCTACATAGGTACCTATGAGCAAGGCGAACCAGGACCAATAAAAAGGAGTCTAATAAGGCTTTATCTGTTTTAAAAACGTGAGTGTATATATTTATATGCTAAAAAGCTAGATAGTGTTATATATGACAGACACTTATATGTCCATTATATAACGTTACAGTATCTATGACTTGAATGAAAGAAGTCGTAACAGAAGGACAGGGACCTACAATAAGCATACAACACAGCTACGGGTAGGTCTACAAAATCATTTCGCATCTATATTTGCCCTATTGCTTTTATGCAACCTTCTCACTTTCTGGGTGCTATAAATATAAAACACACCGAGGGCAGATAACCGGTATACATAGAAATATATACAAGGATTTCTTCATATTTTTGACACATACATAATATATACCCTTTGCAGATAAAGCGGATCCTACAGATAAGGAGAATGTACTGAGAAGCCTATGCTCAAAAGGACCACCACAGAGAAGCAGTCCACCCAGCACCACTAACTGGGTTTATCACATAAAGACTTAACATATCATACGTGATATAAGAAACAGATCCGAACATACTGTAAGTGCCCCTGATGAGCCTCCTATCAAATAATAAAGGCGAAACGCGTAGGGCGGGATTAAACCACATTGATGGATCTAACCTTGTACATATCATAAACCATTTTTAGGACCTGTGATACGGCGGAGGGGAAGGGGGGGGAGGGGGGGGAGCAGACCACCTGATCACGGTAGGAAATTAACGCTGAACCCTAGTGGAACAAGATTACTGACATTGAGGGAGACCGCCACGGGCAGTACTCTGGAAACAAATTGTAGCCACATAAACCACATAAACTCTCAACCACATAAACTCCACTCAGCAATAGGTACTGCCAATAGCACCCCCTTCTACCAACCTAACAAATTGCAATTTGTTTTTATCTCTACTATCTTTCTGGGGGAGGGTATTTGTTAATGTGTAAAAGTTCACTGTCACTTTAAACACCATCCATACTGGATATTTTAAACCTAATAAAAGCAACAACTGCGAAACTTTCCAATTTATTAAAAATATACTACAAAACGGAAAGACCAAAACTATAGATCGGTGAATTTCTAAGTCAGTCAGTGTTAGGGATGGGCGAATCTACTCGCTAGGACTCGTTACTCGGCGAGTAGTAAGGGACTCGCAGGACTCGGTACTCTGCGAGTTTCCCAGTGATTACTCGCACGAGTCCAATGCAAATCAATATCAATCCTAGTTTTGTCAGAAACGCTGACAAAACTAGGATTGCCATTGTTTGCATTAGACTCGGCTACTGTGCCAGTGATAGCAGGGAAACTCGCAAAGTAACTGCTGTTTCTTTGCGAGCCGAGTCCAGCTGTCTTCTTTGTGCAGCTCCAGGGTCCTAGAGCCTGCCTGCTGCCTGATGTAGCAGTGCTGAGATTGTTCTCAGTCTGCTCATTCCCTGTGCATAGACATCTATATTTATGCACAGGGGATGTAGCAGAGAGGACATCGCGTTTTGGACTGCGTCGGACGGAAGAGGATTTTTTTAATTAAAGATGGAGTCCCTAATGGCTTTTTTTTTTATTTCAAATAAAAATTTTTCTCTGTGTTTTTTTAACCCTTTATTGGAGATTCTTAGTGGCTGGGTCAAACGTGGCCTGACATTAAGAATCTCGGGCTTAATACCAGCTTGTATAACAAAGCTGGTATTAACCCCTTTATTACCCAGCGTGCTACCGCCACCAGGGCCGCTGGAAGAGCGGGGTTCAGCGCCAGAGGATGGCGCTTCAATGAACGCGCCATCTTCTGGGGCAGCTGCGGGCTGCAATTTGCAGCGGAGGTGCCCAGAAAGCTTGGGCATCCCTGCGCTGCGGATTCCAGCCCCCAGCTGCTTAGCTGTACCTGGCTAGACATAGAAATTGCGCGGAGCCCCACGCATTTTTTTTTTATTATTTCATGAATTTCAGAGTCAGAGTCTCAGAGTCAGAGTCAGAATCTCAGAATTTCATGAAATAATTTTAAAAAAATGCGTGGGGCTCCGCGCAATTTCTATGTCTAGCCAGGTACAGCTAAGCAGCTGGGGGCTGGAATCCGCAGCGCAGGGATGCCCAAGCTTTCTGGGCACCCCCCGCTGCAAATTGCAGCCCGCAGCCGCCCCAGAAGATGGCGCGTTCATTGAAGCGCCATCCTCTGGCGCTGAACCCCGCTCTTCCAGCGGCCCTGGTAGCGGTGGCACGCTGGGTAATAAAGAGGTTAGGGCCAGCTTTGTATTATCAGCTGGCCCTAAGCCCGAAATTTATGGCGGTCACGCCAATATTAGACATGACCGCCATGAATTTCTATTAAATTGTTTTAAAAAAAAACACAACACAAAGAAAATTTTTTATTAGAAATAAAAAAAAAAGCCATTAGGGACTCCATCTTTAATTAAAAAAATCCTCTTCCGTCCGACGCAGTCCAAAACGCGATGTCCTCTCTGCTACATCCCCTGTGCATAGATATAGATGTCTATGCACAGGGAATGAGCAGACTGAGAACAATCTCAGCTCTGCTACATCATCTCTGTGCACAGACATTCATGTCTGTACACAGGGAATGAGCAGACTGAGAACAATCTCAGCTCTGCTACATCATCTCTGTGCACAGACATTCATGTCTGTACACAGGGAATGAGCAGACTGAGAACAATCTCAGCTCTGCTACATCAGGCAGCAGGCAGGCTCTAGGACCCTGGAGCTGGCAGCCAGCACAGAGGAGACAGGACTCTTATCTGTGCGAGTTTCCCAGCGATTACTTACAAAGTAAACGAGTCCAATGCAAATAAATGACAAAACTAGGATTGCTTCAGGCTGAAGCTTCCGAGACACATCTGCGATTTGTAAATCTCACACTACTCGCTATTACTCGCTTCCCCATTCATTAACATTGGACTCGCTAGACTCGCAACGAGTAGCGAGTCCTGGGCTCGGACTCGCTAGAGTCAAGCGATTCCGAGTAATTTAGGATTCGCCCATCACTAGTCAGTGTGACAAACTTCACTCCTGTGTATAAGGCTGTCAGTCAGTGTCACAAACTTTACTCCTGTCTACAAGGCTGTCAGTCAGTGTGATGCACTTCACTCCTGTTTTTTTTTTCTCTCCCAGAAATGGCAGGGGGCGGGGCTAAACGGCAAGTTCTGGGGTAAAAAAAAATATGTTTAATGCTGCAGAAGAGGGAGATAATGATTGGCAGCGGTGGGCAGATTAAACATGCAGGGGGTGTGAATCTGCCCTTCGGCTCCAGCCTCTAGCCACCTCCTTTCCGGCTGCAGGATGTAAGTTTTCTAAGTGTATTATCTCAGGGTACAGGGCTGCTCAAGTGCTGGGGGACCCCTTGCCTGGATGCAGCAGACATGCTGCATCCAGTGCTGTAATTAGATCATCATGCCTGGTTTGGTGACAGGTCCTCTTTAACTTCATTGTAAAATCCATTAACTTGCATGATTATATGTATTCAATAAAAATATTTTGAACATAGAATGTTACACGGGGCCCATACATCTGACCAATGTGCCCAGGTCTAAATTTTGCATCGGGGCTCATCTGACTCTACTTATGCCACTGACTATAGATATAATATTTATCTATGGTCTTTAGCCAGGTACAGTCCATAATCAGTGCTATTTATTTCAATATAAGGCTAAAAAAAGATACTGTACACAAATGTTGGAGCAATTCTGAAGACTGGCTATTATTCATACTGTTAAGAGCAAACAAATGTATGTATGGTCTCCGGAGACAGAAACAAATTTGCTTTATTAGCCTGTGTTATGAAAAGGCGTATTGACTCAC
The DNA here is from genome assembly GCA_033576535.1 of Allobates femoralis. Classification (NCBI taxonomy): domain Eukaryota; kingdom Metazoa; phylum Chordata; class Amphibia; order Anura; family Aromobatidae; genus Allobates; species Allobates femoralis. Next base: position 367,891,933 of record JARQOC010000005.1, on the reverse strand, counting down.
TACAATACCTCACTGTTTAAACAGCAGATGTCCAATTCTATCATTACAATTTCTGAAAATATATTTCTCACATAAAGTGGGCCACAATAAGTCAAACACTGTACAATATGATATACAATACAAAACTATTTACTAAAAAAGTAAAAACAATAATTCTTTATTAATCTGCTTCATTAAAAACATAAACCAAGGATAGGACAGTGTGAAAAATTAGGGAGCACAGCGCAGCAGGAAAAAAATAACACCATAATAAATGACCATATTATAGAATACACCCGGTATCTATTATAATACCTACCTTGCGGTGTACATCATCCAGCTCCACTGTAATCGTGTCCTCCTATCACGTGATTGCCCAGATGCCAGAGTGAGTTCCGGAGGCTTTTTTTGGACACCCAAGTGATGGGTGTCCGAATTTGGTGACCAATGGCGGTGGAACCGACAACCAAAGCCAATGCTATATACGCCGCCAACGCCCTCCCTCCCGCCGCCCCACACGTCTGCCCTGCCGCACGCCTCTGACTGACCTCTGTGCCTCACATACAGGACCTTTGATGATGTCACTGTCACAGATCAGGTGACTGACATCATCACAGGTCCTCAAATGCACAGAGTAGACAGGTACTGCAGCCCACAAATCTCGTTCACTCCACTCAGTCCCTTCACCCCGGTCCACACTTTGTCGAGCCCCAGGCTTTGCGGTATTCGGGTATCAGGCTGCAGGGGTAGCGTCTGCTGTGTCAAGGGGAATGGTGGCCGCACCTGATCCCGTGTCCTGGGGGACTATTCTTTTGAAAAGGGGATGTATTTACAGAGGATTATATACAGTTTGTCGTGACGCCGCCTGTAGTTTCTGGTGATGTTGCACCAGCGCTGCCACAGTCCACCGGAGGTAGATGGTACTGCGGCAAGTAGGTGAATTCCTCCACAGGTAGGACTGGACCTCCGGGGCAGCGTTCCTGTATAGGAGCAAGTTCATTCAAAAGGAGATGCAGCAGAAACAAGTTCACTTTTCTCCGGGTACTTTACTGTCATTTGCATTGGTCAAATACAAAATTACAGTTCAGCACTTCTGATGGTATGAGGACAGGTAGCTTATCGGGCTGCTGCAGGCAGATCCTAGGTGGTATGCTGGAACCCTCAGTGTGTGCCTTCACACTCTAACCCCGTCCGTTCCTTCCTGCTCTCCTGTTAAATTGTGAAGCCTAATGACTTGAAATCTGTCCGACCTCCTTCCTTCTCTCACCATTGCTGCCGTCAGGTAACCCTCTGCTGGCTGGCCGCTCGTTCCTTCGGCGGTGCCTGGTACCCTCTTTTGGTCTGCTCAGGTGCCCGGGAGAATTGTAGACTCCACAGGATTCCGGATTCTCTGTGGTCCTAAAGTATCGCACAGGTACGGGCTCCGGTGCCCGGTAAGCTATCTGGGATAAACTTCCTCAAGTTCCTCACTCCCTTCGGCTGTCTGCTCCTGGAGAAGCTCCCACTCCCACCCTGTTCATGCCCTCCGCAGCCCCTTCATCCCGGTTCACACTCCCACTCCTGCCTGGTCAACGCACTGTACATGCTGCTTGCCACAACCCCTCACCTCAGACCACGCACCCACATCTGCCCAGTCCATGCTTCCACCCCCACCCGGTTGATGCTCCCAACCCTGACCGGTCCACGCCTTCCACAGTCCCCTCACTCTGGACCATGTTCCCACCCCCTCCCAGTCCAAACTTTCTGCACGCCCTCACCCTGGTCCATGCTCCCAACCCAGCCTGGTCCATGCTCTCTACAGCCCCCTCATCCCTATACACATTCCCAGCCTGGTACACTCTTTCACCCCTGCCTGATCTATGTTTTCCACAGTCTCCTCACCCTGATCCATACTCTCACCCCCGCCTGATCCACGCTCTCCGTAGCCCCCTCACCCCTGTCCACTCTCTCCGGAGCCCCCTCACCCTGGTCCACCCTCTCCGCAGCCCACTCACCCCAAGCTATGCTCCCACCTCTGCCCGGTCCATATTCTCCCCAGCCCCCTCACCCTGGTCCACACTACTACCCCCACCCAAACCATGCTCTTCATAACCCCCACCCGGTCCATGTTCTCGACAGCTCCTTCAACCCAGTCCATGCTCCCACACTTGCCCGGTCCACACTGTGTCCAGTCCCTTCACCCTGGTCCATGCTCATCACAGCCTGGTCCATGCTCCCACTTCCCTGGTCTTCGCTCTCCACAGCCCTCTCACTGTGGTCCATGCTCCCATCCCTGCCCAGTCCACACTATCCGCAGTCCCCCACCCTGGTTCATGCTCCCCGCAGCCTGGTCCATGCTCCCACCCTTGCCCGGTCCACGCTCTCCACAGCCCCTTCACCCAGGTCATCGTTCTCCGCAGCCCCCTCACCCTGATCCACACTCTCACCCCTACAAGGTCCACACTCGCCGCAACCCCCTCACACCCAGTTCATGCTCTCCACTGCCCCCTACCCCAGTCCACGCTCCCTGCAGACCGGTCCATGCTCCTATCCATGCCCGGTCCACACTCTCTGCAGTCCCCTCACCCCAGTCCATGCGCCCCACAGCCCGGTCCATGCTCCCACCCTGCCCAGTCCATGTTTTCCGCAGACCCCTCACCCTGGTCCATGCTCCCATCCTTTCCCGGTCAACTCTTCCACTCCAGCATGGTCCATACTCTCTGCAGCCCACTCACACCTATCAGTGTTCTCTGCAACCCTCTCACCCCGGTCCATGCTCCCTGCAAACCCCTCACCTCAGTCCACGCTCCCATCCCACCATGTCCACGCTCTTTACAGCCCCTTCACATAGGTCCACGTTCTCCGCAGCCCCCTCACCCCAATCCATGCTCCCACCCCCACAAGGTTCACATTCACTGCAGACCCTTACCCCAGTTCTCGTTCTCCGTAGCCCCCTACCTCAGTCCACGCTCTCCACAGACCGGTCCATGCTCCTAGCCCTGCCCGGTCCATGCTCTCTGCAGTCCCCTCACCCCAGTCCATGTGCCCCGCAGCCTAGTCCAAGCTCCTGTTGAAGTAGACATCTCTACTTTGAAGTTTCAAGGATTCTATCAGCTCTGGTGAGAATAAAAGAAATACACCTCTTGTGATTTCCAAAACTCTTCAACCTTTATGCTTTCAGAGACATGGGTGTACTATGCATAAATTAAGGCATGTCTGATATAGCAATGAATAGCAGCACACAAAGTTCCATAATTATCAGGACCACTCTCCACCTTTGCCCAGTTTTACTCAACCCATCAACTAAGTCCTTTGTCCGAATGGAAAAACACCCTTCCTCTAGAAATTATTTTGGAAATATCTGAAAAGTTAACTCATTCATTATTTTAACATTCCCATCCCTGCCCAGTCCATGTTCTCTGCAGATCCCTCACCCTGGTCCATGCTCCCACCCTTGGCCCAGTCAATTCTTTCACCCCCGCATGGTCCACACTCTCTGCAGCCCACTCACACCTATCAATGCTCTCCACAACCCTCTCACTCGGTCAATGCTCCCTGCAACCCCCTTATCCCAGTCCACGCTCCCACCCCACCCCACCCCACCCAGTCCATGCTCTCCACAGTTCACTCACCCCTGTCCATACTCCCACCCCCGCCGGGTCCACGCTCTTCGCATTCCCCTCCCCCCAGTTTGCCCTCCGACCCCTGACCAGTCCACATTTTCTGCAGCTCCCTCACCCCGATCCACACTCCCACCCTGCACCCTGTCCACATTCTCTGCAGCCCCCTCCCACCACCTGGTCCACATTCTCTGTAGCTCCCTCCCCCCAGTCCATGCTTCCACCCCTGCTCTGTCCACGTTCTCTGCAGACCCCTCACCCTGGTCCATGAACCCACCCTCACCATCACCTGGTCTGTGCTCTCTGCAGCCCCCTCACCCTGTGCCACCCTCTCAATCTTGCCTGGTCCACATTTTTCACAGCCTCCTCACCCCAATCCACACTCACGCCCGGTCCACATTCTCTGCAGCCCCCTCCCCCCCACTCCATGCTCCCACCCCGCACCCAGTCCACATTCTTCGCAGCCCCCACCCCCTAGTCCATGCTCCCACCCTCACCCGGTCCTTGTTCTCTGCAGACCCCTCACCCTGGTCCACACACCCCACCCTCCCAAGGTCAAGGCTTCCACCCACACCCGGTCCACGGTCTCCGTAGCCCCCTCACTTCTGACCATGCACTCCGCATGTCCCTCACCCTGGTCCAAGCCCTCCACAGTTCCCTCACCCTGGGCTGTGCTCCCACCCCTGCCCGGTCCACGTTCTCCATAGCCCCCTCACCCTGGTCCACACTACTTCCCCTGCCAAAACTACTCTCTCCACAACCCCCTCGCCCCGGTCCACTTTCCCACCACCGCCTGGTCCATGTTCTCCGCAGCTCCCTCACCTGGTCCACGCTCTTTCCAACCCCTTCACTCCAGTCCATACTCTCCAACCTGGTCCACATTCTCCGTAGCCCCCCTCCCCCAGTCCATGCTCCGACCCCCACCTGGTCCACATTGTCCTCAGACCACTCACCCTTGTCCACACTCCCACACTCGCCCAGTCCATGCTCTCCGCAGCACCCTCACTCCAGTCAATGCTCCCCACAGCCCAGTACATGCTCCCACCCTCGCCCAGTTCACGGTCTCCACAACCCCTTCACCCAGGTCCATGTTCTCCACAGCCCTCTTATCCTGGTCTATGCTCCCACCCCTGCCAGGTCCATGCTCTCTGCAGCCCCTTCACCCTGGTCCACACTTTCCGCAGCCCCCCTCACCCCAGTCCATGCTTCTACCCCTGGAAGGTCCATGCTCTCTGCAGCCTCCTCACCCCAGTCCATGCCATGCTCCTCACACCCGGTCCATGCTCCCACCCCTACCCTGTCCACACTCTCTGCAGACCCCTCACCCATGTCCACCCTTCCACCCTCACCCAGTTCACGCTTCCACCCTTGCCTGGTCCACGCCCTCTGCAGCCCCCCTCACATCTGTCCATGCTCTTCGTAGCCCCATCACCCTGCCTGTCCACATTCTTCGCAGCCTTCTCGCCCTGGTCCACGCTCCCACTCCCGACCAAACCACGCACTCCACAACCCCCTCACCCGATCTACACTCCCACCCCTGCCCAGTCCACATTCTCTAAAACCCCTCCCCCAGTGCATGCTCCCACCCCCACCCGGTCCACTTTCTCTGCAGACAACTCACCCCGGTCCACGCTTTCCACAGCTCTTTCACCCCAGTCCATGCTCCCATCCACCAGGTCCACGCTCTTCATAGCCTTCTCACCCCAGTCCATGCTCCCACCCCTGCCCTGTCCACATTTTCCGCAGCCCCCTCACCCTGGTCCACGCTCTCCACAGCCCCCTCACCCCGGTCGATGCTCAAACCCCACCGGGTCCACACTCTTCACAGCCCCCTAACCCCGGTCCATTCTCTCACCCCTGCCCAGTCGATGTTTACCGCAGCCCCCTCACCCCAATCCACACTCCCACCCTGCACCCGGTTCACATTCTCCACAGCTCCCTCCCCCTAGTCCATGCTCCCACCCCTGTCCTGTCCATGTCCTCTGCAGACCCCTTACTCTGGTCCAGGCTCCCACCCTCATCCGGTCCACGCTTCCACCCCAGCTCAGCCCACGCTCTCTGCAGCCACCTCACCCTTATCCATGCTCTCTGCTGCCCCATCACCCTGGTCCATGCTCTCCGCAGCCCACTCCCCTCAATCCATGCTCCCACTGCAGTCCTGTCCACATCCTCTGCAGACCCCTCACCCTGGTCCACACTCCCACCCCCGACCAAACCAAGCTCTCCACAAGCCCCTCACCCCGGCCCACGCTCCCACCCCCACCCGGTCCATGCTTTCTACAACTCCCTTACCCCACTTCACGCTCTCTGCGGCCCATGCTCTCACCCTCACCCGGTTCAAGCTCTCCACAGCCCCTTCCCCCCAGGTAGATGTTCACCACAGCCCCCTCACTCCGGTGCATGCTTTCACCCCCACCAGGTCCATGCTCTCCGTAGCCCCTTCACCCTGGTTCACACTCCTACCCCTGTGTGTTCCACGCTTTCTGCAGTGCCCTCACCCCAGTCCACACTTCCTGCAGGCCCGTCCATGCTTCAACCCCCACCTAGTCCACATTTTCCACAGCCCCCTCACCCTGATCCACACTGCCACCCCTGGTCAGTCCACATTCTCCATAGCCCCCTCCCCCTAGTCCATGCTTCCACCCCTGCTCGGTACATATCCTCTGCAGCCACCTCACCCCTGTCCACGCTCCAACCTCACCTGGGCCACACTCCCAGCAGCTCGCTCACCCACGCCCAGTTCACGCTCCCAGCATCTCGCACACCCCCATATACTCTCCCCACTGCCCTCTCACCCCTCTCTGCTCGGTTCTTGTTCTCCCTACTCGGTCCATGCTCCCAGCAGCCTGCTCACCCAAGCCCAGTCCACGCTCACACCATGAAAACGCTAAGGCACTTCTGTGCCAGCATGAAGTAGCCTAAAAATTCCTAGACAAAGCTTTATGAAAAAGAGATACACCACCACATATACAATACAGGTTATTACCTTGAGAGAGGATTTCAACTACCCACCTAAATCAGCAGGATTATACATAGAGAATACAGATAATACATAAAGAATACAGATAGACAAGGGATGGAGACCTTCTGGGAACCATCCACCTACTTAATACAATAGGATTTCCATTACAGAATTGGAAGAACTAGTAATGGTATTGCGGCGCCCCACTACGTAGGTGCCACAAAAGGGGTACTGCACCCAGAAAAGCGGTGTAGTACTCCACTGCAATTGGGGCAATTGGAACCCTAGAGCTGAGACCCACACACTAGGATAGTAGGTGGGAGGGACCCAGGGAGGATAGATAGTGTCCTCCAGGGGGAACTAGTGAGCAGGAAGAGTTGCAGTGAGCAGAGAGAAGAAGTTGGAATCAGAGGAGAGAGTTGGAGGAAAGAGGTGAAAGGAACCAGGCAGCCAGCCTGAAGGAACCAAGAGGGCCATCTCGGCTGAGGGGCCCTGAGAAAGAAAAGATCCCAAAAATAGAAGAGAAAGAAAGCAAGGAAACTCAGGAACGCAGAGTTAACTTGAGTGGGGAGCAAGTAACGGATAGAGTTTGCCCCATAGGAAGTAACCCGGGTACTGGAGCCCGCACCTGTGAGTTCTCTAAGGCTCACAGAAAATCCGTACAACAGGGATATTTCAAACACAGCCCTGACTCCCAAAGATCCCACGAGAGGGAAGCCAGGACTAGCAGGGCACTGCAGTCCAGACAGAAGGTTAACCCGACAGGTACAAGGGAGTTGAAGAGAGACAGAAGTAGCAGGAGGCCAGATCATCTGTAGGAGATCAGGCTTCACAACACTGGGAACCAAAAAGAAAGAAAAGAAAGTAACATAAAGGAGGGTTCCATCTTCAGCCAGAAATCCCAATTGCAGCCTGGAGCATTCACCAGTTTACCATCTGACAAACCGTTGAACTGTAAAGCTGAATGAGAGTGTTCAAGTAAAGTTACCCGGTGAAGTGAAGCTTTGACTCTGCTGCATCTTTTCCATCTGAACTGCTTTTATTACAGAATTGCTGCCCCGGTGGTCCAGTCCCACCTGCAGGGACTATTCCATCCAAGCCGCAATACCACCGACCACCGGACCATCACCAGACTCAGCTGGTGGCGTCACGAAGACAACTTTGTAAATAATCCCCTGTAAATAACTCCCCAAATTTCAGTTGACCCCCAGGGCCATGGACTCGGGATGGCCAGCCGTGACTTCCCTGACTGAAAGAGAGAGCCCGTGAGCTGAGTACCCGAGCCCTGGGTGCGCGTCAGTATTAAAAGTGTTTAAATCTAAATTCTTAACTAAGCTCCATATAAGCTCCATATGTCCTGAACCACTATAAGCTTAAACAACATGGCTTTCTACCAGGACTAAATAGCAAGACGGCAATACTGTGACCAAGGCCACGAAGTGGCTGAAACATCAGTATCACCATAGTCGCTTCCTGTACAGTCGATTGTATCCAAATAAAGCATCCACTTTCAGCAAATTTTCAAACAAGACTCTTGTGTGCAGTGATTCATAACTATGGTACATTGATTCAGTCCACGCTCCCAGCAGCCCTCTCACCCCCGCCCAGTCCACGCTCCCAGCAACCTGGTCACCCCTTCCCGGTCCACGCTCCCAGCAGCCTGCTCACCCCTGCCCAGTCCATGCTCACAGCAGCCCACTCACCCCCGCTTGGTCCACACTACCAGCAACCTGCCCACCCCTGCCTGGTCCATGCTCCCAGCAGCCTGCTCACCCCCACCTGGGCCACGCTCTCTGTTCAATCCACGCTCCCCACAGCCTGCTAACCCCAGTGCAGTCCATGATCCCTCCCGTCCAATCTATGCTCCCCGCAGCCCGCAGGCCCCTTCCGGACCATGCTCCCAGCAGCCCACTCAACGATCCCAGCAGCCTGCTCACCCCAGTCCATGCTTCCACCCTGCCCGGTTCACACTCCCCACAGCCCGCTCACCCTTGCCCGATCCAAACTCCCAGGGAAAGCCAGAGAGACAGCACGTAGGGGGCAAAGAGATAGCACGTAGGGGGGGGGCCGAAAGACAACACAGGAGGGGGCAGAGAAACAGCACTAGGTGGGCAGAGAGCAACTAGAGAAGGTTTAAGTTAGTAGAGAATGCCTTGTTAGCTCCCTCACTGAATCTTAGCTTATGTTAACTTATGTCAGTATTTGTGTGTATATAACTAGTGGATTTTCAACATTATATGCTCTATCATATCCCATTCCAGATCCGGCTGTCCGTCATATTTTCTATTTGCCCATTCTCCTTCCATCATATTTTTTGTCTTTTGACATTTACAAATGTGGCACCCTGCCCTAACAGGTAGTCACAGGACAACCTAGTGCATGGAGGGATTTCCACAACAGACAGGGGCGGGCTGGCCCAGGTGGCAGGGGGGCAGGTGCCCCCTGGGCTGGTGGTATAGTCCACATTTCGGGCCGCCCCCTACAGAAACGGGCCGCGGGAGTCGGGAGTCGGCCGGCGCGGCGATAGCACATGACGCTGGAGGTCCGGGATGAGGTAAGGGCTGTGGCTGGATGACAGCACCCCCCCCCCCCCGGTCCTCAAGCCAGGCTGACAGCACCCCCCTCCTCAAGTCAGGCTGACAGCACCCCCCGCCCCCCCCCGCTCCTCAAGTCAGGCTGAGACAGCACCCCCCCCCCCCGCTCCTCAAGTCAGGCTGACAGCCCCCCCCCCCCCGCTCCTCAAGTCAGGCTGACAGCACACCATCACCCCCCCGCTCATCAAGTCGGGGCCGGCAATGGAAATCTGCCACCCGGGTATAGAGGCTCCAGCCAGCCCCTGACAACAGATAACCTACACACTCAACACCTTCCACTCCAGACCTGCAGGGGAGCTCCACTTACTGCCTTCAAGCAAGATCCCCTATAAATACCGGTGCTGGGGCGGAGTTAGTCAGTCCGTGCAGTACGGAGTAGTACTGTGAAAACAACCTGGAGCCAGAGCCACGCTAGGCCCGAGCCAGAGGACAGTTTAGCCAGAGTGAGGTACCTGAGAAAGAGGGTTGGAGGCAAGGCTAGAAAGAAGTAGAACTGGGGGCAGAGTAGCCATACCGGCTCACCCCACGGAAGCAACCCAGACACCAGAGTCCAAGTCTGCTATGGAGCATTTAGCCCAGCAGAAGAACACCGGTCCGACCAAGGAGACTTCAGTTTCCCCGGTCACCTGTAACCATAACCAAACAAAGTGCCAGGACCCACAGAAAATCCTCAGAGATAGCAGCAATCTGGAGAAGGTTCTTACATGAGCTCAGAGTTACAGAGGAAGAGAAGCACGCAGGAGAAAAGGCCAAGTTCTATACAGGTCTGGGCTTCACCACAAGTAAGAGAAGGGACAAGGAGGCATTACAAATCACTCACTGTGGAAATCCTGAAGTGCATCCCGACCACCTGGAGTGTACCTTGGACAGTGCCGGTTTGTCATCAGTAAAGGTACAGAAAACAACTACCAATGTGTGTGTCAGTTCTTACAACCCTCATCCTGTCCAGCACAGAGACTGTGACTACCTCCCGCCTGCAGAGCCTCATCCCAGTGCCAATTCCAATCCCTACATCACTGCCCTGGGGACACTGCTCTACGTGCAGGGAGCAAGACCAACCGGCTGCAATAACACCATCCCCAGAGGTCTGAAGCAGCGCTGGTGTCGTCATCAGACACTGCAGGTGGCGTCACGAACAACTCACTTTTATTATTTTCATTTCAAGACTTTCCAGCGACCACCAGGGCCATGGACCCGGGCATCGACTACCGGTGACAGGATTCAGCAGCAATGCCCGGGATCCGAGTATCCCCAAACCCCTGGGCGAGTCACATATTTATCATGTTTGTTATTTATCTAATAAATTTATAGTCATCACTTTCATTTCTTGTTGTTCTCCCTGTTTTCATACCTAAACTACAGACACTGTTTGCATTTATTGGAGTATGGTTTAGCCTACCACACTTCATCAAGATGACATACTTTATAACTTGGCCTTGTTCTTTGCACCTCAAATGATCAGTGCCAGAAGCAGATCACTAGTGGCCTACAAATACTTATGTAGAAGTACATGCATATGTATAAAAATAATCTGTCGTAGGTAATTCATTTCCAGTCCAGGATATATTTTTGAGCTTTCTAGAAGACAGAGCTTCACTGGATAATATGGCTGTATATGTAACATACATCACACCTGGGTTGTAGATGCAGGAGGCACTATTAGGGCCACTTTACACACACCAACTTATCTGTCCAACTTCTGAACAACTTACTGGTTGCAGTGAAATCATGGACACATTGTTCCATTGTACACAGCCACAAAATGGAGCAATGTGTCCATGATTTCACTGCAACCAGTAAGTTGTTCAGAAGTTGGACAGATAAGTTGGTGTGTGTAAAGTGGCCATTAGACCCAGACATAGGTGCTGAGCGATGGTGGTTCTTTTGTGGTATTGTGTGGTGTGCTCCTACCTGGTTTCCGGCCCTCCAGACCTGTTCCCAGGATACATCTAGATGCGGTAGATAGGTAGGAAAAAGGTAGACCAGACCTTAGTATGAACAGTTCAAATGGTTTACTTGATAACACATAAATTATTCACAGCTTCTTCAGCATTTAGCTGCACCACTGGATATCCATGCAGGTTCTGGCTGGATTGTAGCTGGGCTGGTACTCTGATATGGGAAATCATTACCTGGCTGCGATGGGTTCTGAAAGACTGCTTGGCCAGGTACTTGACATTAGCCGCCCTCGTATCCCCACATCACCTCTAGCTGGGATGTTTCATCTACCAACTGTTATTTCTCTCTGGTTACCATAGTGACCAAGCTGTAGAGGATATTGGTCAGACCTCCCAAATACAGTCCCTTGCCAACACCTACAGCACCACCTGCTGGTCTCCAGTGGTATCACAGAGAAGCTACCCACACTCAACTTGACAAAATCACACCAGGCAATACATCAAACCACAAACCATGGCCCCTTCTTGGTCATTACATATCCACCTATCATGGTATTATTGTCGGTTTTCTTGCAATCAATGCCTGTGATAACGCATAGCTAGATGGACACATCATGGGTGCAAAGCACCTTTTTGATACCCCCTACTGCTGAATTACAGCCAGACCTAATATTATGTTTTAAGTTTATAACTTTGCAACGAATATAAAGCTCTGGATCAGCTAATGAACCTTTGATAAAACTGTATTGGTAAATTAGTTGGCAAATATTTAAAGCATTTTTTAAATTTAAAAAATGGTACCGTACTTAAGAAGACATTATTGCATTTTGATCAAAGTATTTTGTCTGCAATATTTTACGTATTAATTCATTGCAAGTCAATGTATTGTTATCTACTAACTATTCATACTATTTATAACAGGATAAAGAAGAGATCAGACCTAATCGGTGCCTTTAAAATTGATCCAGTGTACCTTCAATATGATCAACAAGAGTCAGGTGAGTAAATCTAACAATGCATGAATATTGACAAGCGCTTTATAATTTAGCAGCCAATTTTATAGATGTTAGGCTACGTTCACACACTGCACTTTTTTGCGCATTTTTTTGTGCACGCTTTTCAAAAAAGCGCAAGTGCGTGTGCGTCTACAGACGCAGACACTGCGTAAATATATGCAGCACATTTATGTGAAAAAGCGCAGGCGTAAAAAGAATGACCATGTCAATTCTTTACGCACCTGCGCCCACACTTTCTTCCATAGGAGCCCATTATCCCCGCTGGAATTACACATCGCCATCCAGACAATGCGCAATTCCAGTGGGAATATGCCGGCGCTGCCCTGTGTGACATCTGTGGCAACCCCTTTTGGGTTTCGTAGTGTATTAATATACCCTACCCTCCGACGGGTTTTCCGGGAGCCGGTAGCCAAGACATCCACAGGTACTGACCTTCCACTACCTATCAAGAGCTGTGATTGGTCACTCGCGGTCATGTGATATGCGCGTCATATGCACGTCACATATCACATGACCGCAAGCGGCCAATGACCGATCTTGCAAGGTCTTGGAAGGTCAGTACCTGTGGTTCTCTCTGCTCCCGGTAACCGGAACAGCTGGCGGAGGGTAAGTATTTCATTTTTATTATTTTTAACACATTTGGATTACTTTAATTTGGGTTTCTCAGTGTATATTAATACACTACGAAACCCAAAAAGGGCTGTCACACAGGATTCTTCCTACCCTGTTTGACATCACTTCTCCCCTGCGCTTTTTGGGGAGATGTGAGCACGTAAAAAAACGCGGTGTGTGAATGCACGTTTTTTTACTGCGCTTTTTTTGCGCGGGTGCAAAACACGGCAAAAAGCGCACGAGCAAAAAATGTGCGATGTGTGAATGTAGCCTTAGAATGTGTTTCTGTTTAAAAATGGGTCTACAGTCCTGGTCGAATATGTTGGCACCCTTGAAATTGTTCCGGAAAATAATAATTTTCTTTATTAAGCACCAATATATTCCGCAGCACTGTACAGTTCAAAGGGGATACAATACAATAAAAAAAATTCAGACACCATGAGGACTGAGGGCCCTGCTTGCAAGCTTACAGTCTATTGGGAACTAGGGGAGGTAAGTGGTAATAAGTGCCGTCATATATGGTCCAGCCATCAATGTAATAAATAGAAAAATATTAGAATCTGAGAGTTCTCAGTGGTTGATACCTTTTAATGACTAACTGAAAAGATGGTAAACATAGCAAGCTTTCGGGACACTGTGGCCCCTTCGTCAGGCAGATAATGACACAGATTCCGAAGACACATACATATATACATAAGCAAATGAAACAAAGAAAAAAAAAGCAGTGTTAGATGCTGTAGTAAATGCAATAGGTAATGTGAAGCAGAGTCAGGCTAGGGAGGAAGAGAGCGGCTGGAAAATTGAAACTAAAATTCTAAGATAAGTGGAACAAGTTGTATTATTGTTATATGGTAATGGCAATAAAAGGAAGCGAGGGAGGGGGGCTGGCGGGGCACCTGCCAAGGGTGCAGCAGGCAGGGGGGCACCACTGGGCCTCCTGCTGCAGCGCCCGCGGTCACTCCCCACCGGCCGCATGTTGCACCACCCCCGGCGGTGTCAGCCAGCTTTCTTCTCCACCTGTAGAGCCAGAGCTGCCCACTCTGCTCTTTGCTGACAGGACCTGTGATGATGTCAATGGAGGGGAGGACTCAGGATCACTCAGCTCCTCGGTGTAAGCAAGACTCCACCATGCAGGTCGGCATGAGCCTGGATGAGGTGAAGTCTATGTGTGGGGTTGGGAGGGATTTACAGGGTGGAAGTAGCAGAGCCGAGAGTGTACGAGGTGCACGGAGCAAGGCTGTGTGTGTACGAGGTGTACGTAGCAGAGCTAAGAGAGTACTAGGTTTATGGAGCACAGCCAAGTGTGTGCAAGGTGTACTGAGCAGAGCCGAATTTGTACGAGGTGTACAGAGCAGAGCCGATACTGTACTAGGTGTATGGAGCAGAGCTAAGTGTGTACGCTGTGTACAGTGTGGAGTCACATGTCTACAAGGTGTACAAAGCAGAGCCGAGTGTGTACTAGGTGTATGGAGCAGAGCTGAGTGTGTACATGGTGTATGGAAGAGAGCCACGTGTGTATGGGTCGTGCAGAGCAGAGCCAAGAGTGTACAAGGTGTACTGAGCAGAGAAAAGTGTGTATGAGGTGTATTGAGCAGAGCCGCATGTGTACTAGGTGTACAAAGCAGAGCAGAGTGTGTACGAGGTGTACGGAGAGGAGCCAAGTGTGTATGGGGCATACGGAGCTGAGCCATGTGTGTACAAGGTGTACGGAGCAGAGCCGCATGTGTACGAGGTGTACGGAGTAGAGGCGAGAGTGTACGAGGTGTACGGAGAAGACCTGAGTTATATGAGGTGTACGGAGCAGAGACGAATGTGTATGAGGTGTACGGAGCACAGCTGAGTGTGTACTAAGTGTATGGAGTGGAGCCATATGTGTATGGGGCATGTGGAGCCATTTGCGTACGAGGTGTGTTTACCAGCCCCCACGGATGCCGCTCCCACTCCTATCGACCCAGCTGCCTCTGCAGGTAGCATTCTTCTCCCGAGTTCCGGCCGCCGCTCTCTGCCCTCTGCAGCTCAGCACAGTGGAGCACGATGATATCACTGAGCGCTGCTGTACTGAGATGTGCAGAGTGGTAGAGCAGATGCTGAGGAGATTGGAGCAGCGAGAAGAGAGGTGAGTATTTACTTTTTTTTTTTAATCAGTGAGTACACTAATGGGAAACTATGAAATGTGCAATATAATATAGGAGGACAATGGGGTGCAATATACTATATGGAGGACTGTTGGGGTTAATTATACTATATGGAGGACTATGGGATGCATTATACTGTAAAGAAGGCAAAAGGGAATGCATTATACTATATGGAGGACTGTGGGGTGCATTATACTATATAGAGGACTATGGGGTTCATTATACTATTTGGAGGACTATGGGGTGCATTATACTATATGGAGGACTATGGGGTTACCTTATACTATATGGAGAACTATGGGGGTGCAATATGCTGAATGGAGAACTATGGGGTGCAGTATGCTATATGGAGGACTATGGGGGTGCATTATACTATATGGAGGACTGTGGTGGTTCATTATTCTATATGGAGGACTGTGGGTGCATTATACTATATAGAGGACTGTGGGGGTGCATTATTCTATATGGAGGCCTGTGGGGGTGCATTATTCTATATAGAGGACTGTGGGGGTGCATTATTCTATATGGAGGACTGTGGCATGGATTATACTATATGGAGGACTGTGGGGATGCATTATTCTATATGGAGGACAGTTGGGGTGCATTATTCTATATGGAGGACTGTGTGGATGCATTATTCTATATGGAGGACAGTTGGGGGCATTATACTATATGGAGGACTGTGGTGGTGCATTATTCTATATGGAGGACTATAGGGGTGCATTTTTCTATATGGAGGTCTGTGTTGGTGCAATATGCTATTTGGAGGACTATGGGGTGCAATATACTATATGGAGGACTGTGGGGTGCATTATTCTGTATGCAGGACTGTGGGGGTGCATTATATTATATGGAGGACTATGGGAGTGCATAATATATGGAGAAATTTGTTGGTGCAATATACTATGTGGAATATTATGGAGGTGTATTATATTATATGGAGCTAATTATACTACATGGAAGCCATTATAATATTTGGAGGCATGATAATACTTGGAGGGCTACAATGGAGCCTTTATACTTTATGAAGGGCCAATTGAGGGCTGTGTTGGGGGCCATTATAATGTACATAGGTCCATATTATTACATGGAAGGCTGGGCGGGGGTCATAGCTTGGGATCATACTGTACTGGGGTAGTTAAAGGAGATACAGTAGGGTCATCATACTGTGCATGTGGAGAAATGCACTGTGGGGGATCATACACTGTTTGTGGGGCACTTTCGTTGGCATCACACTTTATAGGGGCAATGAAAGGGGAATCTAGGGGCTTCAGTAGGAGGAAAATTACTTTGTGAAGGCTGAAATGTTGTGAGATATGTACCTATGTGACGCAGCCAAATATTCTTTTTTTTTTGGTGGTGCCCAAATAGAACTTCTGGTCTGAGGCTCCATGATTTCTATGGTGTAGGTTGCATTGTCCCTCTACTGCAGGACTGATTGGCCATAACTTACACACCACATTCAGTGCAGTCCCTCGGTACATACAGGCATCCAGCCATGTTTCTCCTGAGCAACGGTTGGTCGGTGGATCTCTTCCCCCTTCTCACTCCCTTATCCTTTGCTCAACCCAATAGGAAGGACCCTGTTAATAATTCCAGACAGCCCCGTATGCTTGTGATTGGCTAAGCAATTCAGGAGTAAGCGTGGTCTGTTGGATTAGAAGCACCGTTTTACCAGCTTAGTGCAGTGGTGGCTTGTTGATGCTCAGACTGCAGGTCGTTACCTGTGTTGTGTGGACGGTGCCCCTTTCAATAAAACAGTATGGCTGGAGACTTAGGACCCCACCAGTGACAAAAAGACATTAAAAACTAGACTGTAGGTTGCCAAAGTGTACATGTTCCAAAAGCCTTCTGGGAAAGTGTTTGTGGAGAGATAAGACCAATATAGAGCTTTTTTGTAAAGCACATGATTCTACAGTTTACCGAAAACAGAATGAGGCCTACAAAGAAAAGGCCACAGTACCTACAGTCAAATATGGTGCAGGTTCAATGATGGTTTGGGTTTGTTTTGCTGCCTCTGGCCCTGGGTGTCTTGACTATGTATAAGGCATCAAAAAAATTGAAGATTATCAAAGAATTTTGGATCCAAATGTAGTGGCCACTGTCAGAAAGCTGGTTTGCTTCCTACCGTGTTTCCCTGAAAATAAGACACTGTCTTATATTAATTTTTGCTCCGAAAGATGCACCATGTCTTATTTTCGGGAGGTGTCTCATATTAGCCAAAAAAAAATTGACAGAAAAGCAGCCTCCCATGCCAGTACCTTATCCCACTGCAGCAGCCTCCCGTTATCCCAGTACTGTATCCCACTGCAGCAGCCTCCCATCCCAGTACCGTATCCTACTGCAGCAGCCTCCCATTATCCCAATACCGTATCCCACTGCAGCAGCCTCCCATCCCAGTACCGTTTCCTACTTCAGCAGCCTCCCATTATCCCAATACCGTATCCCACTGCAGCAGCCTCCCATGCCAGTACCTTATCCCACTGCAGCAGCCTCCCATTATCCCAGTACTGTATCCCACTGCAGCAGCCTCCCATCCCAGTACCGTATCCTACTGCAGCAGCCTCCCATTATCCCAATACCGTATCCCACTGCAGCAGCCTCCCATTATCCCAGTACTGTACGGTATCCCACTGCAGCAGCCTCCCATTATCCCAGTTTCGTACTGTATTCCACTGCAGCAGCCTCCCATCCCAGTACCATATTCCACTGTAGCCTCCCATGTACACACACACCACACACACACACAAACACACATCACACACACACACTTTCACTTTCTTACCGTACTTTCTTTTCACTTTCTTTCCTCTGCGGTGCTGCTTTGGTGGTGCACGGTGGAGGAGCCCTGGGCCAATCAGAGCGCGGGAGCCCTGGGCCAATCAGAGCACAGAAGCCCAGGGCCAATCAGAGTGCAGAAGCCCTGGGCCAATCAGAGTGCAGAAGCCCTGGGCCAATCAGAGCTCAGGAGCCCTGGGCCAATCAGAGCGCAGGAGCCCTGGGCCAATCACAGCGCAGGAGCCCTGGGCCAATCACAGCGCAGGAGCCCTGGGCCAATCACAGCCCAGGAACAATTAGAGGCTACTGACGTCAGCTGGCCCATGATTCCCGCGCTGTGATTGGCACAAGGCTCATGGACGGAGATCGGCACAGAGCTCCTGAGCTGTGATTCATGGCTGCGCTCCTGGTCGGCGCCGTGAGCACTGCAGCGCGGCAGAAGAGCAGTACAGAGTGGCGAGCACCGGATAGCGGGGAGCGAGACACAGATGCATGCCCCAGTCTTGTGATCGGTGGCATGCTGAGGATCGGGGGTGCCTTATATTAGGAGGTAGTGCGCCCCCCCAAGCATGCCTTACTTTCAGGGGGCACCCTATTTTCAGGGAAACAGGGTATGTCATGGATCTTAAAGCAGGAGAATGACTCCAAATATACTTCAAAAAGCACCTGGAAATGGAATGAAACAAAGAGCTGGAGAATTCTGAAGTGGCCAGCAATGAGTCCGGATTAAAATCTCATTGAACACCTTTGAAGGGATCTTAAAATTGCTTTCCTAGAGTACTTTGTAAAAGAAGAATGGCCCAAAATTCCTGTGGAGAGGTGTAAAGAGTTGTTGATAGTTATAGGAGGTGATTAATTGCAGTTATTTACTCTAAAGGGTGTACAATGAAATATTAAGTTGAGGGTGCCAACAACTTTGAACCATTTTGGGGGGTTTGTCTGAAATCATTTACAATTTACCTTGTTTCTCAGTTTTTTTTGTTGTGTCAACATGCACAAAGGAAATAAACGTGCATAACAAAATATGTTTAATTGCAATGATTTACTGGGAGAAATACTTCATTTTCTGGAACATTTTCAAGGGTGCCAATACCTTCAGCCATGACTGTATATAGTTACATAGCACAGTTGAAAACAGACACATGCCCATCAAGTTCATCCAAAGAATGGGAAAAGATAATGGCAATGGGGTTGGGTACATCTATAATGCATAAGAACTCCCCTAAAGAGTATGTTTTTTGCTTCTTGTCAGTCAATTAAATCAGCATTCAAAACAAGAGTTTTACACATGTTCCTAATTATTAATATTTTCTTCTACAAGTAAGGAACTTGATCAGCAAGCGTCCCCAAGCGCACAAAACCTGCATTGTCTTCAATGGGTCCGCAGTGTTCAGCGCTTGACAGCGCAGGAGAACGCTGCGGAGCCATTGAAATCTCTCCCGGTGGCCGCCGGTGATGTCACAGGAGCTCACCGACGGCCACCGGGAAATCAGCTCAGCCTCTGCTGATCTCCTCCTCCCCGCCGCCGGTAATTCTCTAGCGATGTCGGCGGGGAGAAACAGCTGATTTCACAGCTGTTTGAATCTTCCCGCGCCGACATCTCCTCTCGGTGTCGGCGCGGGAGATTCAAACAGCTGTCAAATCAGCTGTTCTCCCCGCCGACATGTCCCGGAGCTTACCGGCGGCCGGGAGGAGGAGATCTCTGGCGCTGATCTCCGCCCCCGGACACCGCTGATTGGCTGCCGGGCTGCACAGTGATGTGTCCGCAGGCGGACATTCTCCGCTGCGGACACATCAAAATGGCACTTCTTTGCACTGCGTTTGTGTCTGCATGCCATCAGCATGCAGACACAAACGCAAATGTGAAGGCAGCCTTAAGACTTTTTGAAGTCATCAGTGGTTCTTGATATGACCAGTCCTGGAGGTATACTATTCCACAGATTGATAGTTCTCACAGTAAAGAAGGCTTGTCTCTTTTAGAGATTAAACCTTTGTTTCTCCAGATGAAGGGAATGCCCTCTTGTCTTTTGATATGTTTTTTTGGCACTTTCCTTTTTTCTTCCCCTTATTCCAAAAACCATTAATTTTCTATTCTTATACCCTTATGAGGTGAACACCATATGTTGAGAACTGGTTAATCTTTTGATCCTCCATGTCCCTTACCAGCTTTATGGCTGTTCTTTATTGTTATTTTTGTAACTTCTGGGTAACTTTTTTCAGAACTGGTGCAAAGAAACTGAACTGCATATTTCATATGAGTCTGCACAAATGCTTTGTAAAGTCGTAATATCATATACTTGTCCCACAAATTCATACCTTATTTAATACATGACAATAATTGCATGTTGTAATTTAATCTGTGCTCTACAGGTACAATTATACCTACAAGTGATTCTCCAAGTTTTACTCCTACGAGAACATATATTGCCAGCAGATTATTATGACTATATTTCTCCACATTGGACCCCATCAACCAAATAGGATGCCTTGACACTTAGTTTGTCCAAGTCGGATTGTGACTTCTGACCATTTTACATAGACTGCAATACACTATACTACATAGTGTCATCTGAAAAAATAACACCACCATTAATAAGCCAGTTTTGTGTGTCATCGATTTATGTATTGCAAAATAACGAATTTAGCACCAACCCTTGATGTACACCACTTATAACAAGAGGCCACTGACAGCAGCAGTATTTTGCCACAACTCTCTGTGATCTTTGAGCCACTTTTCAATCCGATTACAAACTTGGCATTCTAAGCTCATAGAACTTAATTTACATTTTAGGTATAATATAATAATAATAATAATAATAATTTTTATTTATATAGCGCCAACATATTCCGCAGCGCTTCACAATACAAACTTCACATTTAAACAATCATAAGAAACAATTAGAAAATACAATACAATGCCAAAAGCAATACAATACAAGGCATAACATAATACAATAATTAGAGCAAAAAATGGCAGCCCTGTTCATAAGAGCTTACAATCTAACAATGATAGTATAGTCAACTTGAGGAGATGGGGAACAGATAGGAGCAGAATAAGTGGCCACAACCCGTTATATGTGATCCACTTGAGACGGAGCGGATAGGCTATGCCTAGATGACTGAGTTGGGATCATGATAGGTAGGCCGCCCTAAAAAGATGTGTTTTTAGGGATCGCCTAAAACTAAGTTGTGGATACACCTAATTTCTTGGGGTAGAGCATTCCAAAGAATTGGTGCGGCTCGGGAGAAGTCTTGGAGCCGGGAGTGGGAGGTTCGGATTAATGGAGAAGTGAGTCTAAAGTCACTTCCAGAGTGAAGAGAACAGGTAGGGTGATAGACAGAGATGAGGGAGGAGATGTATGGGGGTGCTGCACTGTGAAGAGCTTTGTGGGTGAGAACAAGCAGTTTGAATTGGATCCTATAGTGTATAGGCAGCCAGTGTAATGACTGGCATAGAACAGAAGCGTCTGAGTAATGATTAGCTAGATAGGTAATCCTGGCTGCTGCATTAAGGATGGACTGGAGAGGGGACAGTCTAGTGCGGGGGAGGCCAATTAAGAGAGAATTACAATAGTCAAGGCGGGAGTGAATCAGGGCCACTGTGAGGGTTTTTGTGGTTTCCAAGGTGAGAAAGGGGCAAATTCTTGAGATGTTCTTCAGGTGCAAGCGGCAAGAGCGGGCAAGAGATTGTATATATGGGGTGAAGGAAAGATCAGAGTCAAACATAACATCCAGACAGCGAGCCTGCTGACTAGGCACTATTGTGGTGCCGCACACAGAGAAAGAGATGTCATATTTAGGGACGTTAGTGGAGGGCGGGACCAGAAGTAGTTCAGTTTTGGAAAGATTACGTTTCAGGTAGAGAGCGGACATGATATTGGAAGCTGCGGTTAGACATTCATTGGTGTTCTTTATTAGAGCGGGAGTAAGGACAGGGGAAGAGGTGTATAGTTGTGTGTCATGAGCATAAAGATGGTATTGAAAACCAAATCTGCTGATGGTCTGTCCAATCGAGGCTGTGTAGAGTGAGAAGAGAAGAGGTCCAAGGACTGAACCCTGAGGGACTCCGATAGTGAGAGGAAGAGGGGAGGAAGTGGAGCCAGCGAATGATACACTGAAAGAGCGGTCAGAAAGATAAGAAGAGAACCAGGAGAGAGCCATGTCCTTGATGCCGATGGAGTGCAGCATGGAGAGTAGGAGATGGTGGTCAGCAGTGTCAAAGGCTGCAGAGAGGTCAAGAAGGATAAGCAGAGAGTGGTGACCATAACGTTTTGCCGTCAGAAGGTCATTGGTCACTTTGATGAGAGCAGTTTCTGTAGAATGTAGGGGGCGGAAACCAGACTGTAATGGGTCTAGAAGAGAGTGAGTGGAGAGGTAATGAGTGAAGTGGGAGTAGAACAGGCGCTCCAGGAGTTTAGAGATGAAGGGGAGATTGGAAACTGGTCTGTAGTTGTTTGTGCAGGAAGGGTCGAGAGAAGATTTCTTTAATAAAGGAGTCATGATAGAGTGTTTGAAGGAGGAGGGGAAGACGCCAGAAGAGAGGGAGAGATTGAAGATTTTGGTTAAGTGAGTGGTGACTACCGGAGAGAGAGACTAGAGTAAGTGTGAGGGGATGGGGTCAGCAGTGCATGTGGTGGGACGCGAGGAAGAGAGGAGCCTGGAGACTTCTTCTTCTGTTACCGGGTCAAAAGTAGTGAGTGAGCCGCAGGAAATGTGGGGAGAGGGGTAACAGCAATTTGAGGTTGGGAGTTGATTTCCTGACGGATATTTTCTATTTTCTCTGTGAAGTGGGAAGCCAGATCATTAGCACAGAGGTCAGTGATGGGGGCCTGCACTTTAGGACTGAGGAGAGAGTGAAAGGTGTCAAAGAGTTTTTTTGGGTTGTTGGATAGTGAGGAGATCAAAGTGGTGAAGTAGGTTTGTTTGGCAAGGTGAAGGGCAGAATTGTAAGTTCTCAGCATAAATTTGTAGTGAATGAAGTTTTCTGGAGCGCGGCTTTTCCTCCATAGACGTTCAGCACTCCTAGGTATTTTTGTTAAACACCTTTGCAAAGTTCAAAATCACTATTACAGGGTGTACATAAAGTAACTATACAGGTGGGAATTTTAAATCAGGAGCGCACTCCTGAATGAATGATCATGGCCACTGGCGCTTGATTGCAGCAGCGAGGGGGGAAGAGTGGACCCGGAGAGACTGCCCTCTCGATCGCCAGTCATCTTGACTAGGAACAAGTACATTTATAAATCACTTCTTTGCACTTTTATAATGTACATTTAGATCAAAGAGTAATGGTTAGTAATGTAGTAGGAAGCTGCAGGGACAGGTAGTGATAGGTTAGAGGTGGTAAGCTAGGTGACAGGTTCCTTTTAGACCATGGGTGGGGAACCTCAGGCCCCAGGGCCAAATGCGGCCCTCGATTACTTTTTTGCGACCCCTGGGCAGATTCCTGGGGACCGCAGTGCTCAGGCTGGCAGATACGTTTTGCCAACTGTCTGACCTTCAAATCCAGCTCCTGAGTGATCTCTATGCCTCTGTCTCGGCCCCCCCAGTGAGGTATATGCTCCCAGCCTCTCCAGTGATATCTAGGGCAAACCTGGAATAGCAGGTGCTGCTTTAGATATATTTTGGTAAACAGTAAAATGCCTAAAGCATAGTCACTGTCCAAATATTTCTGGACCTAAAACGTTTGTGAATTTGGTCTAGTAGGGAAGATTTAGCAGCAGAGTAGAGCTAGCTTTATTAACTTAATAGCTGTCCTGTTGTCAACTACCATATTTTACTTCTAAATGAATCACCATGGATATACAGTTAGGGCCAGAAATATTTGGACAGTGACACAAGTTTTGTTATTTTAGCTGTTTACAAAAACATGTTCAGAAATACAATTATATATATAATATGGGCTGAAAGTGCAATATGAGAGTTTCCACATCCAAATCGGAGAAAGGGTTTAGGAATCATAGCTCTGTAATGCATCGCCTCCTCTTTTTCAAGGGACCAAAAGTAATTGGACAATGGACTCTAAGGGCTGCAATTAACTCTGAAGGCGTCTCCCTCGTTAACCTGTAATCAATGAAGTAGTTAAAAGGTCAGGGGTGGATTCCAGGTGTGTGGTTTGGCATTTGGAAGCTGTTGCTGTGACCAGACAACATGCGGTCAAAGGAACTCTCAATTGAGGTGAAGCAGAACATCCTGAGGCTGATAAAAAAGAAAAAATCCATCAGAGAGATAGCAGACATTCTTGGAGTAGCAAAATCAACAGTTGGGTACATTCTGAGAAAAAAAGAATTGACTGGTGAGCTTGGGAACTCTAAAAGGCCTGGGCGTCCACGGATGACAACAGTGGTGGATGATCGCCGCATACTTTATTTGGTGAAGAAGAACCCGTTCACAACATCAACTGAAGTCCAGAACACTCTCAGTGAAGTAGGTGTATCTGTCTCTAAGTCAACAGTAAAGAGAAGACTCCATGACAGTAAATACAAAGGGTTCACATCTAGATGCAAACCATTCATCAATTCCAAAAATAGACAGGCCAGAGTTAAATTTGCTGAAAAACACCTCAAGAAGCCAGCTCAGTTCTGGAAAGGTATTCTATGGACAGATGAGACAAAGATCAACCTGTACCAGAATGATGGGAAGAAAAAAGGTTGGAGAAGAAAGGGAACGGCACATGATCCAAGGCACACCACATCCTCTGTAAAACATGGTCGAGGCAACGTGATGGCATGGGCATGCATGGCTTTCAATGGCACTGGGTCACTTGTGTTTATTGATGACATAACAGCAGACAAGAGTAGCCGGATGAATTCTGAAGTGTACCGGGATATACTTTCAGCCCAGATTCAGCCAAATGCTGCAAAGTTGATTGGACGGCGCTTCATAGTACAGATGGACAATGACCCCAAGCATACAGCCAAAGCTACCCAGGAGTTCATGAGTGCAAAAAAGTGGAACATTCTGCAATGGCCAAGTCAATCACCAGATCTTAACCCAATTGAGCAAGCATTTCACTTGCTCAAATCCAGACTTAAGACGGAAAGACCCACAAACAAGCAAGACCTGAAGGCTGCGGCTGTAAAGGCCTGGCAAAGCATTAAGAAGGAGGAAACCCAGCGTTTGGTGATGTCCATGGGTTCCAGACTTAAGGCAGTGATTGCCTCCAAAAGATTCGCAACAAAATATTGAAAATAAAAATATTTTGTTTGGGTTATGTTTATTTGTCCAATTACTTTTGACCTCCTAAAATGTGAAGTGTTTGTAAAGAAATGTGTACAATTCCTACATTTTCTATCAGATATTTGTGTTCAACCCTTCAAATTAAATGTTACAATCTGCACTTGAATTCTGTTGTAGAGGTTTCATTTCAAATCCAATGTGGTGACATGCAGAGCCCAACTCGCGAAAATTGTGTCACTGTCCAAATATTTCTGGCCCTAACTGTAGGATCTTAATGGCAATTTGTATTGACTTAATAAAAGTAATGTGGTTAGTTCATTACAGTCAATGATTTTTGTACAACTATCAGCTTTCAATTGTTGCAATACTATAGATGTTGCACGTCTCTTATGGTGGGTTTACACACACCAATCATTGTATCCAATCTCTGAACCAATCTCTGGTTGCAGTGAAATCATGGACAGATTGCTCCATGTTGTACACAGCCACAAAATGGAACTATGTGTCCATGATTTCACTGCAACCAGAGATTGGTTCAGAGATTGGATACAATGATTGGTGTGTGTAAACCCACCATTAATGCTTTGTGAACACACATCAGTTTCAGTTAGTTTCTGCATGATATTTTTTTAGCTAAAGCCAGAACTATATAAAACAACATATTGCCGCCATATATTCCTTTTTCAAATGCTCATGTCAATTTACATTACCAAAACAGTACATTCAGAATTTACAAATCATTATTATGGTCATATATACTTATTGTTCCTCCAGCAAAAGAAAGGAAATGTGGTGTAAAGAGAAGAGAAGGAATGTGCAATTATTTGCTTCATGTGGTATGGGTCCGAAACAGACCTTAGGCCTGAATTGTAAAAGTACAAAATGAATTTACCTTAGATTTTTTTACTCTGTGTTCCGATACCTTCTTCCATTATCTGTATTTAATATTAAGTACTTTGCAAATTACTGCAATCATTCAGACTAAAAGTATAAATAAAGATACATTTTTCGAGGAGCAACTCCAACTTTCTTTCTCCAACTCCATCATTGCTTTAACCTAATCCTGATTTATGAGCAATAATAATAACATTAAATCATAGCTGTACTAGGACAAGAAATTCAGTAGGATGGAGGTAATTTAACAGACTACCTTGCTTCTTTACAACACGTTAATTGAAACATAATTATCAACATATTCGCAACTAAAAGGTTAGATTTTATTGTGACAAATGCAAAATTCAGTTTGCTATATATAAATCATGCCAAATTGTCATTGGTCAAGCACAGCTGCAGACAAGGTTATAATCACCGCTGCAGAAACACCAAGCCTAAATGATGCCTCACTGGGAGAAAATGACTGCTAGAACAAAAGGGTCATTAGCGGATACCCATTACTGCAGCATGCAATTAAAGCTCAGTAAAGGCTCCCACAGCTAAACTAACCTGAATTCACTGTATGATTAGGATAATTGAAGGCCAATGTGTGATGGTTAAAGTTCTCTTCAATAAAGCTTGGTTATTTATAATGCAGGTGAATAGCTGCTAGATACTGTGTAGCAGCAGCATGGAACAATACCTCCCCCCCAGCAATGTGTGACCTCACATCTAGACTGAACAATATGTTCACATATGAGCACAGTTTGGCTTTGGAACTTGGACACAAACGCTATACCCGTGCTGCTTGGGAGTGCTGGGCGACACACCCGCTGGCGGTTCCCCCTCCCCTGTGGTAGGGCCTGGCGGACCTACGCCTAATGTACTCTGACCTCTTTGTCTTCCCTTCACATCATCAACCCACTATTTCTCTCCCTCCAACCCACTCGCACCTTACTAGCCCGTGTTCACACATCGAGCCCATTTCTCCCCTCTCTCCCCTCGTTAGTCCACCCGCCCACCTTAACAACTTTCTTAACAACTTGCCCTACTACGCCCCCCCCCCCCTACCCTGACCCTTTTCTAATTTCCCTTCCTCTCAGGTACCTCCCCTCTTCTCCCTCTTGCTAACCCTTCCTATATTCCCCACCCTCACCTCTCTCTTTATTTGAAATATTATGTTATGTGAAATGCAATATAGCAGGCAGCTAATTGGAAGTTTGGTAGCTGACTCGCAATGGAAAGATTTCAGTTAATTGAAGATATGTTACTTGCATACTTGCATTGTCTTGTGTTTCTTGAAAATGTCTTAATAAACATAATTATGACAAAAAAAAAATATAATGTTCATATTTAGTTTAGCAACATTTACAATTTATTGTTCAGGTCCTTGATAGGCCGGCTTCACACCACGATTTCGGAGTTTCCGAGTGTATCCGTGTCAAAACGGATACACTCAGATCCGATTTTGCCTCCCATGTATTGCTATGGGGCATGGATTGTGCTCGGATGTGTCCTTTTTGCCATTCGATTTATGCACAATCCGAGCCCCATAGGGATACATGGGAGGCAGAATCTCATCCGAGTGTATCCTCTGGCATGAAATAACCTTGTGCATTGATACAATCTCACATATATCTTGTGTGTGTCAGTGGTGCAGCCTGCCATAATGCTGCTTGTACTGTGGTTGTAACCCCCTGTTTTTACTTGTCATTAAAAATCACTTGTTTTTGCAAATTATGGGACGTTTGATCGTGTATTCTTATTTATAGATAAACCGTGCAATGTTGCATATGTGATCTGACATGATCGTGCAGTGTGATGGTGCAACTACGATCTTGTTTGTGATTTCACAGGTTGCACAACCAAGACCGTAGGCATGCCTGTGGGTTGTGTTTTCTACGGCGATTGGTGGCTAGTATTGTATGCCGACTGGATGGCCCTGGTAAATAAGCCATCTTTGATTATGGCTAGGGTCACACTTGCGCTTGCAATCCAGTTACTGGATCCAGTTTTTCATCCTGAAAACCTGATCAGGCACCTGACCCATAGACTCCAATGTTAACAATTGTTTGCCAATGTGCAATCTGTCTACTGTATCCAGATTTTCAGAAGTCAGGTTTTAATACGGTCTGCAACATTTTTTGGCCTTTTAGCAAAACCTGATCATTTTTTTTAACATGGGACCCTATGGGAACTTGATCCAGTACCTGATGGTAGTTATAGGTACCATCAGGTACCTGATCAGGCACCTGATCCGGTAAAAATGCCTCCAAACAGACAAGGGGAAAAACTGGATCCAGTAGTGCATTCAGTTACTGGATGCAGGCTCCCAAGTCTGACCCTAGCCTATGTGTGTGTACACCACTACATTCATTGACTTCTGCATCTCGTGAATTTGGTGAAAATGTATGTATACAAGGCTAATCATTTTTAAACACCTCCTTTACTATTGAAGAGTATGGCCAGGGTCACATTTGCGTTATGACCCTGGCCTGCCGGATTCCGGTTTTATCTTAGAACTTTTTCCAGCGCCGCATAGAGTTACCGCTATGCGGTGCTGGAAAACGCTGCCCTTAGTTACCCGCTGTTTACCTTAATGACCTGTCAAACAGGCAGAGGCTCGGAGTGCGCTTTACAGCGCCGCACAGGAAACCGTTGCAGACAGCGTTTCCTGTGCGGTGCTGTAAAGCGCACTCCAAGTCGCTGCCTGTGTGACAGGTCGTTAAGGTAAACAGCGGGTAACTAAGGGCAGCGTTTTCCAGCACTGGAAAAAGTTGTAAGATAAAACTGGAATCCGGCAGGCTAGGGTCAAAATGGAAATGTGACCCTGGCCTATGTCTAGGTGCATATTGACGACGCTAATACATAGCATCGCAAACAACAGTGTATGTACTAGCCAAAAGTGCCATGTCACTATGTAAATTCCTCATTGATGCTAGCTGCAATCTTCCATCCCACATGTCGCACATATATGAAAATGTAAAAACATGTCTATCCACTTATTACAATAATTGCCAGATATGTCTGGCATGTCCGACGCCTGAGCGTTGCGGTTTTGCCTTTTATGTGATGCTGTGGCGTTTACTGTGTTTACCCACTATGTGCGGGCGACTCCTTTGCGGATGTACAAGTATCCTCACCATACATACTCTGTGGCATGATGTCACATCGTTCTCGGGAAGGCCCTGCTTTCTGGGTGCTTTACAGTCCCCTGCCTAAAGATGGCTGCCGCAAAGTGCGCTGCAACATGGGGCGAACCCGAGCTCCTCCTGCTCTTTTATTATTTAGATAGGCTGGACTACTGGTGCGAGTTACCGCATCAGCACCCACGCCTGCATAAAATGCACATTGTGCGCAAAGTGCAGAGGGCCCTGCTTAGGGGACTGGAAGCTGGAAGGCGTGCATAATTAATAAGCGGCTGGAGGGAGCAGCAGACAGCCCCACCTATACAGAAACAGAAACTCACACAACACGTAATTATAAACTTTATTCTCTACTTTAATACATCTCTCAGGAGCCCAGCGCTTTTGTACATTACAGATTATAGCAGGATAAGCCCACCTGAGTGGGTGTAAGGTCTCTAGGGGGACTGCACACCCTTAGGAGACATTAATCAATCATTTATTTATTACATTAATCGTTTTACTATGCATAGAACAGTTTGCTCATCCCTGCGGCATCAGGGATGAGCAAACTATCCGGTAACCGGATTGCTCAGGATTACACATCCTGAGCAATCCGGTTCCCGCATTGCGGGTGCTAAAACCGCTCCGAAAACTGCAGCCTGCATGATTTTTTCCGCAGGCTGCAGAGCAGAACACGGAAACCTTATTGCTTGTGAAGCAATCCGGTTTTTACCATTGGATCCTATGAGGAGCGTTTCTTGATCCGGTTTTGAGCTTTTTGAAAGCTCAAAACCGGATCAGGTTTTAAAAAAAAAAAAAAAAAAAAAAACATAGATGTGACCCTAGCCATAGGTGTGTATAAAGCTGGAAGGCAGCATGTGCAGATTGTCAGTGATGTCATGGACCACATCACACAAAATGTTATAAGTTCCCACAACCCCTACATATACAGTGTTGGCCAAAAGTATTGACACCCCTGCAATTCTGTCAGATAATACTCAGTTTCTTCCTGAAATTGATTGCAATCACAAATTCTTTGGTATTATTATCTTCATTTAATTTGTCTTCACCGAAAAAACACAAAAGAGAATGAAGCAAAAAGCAAAACATTGATCATTTCACACAAAACTCCAAAAATGGGCCAGACAAAAGTATTGGCACCCTCAGCCTAATACTTGGTTGCACAACCTTTAGCCAAAATAACTGTGATCAACCGCTTCCAGTAACCATCAATGAGTTTCTTACAATCCTCTGCTGGAATTTTAGACCATTCTTCTCTGGCAAACTGCTCCAGGTCCCTGATATTTGAAGGGTGCCTTCTCCAAACTGCCATTTTTAGATCTCTCCACAGGTGTTC
The DNA here is from genome assembly GCA_033576535.1 of Allobates femoralis. Lineage (NCBI taxonomy): Eukaryota > Metazoa > Chordata > Amphibia > Anura > Aromobatidae > Allobates > Allobates femoralis. The sequence goes on along the minus strand of JARQOC010000005.1, from coordinate 367,861,823 downwards.
TATGGGATTCAGGTCTGGACTCCTTGCTGGCCACCTTAGAAGTCTCCACTGCTTTCTCTCAAATCATTTTCTAGTGCTTTTTGAAGTGTGTTTTGGGTCATTGTCCTGCTGAAGACCCATGACCTCTGAGGGAGACCCAGCTTTCTCACACTGCGCCCTATATTATGCTGCAAAATTTGTTGGTAGTCTTCAGACTTCATAATGCTATGCACATGGTCAAGCAGTCCAATGCCAGAGGCAGCAAAGCAACCCCAAAACATCACGGAACCTCCGCCATGTTTGACTGTAGGGACCGTGTTCTTTTCTTTGAATGCCTCTTTTTTTCTCCTGTAAACACTATGTTGATGCCTTTGCCCAAGAAGAGAGAACATTCTTCCAAAACTTTTCAGGCTTTCTCAGCTAAGTTTTGGCAAACTCCAGCCTGGCTTTTTTATGTCTCGGGGTAAAAAGGGGGGTCTTCCTGGGTCTCCCACAATACAGTCCCTTTTCATTCATACGCCGATGGATAGTACGGGTTGACACTGTTGTACCCTTGGACTGCAGGGCAGCTTGAACTTGTTTGGATGTTAGTCGAGGTTCTTTATCCACCATTCGCACAATCTTGCGTTGAAATCTCTTGTCAATTTTTCTTTTCCATCCACATCTAGGGAGATTAGCCACAGTGCCATGGGCTTTAAACTTCTTGATGACACTGCGCACGGTAGACACAGGAACATTCAGGTCTTTGGAGATGGACTTATAACCTTGAGATTGCTCATGCTTCCTCACAATTTGGTTTCTCAAGTCCTCAGACAGTTCTTTGGTCTTCTTTCCTTTCTCCATGCTCAATGTAGTACACACAAAAACACAGGACAGAAGTTGTGTCAACTTTAATCCATGTCAACTGGCTGCAAGTGTGATTTAGTTATTGCCAACACCTGTTAGGTGCCACAGGTAAGTTACAGGTGCTGTTAATTACAAAAATTAGACAAGCATCACATGATTTTTCTAACATTTCAATACTTTTGTCCACCCCCTTTTTTATGTTTGGTGTGGAATTATATCCAATTTGGCTTTAGGACAATTTTTGTGTTTTTTTCATTGAAGACAAATTAAATGAAGATAATAATACCAAAGAATTTGTGATTGCAATCATTTTCTGGAAGAAACTGAGTATTATTTGACAGAATTGCAGGGGTGTCAATACTTTTGGCCAACACTGTAGCAGCACATACCCTTCTGGTTATTGAACACATAAGTCTAGGCCCCATAACTCCCCTGGTGTGTGCATTATGTCCAACAAAACACCCACTCACTGCTATCTCATGTTCTTCATATGTTGTGTTCCTCCACCAATGATGAATTCCTATGTTGCCAAATATCCTGTCAGTGTGGGGCTGTGCTTGTGGCCCCATGAGTATGCTAAAGGGAAAGTCAAAAAGTGCTGCTGACCAAGCTTCATGACACAATTGTGTGTTACCACAACATATTTGGGCGACAGTGAAAACTTGTATGGGCTGTGTGCCAAGGACACTTTTATTATTGACACATATGCATATATGAGCGTGCTACGCTTGTGCAGTTGATCTTGCAGTCACCTTGTACCCGAGCAAAAAATGTTATGCACATGATGTAATTGGTCCCCAGAAGCCATTTGCCTGACATTTGTATATGTGTATGTCACTTTCAAGAACCAACAAAATGTACTGTTTTAACCAACAGCTGAGGCCGACACTGCAGAGGCCTCCACAGCAGCCTCCCCAGCTGCCTCAACACCGGGCTCCATATCAGCCTCCCCAGCTGCCTCAACACCGGGCTCCACAGCAGACTCCCCTGCTGGCTCAACACCGGGCTCCACAGCAAACTCCCATGCTGGCTCACCACTGGGCTCTAGAGCAGCCTCCCCAGCTGCCTTAACACCAGGCTCCACAGCAGCCTTCCCTGCTGGCTCACCACTGGGCTCCACAGCATCCTCCCCAGCTGCCTCACCACCGGCCTCAACAGCGGCCTCCGCTACTGGATCACCACAGGGCTCCACAGCGGCCTCCCCAGCTGCCTCAAAACCGGGCTCCACTCTGGCCTCACCCTCTGGCTACCCCTCTGTGACGACTGCACACACCCCATCACCCCCAGAGTCCCCCATTGACCATGCTGGGTTGGATGTGTCTGGTAAGTGTCTGACCCTAACAAAGTTGTTTGGTAATGTGATTTTTTTGGGGCAGTATGTAAAATATTACATCCATCAGATTTATTTTTGACATTTCTCTATGTGTAGTTAGAAGAGCTACACCCCTGGGGTGGTCCCTAAGCCCCTCCCCCTACCCTTCCCCCAGAGAATGCTGGATCTGATTTAGGGGTAAGTTCTCTTGTGTCACACAACCAATTACTGGCACCCACATGTGCTAGGTTCTTTTAATGATGGCTTTTTTAATCACTATAGGTGTACCATCATTGAGGGACCTGATGCAGGCCCACCAAGAGGCCCACAGACAACTGCGGCACGCCACGTCCCAGCTACAGCTGCTTGGTGGCCTTATCCAGAGGGTCCTTGAGCACCAGGAAGGGCATGGACCTGGGGGCCAACATTAATGTAGTTTTTCTCTTGTTGTCATGTTTCTATACTATAAATGTTATTTCTCATGTTGAGAATGTGTTTAACCCCCCTTTACTATTTTAAAAGAAACCTATTAGTAAACACAATGTGTTGAGCTAAAAAGGGACCAAATCCCTTGTGTTGGGAAAGGCCTTATAAAAATACAAAAAAAAAACAAAAAACAAATGGGGTTAGTGGCAAATTTTCATAACTCCAAAAAAACACAAAAAAAAATAAAAAGGAATTTTGCAAAATAAATGTTATCGTAACTACATGTCGTAGTTGTGTTCTTTAACAAACACACGCTAATTAAGTGTGGCAAAGTATATGTTTACACCATGTACGATCCAAAAAGGAGGAAAGAGTGTGTATGTGGGATCCTACACTGACATGTGAGCACTGCATCCGTCAAAATACACAGAGGACAAAGAACACACTACATGGCTGCTGACACACATGCCCAATAGTCAATTTGCCTTTAGAACGACAAATGTCCAAACTTTGTGTACACCACACATAACCTAGGTGTAACCACAACAACATCTACTTGGAGCTGTGGTCAGGCTTTGAAATGCTGGACCCATGTACTTTGCACTGAACATCTACATTAACCTGTCAAGGCCACACATGAAGTATAAATGTAACATCATTCATATACCTCAGCATGTGATAATGTGTATGTGCCCTGAGAAGTTGTGACACATCTGTGTGTTGGATGAAACACACATCAAAACATTTCTTGTTCTTTATTATTGACACATATGCATATATGACCGTGCTACCCTTGTGCAGATGATCTTGCAGTCACCTTGTACCCAAGCAAAAAATGTTATGCACATGATGTATTTGGTCCCCAAAGGCCATTTGCCTGACATTTGTATATTTGTGGCCACATCAATTGCCTACCCCTCATTTATAACTACTAGAACACATTACACAGGCAAGGAACCACACATTAATATAAATGGCTCAACAATACGTACATATGGCTGTAGGCTACTCGAGTAGGATAATGGGAAGTTGGGGTTCCTAATGCAACGCCGCACATGCAATGGGCATTGTTGTATGTATGATGTGTCAGTTACCACTAACAGATCTATGATTTAGGTTGATATACATTACAATCACATGACCTTTTGACGTACATGCATCAATAGTGTGGCCCACAACATATATGAGATTAACTGGGGTGCTGTACCAGGAGATGCTCATAGCAGCTCTGAAGACTAGATGGCCCATTAGGACACATACCTAGTATAGGCTAACAACAAGAACATTACCACATGGTAGTGGAGTGAGTGGTAATATCAGCCCATACAGAAATACGGAAAGAAGAGATGAACATGATGCAGAGTCATCAATACATACCGTCAGTCCTGCAGTGCCAGAAGAGGAGACGCTACCACGTTGTGTTTCCATGTACAACAGGCTGGATGTGCCACATCCATCTTTTAAAGGGCACTCTACCAATGACATCGCAGAAGAGTCGTCCAATCAGCGACGTCGGCCGTGGCAACGCCAAAGCAACAAATACTATTGGATGATGCTAGCGGCCTGTGATTGGTTGCTTCACACATAAAAATGGGGAACGCTCGAACAATGTTGTGTTTTCTTCCCAGAGCCATTGAGTAAGTATTGATGTGCACAACTGTTTGGGAATATGTGGGCGTCTTAAGTGCGTTGTGTAAATATTCCAGGACCTCAACTTTGCTTTAATGACCACCAGGAACTCCTGGCCCATTCGGCCACTGTTAACACTTCATTTAGCCTTTAGGCTCCATATTAGGGAGTGTGTGGGTGGTTACAACAAGCTGTATTGTGTGTAGTCATTGAACATCCATTTTGTTTTGGTAACCCTGTCTTGACCACAACAGTGTGGCCATGTGAAAATATGGACTATATACAAATGCCAAGAAATCTCGGACCACCGGTTGCCCACACACATTGGATGCTCAATGATTCCAGTACATGCAGCCTTGTGAATTGTACATCTGTCATTTATATGTACACACAAATGCATCTGCAAGCATGACCCTCTTGTGATGTGTAATGTAGTTTCCACAATTATGTGTTTTTCTGGACATAAGCTTACTTTGCTTACATACAGAATGAGTGTTGCCAGCCATGGGAGACATCTTGTTGTTCTACTGGCTTTCTGTATGTCCACTATTTGAAGGCTGTACATGAGGAGTAGGATGGGTTGACATATGTGGAGTAGGTGTTATGTTAACAGTCATACTGTAGTGGGATAAATAAGCAAGGTTGAAAATATTTATATGGTGTGTAACGTTACAGGCCAACCATGTAAGTGTGTATTGGAGGGGTATGACAGGACTATGTACATGGGCTAGTTGATGAAGTTTGCTCTTGTTATGCCTCCTTGTGCTCAGACTAATTTTTTTTCCTTTCACATTCACAGAGCTTTGCTAACAGAGAATGGACATTATGTATGGTGCCGCGATGGCAGTAGTGGCTGTGTCCATGGTGGAGGATGCCTTGTTGACGGATGAGAGAACTGAGAGACTACGGAGCCGTAGACGACAGCGTATGTGGTCTCGGTATTGGCTCCTTCAAAGGCACCACCAGGGTCACATGGGCCTTGTCCGTCAGCTGGAGGACAGTAATCTGCAGGACTTCAGGATCTATCTCAAGATGTCCGAGGACTCTTTCAAATTACTATATGACTTGGTTACACCACATATTGCCCGTGATGCGTCGAGCTGTTCCAGCAGAGGAGTGTTTGGCTGTGACTCTGCGTTTCCTGGAAACAGGGCGCTCGATGACTGACCTGCAGTATTCTGCTGCTGTCTCATGCCCACTGCTGAGCCGCCTAATCCCTGAGACGTGTGAGGCCATTGTGAGGTGTCCGCTGCCATCCTATATGCAGTTTCCAACAACCCCCGCGGAATGGTTGGAAGTTGCCACTGATTTCCAGGAGAGGTGGCAATTACCAAACTGCGGTGGGGCATTGGATGGCAAGCATGTGAGGATCACACAACCCCCCAACAGCGGGTCATATTATTTTAACTATAAAGGATATTTCAGTGTGGTCCTCATGGCCCTTGTCAATGCGAACTATGAGTTCCTCCTTGTGGATGTGGGGATGAACGAGTGTGTGTCTTATGGGGGGGGTTTTGGCACAGACCTCCTTTGGTCGAGACCTTCTGAACGGGCCGCTGAACTTACCCCCAAATGATGACACCACTGAACATCTGAACTTTGCCTTTGTGGGGGATGAGGCCTTCGCACTTCACGCAAACTTACTGCGGCCATATCCCCAGAAGACTATCACCCCTGAGCAATGCCTTTTCAATTACCGGCTATCCCAGGCACGTTGTGTGGTTGAAAATGTGTTCAGGATCATGGCCAATAGATTCCGTGTGTTTCATAGTGCTTTATACAGTCATGGCCAAAAGTATTGACACCCCTGCAATTCTGTCAGATAATACTCAGTTTCTTCCTGAAAATGATTGCAATCACAAATTCTTTGGTATTATTATCTTCATTTAATGTGTCTTCAATGAAAAAACACAAAAGAGAATGAAGCAAAAAGCAAAACATTGATCTTTTCACTCAAAACTCCAAAAATGGGCCAGACAAAAGTATTGGCACCCTCAGCCTAATACTTGGTTGCACAACTAGGTCTTTTATGTAGTTTTTATCATAACTTAATGCAATTTTGACTGTTCTTAGCTTTGTATTATTATTATTATTTGTATTATTGTTTTATATCTATTAAAAAAAAGTAATACAAACATTAAAAGGAAGTTGCAACTTTCTATTTCAGAAAATTTGCTATACTACCATAAAAGACTAGGGTACTGATTCAATAAGACCAGCATTGAACACACCATTCTTAATGATGGGGAATTCAGGTGTAAGAAGCAACTAATTCATTAAGGCTGAAGGCACACTACAAGCGGTAAAAACGGAGCGTTTTGGTCACACGGCAGTCCTGCGAGTGCTTTGTGTATAGTCCTGCAAGTGTGGTGCGAGTGCAATGCGAGTGCGTTCTTTTGGCAACATCTTAAATCCGACAGCAATGTGTTTTTCTCTCACTGGATTTTCAGGTTTTACAAACAATTATGATCAAATCAGCTGCCAATTGTATAGTAAATGACGGTCAATTAGCTCCTTAATAAGGCTAGGGTCACACTTGCACGATTCCGTCCGATCCTGTGCACAGCGCACGCAGCTGCAGCCGCTGACAGGTCAGGAACGCTGCGCCCGCGGTCCTGACTTATCAGCAGTTCCCCTGTGTGCGCTGCACACAGGACCGGAGGACATAATAGCCCCCCAGTCCTGTGTGCAGATCCGGTCCGCAGCTGTCTGGGTCATCCCGGACAGAACCAGACCGGATCACGCCGCAGTGTGAAGCGGCCCTTAGATTCTAAAAATTCTAAGTTTTCTGCAAACAACGCAAGGGACTTAGAATCGTGCAAGTGTGACCCTAACCTAAGCTGGACCACGCTTGTTCCATATTACTGGATGGTCCTGAACAAGCACAATTAACATCTCAGCATTAATATACCTTGACATGATGCGGGATCACGCTCTGTGCAGGAGGAAGCACAGCTTGTGCTTGTAATGGGACCCTAATTGCAGCTGCGCTTCCTGATAAGCTTCCTGCTTCAAACAGTTTTTGTGCATTTATCACGCATGACACTTGCCTTGAGTGTTACAATGGTGCGTTTTTTTCACACATCCATGGACTTACATTGGGCTCTCACGCGTGAAAAACGCGTGCAATCGCAGCATGCTGCATTTGTACTCGCATTGCCCTCGCAATGCGTGTTCGACGTGAGAAAAACGCACCAGTATGCCCTGCAACATTGCTTAACATTGGTCCGAGTGCAATGCAATTTTTTCACACATTGCACTCGCGCGAGTCTCACGCCAGTGTGCCTTCAGCCTAAGGGTATGGACACACATCCGAGTGAAAAAACGGTCTGATTCATGGATCCGAGAGTCGGACGACTTTAGTCAGTTTTGCATCCAACAGTGATGCTACTGTCCAACATTATCTGAGATCACATCCGAGAGCTATCCAACAGTAATCAGAGTGTGGTGCGAGAGCAATCCGAGAGTTACATGCGATTTTTGAATGAAATCACCTTGGAAATTGTTTCAGCTGTGAAAACTCTGATCAGAGTTGGAAAATCCGAGTGTGGTCCGACAGTAATACAACTGTGGTTCGTGATTTTTGTCGGACCCATAAACTTGCATTGGCGAGTCTCGTCCGTGACTCGCATAGAATCGCAGCATGTGTCGATTGACTTGCAATCCAATAATCGTATGCGAAAAATATGTACGAGACTCGGAAATGTGCTCTCGGACATTAGTTAACATTGCTCCAAGAGCACTGCGATTATTCCACACAATACACTCGGACGCTTTACACACACCAACTTCTGTGTCCAACTTCTGAACAGATCTCTGGTTGCAGTGAAATCATGGACACATTGCTCCATATGTACACAGCCACAAAATGGAACAATGTGTCCATGATTTCACTGCAACCAGAGATCTGTTAAGAAGTTGGACACAGAAGATGTGTGTGTAAAGCGGCCCTTATGGTGGGTTTACACGTCCCGATATCGGCGTTCAACTCCGACCAAAAGTCACATGGTTCGTGCGTTGGACCCGATATCATTCGTGCGTTGTTTGGTGCAAATGTCCAATACGATGCACGAATGATGTCAAACCGATAACGGGGATCGAATGAGTGCGCTATTCAATGGGCCGATATTGGATGGAGGTTCGAGCCGGATCGTGCTGTGTAAACTCCCAACTACGATGTGAAGTACAACGTCCCCTATCCTCTCCATGTTAAATAGTCGTTCCTGGGTCGGCCGTACAAGGGGGCGCAGACATTGTAGAGACGTTGTATGCCGATATCGCGCTGTGTGACAGCTCCTATGCGATGTTGGAATTCTGCCCAGAAAAAGCGCGCTCCCACGCCGTTGGATCCAATATCGGACCGACGTTGGGGTGTGTAAACCCACCATTAGAGGCATTCACCACTGAATGAATTAGGCACATCTTACGAATGTTGTGTCACCCCCAGAGATGTACTCTTGTAAGGGACTGAAGTACATTTCTGCAATAGTAACTTTTTATGAGTTAAGGCCCCGTTACACGGTACAAGATCGTTAATGATATCGCTCAAACATCACGGTTTGGAGTCATTGAAACGACATCATTAGAACATCATTTCGTGTAACACATAGATACGACTACGATAAATCGTTGGATCGTTGATCGCAGATTTGAGATCATCTTCTCAAATCAAATGATCCTTGATCAGCCAACCTGCTGCATCGTTCTCGTTAATGACTTCACCTATTCACAGTAGTGAGCAAGTATCGTTCGCTGGGTTGTGTGAATGATAGCTGCTTGATACATCGTTGGTGCGTCGTCCACGATATCTATACGTGTGACATCTTACCAGCGATGTCAAAAAGATGCCCTAACGACCGAGATCATTAGTGATATCTTAACGACATTGCAGCGTGTAACGGTACCTTTAGATTGGCAGGCATAGTCATACCTGTCCTGCTTGTGATCATCCCATTTTGACAAAAACATTGTGCCTTATTAAGGTGTTTTACATAAGAAAACTGTTACAGACATTAATGAATTGGGATTTATATTTTCAAGTTCCTCACCTTATTTATTATTTAAACACAACCCAGTTTGTTTAGCATATTTCCAACAATGTTAGGCCCCTTTCACATCTATGCGTTTGCTGCGTTTTGCTTCATTTGCGTTTTTTTTGCGTTTTTACCGCAAAAACGCAAAACGCATGCGTATTTGCAAACGCAGCTCAAAACGTGGCAAGCAATGTTTTGGGCTGCGTTTGCAAAAACGCATGCGTTTTGAGTTTTTGCAAACGCACATGCATTTTGACATGCATTTTTGCATGCGTTTTTCATGCGTTCCCATTAAAATCAATGGGGACAAAAACGCATGCGTTTTGATGCGTTTTTTGCGGTAAAAACGCATAAAAAACGCAGATGAAACAAAACGCAGCAAACGCATAGATGTGAAAGGGGCCTTACACTGTGGGTCAATATGGAGTCCTCCCTGCTTAAAGTGCACCTCACTTGTAATTCATGGTGTGCGAACCAAGAGCAGAGTGAATCAGGCACTGTCTGTGTTATAGCAACTGTGTATGATTTAGGCTAGGGTCACACAGAGATTTTACTTGCGTTTTTGGAGACCTGCGTTTTCTAAAAACGCATGCAAAAACGCACCCATAGGCCCCCATGCAAAAAATGCATGCCCCAATAGCAAAAACGCATGTCTAAATGGCACATGTGTTTTTGCATGCGTCTTTGCCTCAGCACCAAAAAATACTGCATGATGCACCATTTTTTGAAAAATGCACCCAAAAACGCAGCAAGCAGCGTTTTTTGGTGCTTTTTAAAAAATGCATGCGTTTTTATAACATGGGGCCCTATGGGAAACGCATGCGTTTTTGCATGCATTTTTAAACAAAAGGCATGCATTTTTAAGGGCTTTTAAAGGGGGCCCCCACACCTAACAGCAAAAACGCAGACATGTGTGACCCTAGCCTTACTCTGAAATACTGCAGCATTTTAGAGGAAGCATATTTTAAAGATTATGGGAATTTTGCATACGGATGAGAAGTCCATGAGGCCAGTTCTCTGCAGCTTCTTTGTGCCCTGCTCGCCTAGAGTGGCAGATCACTACCTATACTCACACCTAGAAAACCAAGTGTTAGTCTGCGAGAATCTTGAACTAGTCTTGAACAAGTCATCTGAGAAGCATGGTCATTGGTCAACTTTTCAATGTATGTCTTCTCTATAACACATCGGAAATGACGCAGCCAACGTGTCATAGCTAGAAGGAGGCCATACAATTTAGACACTGGGACCACGCTTGTAAATTAGGTTATTTCGCCTACCGGGGCGTGATAAACACAGAATGAGGGAGGACATGGACCTGGAGGGAACGCCCCATCAGACTGGCACTAAGCCCAACATTCATAATGTCAGGCCAATATTAGACCCACCCCCTGTGAATTTTTAGTAAGCAGTAAAAAATCACAACTCTGAAAAAAAAATTTAGCAGTAAAACACAAGACAAACCTGTCTTCCACCTTTAAATAAAACCCTTCTTAAGACATAATCCACAGGGAACATATTCAGCTCTACTGCATATCTCTGTGAGCAGATGTCCATCCTCTGTGACAGCGTCTATGATTGGCTGTTGGGCCCCTCTGCAGTGAATATCTAGGAAGGTAATGAGCAGCACCGGAAGTTGACGCAGCAGGGCAGTGGGAAATGGTAAGTATAATGCTGTTTAATAACTATTTTCTTTGTTTTTACAGTTCCCCTCCCCAGAACCCAAACCTGAACTGTAACATGGACTTTCTGGTAAAGACACTAGGTGTTCGGTACGGACCCCGAACTGTACAGTTCGGGTTCGCCCATCACTACATAGGAGTACAAACTTGTTCTAAGGATAAGCAATAAGTGGGGGCGTGGCCTAGCCAGCTATGTGAATGGTCGCAGACTGGAGATCTCCTGCCTGCAAAACTACTTTTATCCTGTGACCGCCGCATTGTGGAGCAAATTGATTACTGGAGCCAGCAGCAGGAGCATCCCCAGACCCCGAGGGTGTTGCTGGAACAGAGCGGGGCCACGCACATGACCCGCAGGAGGCAAAAAGACGCTGGAGCGGTGGAGAGCGGCCGCATGCAAGATGGAGCCAAGGTGCTAGAGGAGGCGGCAAAGGAAAATGCGGCATGCACCAGGAGAATGGCGGCAGCTGCCCGCCTGGCAAGGTTTGCAAGGGAAGAGGAGGAGGAGGGGAGTGCACCGGAGAGCAGAGAGTTGGAGGCTGGGGTTGAAGAGGATGGGGGAGAGCATGAGCAAGCCCAGGAAGACCCCATGGAGGGAATAAATGATCCTCCTGTTTGCCCCAGTGCAGAAGCAGGGGCTGGCAGTGCACGAGTTAAGGCTACACAAAGTGCTGCAGAGCCAACCATTAAAGATGTGTTTGAGATTGTGGCATATGTCAAAGACATTCTTACTACACTGACCCAACAGATGCAGGGAATGCAAGCAAATATGACCCAGATGAAAGCAGCTATGAAAAAAGCAGATGCTAGAACTGGTGAAGTTGAAGAGAGAGTGGGTTATACTGAAGACCATATAGTGAAACTACAAAAGTCCCATGCTCAATGCTTGCAGATGTTAAAGCCAAAAATGACGACCTTGAGAACTGCTCACAGAGAAATAATGTGAAGATAGTGGGGGTTCTAGAAAAAGCCGAGGGCGCTAAACCCACCGAATTTATAGAAAATTGGCTGTTACAAAAAATTGGTGCAGACGCCCTCTCTCAGGTGTTTGTGGTAGAGAGGGTGCACAGAGTGCTGATGAGACCTCAGCCTCCTGGTATGGCTCCCCGTGCTATTCTAGCCAGAATATTGAACTACAGGGACAGAGACGCCATTCTCAGGAAGGCCAGAACCGCCAAGGATATGACAATTAATGGTCAGAATGTTTCCATCTATTCAGACTACTACCCAACGGTTCAGAAAATGCGGATGCGCTTTGTGGAGGTCAAAAAAAGATTGAGAGGTTTGGGAGTGGTGTACTCCATGTTGTACCCGGCCAAGCTGAGGGTGGCTGCATTTGACAGAGTACAGTTCTTCCAGACGCCGGAGGACGCCATGGATTGGATTGATCGCAACGCCAAAAAGCTGTGAGAACAGGGAGCTGGCTGAGTGGTAGTGGACAGACAATTATCAGTGTATTTATTCTTATTCGTTTTGAATCCCTTTAATTTTTTCTTTTTGGGATTTACACAAATTTCTCTTGTTTTTCTGTCCTGGTTGACCAGTCCATTTGAGTGAATGGGATAAATTTTTTCTAGTGGACATGCTGCTGCACTGAGTGGCTGCGGCGGGCTCACAGAGCCTATTTAGAACACTTTTGTAAGGAAATGATGTTTTCTGTAATTGTTTACAAAAGGCAGGAGGGGGATAGTGGGAAAGGTTATTGATATTATTTAGATTTCCGTGCTAGAGCGGAGTTAGGCCTAGTGTTGCTGTAGTTAGTTGGGTTGGAGCTGGTTGGGTGATTTTACCCACTCTCGAGCATAGAGAAGAGAAGTTAGGGGAGTGGGAATGGATGGTGGGTGGGAGCTGGGGAAATTGGGGAGATATGTTCAGATGGGTGGGGGTGGGGAAGGAGGGGTAGACAGCAAATTGCAAGGTTCTATGTGTTATGGAATATGTCATATGATGAGATATGGCTGGAACAATTAAAGTAATTGCCTGGAATATTCGGGGACTTGCAGAAAGAGTAAAAAGGGTGGCGGTATTACATCATGCTTTTTCATTTAAACCTTCTATACTTTGTTTGATGGAAACACACCTGGTTAAAGAGAAGACTGGTGTGTTGCCCAGGAAATGGATCAAACAGGCTTATCAAGCCACGTATTCCAGTTATGCAAGGGGGGTCTCGGTCCTGGTACATGCCTCAGTGCCATATGAAGAGGTGGAGGTGCGTGTGGATAAAGGCGGACAGTATGTGTTCTTAGTGTGTCGTTTGCATGGGAGAATGTTGTGTTTGATTGCAGTATACTTCCCACCGCCGTATACGGGGACAAAGTTTCAGGAGGTCTTGGCACTAACTAGACACAGGGTGGGGATCCCAATTTTGATTATCGGGGATATGAACAATGTTATGTACTTAGAGCTGGACAAATGTGGAACTATTATGAGGGTGCCGGGGGGAGAAGTGGATACAGCATTTGCGAAACACGTACGGGAGTTGGGGCTGGTTGATTTGTGGAGGGTGAGAAACACTGAAGAGTGGGGTTTTTCGTGTTTTTCGTCCTCATACAAGACTATGTCACGCATAGAACTTGCTCTGGGGGATGGGTTACTAGATTCATGGGTGCAGGAAGTGGAGTACCTACCCAGAATAGCATCGGACCATAAACCATTAGCTGTGGTGTTATACACTGATTGGATCCGAGGGGGCAACAGGAGGGAATGGAAGGTACACCCGACATGGTTGAAATCTATAGACATGGAGAGCATTCGAGGAGAGATAGAGGTGTATTTTCAAGAGAATGAGGGGAGTACATCGTTAGGTGTGGTGTGGGATGCTATGAAAGCTTTCCTTAGGGGATTATTCATGCGGGATATCTCCAGGTGCAAAACTGAATCCAGGAGGGAGGAGAGGCAGGTATTGGATGAGTTGAGGGTCGCGGAGCAGGAGGCGGTTGGTCAGCCAACCCTGGGGGCGCAGTTGCGTTTGAAGAGAGCGCAAGAGGCACTGAACCAACTCTCCCTGAGGAATGCTAGGAGGAGACAGGAATTTCAAGGGATGAAGTTTTACAGTTGTGGCCAAAAGTATTGACACCCCTGCAATTCTGTCAGATAATGCTCAGTTTCTAAAAAAATCAAATGTCCAAAAACTTTCATTTCACTTACTATGATAAAAACCCAAAATCATCCGTGTTACCCCACCTGAGGTACACCAGATGACATATGAAACTGAACCAGGTATATTCCAAACAATTTACTTTTATTAATAATTTCATGTACAATTAATTTATTCAGGTACCATTAACAACTTACCGTACTATTTACTAAAATTTCATGCAAAATTATAAAATGTGGTTTTACTCTGTCCCTTTTAGCTAGCATCAGACAATGAGAGTTTAATAAATTATTTGTATATATTAGACTTAATTGTGAATTCAGTGAGTCTTTTCAAACATCACTGTTCCCACTGTCTACAGGCATACATCAGATTCTAACTACTTTCAGTCCCCATATTGCTTCATTATGCATAATCATTTAGCCCACTGCCGCTCACCTGTATACTTTTCTGCCTCTTCACAGCTCCTTGCTGTGCTGTATTAGAGTCTCCACCACAATGAACCGCCTACGTACGTTTCAATTTTCTCTTCTTCAGGGCGTCCTAGAATAAGAGGAGTTTCTGACCTGACTATATACACTCCCATTTGGATGAATGAAAAACTGAGTGAAATATACAAACTTGGGGATTGGAAAGACTGGTGTACCAAAGGGATACAATACGTGACGCAATTACTAGTGAATCAACAATTGAAAGAGTTTGATATTCTGAAGGAAGAATTTGGCATTCTAGAATTAGATAGATATAGATTCAAAATGCACTCAGAAGGCAGAGACGGGAAACTAGACTCCAGGTACAGAAATATATAGTTCTTGATTATATTTGTATGGAGGGGACTAAGAGGGGGTAATCACTAGCATATCCAAAGATATTTTACATACATTTCTGCTGAAGCATCCGGTGGGTGCTCGGAGTAAATGGGAGGAGGAACTGGGGGTGCTGGAGGATGAGATTTGGTAGTCGGTTTTAGAGTATGTACCAAAACTATCACTGAGTGAGCCAGGACGGCTTTCGCAGTTGTACACCATTCACAGAGTGTACAGATTTCCTGAATTTTTATATAGGATTGGGATGAGAGACACGCCAGAATGTCCAAAATGTAAGAATGAGAATGTAGGAATCATACATATGTTGTGGGAGTGTCCGAGGCTACAGGCCTTTTGGTAGTGGTAGTGATTGCAATGATTGAAGGAAAGTATGGATGTGTGGTGCCTAGAAACCCACTAGTATGTGTGTTGGGGTGTGTGGAAGACATACAGGTTACCAGTGCTCAGAAGTTAGTGATAGTCAGACTGTTATATATGGCTAGGAAATGAATCGCTAGGGCTGGATCGGGACCGAGCCCCCCTCTAGGAAGGATTATGTTCTATAGGTGGAATATACCATTAGCTTAAAAGAAGGTATATACTGGGGGTGGGAAGCTTTGACAACATTTGAGCAACTCTGGGCGTGATGGAGGGGAATAGGTGTGTAACTTATGGGATTTACTGTTCTTCAAAGTCAACTTATAAATACGAAGCAAGGTCTAAAGCTCTGTTATATTAATGATATTGCTTTTCGAATGCCATTATACTTTGCAAATTGTATATGTGGGGACATGGATACTAGATGTGATATTTGCTGTCTATAGAGGGTAGGGGGGTGGGGGGAAGGGATGTTTTGGGTTGTATTCTGTAAGGGGAGCTTGGGACATATTGTTAAAAGCTTATATGCTACTTAGATGCAACGTATTGTATATCTGTTTGGCAAATGATCATAATAAAAACATCTGATTGAAAAAAAAAGATAAGCAATAAGTAATTATTATTTATTTATAACATTCCTATCTCTAGGGAAGATTTTGCAAAAACTCAAAAAACTTCCATTATGATAAAATGCCTTAAAAAACATACAATTTTATTTTGACAAAGAAAAAATGATAACATTTCTATTAATCCTATTTTAACCTTTTCTTTTTCAGGACTGGTGACAGACTACAGGGTAAGAGGTTTAAAGCATTCCTCCTTATCCATTGATATATGTTGGGTTCTTCATGAATAAAATATATATTTTTTGTTTTTGACCTTGGTATGAGCCAACTTTCACTAATATATAATACATAACAGTATTATTGATAAAATGTAATACTATATATCGTATTTTTTGCTTTATAAGATGCACCGGATTATAAGAGACACCCCACATTTGGTGAAGGAAAAAAGAAAAAAAAATAATTTTTAATGTTAAATAGTCTTATAATGCCAGTATCTGTCTTACAATCAGCATATACAGCTCTGGCAAAAATTAAAAGACCACTGTAAACATTTCAGTTTCTCTGATTTTTCTCTTTCTAGGTATATTTTTGAGTAAATGTACATTGTTCTTTTATTCTATCAACTACTGACAATATTTCTCTGAAATTCAAAGCTAAAACTTTTGTATTCATTTGCAGCAAATGATAAATCCTCAAAATAATGAAAAAGAAACAGTGCTTTCAGACCTCAAATAATGCAAAGAAAACAAGTTCATATCCATTTAGAAACAACAATACTAATGTTTTAACTGAGTAAGGGTTTAGAAATCAATTGGTAGAATAACCATGATTTTTAATCACAGCTTTCATGCGTCTTGGCATGCTTTCCACCAGTCTTTCACACTGCTTTTGAGTGACCTTATGCCACTCCTGGCACAAAAATGTAAGCAGTTCTTTGTTTGATGGCTTGTGACTATCCTTCTTCCTGTTGATTCCATTCCAGAGGATTTCAATGGGGTTCAGGTCTGGAGATTAGGCTGGCCATGACAGGGTCTTGATGTGGTGTTCCTTCATCCACACATTGATTGACCTAGCTGTGTGGCATGGGGCATTGCCCTGCTGGAACAACCAGTTCTCAGAGTTGAGCAACATTGCCTGAGCAGAAGGAAGCAAGTGTTTTGCAAGGATAACCTTGTATGCAGCTTGATTCATACGTCCTTCTCAAAGATTAACCTGCCCAATTCCAGCCTTGCTGAAACATCCCCAGATAATCACCGATCCTCCACCAAATTTCACAGTGGGTGCAAGAAACTGTGGCTTGTACGCCTATTCCAGTAGAGATAGGTGAACCGCATGTTTTTCCCTGTGTTCGGGTTCGGGGATGCGCAAAAGGATGGATATGGTTAATATAATCATCAATTAGTACACCTGCATGGTGTGCATTATGTCCCCCAGGTGTGCCGCTGCCAGCTCCGGGCTTCCAGGTTCAATCTCCATGTGAGACTTCTCTTCCTGGTGTGACACATCTCTGCGTCACATCCCGGCCAGCCCCTTAGCTTACCGATGAATGTGATTGGCTATGGCTGCCGGTCACATGGAGATTGAACCCGGAAGCCTGGCGCTGCAGCGGCACAGCTGGGGGACATAATTAGTATACCTGCATGG
This sequence comes from Allobates femoralis, assembly GCA_033576535.1. Classification (NCBI taxonomy): domain Eukaryota; kingdom Metazoa; phylum Chordata; class Amphibia; order Anura; family Aromobatidae; genus Allobates; species Allobates femoralis. The sequence continues at coordinate 367,844,428 of JARQOC010000005.1, read as the reverse complement.
TGTGCATTGACGATTACATTAACCATATCCATCCTTTGGTGCAGCATCCCCAAACCTGAACACAGACAAAAACAGACTGTTCACCCATCCCTACTCTCCAGGTCTTTGTCTAGCCATTAGATGATCAGCTGTTGGGCAGAGCTGAAAATTAGACTCATCAGAGAAGATTACCTTACTCCAGTCCTCTATAGTCCAATCCTTATGGTCTTTGGCAGACTTCAGCCTGGCTGTCCTTTGCTTTGTATTAGTGATGGGCGAGTCCTAAATTACTCGGAATCGCTTGACTCTACCGAGTCCGAGCCCGGGACTCGTTGCGAGTCTAGAGAGTCCAATGTTAATGAATGGGGAAGCGAGTAATTGCGAGTAATGTGCGATTTATAAATTGCAGATGTGTCTCGGAAGCTTCAGGCTCTATCTGCTAGGACTCGTTACTCTGCGAGTTTCCCAGCGTTTACTCGCACAGTAACCAGCCCAATGCAAATCAATGGCAATCCTAGTTTTGTCAGAGACTCTGACAAAACTAGGATTGCCATTGACTTGCATTGGACTCGCTACTGTGCCAGTGATAGCAGGGAAACTCGCAGAGTAAGAGCTGTCTGCTCTGTGCAGCAACAGGGTCCTAGAGCCCGCCTGCTGCCTGATGTAGAAGAGCTGAGATTGTTCTCAGCCTGCTCATTCCCTGTGCATAGACATCTATATCTATGCACAGGGGATGTAGCAGAGAGGACATCGCGTTTTGGACTACGTCGGACGGAAAAGGACTTTTTTAATCAAAGATGGAGTCCCTAATGGCTTTTTTTTTTTATTTCTAATAAAAAATTTTCTCTGTGTTGTGTTTTTTTTAACCCTTTATTGGAGATTCTTAGTGGCCGGGTCAAACCTGGCCATCTTCTGGGGCGGCTGCGGGCTGTAATTTGCAGCGGGGGTTGCCCAGAAAGCTTGGGCCTCCCGGCTGCGGATTCCAGCCCCCAGCTGTAGGGATGGGCGAATCTACTCGCTAGGACTCGTTACTCGGCGAGTAGTAAGGGACTCGCAGGACTCGGTACTCTGCGAGTTTCCCAGTGATTACTCGCACGAGTCCAATGCAAATCAATATCAATCCTAGTTTTGTCAGAAACGCTGACAAAACTAGGATTGCCATTGTTTGCATTAGACTCGGCTACTGTGCCAGTGATAGCAGGGAAACTCGCAAAGTAACTGCTGTTTCTTTGCGAGCCGAGTCCAGCTGTCTTCTCTGTGCAGCTCCAGGGTCCTAGAGCCTGCCTGCTGCCTGATGTAGCAGTGCTGAGATTGTTCTCAGTCTGCTCATTCCCTGTGCATAGACATCTATATTTATGCACAGGGGATGTAGCAGAGAGGACATCGCGTTTTGGACTGCGTCGGACGGAAGAGGATTTTTTTAATTAAAGATGGAGTCCCTAATGGCTTTTTTTTTTATTCAAATAAAAAATTTTCTCTGTGTTTTTTTAACCCTTTATTGGAGATTCTTAGTGGCTGGGTCAAACGTGGCCTGACATTAAGAATCTCGGGCTTAATACCAGCTTGTATAACAAAGCTAGTATTAACCCCTTTATTACCCAGCGTGCTACCGCCACCAGGGCCGCTGGAAGAGCGGGGTTCAGCGCCAGAGGATGGCGCTTCAATGAACGCGCCATCTTCTGGGGCGGCTGCGGGCTGCAATTTGCAGCGGAGGTGCCCAGAAAGCTTGGGCATCCCTGCGCTGCGGATTCCAGCCCCCAGCTGCTTAGCTGTACCTGGCTAGACATAGAAATTGCGCGGAGCCCCACGCATTTTTTTTTTATTATTTCATGAATTTCAGAGTCAGAGTCTCAGAGTCAGAATCTCAGAATTTCATGAAATAATTTAAAAAAAATGCGTGGGGCTCCGCGCAATTTCTATGTCTAGCCAGGTACAGCTAAGCAGCTGGGGGCTGGAATCCGCAGCGCAGGGATGCCCAAGCTTTCTGGGCACCCCCCGCTGCAAATTGCAGCCCGCAGCCCGCCCCAGAAGATGGCGCGTTCATTGAAGCGCCATCCTCTGGCGCTGAACCCCGCTCTTCCAGCGGCCCTGGTATGGTAGCGGTGGCACGCTGGGTAATAAAGAGGTTAGGGCCAGCTTTGTATTATCAGCTGGCCCTAAGCCCGAAATTTATGGCGGTCACGCCAATATTAGACATGACCGCCATGAATTTCTATTAAATTGTTTTTAAAAAAAACACAACACAAAGAAAATTTTTTATTAGAAATAAAAAAAAAAGCCATTAGGGACTCCATCTTTAATTAAAAAAATCCTCTTCCGTCCGACGCAGTCCAAAACGCGATGTCCTCTCTGCTACATCCCCTGTGCATAGATATAGATGTCTATGCACAGGGAATGAGCAGACTGAGAACAATCTCAGCTCTGCTACATCATCTCTGTGCACAGACATTCATGTCTGTACACAGGGAATGAGCAGACTGAGAACAATCTCAGCTCTGCTACATCATCTCTGTGCACAGACATTCATGTCTGTACACAGGGAATGAGCAGACTGAGAACAATCTCAGCTCTGCTACATCAGGCAGCAGGCAGGCTCTAGGACCCTGGAGCTGGCAGCCAGCACAGAGGAGACAGGACTCTTATCTGTGCGAGTTTCCCAGCGATTACTTACAAAGTAAACGAGTCCAATGCAAATAAATGACAAAACTAGGATTGCTTCAGGCTGAAGCTTCCGAGACACATCTGCGATTTGTAAATCTCACACTACTAGCTATTACTCGCTTCCCCATTCATTAACATTGGACTCGCTAGACTCGCAACGAGTAGCGAGTCCTGGGCTCGGACTCGCTAGAGTCAAGCGATTCCGAGTAATTTAGGATTCACCCATCACTACCCAGCTGCTTAGCTGCACCTGGCTAGACATAGAAATTGCGCGGAGCCCCACGCATTTTTTTTTTAATTATTTCATGAAATTCATGAAATAATAAAAAAAGAGGGCTCGCCTATATTCTTGTGTCCGGCCAGGTACAAATAGGCACCTGGGGGTTGGGGGCAGCCCGTCGCTGCCTGCTGGATCCGGCTGGTTCCAGAAATACGGCAAAGCCTACGTCATTTTTTTTCTGAAAAATCAATAAAACAATCCTAAAAAAGGGACTGCATCTTTATTAACCCCTCGCCCATGGTCCGGGGGTTAATAAAGATGCAGTCCCTTTTATTTACATTGTTTTATGGATTTGTCAGAAAAAAATTTGACGTGGGCTTCGCCGTATTTCTGGAACCAGCCGGATCCAGCAGGCAGCGACGGGCTGCCCCCAACCCCCAGGTGCCTATTTGTACCTGGCCAGACACAAGAATATATGGGAGCCCTTTTTTTTTATTATTTCATGAAATAATAAAAAAAAATGCGTGGGGCTCCGCGCAATTTTTATGTCTAGCCAGGTACAGCTAAGCAGCTGGGGGCTGGAATCCGCAGCGCAGGGAGGCCCAAGCTTTCTGGGCACCCCCCACTGCAAATTGCAGCCCGCAACCGCCCCAGAAGATGGCGCGTTCATTGAAGCGCCATCCTCTGGCGCTGAACCCCGCTCTTCCAGCGACCCTGGTGGCGGTGGCACGCTGGGTAATAAAGGGGTTAATACCACCTTTGTTATACAAGCTGGTATTAAGCCCGGGATTCTTAATGTCAGGCCAGGTTTGACCCGGCCACTAAGAATCTCCAATAAAGGGTTAAAAAAAACACCACACAGAGAAAATTTTTTATTAGAAATAAAAAAAAAAAAGCCATTAGGGACTCCATCTTTAATTAAAAAAAATCCTCTTTCGTCCGACGTAGTCCAAAACGCGATGTCCTCTCTGCTACATCCCCTGTGCATAGATATAGATGTCTATGCACAGGGAATGAGCAGACTGAGAACAATCTCAGCTCTGCTACATCAGGCAGCAGGCGGGCTCTAGGACCCTGGAGCTGCACAGAGCAGACAGCTCTTACTCTGCGAGTTTCCCTGCTATCACTGGCACAGTAGCGAGTCCAATGCAAGTCAATGGCAATCCTAGTTTTGTCAGAGTCTCTGACAAAACTAGGATTGCCATTGATTTGCATTGGACTTGTTACTGTGCGGGTAAACGCTGGAAAACTCGCAGAGTAACGAGTCCTGCGAGTCCCTTACTACTCGCAGAGTAAGGAGTCCTAGCGAGTAGATTCGCCCATCCCTACTTTTTATTGATGAAAGGCTTTTTTCTAGCTTTATATGACTTGAGGCCTGCCTCTAGGAACCTGTTACGAACTGTTCTTGCTGTGCACTTCACTCCAGCTGCCATTTGCCGTTCCTTTTGTAGGTCACTTGATGTCATCCTGCGGTTGCTGAGTGACATTCGAATAAGATGACGTCATCTCAGTCAGTGGAGAGTCACTTTCGCCCTCTGCTGGTCTGTAACTTTGTTGTCCCCAATGTCTGCTGCTTGACCTTGTTGTAATGGACTGCGGGTTTCAAAATTTTAAGGATGGAGGCAACACTCACTGTATCCCTCGGCTAGTAAAGCCAGAATTGAGCCCTTCTTTTCCTCACTCAAGGTTTTTCTTTTCAACTCCTTTGGCATGGTTAAAAGTTATTTTTTCATTCAAATCGTGCTATTCCTAGCACTTGTTTTGCAATCCAGCTTGTCCTATTGTAAGAGGATTGTGGAGACCACAGCAGTGTTTTTTATACTTTCCCTCGTTACATAAGATTTGGTTCAGGTAATCACCTAATCAGAGGCATATTAAGTAGATTGAGGTGTACTTTGGTCGGAATTCATCTGAGACTGGAATGCAATGGCTATCAGACATGAAGAGACAGTGATTTTTAAAAAACTGCAGTGGTCTCTTAATTCTTCCCAGAGATGTATGTTCCCCATCCTGGTATATATGTCCCCCCCATCCTAGCTTATATGTCCCCCATGCTGGTACAAGGGCCCCCATGCTGGTACAAGGTCCCCTGTGATGGTATATAGCTCCCGGTGATAGTACATAGCCCCCATCCTGGATATGGCCCCCCAGTGATGGTACACATAGCCCCCCATCCTAAATATGGCCCCCAGTGATGGTACACATAGCTCATGCCATCCTTGATATAGCCCTCAGTGATGGTACAGATAGCCACCCCATCCTGGATATGGCCACCAGTGATGGTGCATAGCCCCTCCATCCTGGATATGACCCCCAGTGATGGTACATAGCTTCCCTCGTCTATCTCTCAGCGCATTTTTGACACGCCCCAGGATTGTATCTGGGTCCTCAGCTGCAGTTGGGATGTCACTGGTGGCTTGCCTAGACCCGTGGCCCTGGTGGTCAGCTTTAAAAAGGGGGAATTGAAATATGGATAGTTTGTCGTGACACCACCTGCAGATTCTGGTGATGGGACACCAGCGCCGCTTCAGACCTCCGGAGGGTGATGGTACTGCAGCATTGAAGGAACAGTTCCCTGCAGGTGGAGCTGGGCCTCCGTGGCAGGAGTGCACTGAAGATGTTGATGCAGTCTGTAAAGGTAGATTATCAGCAATGCAGTAATAGAACAAATACACGGAGACTCTGTCACTCTACCCAGGTACTTTACTGGAACAGTTCTAATGACAATGCAGTTCACAGTGGAAAACAGTCTTTTGCATGAGGTAGCTGGCCGGGTAGTCACAGCGGGCTGCAAGGTCTCTCGGAGTCTTCCGTGGTATGCCTTCTCTTGACTAGCCCAGGTCCTGCTCCTGATTCCTATCCTTGCACTACCCCCTTACTACCAGGCTCATTGGGGTGCTCATGAGTTTCTGTGCTTCCCAGCTCTTAAGAAGGGGGGCCTCGATCTTTAGGTGGGCAATCCTGGTGTGGCGGTGCTGTGTGGACAGGGTGTCGGGCCCGGTAGACTGACCCACGACGGCCAGTATTGGCGGCTCAGGGGCTAGACTTCCTGCACTGCGTCCTCGGAGGCGGACCAGGGTTCCCCCCGGAGTATGGGCGCTTTGGTATGGGGGTTCCCTCTCTCTTTTCCTGGGCTGTCATTTCTTCTCTCAGGCCCCCTCTCTCGGAGACCCCTTTCCTCTCTCAGGGCTCCCTTTCCTTCTTATCCTCGGGGCAAACTAGAACTCCCCGTTTTTCTACCTCCCTCCTCCCCTAACTCTCCCCCCAGGGACTGGGCTCCAACCATTTGCCTAGGCTCGAGTGTGGGTGTGCCAGGGTGGGAGCCTCCAACAAACCTTGCATTCCCACTGTGACAGGGATAACCGCACACTCTTTAATGGGTGCAGTAGCCCAACTGTGATGCCTGAACAGTGGGGCGCCACATTTTCAGCACTGAGAGGTGGACTGCAGGATGCAGTGAATATTATCTTATATATAAAACCCGAAGGCCACTTCCGGTGAATCTGGCCAACTTCCGTGATGGCCTGTGCCCTGTGTCACAGACCGGAACCGGAAGTTCCAGACCCACGAGCGGTGAGCGCTTAGCGCTCACCGCGAGCCGCTGTCAAACCTGCATAGCGGCTCGCAGTGGGCGCTAAAGCGCCACCACTCGCCGCTATCCCGCCACCGCCCACCCACACAGAGCCCTGTGTGCTCCCACCCACATCCGGGAACCGGCCCGCCCCCGCCCGGCCCACACTTCGGTGTGCGGCCTCCGCCGGCACCGCCCACTCTCCTCCTCCATCAGGGACCACCATTCCGCCACCGGCCCCGCACACAGCCCGCCGTGTGCACCCACCCACATCCGGGAACCAGCCCGGCGCGGCCCACCCTCCAATGTGCGGCCTTCGCCGGCAGTCCTGCCGCTCACCGCACACACCCGGTGACTCTCCTCCTCCAACCGGGAGCTAGCCCCGCCCACACTCCGGTAGGCGGCCTCCGGTACCGCCGCCAGCACTGCCGCTGACCGCCGACAGCCCGGTGAGTGTTCTGCCCCCCAGCCTCCCCTCTCCTGTGCCCCCCAGCCTCCCCTCTCCTGTGCCCCCCAGCCTCCCCTTTCCTGTGCCCCCCAGCCTCCCCTTTCCTGTGCCCCCCAGCCTCCCCTTTCCTGTGCCCCCAGCCTCCCCTCTCCTGTGCCCCCCCAGCCTCCCCTCTCCTGTGCCCCCCCAGCCTCCCCTCTTCTATGCCCCCCAGCCTCCCCTCTCCTGTGACCCCCAGCCTCCCCTCTCCTGTGCCCCCCCAGCCTCCCCTCTTCTCTGCCTCCGCTCTTCTCCAGCCTCCGCTCTCCTCTGCCTCCGCTTTTCTCCAGCCTCCGCTCTCCTCTGCCTCCCCTGCCTCCGCTCTCCCCTGCCTCCGCTCTCCCCTGCCTCCGTTCTCCCCTGCCTCCGCTCTCCTCTGCCCCCCAGCCTCCCCTCTCCTGTGCCCCCCCAGCCTCCCCTCTCCTGTGACCCCCCAGCCTCCCCTCTCCTGTGACCCCCCAGCCTCCCCTCTTCTCTGCCTCCGCTCTTCTCCAGCCTCCGCTCTCCTCTGCCTCCGCTCTTCTCCAGCCTCCGCTCTCCTCTGCCCTCCCCTGCCTCCGCTCTCCCCTGCCTCCACTCTCCCCTGCCTCCGCTCTCCCCTGCCTCCCCTCTTCCTGTACCCCCCAGCCTCCCCTCTCCTGTGCCCCCCAGCCTCCCCTCTTCTGTGCCTCTGCAGCCTCCCCTCTCCTGTGCCCTCCAGCCTCCCCTCTCCTCTGCCCCCCAGCCTCCGCTCTCCTCTGGCCTCCAGCCTCCGCTCTCCTCTGGCCTCCAGCCTCCGCTCTCCTCTGCCTCCGCTCTTCTCCAGCCTCCGCTCTCCCCTGCCTCCGCTCTCCCCTGCCTCCCGCTCTCCTCTGCCCTCCAGCCTCCCCTCTCCTCTGCCCTCCAGCCTCCCCTCTCCTCTGCCCTCCAGCCTCCCCTCTCCTCTGCCCTCCAGCCTCCCCTCTCCTCTGCCCTCCAGCCTCCCCTCTCTCTCTCCTCTGCCCTCCAGCCTCCCCTCTCCTCTGCCCTCCAGCCTCCCCTCTCCTCTGCCCTCCAGCCTCCCTCTCCTCTGCCCTCCAGCCTCCCCTCTCCTCTGCCCTCCAGCCTCCCCTCTCCTCTGCCCTCCAGCCTCCGCTCTCCTCTGCCCTCCAGCCTCCGCTCTCCTCTGCCCTCCAGCCTCCGCTCTCCTCTGCCCTCCAGCCTCCGCTCTCCTCTGCCCTCCAGCCTCCGCTCTCCTCTGCCCTCCAGCCTCCGCTCTCCTCTGCCCTCCAGCCTCTGCTCTCCTCTGCCCCCTCCAGCCTCCGCTCTCCTCTGCCCTCCAGCCCTGCTCTCCTCTGCCTCCGCCTCCCCTGCCTCCGCTCTCCCCTGCCCTCCAGCCTCCCTCTCCTGTGCCCCCCCAGCCTCCCCTCTCCTGTGCCCCCCAGCCTCCCCTCTCCTGTGCCCCCCCAGCCTCCCCTCTCCTGTGCCCTCCAGCCTCCCCTCTCCTGTGCCCCCCAGCCTCCCCTCTCCTGTGCCCCCCAGCCTCCCCTCTCCTCTGCCCCCCAGCCTCCCCTCTCCTCTGCCCCCCAGCCTCCCTCTCCTCTGCCCCCAGCCTCCGCTCTCCTCTGCCCCCCAGCCTCCGCTCTCCTCTGCCTCCGCTCTTCTCCAGCCTCCGCTCTCCCCTGCCTCCGCTCTCCCCTGCCTCCGCTCTGCCCTGCCTCGCTCTGCCCTGCCTCTGCTCTGCCCTCCAGCCTCCGCTCTCCTCTGCCCTCCAGCCTCCGCTCTCCTCTGCCCTCCAGCCTCCGCTCTCCTCTGCCCTCCAGCCTCCGCTCTCCTCTGCCTCCGCTCTCCTCTGCCTCCGCTCTCCTCTGCCTCCGCTCTCCTCCAGCCTCCGCTCTCCCTGCCTCTGCTCTCCCCTGCCTCTGCTCTCCCCTGCCCTCCAGCCTCCGCTCTCCTCTGCCCTCCAGCCTCCGCTCTCCCCTGCCCTCCGCTCTTCCCCTGCCTCCGCTCTCCCCTGCCTCCGCTCTCCTCTGCCCTCCAGCCTCCGCTCTCCCCTGCCTCCGCTCTCCCCTGCCTCCGCTCTCCCCTGCCTCTGCTCTCCCCTGCCTCTGCTCTCCCCTGCCTCTGCTCTCCCCTGCCTCCGCTCTCCCCTGCCTCGCTCTCCCCCTGCCCTCCAGCCTCCGCTCTCCTCTGCCCTCCAGCCTCGCTCTCCTCTGCCCTCCAGCCTCCGCTCTCTTCTGCCCTCCAGCCTCCGCTCTTCTCTGCCTCCGCTCTCCTCTGCCTCCGCTCTCCTCTGCCTCCGCTCTCCTCTGCCTCCGCTCTCCTCTGCCTCCGCTCTCCTCTGCCTCCGCTCTCCCCTGCCCCCCAGCCTCCGCTCTCCTCTGACCTCCAGCCTCCGCTCTCCTCTGCCTCCGCTCTTCTCCAGCCTCCGCTCTCCCCTGCCTCCGCTCTCCCCTGCCTCCGCTCTGCCTTCCAGCCTCCGTTCTGCCCTCCAGCCTCCGCTCTGCCCTCCAGCCTCCGCTCTGCCCTCCAGCCTCTGCTCTGCCCTCCAGCCTCCGCTCTGCCCTCCAGCCTCCACTCTCCTCTGCCCTCCAGCCTCCGCTCTCCTCTGCCCTCCAGCCTCCGCTCTCCTCTGCCCTCCAGCCTCCGCTCTCCTCTGCCTCCGCTCTCCTCTGCCTCCGCTCTCCTCTGCCCTCCAGCCTCCGCTCTTCTCCAGCCTCCGCTCTTCTCCAGCCTCCGCTCTCCTCTGCCCTCCAGCCTCCGCTCTCCTCTGCCCTCCAGCCTCCGCTCTCCCCTGCCTCCGCTCTCCCGGCCTCCGCTCTCCTCTGCCTCCGCTCTCCTCTGCCTCCGCTCTCCTCTGCCTCCGCTCTCCTCTGCCTTCCAGCCTCCGCTCTCCTCTGCCCTCCAGCCTCCGCTCTCCTCTGCCTCCGCTCTTCTCCAGCCTCCGCTCTCCTCTGCCTCCGCTCTTCTCCAGCCTCCGTTCTCCCCTGCCTCCGCTCTCCCCTGCCTCCGCTCTCCCCTGCCTCCGCTCTCCCCTGCCTCCGCTCTCCCCTGCCTCCGCTCTCCCCTGCCCTCCAGCCTCCGCTCTCCTCTGCCCTCCAGCATCCGCTCTCCTCTGCCCTCCAGCATCCGCTCTCCTCTGCCCTCCAGCCTCCGCTCTCCTCATATTTATATATGTTTGTATATAATATACATGTGTGTATATGCAACTAATGTGTGTATATACCTCTACATCTATATACATTTGTGTGTGTATGTGCCTTTGTCTATATGCAATGTACAGTATGTGTATATACCTCTACATCTATATAGATTTGTGTGTGTGTATGTGTATAGCGGAGTGTGTGTATGTGTGTGCTGACCACACTGTCCACGCCGCTGCGCTGACCACTTTTACCGCACTCACTGCTAACCACTGAGCCACCGCGCAGTGCTAACCACTGAGCCACCGCGCAGTGCTAAACACTGAGCCACCGCGCAGTGCTAACCACTGAGCCACCGCATACTGTGCTACCCACAGAGCCGCCTGTATACACACAATTCATTTCACCGCACTCCCGTAACTATTAGTAAATAAACTATATATGGATTCTAGACTACCCGATTCTTTAGAATCGGGCCGCCATCTAGTATTAGCATAATGAGCGGGGGCATATGACCATGGGCTATCTCTGCAGCCCACAGCCAGCTTCCTCCGGACATGGCTCCAAAGCCACTCGCCCTACAGTACAGAAACTGTAGATTCGGATTATAAGACACACACCCACTTTCCCCCAAAATTTGGGGGTACAAAAGTGCGTTTTACAATCAGAAAGATACGGTATATATCTATACATGCTGTTTACATGATTATTAGGCAGTTTCTTTTTTTGATGATTATTTTTTATTATTGAGCATCTACAGTGCTGTCAGACACTACAAAAGATTATTAAGATTGACAACTATATAGTTAGGAAAGTAAAAGTGAAAATTGAAAAAACAAAATCAATGACCAATTTAGGCCCTCTACTTTTCAATAACATAAGCATTCCATGCATAGAGTGTCAGTTATTTAAAGGGAATCTGTCAGCAGGTTTCTCATACCTCATCTGAAGCACCGTTTCATGAAAACACTAACCTCAACGTTATGATAACATTTTTAAACTTTATTAAACAATTTAAAATAAGGCCTTCACACACACATCATAAAATCCCCCACACACATGTAAGGGCAGACACAGGTACTAGTGCCGCAGTGTAAGGTCCTCCAATATTTTGTCCCTATTTTATATTGCTCCAATCCCCTGCCTGGTAGCTGAGTATTTTAACATTAATTTATGAGTGCTACCAGCATTGCTGCAGAGATTGAAGGTCAGCCTTTCAGAGCTGAGACAACTGCCACACACTCCATCAAATTAGTCTGCATGGCTATCATCCCCGAAGGAAGAGTCTTCTAAAGATGATGGACAAGAAAGCCCACAGTTTGCTGAAGACAAGCAGACTAAAGCCCCCATCACACTAAACGAGATCGCTAGCGAGATCGCTGCTGAGTCACAAATTTAGTGACGCAACAGCGACCTTAACAGCGATCTCGCTTTGTGTGACACTTAGCAGCGATCAGACCCCTGCTGTGAGATCACTGCTCGTTACAAACCATTCTAGACCATTTTTTGATCGTTGGGGTTCCACTGGGCAGCGTGCATTGCTGTGTTTGACAGGGACAACGACCAACGATCTCAATAATACAGGTCTGAGAAACAGGGTCCCAACGACCGCCGTATCATTCTGGATCATTGCTGCGTCGCTGGTGAGATCTGACTGTTTGACATCTCACCAGCTATCCCGGCAGGTCAGATCGCTGTCGGGATCGCTGGTGCATCGCCAAGTGTGACAGTACCCTTAGGACATGGATTACTAGAACCTAGTCCTGTAGGCTGATGAGACCAAGATAAACTTATTTGGTTCAGATGGTGTCAAAATTAAGTGGCAGCAACCAGGTGAGGAGTACAAAGACAAGTGTGTCTTGACCCCAGCACTTTACAAGGCCAGCTACAACATACAGTTGGTATGTTGAGCTTTGACGTCAGAGGCCTCAAGTGGCCCTGTACGATGCATTTTGGAGGGACTGCTCTTACTTACACATTTGAGCGGTCCCTTCCTTATTGACATTGTGATAGTGGAATATATATTCCATAGCAGTTTACAATGTGCGCATTGTAGGGTGGGATTCATCCTCCTCCTCTTCCTCCTCCTCCATCTCCATAACATTTTGCAGCTCTGAATTCAAATGTTCAGAGGGCCTACAGTAGGCAGGAAATCTGAGGTTGCTGAGAGCCCAGAGATGGCCCTGTACTGTACGTTTTGAATGGACTGCTCTTACTTAGACATTTAGTAGGGCCCTCCTCTATTCATTTGGTGCTGAAACCACTGCTTTAAGAATAACTGCATAAGCAAATGCCATGGTTGATGACAAAGAAGGTTATCTCATCTGTACATCTCTATACTATGGGAAGGGTCCTCCTCTATTCATTTGGGAGGACCCTCTATACATTTTGAGGGCCCTCCTCTATACTCTTGGAAGAGCCCTCCTCTATTCATTTGGGAAGGCTCTCTACAATATTTTGGAGGGCCCTCCTCCATACATTTGGGAGAGCCCTCCTTTATACATTAGGGAGGGCCCTCCTCTATACTTTTGGAAGGGCCCTTCACAGTCTGCTGTCAATAAAGCAGGCGCTCCCACCTCCTGTCCACGAGCTGCGGTTGCATAGACACAGCAACCAAAATGAACCATGTCCACTTTTTTGTCCCAGCGAAGCGTGCTGTTGTCCTAGATCTTGGAAAACAATCATAAATATACAAACGCTCCCCCTCAGTCAAATACATTAAACGTTCATATTGCCAAATTGCTAGCCATGCAGATGTTTCCCTTTGGGCTTATGGGAACAGAGTAATTCTGTGATATCTTGGCTGTGGTTGCCCCAGGATACTGGTATCCTAGCCAGTGGCACCACTATTGTACCCAGTGTTCTGACCCCGCTTTACAGAAGCATGTGTTAAACAATATCAACTGTGCTGTCAGCAACGCCGTAACTGGGATGGTCCACGTAGCACAGACACATGGACATGTTGTTATGGTCAGTCAGGGACGATAAATTTCTCTGTTGGCACACTGGGTGAACTTGGTGGAGGGTGGGACAGAGTGAGAGCCTCGGACATCACACATCCTACCCACACCAGAAATAGTCGGCCCAACTTCCATCATGGATTCCATTTACTCGTATGCCAGTTTCTGTCTACTTCCTCCTCCTCTTCTTCATCCTCCATCTCTATGTCATTCTGCAGTCCTCAAATCAATTGTTCAGAAAACCTGAGTTTGGTGAGGGTCCAGAGGTGGCCCTGTAACATATGTTTGGGAGGGCCCACCTCTATACATTTGGTGCTGAAACCACTGCCTTAAGAATAACACAGCATAAGCAAAGTCATGGGTAATGCCACTGAAGGTCATCTCATCTCTATATTAGGAAGGACCCTCCTCTATACATTTGGGCAAGCCCTAATTTATACATTTGTGAGGGCCCTCCTCTATACATTTGTGAGGGTCCTCCATTATACATTTGTGAGGGCCCTCCTTTATACATTTGGGAGGGCCCTCCTCTATACATTTGTGAGGGCCCTCCTCTATACATTTGGGAGGGCCCTCCTCTATACATTTGGGAGGGCCCTCCTCTATACATTTGGGAGGGCCCTCCTCTATACATTTGGGAGGGCCCTCCTCTATACATTTGGGAGGGCCCTCCTCTATACATTTGGGAGGGCCCTCCTCTATACATTTGGGAGGGCCCTCCTCTATACATTTGGGAGGGCCCTCCTCTATACATTTGGGAGGGCCCTCCTCTATACATTTGGGAGGGCCCTCCTCTATACATTTGGGAGGGCCCTCCTCTATACATTTGGGAGGGCCCTCCTCTATACATTTGGGAGGGCCCTCCTCTATACATTTGGGAGGGCCCTCCTCTATACATTTGGGAGGGCCCTCCTCTATACATTTGGGAGGGCCCTCCTCTATTCATTTGTGAGGGCCCTCCTTTATTCATTTGTGAGGGCCCTCCTTTATTCATTTGTGAGGGCCCTCCTCTATTCATTTGGTGCTGAAACCACTGCCTTAATAATAACACAGCATAAGCAAAGCTATGGTTTTTGGCACTGAAAGTCATCTCATCTGTTCATTAGGGAGGGCTCTCCTCTATACATTTGAGAGGGCCCTCCTCTATACATTTGAGAGGGCCCTCCTCTATACATTTGAGAGGGCCCTCCTCTATACATTTGAGAGGGCCCTCCTCTATACATTTGAGAGGGCCCTCCTCTATACATTTGAGAGGGCCCTCCTCTATACATTTGAGAGGGCCCTCCTCTATACATTTGAGAGGGCCCTCCTCTATACATTTGAGAGGGCCCTCCTCTATACATTTGAGAGGGCCCTCCTCTATACATTTGAGAGGGCCCTCCTCTATACATTTGAGAGGGCCCTCCTCTATACATTTGAGAGGGCCCTCCTCTATACATTTGAGAGGGCTCCCCCTCTATTCATGTGGGAGGACCCTCCTGTATACATTTGTGAGGGTCCCCCTGTATACATTTGGGAGGGCCCTCCTCTATTCATATGGGAGGGCCCTCATCTATGGGCCCACTCATGTTTGCGATAATGTCAGTAAGCTGGTGGCGGCTTTAAAGGTCAGTAAGCTGCTACTCGTGCCATGTATGGCTCACAAATTGAACCTAGTTGTTCAGAAATTATTAAAAACATACCCTGACTTGCTGCACATAAATCAGAAGGTGTGCCATATTATTGCCCATTTACGCCATTCCTGTACTGCTTTTGCTGGTCTTGCATTGCTGCAAAACAGCTTTAATTCACAAGTCAAAAACTCATTTGCGACCTGCACATGCGGTTGAACTGAACATATCAAATGTTGTTGAGGATTAGTGAGCAGCAGAGGGCTGAAGCTAAAGACCAGCTTCAACATGCCCATTACATTGAGACTCGCACACCACACATAACAACTGTCAATAGGTTGTGGATTGATGACAATTGTGAAGTTCATGAGAACTTTGAGTACTACACCAAGCTCGTGAGTGGTGATCAGTCGGGCTATAATCAGCGTACCCATCCCGCTGCTCTGTCTGTTGAAACATTCACTGTATAATCTCAAAGAAGAAGCTTTGAATGACCAACATGTGGCTATGGATCAAGATTTCCCAATGGGTGATATTAACCAGCCCAGCCAATATTCTGAGGCAACATTGGGTGATGATGAGGAAGATGAGGAGGATGAGGAGGGAGAGGGCTTGTTTTTCTGTGCTACCTAGGACACTCCCCTTGCTACAGAGGGGACTTCCAACCCAGCCTGGATGGGCTGGAGAGGAGGAGGTGCATGAGGAACTGAGGCAGCTTGAGGAGAGGATGGGTATTGTTCCTCGTGTTGGTGACACAGAACCTTTGCCTGTTTGAAGCTTGGCCCCCAGGGCACAGTTTTTTGCGTGTGTCTGTCGCCAAAATTGCGCGCCAGACACAGGCCGCTCAAAGGCGCCGCGTATGCAAAAGACCTGCACGGCGCGCAAATTTTAAATTTGTGCGCCGCAGCGGGTCTCATCTAAGCCCCCCGCTCCTCCTGTCTCCTGCCCGCTCTCCTGCCCACTTTCCTGCCCGCTCTCCTGCCCGCGCTCCTGCCCCCCTCTCCTCCTGCCCCTCACCGCCTGGCATTGCCGATGCTGACTGCTGAAGGCTCCAGGAAGAGACTGTGTGGAGCGGGTCATGTGACAGGACGGCCTGATGTGACATCACACAGGCCGTGTCACATGACCCGCTCCACAGAGTGAGTGACCCTTTGGTAATGCCAGGCGGCGGTGATAATGGAGGGAAGGGGGAAGACATAGCACAGGGGGACAGGCACAGAGGTCGGGGGTGCAGGGAGAGAAGCAGCAGGGCACAGAGGTTGGGGGTGCAAGGAGAGAGGCAGGGGGGCACAGAGGTCAAGGTGTGCGGGGAGAGAAGCAGGAAGGCAGAGAGGTTGGGAGGCACAGAGGTCGGGGGTGCGGGCAGAGAGGCACAGAGGCAGGGGGCACAGAGGTCAGGGGGTGCAGGGAGAGAGGCAAGGGGGCACAGAGGTTGGGGGTCCAGGGAGAGAGGCACAGAGGCAGGGGGGCACAGAGGTTGGGGGGTGCGGGGAGAGAGGCACAGAGGCAGGGGGGCACAGAGGTCGAGGGGGCAGGGAGAGAGGCACAGAGGTTGGGGGTGCAGAGAGAGAGGCAGGGGGGCACAGAGGTCGGGGGTTGCAGGGAGAGAGGCAGGGGGGTGCAGGGAGAGAGGCACAGAGGTAGGGGGTGCAGGGAGAGAGGCAGGGGGTGCAGGAAGAGAGGTAGGGGGCACAGAGGTCAGGGGTGCAGAGAGAGAGGCAGGGGGGCACAGAGGTTGGGAGTGCAGGGAGAGAGGCAGGGGTGCACAGAGGTTGGAGGTGCAGGGAGAGAGGCAGGGGGGCACAAAGGTTGGGGTGAAGGGGGGCACAGAGGTCGGGGGTGCGGGGAGAGAGGCACAGAGGCACAGAGTTTGGGGGGTGCAAGGCCTGCCCAGGGCCGCACCATCTATTGGACAGTGCGGGCCCTCATACTCAGGCGGCAACAGGCAGGGGGAGCGGCGCTAGCCCCACACAGTCGATTCCTGCCTGTCGGGCACCGCTGGGAGCAGTAAGCAAAAGAGCCCCGCGGCCGACTCCCGCTGGACCCGGAGGAGCACCCCACCCTCCAACTCCCCCCCCTCCGGCTCCATCCTGCCCGCTTGCTTCATCCTGCCCACTCCCCCCACTCAACCCGACTCCATCGTGCGCTTCTCGCCATCATCCTGCCCCCGCCACCATCCTTCCCCGCCGGCTCCATCCTGCCCCCCCGCCGCCTCAATCCTGCCCCCCCGCCGCCTCCATCCTGCTTTTGCGGCTCTACCCTGCTCCTCCAGCTCGATCTTTCCCCGCTCGCTCCATCCTGCCCACCCCTGCCACCATCCTGCCCCCCCGCCACCATTCTGCCCCGCCGGCTCCATCCTGCCCCACCGGCTCCATTCTGCCCCGCCGGCTCCATCCTGCCCCGCCGGCTCCATCCTGCCCCCCCACCACCATCCTGATCCCCCCCGCCACCATCCTGATCTCCCCCGCCACCATCCTGATCCCCCCACCACCATTTTGCCCTGCCGGCTCCATCCTGCCCCCCCACCACTATCCTGCCCCACCGGCTCCATCCTGCCCACCGGCTCCATCCCGCCCACCGGCTCCATCCTGCCCACCGGCTCCATCCTGCCCCGCTCGCTCCATCCTGCCCCCCCCCCCACCATCCTGCCACACTCGCCACCATCCTGCCCCTCCGGCTCCATCCTGCCCCTCCGGCTCCATCCTGCCCCTCCGGCTCCATCCTGCCCCGCTCGCTCCATCCTGCCCCGCCGGCTCCATCCTGTACATGATATCTACAGAGAAATCATCCAATCATAAGCCACAGCAGAGCGGCCTCTTCAGCCGGCCTCCATCATATAAATGGTCCAAAAGGTCGGCAACAAAGTATAAAGAAGCTTCCAGCAGCCCTGAAATACAGCGGATGCTCCACCACTTCTACAACTACAAGTACAAGCCTAACCCAGAGGGAGTGAGTCAATCCGCAAAGGACCTCAACAATATATTCTATGCAATGGCCAGACTGTCTGACCTTAAAAAAGTCAACTACAAGAGACCTAAAGAAACACAGGTCAATGGTTGGTTTGACAGAGAATGTAAAGCCGTACGGAAGACCCTGAGAACAGCCTCCAACAAGAAACACAGAGACCCCAACCACCCGGGTCTGAGGGAAGCCTATGATACCATACAAAAGCAATACAAAACCATCCTCAGGAGGAACAAGCAGAGTTACATCTCTACCAAGCTTAACCAACTCCAAGACGCCCTCCAAGACAACTCCTTTTGGGAATTATGGAACCACATGGGCACAAAAAAGAAAAACACCTATATCCAAAGTGGCAACATCTGGCTCCAGTACTTCAGAGACCTCTATA
This sequence comes from Allobates femoralis, assembly GCA_033576535.1. Taxonomy (NCBI): domain Eukaryota; kingdom Metazoa; phylum Chordata; class Amphibia; order Anura; family Aromobatidae; genus Allobates; species Allobates femoralis. Next base: position 367,826,487 of record JARQOC010000005.1, on the reverse strand, counting down.
AAGACATTCCAAAGGAACAACTAAGCCAAGAACAGGAAGACATAATAGCAAAACTAAAAGCAATGGAGGAAAAAAAATTGAAAACTTCCAAAACCCGGTGGATACACCTATAACACTACAGGAAGTAGCCGAGAGGATCTCTTCCGTAAGGTGTAGAAAAGCCGGTGGCCTCGAAGGAATCCTACCAGAAATGCTGAAGTACAGCCCACCAGAAATACAGGCTGCAATGGTCAAACTGTTCAATATTGTGCTGAGTGCCGGCTACTTCCCCCGTACCTGGAACCAAGGCCTCATTACACCCATCCACAAGAGTGGGGAAAGGTATGACCCAGCCAACTACCAAGGCATATGTGTCAGCAGCAACCTGGGTAAACTGTTCAACAGTATCCTGAACAAGAGGATCCTCACCTTCCTCGCCGAGCACAACGTCCTCAGCAAGAGCCAAGTTCATGCCGAACCACCGCACCACTGACCACATCTATACCCTGCACAGCCTCATTCAGAGACACGTCTACAATACAAAGAATGGGAAGATATACGCCTGCTTTGTGGACTTTAAAAAGGCCTTTAATTCAGTGTGTTACCCGGGCTTATTCCTGAAACTGTTGGAGAGCGGAATAGGAGGGAAGACCTACGATGTGATCAAAAGCTCCTACACCGAGAACCGCTGCAGCGTGAGAGTGAACGGCAAAACAACGGCTTACTTCCAACAGAGCCGCGGAGTCAGACAAGGCTGCAGCCTAAGTCCAACGCTCTTTAATATCTATATCAACGAGCTGGCTACCGCTCTGGAATCCTCCACCGCACCAGGTCTCACTCTCCATGACGCTCAGGTGAAATTCCTGCTGTATGCAGATGACCTGTTGCTGCTGTCACCAACCGAGAAAGGCCTCCAAGACAACCTGAAAATCCTAGAGAAATTCAGCTCCACCTGGGCCCTACCAGTCAATCTAAAGAAAACCAACACCATGGTGTTCCAGAGGAGAAAGAGAAGATCAGACCAGCACCCGCCATTTGTCCTCAACAACTGCGACCTCACAGGAACAGACAAATATACCTACCTGGGCCTAGAGATTCACCGGTCAGGGAGCTTCAAACAAGCCATAGAGACCCTGAAAGACAAGGCTTGCAAAACCTTCTATGCCATCCGAAGGAAACTCTACCATTTGAAGCCACCAGTGAGGGTCTGGCTAAAAATCTTCGACGCCATCATCGCCCCAATCCTCCTACATATGTATATGGCAGCGAAGTCTGGGTTCCTCACACCTACCCAGACTGGTCAAGGTGGGATTCCAGCCCAACAGAAATATTCCACCTGGAATTCTGTAAGCACCTTCTCCAGGTCCACCGGAGCACCTCCAACAGTGCCTGTCGGGCAGAGCTGGGCAGATTCCCTCTACACCTAACGGTTCTAAAGAGGGCGCTGTCTTTCCGGGCTAACCTGCATAGGAGCAATCCAAGCTGCCATCACCATAAAGCCCTGATACATGTAGGTGTAACAGAAAAACCAGAACCCTCGGAACAGCTCAGCCAAACCCAACACAACCAGAACACCAATCACAACCTGACAAAAGCCGGAATCAGGAAGATGGTAGACGAAGGCCAAGAGAGGTATGTCAGTGACTGGAAGAAAGATATCTTCATCTCACAGAAACTGACCATGTACCGGAGTCTACAGAGAGACTACAAACTGGCCCCATATCTGGAGAAACTCCCGGATCCCAGAGACCGCAAGATCCTGAGCCGATATAGACTCAGTGCCCACAGTCTGGCCATCGAGTCCGGTCGACACAGGCAGAGATACAAGCCCAGGGAGGAAAGACTGTGCCAACACAGTGACCAGGAGGCCCTGGAGGACGAAACCCACTTCCTGCTACACTGTTCCAAATACTCAGCAGTGAGGGACACTCACATCAGGAGACTCTCACATCTCTTCCCAGATGTCATCATCATGAAGGAGGAAGAAAAAACATCTATCCTGCTGGGAGAAGAAGGGAGAGCAGTGGAGATATCATAAAAAGAACTATGATGCCATGGACTATAGCCTCCACATTGGATCTGCCCCCATCCACCTTCCCTATGCCATGGACTATAGCCCCCACCCTGGACTTGCCCCATCCACCTTCCCTACAGCTCCTACCCAACATCCGAACAGTCCCTATCCCTATTCCCTTTATACAATTGCTTTGGCAAAACTGAGGTGTATTTGGTCCTGCCAATAAAGCTTCTTTGAATCTTGAATCTTGAATCTTGGACTGTATTAATTTGTGTGCTTTTGGTGGCCCAATTCTACCTAAATGTCAGCACAAAAACAGCAGAGAAATTGTGGAGGGCACTAAATGCCTTTTTAAATGGACTAATATGGACAGCAGAGGGCAGGCTGTCATCACCAAAACAGCGGAGAAAATGTCCTGGTGCATGCTTTGTCGCAGACAGTAGGAAATATTTAGACTACTACTGCTTTGCGTAGGGCAGTAAACGTATTTTAAGTGGACTAATGTGGACAGCAGAAGCCAGGCTCTGACCCAAAAAACAACGGGGAAATTAGCCTGGGGCGTGCTTTGTAGCAGGCAGTACGAAATGTTTGGACTACAGCTTTGCGGAGTGCACTAAACTCCTTTTTAAGTGGACTAATATGGACAGCAGAAGGCAGGTTGTCACTACCAAAACAGCGGGGAAAATGGCCTGGTGCATGCTTTGTAGTAGGCAGTAGGAAATGTTTGGACTACTGCTTGCGGAGGGCACTAAATGCCTTTTTAACTAGACTAATGGGGACAGTAGAAGCCAGGCTCTGAGCCCTAAAACAACAGAGAAATTAGCCTGGTGCGTGCTTTGTAGCAGGCAGTAAGAAATGTTTGGACTACTGCTTTGCAGAGGTCACTAAACACCTTTTTAAGTGGACTAATGTGGACAGCAGAAGCCAGGCTCTGAGCACAAAAACAACTGGTAAAATACACCTAGGCTTTAAGGCAGCACTAAATGCTAGTAGTCTGCGTGCTGGAAAAGTAGAGTGTTGCCTCTAACAAGAGTTGTTTTAAGATGGACACTGGAAGAACACTTTAACTTCTCCCTACCTAATACACAATCTCTCCCTCCCTCTAGTCTGACTTTGTTGTGCGTCTTCAGCTCTCAAAAGAGCTGTTTTGGTGGTATTATGGAGCTAGTGAGCGGCTCCTTTAAACTGTCACTGCTCAAGTATCTATCCCTCCCTGTACTCTGACTTTGTTGTGTGTCTTCAGCTCTCAAAAGAGCTATGTTTTGGTCGTATTATGGAGCTAGTGAACAGTTCCTTTAAACTGTCCCTGGTCGATTATCTCTCCCTCCCTACTCTACACTGACATAGTATAAACTACAGGTAGCCCTCAAAAGGGCTTTTGTGTTCTCAAGAGGCCTAAACACTCTAGCAGTTCAGCGATCTCTCCCTATGTTTCTACAACACTGGCTCCAGGTGCAATATGCGCAAAATGGTTGCGGCAGGGCTTAAATAGATCCTATGATGCTGGGCGTCCAGCCAATCACAATAATGCCACAACCAAGATGTCTGCGGCATTACTGTGATTGGTTAAGAAGCCCAGCATGTTTAGTGCCTGCAAAGAAGGCGCCAAAACTGCAGGATGGGAAATCCAAATGTAGCGAGGTAAGTACACAAATACTCGCAAAATAACGAGTAACCCGAATACCATACTATCCGTATGAATAGCGAATATTAACGAGTACACTCACTCATCACTAGTTATGTGTAATAATTGGGAAATGACACAGGGAAAAAGTATTGAACACACGAAGAAAGAGAGACGCAAAAAGCCATGGAAAGTCTTACTTAGTGAAAAATAGTATAAGGAAATTTTATAGAGCTAATGAGCTTCCTTTGGAGAGCCCAAAATGAATGGATGTAGTTTCCACAAAATCAGAACACTTGACAAATTTCGAATGATTGGGATGTAGTCTCACTAGGGTAGATATAAATAGAGATATAGTGTTAGGCTGCATTCACACATTGCGTTTTTGCTGCACTTCTTTTGGCTCAGTTTTCCACTAAAAACGCATCTGCAACTGTGTTAAACAGCAAAGTGAATGGATTTTCACTTTTGCCATTCAGACACAGCATTTCTTGCGGATCCGATTTTGGGGTAGAAAACGGGTCCATAAATGAAATGAACACGTCAATTATGTGGTGTTTTTTTTGCCTGCATTTCCTCGATAGGCCCCATTATAAAGAAAAAAAAGTACTGGAATAATGCATTGCTCTTCACACAATCCGCTATTCCAGTGCTTTTCCAGGCTAAAGCGGAGGAGAACCAGGTTGTGATATCACACAGGAGCAGGAAAAACAGGAACAGGAAATTCCACCATTTTGAAATCCTGTGTTCCTTTACCCATGTGAGATAAATGTGTGTGTGTATGTGTCTGTGTGTGTCGGGGCTGTAGTTTTGCTTTAGCAGTGTACGTGCAGGCAGCTTCTGGCTGCCTGTATATATGCTGCTAAAGCAAAATAGAAGGGAACAATGGTGATAAACAAAATAAAAATAAAATAGTTGCCTATCCTTGAGTGTCCTAGGATGCAAAAGGAAGGCGTACAATCCAGAGATCTGCTACAAGGAGCTGCTACCGGTAAAGCAATCAGCTGATTCAGTCAGCTGATTGGCTAACACTTCAGCTGACTTGCTGGCCGGTCAGCTGACTGAATCATCTGATCACTTTACCGGCGGCAGGTCCTGCAGCTGAGACAGCTGATCAATTTGCCGCCGGCAAAGCTATCAGCTGATTCAATCATCTGAGCAGCTGACACATCAGCTGATCAGTTTGCCAGTGGCAGATTGATCAGCTGATCTTGGATCCAGTTTGGACGTTCCTGGAGCCTGGACTACGTCGTAGGGAATTGTTGGGTATTTAACAAAGTGGAGAATGAGGTGTCTGTTTTTTTTTTTTTTAATAAAGGTCTTTTTTATGGGGTCTGTCTTTTTTTAAACTCTTTCACTATTGCTAATGACCGGATATCACACTGATGGCTGACATTTGCAATAGGGGCTTGGTGTCAGCAGCAGAAAAAGCTGTCACTATCCCAATTATTACCCAGCCTGCCACCGCACAAGGCAGCTGGAAGAGTGGGCTAGCCTCCAGTTTTGGCATCCCTCATGGAGGCGTCAATTATGGGGCGGCTTCTGACTGAGATTCTCAGCGTGGAGGGTCCAGAACGGTTGGGCCTTTCCATGCTGAGAATTCCAGCCCTCAGCTGCCTGGGTTACCATTGCTGCAATAGAAAATACAGTGAAGCTCACTTTGTTTCGTTAAAGACTAAAAAAATACTGCTTCCCTGTATTTTCCATTGGCAGTGAAGGTAACACCACGCAGCGGGGGTTAGCAGCCACTAGCTGCTTGGGTTACCCTTAGGTCGCAATAGAAAATGCTGCGGGAGCCCACGTGTTATTTGTTAAGTTTTTTCTAACAACTTAAAAAATAGGGCTCCACTGTATCTCTATCCCCTGGAATGGAGAAGAAAAAATATCTTTCTTCAATATGTATAGTGCACAATGCAGAAAAAAAACGCATCCTCAAAACACATCAAACACGCAATGGGTTTTTCTCTTCTGCTCGAAAAAAATGGATCCTCAAAATACAGCAGAAGCGGATCCTCAAATGCGGCAAAAACACATCGTGTGAATGCAGCCTTAGTGGTATATATGTGTGTATTTCCTTTGAATAGTTAATGATTATCACGCTGGTGGTGTGGATCCACTGTGCCACTGGGCCTGGCTTACCCCAGAGGGGCGTAACTAAGCTGTTACCTCATCATCACTAGAGCCACTGATGGTATGGTTAGGTTTGTGCTGGAAGGTAGCCACAAGATGTTACTCCTGGTACTGTGGCTGCTAACCCTGTTGTGATCCGATGACCTTGGAGATGCATGAATAAAATTCACAGGAGAAGTGGTACCTGTACTGACCGCAGTTTCTGATTAACTCCGCAACTAGAAGTAGCCATGGGATGTGACTAACCATACCCTAGACAACTCAACACGGCCGGAGAACTAGCTACCCCTAAAGAGGGAAACAGGAATGCTATCTTGCCTCAGAGCAGAACCCCAATAGGATAGAAAGCCCCCCTCAAATATTGACTGTTAGTAAGAGGAAAAGACACACTCAGGCAGAAAACAGAATCAAGCAAAGATGAGGCCACTTCTAGCTAGATAGATAAAGACAGGACAGGATACTATTGCAGTCAGTATAAAATCCCTTCAAAAATATCCACTGCAGATAATACAAAAATACCCTGAGTCTACTCAAGACTCGGCGTCCTCTAGATCTGCAAACCTCCTGTGAATCTTACAATTCTCAATATATGTATACTGACACAAAAAGCTGAACAAGCCCATAACAAATGAATAGCACAAAAATCCTAGGAAGAAAACTTCCTAACAGAGAGCAAGTTACACAGCATGCATTCTAAGCAAAAATAGACCATTTCAGAAAACAAGCACACAGCATGTGTGCCACAAAAAGACTAAACCATACACTTAGCTTGGAAGTCTTGCAGCAGGGCAGGAGAGACCAGACAGAGGTGAAACACCTCCAGGAACATTGACAACTGGCAAGGACTGAGGAAATCCTGCAACCTTAAATACCCCAGTCAGAATTGCAATTATCCAATTCACCTGACCAAGAGTGCAAAACAGGATCAACTGCATTACCAGCCACAACCACAGGAGGGAGCCCACAAGCAGAATTCACAACATGACCCTAGGGATCAGTTATGCCGGTATGGACACATACCTCTAAAAATCCTTCCTAGATTATTCATGTATATATAGTCCTACAGGATATATATCACTATACCATGTAATATTGGCATAAAATGAAAAAAAATCTTCTAACATTGCTTATAAGAAAAAATTTAAATTATTTTAAAAAAAAATCTTTTTTTTAAATATTTTTTTCTTTTAAGCAATGTTAGAAGATTTTTTTTCATTTTATACCAATATTACATGGTATAGTGTTATATCCTGTAGGACTATATACACTGTACTACATAAGGAGATCTGCATCCAAGTGAATTAAAATGAATACAATTTGATCTCGTGATTGAGTCCAAAAAGGGCTACGGTATTTAGTTTACCCCATCACGAACAATGACATATAGGTATGTCATTGCTCGAGTCCCTGATTTTGATGCAAGCTCATGCGCTTGCATGATCCATCATCCATTGTAGTTACACCCCTGACTATAGGGCTTTTCCTGGGAGAAGATATCTCTGGGGTATGATAGGCCAAATTTATAGGACAAACTATCATGAATTGTCTTTTTGGTATATAAATGAACCACGAAGGGGGATAGCTGCTGTAAATGTGGATAAAACTGTTAGGGTCACTTTACACACACCAACTTCTGACCAACCTGCTGGTTGCAGTGAAATCATGGACACATTGTTACATTTTGTGGCTGTGTACAAAGGGAACAATGTGTCCATGATTTCACTGCAACCAGCAGGTTGGTCAGAAGTTGGTGTGTGTAAAGCGGCCCTTAGAGTACAGCTCCTTACAAAATGTACTGGTTGCGATGCGGGTCTATTCAACAAAAATAGTGAAATCCAAAAAGATCACAGTCCTTGTACTTGTTGCAGGGGTAAATTCTAGACCCTAGTCATTCGAGCTGAAGGCTTTAGGAGGGATGTAATAAACATTTGATTTTAAAAAAAATGATCAGCTGCTTCACTACTCTTTTGGTAGTGGATAACTGTATACAATGACTTGATGTAATGTGTTCCCAGTTCATATTCTTCTCTCCAACTCATAAGCTCCAGAATTTGAAGTACATAGTTCGTATCCTTTAGAATCCGGGCATGTGATCGGACAAGCTGATATTTAAGGTCCTGTATGTTAGATGGAAGGCATCCCCATGAAAAAGCACCTTACCATTTTTACCTGGCAACATGCGAAATGTACATAGGGGGTAACTTCAACCTGGGGCACCGTCCCAGGCACTGTGTCTGCCTTGAGAACCCGGTAATGTTTGCCTGCGGGCAGTGCATCTAACTCGGCTGCATGGTTCTTTTACATGCACATTACACACCTTACGTGTCTTTACTATAGATATGGACCTTTTACTTTGTACCGGATGCACTAGCTATCTAATGGACAATTGAATCTATCATGTACTATAGGTGTCGACCCCATAACACAATATTACACTTTTGATGATAAATTATTGTGGGGTTTGCATATATTCTGCAACAGCTGATGGCAAGTTGTGATTTGAGATACAATAACCAATGTGTTATCTTTTATTATATACCATTATAAACATTGATGTGTACATGCCACCTGACTGTTTTTGCTATTTATCAATTGTCAATTCAATATTATTCATGTACTACCCAGGTTTTTCATGCTTGTACCTGCAGACTATGTGCCACCACTTTTTAAATCCTGCACTCATCTGTGTATAAATTGTCAGTTTTCAAATAAAATTGTCATATTTTTGTAAGCATCATAGCTCCACAATTTCTTTTATGTTATATAGTTTAACATGTGTTAAGCTGCACTAGCCAGTATATGGCTGAAATAGCAACTGGTGTTTAAATTTACCATACGGATAACATGTATATACTTATACTAGTTGTAGAGGCATTGCTTGGGCATAGTAACTATAGCTGCTGAGTTCTATATATATTATGGAGGCTGCTGCTTGGCTGCATATATAATTTAGTGGCTGCTGCTGGGTTGTATATATTCTGAAAGCTATTGCTGCTGCACTGTATATATATTATGAAGGCTGCTGCTGGGCTGTATACATAATAGGGAGGTTGCTGCTACTGGGCTGTATATATAATATGAAGGCTGCTGCTAGGCTGACCACTTATAGAGGTTGCTGGCTGTTTATGATGTATGCAGAGCACTATTCTGTACACAGGTCCACACTATATACATATAGTATACACCATACATACTGTAGTACAGGATATAGTGTGGATCTGTACATACAGTATGATGTTGTGTATGAGCCGCAAACAGGAACCGCCAGGTAGATACACTTACATATCATACTCACCCGCCGTAGACACCACTGACACTGAAGAGAATAAGAGTCAAGTCCTACTGTGGTCGGTGATGATTGGAAGATTCTCTTCTCACGGGGACTTCCATCTGGTGAGTTCCTGTTTGTACTGCGCAAGGCAGCCTCTTTAGTGGCTGTGCAGTACAATCTTCGCGGTAATGAAGAGCAGAGAGCCGATCAACGCAGCCACATTTTCACATAGCTGCTACAATGACTGGGGGATGGGCTCCCCAGGGGCTAGCTAGGGGCCCAAGTCATAGCTGCAGCTATGTGAAAGTATAGCCACATACACCAGTAATAGCAGGAGACACCTGCTAGCGGCATGGATGTTGTCCCAGATGGCATGTTATGCAAGGCTGTTTTTTTGGCACCATAATTTTGGTGTATTTAGCTTGATATATTTCTACCAGTGTACCTTAGTAAAAAAAATGTTTATTTTTTTTATTTTTTAAAGCACTGGCAGATCCCACTGGGCAGAAGATTTCGTTCTTTAAAATTGTGGTTTGTCTTCAGAATGTATGGTGTAAAAGGACTTCAGGAACACATTCGAAAGGTAAAGACATTTAAATTATAGATACCAATTATAATTTTAAAAGGCTTTTAGTGACAAGTAACTGGTTGAAAGCTGCAATCCAAAGGACAGTTTCTACTAAAACTATGTTGTTCTGGTTTTTCGAGCAATGAAGCAATAAAGTGACTGCAGAGCTCTTCTGATACCCAATCCCTTTCTGACAGCTGATCAGCTGGTGTGCTAAAACTCTTGGTATAGGCTATCAATACAAAGAATAAAGGAGACGCTTAGCATTTCAGGTTAGGGTCCCGGTACATGAGATGCACCTTGTCGTGGTTATCAGTCTCATCTGCATTGGCCAATACAATAAGTGTCTCCTTTATTCTTAGGCTAGGGTCACATTTCCGTTTTTTTAAAAAAAAAACTTGATCCGGTTTTGAGCTTTTAAAAAGCTCAAAACCGGATTAGGAAACGCTCCTCATAGGAGCCTATTATAAAAACCGGATTGCTTCACAAGCAATCTGGTTACCACCTCCAGCTCTGCAGCCTGCGTGAAAAATCATGCAGGCTGCAGTTTTCAGAGCGGTTCTCTGACCCGCAGTGCAGTAACCGAATTGCTCAGGATGTGTTACCGTATATACTTTGCTTATCCCGGCTGCTGCCGGGATAAGCAAAGTGTTCTCTGTCTTTTAACATGTTTAATATTATTAATAAATGTGTGTATACTGTCTCTAGGGGGTGCCCATCCCCCTAGAGAGCTAGCACCCACTCAGGTGGGCACCCCCTAGAGACAGTATAGACACATTTATTAATAAAATTACTACTTTTATAACACAGAGAACAGTTTGCTCATCCCTGCAGCAGCAGGGATGAGCAAACTATCCGGTAACCGGATTGCTCTGGATTACACATCCAGATCAATCTGGTTACCGGATTGCGGCTTCAGCAATCTGGTTCCGGATTGAGGCTTGTCTGAAGCCAATTGCGTTCACCGCATCCGGATCTGGATGCGGTGAACGCAATTTGATTTTTAAGTGTGATCCTAGCCTAAGTCCTCTGGTGTGCAGTAGAATAACCTTTTATAGTTATGTGTTTTTTTTTTCTGCTAGAACCTTGTTCACACACATTAGGTGTGCTGGTCAGTCTTTTTGTAATTTATACCATGAATAAGACATCTCTCTTAAGGCCGGGTTACACGCAGCGACATTGCTACCGATGTCGCTGCAACGTCACAGGTTTTGTGACGTTGCAGCGACCTCGGTATTGACGTCGCTGCATGTGACATGCTGCAGCGAACAGTGATCAGCTTGCTGATCGCTGCGGAATGGCCAGGACCATTTTTCAGTTGCCGGTCTCCCGCTGTCAGGCATGCATCTGCATGTGTGACAGGGGCAAAGACCAGCAACACCCAGTGTGCCCCGACACTCTGACCAATCCCAGCGCATCGTTGGGTGATCGCTGGTGAGATGTGCCTGTCTGGCATCTCACCAGTGATCACATACTGATGTTCCAGTGATCCCGGTCAAGTTGGATCGTTGATCAGGTTGCTGACTTTACAGCCCATAATAATCCTTTATGCTAAAAAGAAAAATCTTTTTTTTCTCTACAAGTTCATTTTTATTCAATTCTTCACTTTGCTACAGTGGAACAGGTGCAATGAATATATCGAAAAATTCACTTTTTTGTATAACAAAATAGTACAATATCATCAGTATTTTGTTTTCCAACAGACTGTAAACCCTAACCCACCCAACAACCTTCCCTCCCCTGTCCCTTTTGCACTGTCATGGCTGAGAAAGAATTAAACATAGAAAGTCTCGAGAGTATCCAAAACTGAAAATAAACTGCCGGTATTGTTATTTTAACCCCTTCGCATCTAAGCTTGTTTTCACCTTTCTTTTCAGGCCAAATGTTTCAAATCCAGTCTGTGTGACTTTTAAGGCCTAGTTATACACACAGATAATTGTGCAGAGATTGTTCGCAGATCTCTGGTTTCAGTGAAATCATGGACACATTGTTCCATTTTGTGGCTTTGTACAAATGTAACAATGTGTCCATGATTTCACTGCAACCAGAGATCTGCAAACAATCTCTGCACAATTATCTGTGTGTGTAACTGGGTCTTTACTGCTACATATTTCAGTGAGTCTCATGGTGGGTTTACACGCTAGGATATCCTGAACGATATCCTTGAAACGTCACAGATTTGTGATTGTTGAAAAGATATCGTTCAGGCGTCGTTGCGTGTAAACGAACGATATAGGATGATAAGATCATTCGATCGTTCATCCTAGATATGAGATCTTGACCTCAAATCTATTGTTCGTCATCCAATTAACACTGCTTCAGGAAGCAGCATCGTTCAGTGTGACACCCTTATGAACGATATCGTCCAAAAAGCTCCTATTCGTGCCGCTTTATTACATTGCTCACTCCTTCCTCTCCTATTTAACAGTTGCGCTGCCGCATAGGATATCGTTAATGATATCCTTGTGTGTGACAGCGCTCTAACGATGTTGGAACGATCACGGTCACGTGACCGTTCCAGGTATATCGCTAACGATATCCTAGCGTGTAAACCCACCATCAGATTGTTTTTTGTTTATGTTGGTGGTAAAGCTAGTTCTATATGATTTATGTATATTCATAAAAATATCGAAAATGTGATAATTTGACAAATATGTTCAAAAGTTTGCAATTTTAGAACTTTCAATTTTTATACCTTTAAAACAGGTACCACAGATACTACTCAAAAAGTTAATACAGAACACTCTTCACATTTCTACATCAGCATAATTATTACAAATAATTTATTTTTTGTTGGGGTTTAGAAGCAATTTCTCATGTTTTTCAGTATGTACACATTCTATATTTTGATGGGCAACTTCACTTTTAGGGTACTGTTACATGTCGCAATATCGCAATGCAACATCGACCAAAAGTCATGTAGTGTGGTAGTTGCAGTTGATATCATTCGTGCGTTGTGTCGTATAACAGGGCAATGCGACTGCAATAAATCGCAGGGACAATATCGCAATGGGATTATGCATGCTCTTCAACCATGCAATGCTGCATATGCGATCTGGCATGATCGTGCAGTGTGACGGCACACCTACGATGTAGAATGCAACTTCTCCGATTCACTACAAAGTTAATGTTCGGACGCTGGGTTGCTCATACCCAGTGCACAAAAGTTGCGTACAACATCCTAGTTGTGTTGCCTTCCCATGTCTCCCTCTGTGTAACGTGTAACGGTACCCTGAAAGTGACTTTGAGGGGATTCTGTGCCAGAAAACCTACAAACACAACCCTATTTGCAATTCTGAACCACTAAAGGTACCGCTACACGACGCAATATTGCATGCAATTTCACTGGCAATTTGCTGGTTGCAGTGAAATCATGGACACATTGTTCTATTTTGTTGCCGTGTACAAAATGGAACAATGTGTCCATGATTTCACTGCAACCAGCAAATTGCCAGTGAAATTGCATGCAATATTGCGTTGTGTAATGGTTGCCTCCGATCGCCGCCAAAAATTGCGGCGTGTAAAGGTACCCTTAGGGTACATTTACACGTCGCAACATTGTATGCAATTTCACTTGCAACTTACTGGTTGCAGTGAAATCATGGACACATTGTTACATTTGTACACGGCAACAAAATGGAACAATGTCTCCATAATTTCACTGCAACCAGTAAGTTGCAAGTGAAATTGCATGCAATGTTGCGTCGTGTAAAGTTACCCTAAGGGTACCTTTACACGCGGCAACTTTTGTCGGCAATCGGAGGCAACCGAATGTGCGCGTGCACGTTTTTCATGGATGCCTCTGAACGCCGAAGGCGCATATACACGCTGCAATTGCGCCCTCAACCTAACGGTACGTGTCTCCCCGGCAGTTGCAACTCAAACTGCTGGAAACATCCGGTGGCCTCCCGTCGCCGCTTCACACGCCGCAATCCCCAATGGAATGTGGGCGTACATGGTTAGCGCTGCAAGAACATCGGCGTGACAGACTGGTGTATTCCACGCCCCAAACACGCTGATTTGACAATGCAATAGCGTTATGATTGGCCAGCCTGCGCAGGAAGGCTGGCTAATACATGACATCATTGCCATTGTGTAGTGTGAATGGACAGCTGTTCAAATATGGCGCCCTGTGAAGGGACAGCCAATGGAAACACAGTAGCCACCACCAATCATCGCTGACGGGGTGCGGTGTCCAGCACGCTGCGGCACGCCTCTGGGAAATCAGTAGTCGACGTTGATTCCATCCCTATTTCCCCTCACACGCCAAAAGCAGGGAAATTCACCTTCATGGTTGCGTCTAGTTTTTGAGCAGTGCTCTGAAATCACAACCAGGCGCAACTTTGAAAATCACCGCCAGGTTCCCCAATTACATGCCGCAATTTCGTAGCAATTTCACGGCGATGATGACGGGGCTCCTGATTGCCTCTTAGATTTACACCGCCGTTGCGGCATGTAAAGGTACCCTTAGGATCACCGCAAAAAGTCAAATAGTTTGTTAGCTTTTCAGGTACTTCACAAGATCACAAACTAGTAGAAAAAAATGAAAAATTCCATTTTTTTTTTACTAAAATGTTGCTTTAAGGTATCGTCACACGGGGCGATATCGCCGGCAACTCATGGGCGTGGCGAGGTTGCAGCAACATCATTAGTGCATTGCTACGTTTACCAGGGTGATTTCAACGGCGATAAGTTGCTTGAGCGGAGTTGTTAGGCAATCTGCTAGCATCGCTCTGTGTGACACCGCAACAGTGATGTTGAAAACAACTTCCCCCATTCACTGCAATGTTAAATGATCACTGCCTGGGTTGAGTTTAACCCTTGCAGTGATAGTTGCTTTCAACACCGCTGCTGCGTTGCCGGCGATGTCTCCTCGTGTAACATCTCCACAGCAATTTTGGCAAAGTTCCCAAAACGTGCGAGCTCCCGTGAGTTGCCGGCGATATCGCCCCCTGTAACGGTATCTTTACCCTCAAATTATTCATTTTCACAAGAATTAAGAATGCAGCATTGAACTTGGTTTATTTAAAATGATTTTAAAATCCTAATTAGCCACATGCAAGATTTTAAATAGACAAATCCCAATGCTGCAATCTCAACTCCACATCTTTGAGCCAAATATCAATAAACCAACATTTCAAATTATGACAACACACTTTATTTATCTGAATTAATTGCTAGTGCCAATTGCATTCATTGAACATATCCTTTCTGTTGGAACCTCACTGGAAGGCAATGGCACAGTTTACCGCAGTGGCAGCATACAATTTCTGTGAAAGAGAACTGTGTGTTTACAGACACAATTCTCCATCTAAAGGAGTGTAATCATCTATCTTCACATAACCATTACAGGTACTGTCACACGCAGCGATAAGGCTTCCATATCGCTGAAAATTCGTGTATTTCGGCGATTGGAAAGCGACATCGCCTCTGCGTCGTGGCGTGAGACAGGGCGATTTTACGGCGAGAAATCGCCGGTGGAGCGTCGCCTGATCGCCCTGCTCTGCAGTGAAACCTGGTGATATCCACCAGGCGATTTATGCACATCATGGCATGTGACAGGCCGATAGCGATGTAGAAAGCGAGCTCAGACCATCTGGAAGCAATTCCAGAGGCATGCCTGAGCGTTCTGTTTGGCGCGCCCCATCTGCTGTGATTGGTGGCTACTCCTACGTTCCCATTGGCTGCCCATCGCTAAGGCGCCATATTTGATGATCTTTGCGTTCTTCACCAGACTCATCTTCTTCTTCACGAGTGTATTGAAAGGCAGAAAACGAGCGTGATGGAGTACCGTATCATACTGATACTGCGTGTATGATGTTTGGACGTCCTGAAGAAATGTTAAAAGACCAAAAATATACATTGGGGTATGCAAACATACCCTGATATAAATGTGTAGTAAGCCAAGTGCTATTGCTGTTGGCTGAAATGTGAAAAGCAACATGTTCACCATACACAAATCACAAAGCATATGTTGGCAGAAAGAAAATAGTAACGTATGTATGTCCTCTAGTTGCCATCCACGTCCGTCACCCTGCGGTTCATTCCTCATGTATTGAGGTGACGTTACGGGGTCCCAGAAAGGCACACAACTCTGTTGCGCCTTAAGTTGTGCAGTCCATCAAGTCTTTTCTGTGTTACCAGCATGCGTGCGCAATAACGTCATGTCGTTGTGTCACGTTGGGCCCTGCCTTCCAGGTACTTTCCTATCCCCTGCAGAGGTAGCGATGGCATCAGGCCAGAGAGCTGCAGCATGGGGCGAGCTAGAGCTGCTAATTCTGTTCAACATATTGGACAGCTGGGATTATTGGTGCCACCAGCACCAGCAGCACCCATGTCTCCACAAGCAGGCCATCCTGCATAAAGTGAAGAGGGCCCTGCTGAGGAGACTGAGTGTGGAGTGCACCACCCAGCAGATACAGAAGAATGTGGCGGACCTTAAATATAGGTGTCCAGGGCGCATTGACACCACCCGGGCACGGATTAGGAGGCTGCGTGGTGAGTAATTGTGATACACACATACCTCATCAAAACAACAAACAAGGCTTTACCAACACATGGAAGTGTAGCCTGTCAGATACCGTATATACTCGTGTATAAGCCGAGTTTTTCAGCCCAAAATTTGGGCTGAAAAGTCTCCCCCTCGGCTTATACACGAGTCAATACGGGTGGGGGCTGTGTCCGGGGCTGTGGAGGCTGCAGGAGGCGGGGGGAGGCTGCTGTATGAGCGGCCCCGTCACGTGGGGCCGCTCATTATATATGCACTGCTTCCCCCTGTCAATCAGCGGCAGGGGGAAGCAGTTCATATATGCCCCCCAAATGCTGGCACTGTCCCTCCTTGTAAGGCCCCCCCGCTGGTTATATTACCATCCCGGTCTTCTGATCAGCGCTGCTCCTCGGTGCTCCGTCCGTCCAGCTACATCCGGGATCCCCGGCCGTCGCAGGCATATGACGTCATCGCGCGACGGCCGGAGATCTCGGATGCAGCGAGGACGGAGGACGGAGCACCGAGGAGCGGCGCTGATCAGAAGACCGGGATGATAAGATAAGGAGGAGGGGGGTGAGTGCCAGCATTTGGGGGCAGCTGGGTACCCCCAGGGGGCAGCTGGGTACCCCCAGGGGGCTGCTGGGTACCCCCTGGGGGCTGCTGGGTACCCCTTGGGGGCTGCTGGATACCCCTTGGGGGCTGCTGGGTACCCCCAGGGGGCTGCTGTATTACCCCTGGGGGCTGCTGTATTACCCCTGGGGGCTGCTGTATTACCCTTGGCGGCTGCTGTATACCCCCAGGGCTGCTGTATATACTGCTGGGGCCTGTATACCACTGGGGCTGCTGTATACTACCACTGGGACTGCTGGGGCTGCTATATACTACCGCTGAGGCTGCTATATACTACCACTGGGGCTGCTATATACTACTGCTGGGGCTGCTATATACTACCACTGGGGCTGCTGGGGCTGCTATATACTACCACTGGGGCTGCTGGGGCTGCTATATACTACCACTGGGGCTGCTATATACTACTGCTGGGGCTGCTATATACTACCGCTGGGGCTGCTATATACTACCGCTGGGGCTGCTATATACTACCACTTGGGCTGCTGGGGATGCTATATACTACCACTGGGGCTGCTATATACTACCACTGGGGCTGCTGGGGATGCTATATACTACTGCTGGGGCTTCTGTATACTACCACTGGGGCTGCTGTATACTACCACTGGGGAGGCCTGTATACCACTGGGGGGGCCTGTATACCACACTGCTGGGGGCTGTATACCTGTGCTGGGGTCCACCCTCGGCTTATACATGAGTCAATAGGTTTTTCCAGATTTTTGGGGCAAAAGTAGGGGGGTCGGCTTATACACGGGTCGGCTTATACACGAGAATATACGGTAGGTACCCTGATTATCTGATGTTGAGGCTTCATCCCTCTGCATCTGCAAGGTCAGCAATATGCAACATGAAAGTGCAGACTACATTACTATGTGTGGCCATTCTTCATGTGAACATTGCCACCATATCAGTATATGAACATACATAGCTGGATAATAAGGCTGAAGTTAACATGTATGTCATGTATTGCCCACCATGACACATACAGTAAGTATCAGCATGCTGTGTGACATATAAGCTGTCACACAATGTTGTTGGGAAATCCAATATATCCATTACCCAGATCCTAAAGTTATAATATCACATGACCAGTACACCACCTTAGCCCTGTGTGGTAATGTGCACCAGCCTGCATGTATATGGATGTGTCAGTATACTTGTAAACATTTCTAACACTGTGTTGTGATGGCCAATATTCCATCATGTAGCCCCTTCATCCACAACATAGGTCTGCATAGGTCATGGGCAACAATATATTGTTGTGTGTACTGCATGGCCACAAAACAGTGTGTTTGGCCATAGCATTGTATGGCATACAACACAAGCATTTTGTGGGTGACGTGTACACAATTGTTGAGCTATGTAGGTGATGAGCCGTTACAACTGCATTGTGACACCGAGAGGACCAAGGGATGTAACCTATGTCCAAATATATATGTGACCATGTTATTTTGGTTATGTGGCCTATACAAGTTACACACAGCCTTGGCATGTGATACTACATCACTATACATATCTGTGGCGCCCTGCACCGAGTGCGTCACAGGAGGGTATTGCAGCCACAAATGTAGCAGCAATATTCTCTGACCCAGCAATCACACAGTTAACTCAGAGATCCATACCCTGCATGCATCACCTAGCATAGAGGGCCAATCAGGTCCTGGTGGGTGGAGTGTAGTGGTAGTGTGTAGTGGAAGTTTAGTCCAGCTAGAAGAGTCTAGTCTGGGAGTGTAACAGCAACGTAGAAGACCTCTGCAGATTCCCAGCTCTGCAACCTAGGAGAGGGGGTTGCACAGTTCCGTGCGGCCCCCTGGCCACCTTCCCTGGCCGTCTCCCTACCATCACCCGGGCATCAATATGCGGGTCCAAAATCATCCCGTGCCCATCTACAGCCGGTTTGCTGGTACCGAAGCTAGCAGCTGTTCAGCTCTGCTATGCGAACCAGAGGAGTGGAGGGACCGCTCTACAGGAGCACCCCACCATCGCCAAATCCAGTCGTCTAACCAGCGGTGTACCCACCAAGGGACCCAAGGCTCCCCAAAGCATCCGGAACGTATACCCGGATAGGGCATTCAAGCAGCCTCCCTGTACCCGATCTGGTATTCCTGGGCGACAACGGCACAGTACTTAGTTAGAATGGAGGAACACCGCGGATCTCTGAGAAAACACTGGTCATTGCTGAGTCCACCCGGTCCACTACCCATCTCTGTATACCATGTACTGTCTACTGGTTACAGTAAAGAACCCGTTACAGAGACTTACAGTGTCCGTGCCTTCTTATGAACTGCTTATTCGCGCATTAAGGTAACCGCAGCTGCCTCACAACATCTTGTGCAGCTTCTGGCTCCGGGGATCACCGCTCAGCCTGTGGGGAGCGTTCCGTCTTGCTGTATTCCATCCCCCGGAGGCCCCGCAGCGTCGGTACCGTTACCGAAACTCTCATAGGTGGCGTCACGAAACAATTAACCCCTTAATCTGTTCCCACAAGACGTCTTCACTTTTGATCTGTACCACCGGGCCCCACTACCGGCAGGCGCGGTCCACCCGTGACAAGGAGGAAGAAGCAAACGCCTAAACCGGAGTCCCGGCCACGGTGAGTCAGAGAATGGCGTAACGAACAGGATACGAGCAGGCCCGTTCCTTAACGGGTATAATGTGCTTTAAAAAGACTTTATTTCAACAATATGAACTTTGTTCGTCCCTAAAAGAATTTTTCCCGCCTTTTCACCGTTGGGCCAAGATGGCGCCCAAGATGGTGTCTCCGCCATGAGGATCCACCACGTGCAAGCCCAGGGGTGAGCCACCGCCCCTCTTAGTGGGAGGGCTAAAGGCGAAGGCGCCAAAATCATTGTCCGCCCTGATTGCTCGAATCAACCATGGGGGCGGACGAAAGACTTTTTCCCACAATTGGACTACAAAAGCCCCAAGGAAGTGGGAGTGTCAAAAACCATTCTTCACCAGCTCTTCACCAGAACAGTTACCGGGTAGAGACGGGTGTGTTTCCTCCAAGAAAGATGACCAGTACAAGACTCCATGACCTGATGCGAGAAGTGAAAGCCGAGGCCAGAGCAGCAATAGGCCATCCGGGTCCTGTCCTCAACATAGACGGCAGCCCCGACTTCTGGCAAGAAGCTTTGCAAGACCTCCGGGTGAGGCTGATCGAAACCGTGGAGTGGACGATCCGCAGTTGGAGCGGGAGCTTGGGCAGCAGACTACATCATGCGATGCAGCAGACCCGCTCGGGTGCAACCACTCCAGGACCGGACGACATCTCCAGTTTTAGCACCGCCTCGCCCACGCCGACCACCTGTCCTGCCTCGTCTCCGGAGCCGATAGACTGCGTCATCCCGGTAAAAGCCACAGCTTACCCCGCTCCAGAACCTGAAGCCGAAACCGTGTTAGAGCCGGAGCTTGCAACCCGCTCCATAGAAGAAGCTGACATTTACCTGGTTCCCCCTGAGGAACCTGCGACTAGTCTCACCACTACCGAGACTGTCGCCTGTTTCTTCCTCAAACCGGAGGCCTCCTCTGCTACTACCGAGGCCTACCTCGTTACCGGGATTGAGACACCACTACCAGCTGCAACAGAAGAAGAGGCAGGCAGCCTGGAAGGCCTGCAGGACGACCCCGAGGAGAACTTTGCAGCACAGCCGCCCATCGACCCGGAGGACCCCATTCCAACATCTCCGTATGCCGAGCAGCCCGATGTGATCGTTGAGGGAGAAGAGGATGACGACGACGAGACCCACAGCACCGCTGAGGATCTCTACACCGGGTTCGCCTGGGGAGATGCCGTGGATCCTTCGGCCGAGCAATCCGCTCGGGTACACTGGTCGAGTGCCACTGCAACACCTTCCCCGGTGCCGTTTAACCGGGTTCCAATCCAGACTGCCCACCAAACTCAAGCCGTTCAACAGCCAACGCGTCGCAGTGACTTTATCCCCACTCCGCACCGCTCCGACGAAGATATACGTCGCATCCGAAGGGAGGAGTGGCGGGCTCGTATGCGCGCCAACATGGCGGCCCGTGCCGAGGCTCGCCGCCAACCCCCGCTACCTGATGAACTCCGCAAGAAAGGACGGGTGAGCACTTTCAACCTATCCACCGGGTGGGGTTTTTGCCAGGGAGGAGGGCGTGTATGAGGAAGTGTTTGTGGGGCGTCGTGATGTGGAGTCGCACCTACCAAGAGGGCATCCAAACCGCGACTTGTATAGAGGGGACATTGTAACCTACGAATAAGATGTATGCTGTGATGGGTGGTTCGCTATACGGGTCCGGAACACTGCCCTCCACAAGTGACTTTGCTGTTTGAACTTTACAAGAGACTTCTTCCTGTTTGGTAAATAACACCGCAACTTGGCGGCAATAGCCTGAACTCTTACCAAGGACAGCCGACCGCCCGCCGGGTCCGCGAATGTGTTAACCTTGCTTGCAATATCTTAAGCAAATCTTTACCTGTTGATAATAAAAGTGTAACTTTTATGCCTGTTATAAAATATAAAAATTTCTCTGTAATGTTTGGGTAGCGCTACACTTGGGGACAAGCGTATTTCACCAAGGGGAAGTGTGGCGCCCCGCACCGAGTGCGTCACAGGAGGGTATTGCAGCCACAAATGCAGCAGCATTATTCTCTGACCCAGCAATCACACAGTTAACTCAGAGATCCATACCCTGCATGCATCACCTAGCATAGAGGGCCAATCAGGTCCTGGTGGGCGGAGTGTAGTGGTAGTGTGTAGTGGAAGTTTAGTCCAGCTAGAAGAGTCTAGTTTGGGAGTGTAACAGCAACGTAGAAGACCTCTGCAGATTCCCAGCTCTGCAACCTAGGAGAGGGGGTTGCACAGTTCCGTGCGGCCCCCTGGCCACCTTCCCTGGCCGTCTCCCTACCATCACCCGGGCATCAACATGCGGGTCCAAAATCATCCCGTGCCCATCTACAGCCGATTTGCTGGTACCGAAGCTAGCAGCTGTTCAGCTCTGCTATGCGAACCAGAGGAGTGGAGGGACCGCTCTACAGGAGCACCCCACCATCGCCAAATCCAGTCGTCTAACCAGCGGTGTACCCACCAAGGGACCCAAGGCTCCCCAAAGCATCCGGAACGTATACCTCGGATAGGGCATTCAAGCATCCTCCCTGTACCCGATCTGGTATTCCTGGGCGACAACGGCACAGTACTTAGTTAGAATGGAGGAACACCGCGGATCTCTGAGAACACACTGGTCATTGCTGAGTCCACCCGGTCCACTACCCGTCACTGTATACCATGTACTGCCTACTGGTTACAGTAAAGAACCCGTTACAAAGACTTACAGTGTCCGTGCCTTCTTATGAACTGCTTATCCGCGCATTAAGGTAACCGCAGCTGCCTCACAACATCTTGTGCAGCTTCTGGCTCCGGGGATCACCGTTCAGCTAGGGATGGGCGAATCTACTCGCTAGGACTCGTTACTCGGCGAGTAGTAAGGGACTCGGAGGACTCGGTACTCTGCGAGTTTCCCAGTGATTACACGCACAGTAAACGAGTCCAATGCAAATCAATATCAATCCTAGTTTTGTCAGAGACGCTGACAAAACTAGGATTGCCTTTGACTTGCATTAGACTCGGCTACTGTGCCAGTGATATCAGGGAAACTCGCAAAGTAACTGCTGTTACTTTGCGAGCCGAGTCCAGCTGTCTTCGCTGTGCAGGCTGCCGCAGCTCCAGGGTCCTAGAGCCCGCCTGCTCACAGAGATGATGTAGCAGAGCTGCGATTGTTCTCAGTCTGCTCATTCCCTGTGCATAGACATCTATATCTATGAAAAATCAAAAAAAGGACTAGCTCCAACCACCTAATATTCCCAGGACTCCCAGGCAAACCGGAAAGTGGCTTGGCAACCACCAGTAGCAATAGAAAAAGGTGTAGAATCCGGTGCCACAAAATTCCTTTTTATTTTCAAAAGTTTTAAAAATCACACATGCTCCAGAGGAGCTCCTGGACGCTTTTCGTGGGTCTAGCCCACTTAATCGTCAGTACAATGGCAATACAGACAAAAAGAATATATACAATTTAAAAGCAAAAAACAGCCCCCTCTCGCATGTGTGACAAATATACATCAATTATTTCTAACCAATCACATACCTGCAGGTTCTAAAAGAGTTAAAAAGGAAAAATATGTGGGGAAGAAGAGGGGGAGGGGAGGAAAAGAGAAAGAGAGGAAAAAGAGCTGATAACAGAAAGTAAAAGAGAAAAAAAAAAATGTAAAAAAAATTATAGAGAAGGAATGAAGGGGAGGGAAAAAAGAGGTGATAACAGAAAGTAAAAGAGAAAAAAAAAAAAAAAATTAAAAAAAATTATAGAGAAGGAATGAAGGGGAGGGAAAGAGAGGAAAAGAGCTGATAACAGAAAGTAAAAGAGAAGAAAAAAAAAAATATAAAAAAAAAATATAGAGAAGGAATGAAGGGGAGGGAAAAAGAGGTGATAACAGAAAGTAAAAAATATAAAAAAAAAATAGAGAAGGAATGAAGGGGAGGGAAAGAGAGGAAAAGAGCTGATAACAGAAAGTAAAAGAGAAAAAAAAAAAAAAAAAGGGGGGGGGTAGGAGAGGGAGAAGAACAGAGCCAAGAACTGATATATTAGTAATGTATTTACATGGTAAACATTACAGGTGTAGAAATCTAAAGATAACCACAACAAAGATCTTTCTTTCTTATTGTAAGTCACCAAATACAAGGCTATTACATTTTAGAAATAGTATATTCCAAGAGAAAAGGTATAATCCTCCAACCACATAACAGTAGGGGGATACCACTAAGATTACATTCACAGAATACATAAACATATACCTCCTTTCCCAATGAATTATTCATACATTATGTATAGCCATCGTATTGCAAGTGCACTCAATATGCATTATACAAAGGAGCAAATACCATAAAAGAGACATAGGGTGCAGGATCAATAAAAGTATAACAAATCTGATCTATAGTTCAGACCCTGTGGAATCCGTGCATCAAGCCGCAGGATCCATAATTTTTCCTGGTTATGTAGTGCTTTCTCCCAATTACCCCCCCTATATGGACGGGGTATCCTCTCTATGCCCCTGATCTTTAAAGTTTTAAGGTCCCCTGCATGGAAATCCCTAAAATGGCGCGATAAACCTGACAGGCCCGTTCTATTGGCCTTTGAATTGGGATTTGCCCCTGTAATGTGCTCCGACATCCTTCCCTTAAGGGATCTGATAGTGCAACCTATGTAATATTTATTACAGCTACTACACGTAGCCATATATACTACGTGGGACGTGTTACAATTGATATAGGTAGATATTCTATATTGCTTCCCAGTTCGATTATTGCAAAAGGTTTCACCCATATCCACGTATTTACACATGGTGCACCTATTTTCACCACATTTAAACATCCCCTATAATTCAACCATGTCTTCCTTTGGGTTCTTTTTTCCAGATAAATACTAGGAGACAAGTGATTCCCCAAATCTTTCCCTTTGCTAGGGACCACCCTACATCCTGAATCTAAAATAGCTGATAATTTACTATCTTGATATAGTATGGGGAGATTCTTCAAAAAGATGCGTTTGATGTCATAGTACTGGTTGCTAAAGGGTGTTGAGAAGGTCGGTATTATTGGTCCCGGAGGGGCTTCTCGTTCTTTCTGTGCCAGGAGGGATTCCCTACTCCTTGATTCGGCAATATTCACTGCTCTATCTAACATCCATTTTTTGTATCCTCTTGATCGTAACCTTTTAGTCATGACATCAGCTTCATTCATGAAATCCACATATGTGGTGCAGTTGCGTCTTGCTCTTATTAATTCCCCTACCGGCAGATTCTTAATCACATGCTTAGGATGGTTACTTTCTGCTCTAAGGACCGAATTCCCACTAATGGGTTTGCGATACAATCTAGATGTAATTTTTCCTGTTCTTACATTACCCACTAAATACACATCCAGAAACGGAGTTTCAGTTCCGTGCACCTCCATTGTAAATCGTAGATTGAAATCATTTGTATGAAAATATTCCAACATTTGGACAGGCGATGGTGAGGGAGATATCCCGGTGGTACCCCCCAAATAAAGATCAGGTCGTCGAGGTACCTTCCACACCACCGTATGCAATCCTTAAAGGGACAGTCCTCAGAATAGATAAAGCTCTCCTCCCATTTCCGCATATATAATATTGCTAGTGAAGGGGAAAATTTTGAGCCCATAGGGCAACCACACAGCTGTAGATAAAAGCTTTCATTAAACGTAAAGTAGTTACTTCTCAGGAGAAATTCTACAGACATGAGAAGGAACTCCTTTTGGTTGTCAGTAAATACATCCGTCTCTTTCAGGGTTTCTTGTAATACCCATATAGCTTTTCCATGGGGGATAGTAGAGTACAGCTGCACTACATCGCAAGTTAACCAGTTGAAATCCTCCTGCCATGTCATTCCATCTACAGCCTGCATCAAGTGTTTGGTATCCTTTATTAAGCCTGGAGTGCCCTCCACCAAGACCCTCAATTTTGAGTCCACCCACTTCGAAAGTCTCTCATGAAGGGATTCAATCCCTGCCACGATCGGCCTCAAAGGTGGGGGGAACACAGCCTTGTGGGTCTTGGGGAGGGCATGGAAGACTGGAACAACTGGTTTGTCCACATATAAGAAATCCCTAGTTTTCTGATCTATTGCACCAAGTGCCACCCCCTCCCCCAACAATCTATCCAAATCCACTGACAAATCCTTAGTAGGATCTGACATTTTTTTTTTTTTCTCTTTTACTTTCTGTTATCAGCTCTTTTCCTCTCTTTCCCTCCCCTTCATTCCTTCTCTATAATTTTTTTTAAATTTTTTTTTTTTTTTTCTCTTTTACTTTCTGTTATCACCTCTTTTTTCCCTCCCCTTCATTCCTTCTCTATAATTTTTTTTACATTTTTTTTTTTTCTCTTTTACTTTCTGTTATCAGCTCTTTTTCCTCTCTTTCTCTTTTCCTCCCCTCCCCCTCTTCTTCCCCACATATTTTTCCTTTTTAACTCTTTTAGAACCTGCAGGTATGTGATTGGTTAGAAATAATTGATGTATATTTGTCACACATGCGAGAGGGGGCTGTTTTTTGCTTTTAAATTGTATATATTCTTTTTGTCTGTATTGCCATTGTACTGACGATTAAGTGGGCTAGACCCACGAAACGCGTCCAGGAGCTCCTCTGGAGCATGTGTGATTTTTAAAACTTTTGAAAATAAAAAGGAATTTTGTGGCACAGGATTCTACACCTTTTTCTATCTATATCTATGCACAGGGGATGTAGCAGAGAGGACATCGCGTTTTGGACTACGTCGGACGGAAGAGGATTTTTTTAATTAAAGATGGAGTCCCTAATGGCTTTTTTTTTTAATTTCTAATAAAAAATTTTCTCTTTGTGTTTTTTTAACCCTATATTGGAGATTCTTAGTGGCTGGGTCAAACGTGGCCTGACATTAAGAATCTCGGGCTTAATACCAGCTTGTATAACAAAGCTGGTATTAACACCTTTATTACCCAGCGTGCCACCGCCACCAGGGCCGCTGGAAGAGCGGGGTTCAGCGCCAGAGGATGGCGCTTCAATTAACGCGCCATCTTCTGGGGCGGCTGCGGGCTGCAATTTGCAGCGGGGGTGCCCAGAAAGCTTGGGCATCCCTGCGCTGCGGATTCCAGCCCCCAGCTGCTTAGCTGTACCTGGCTAGACATAGAAATTGCGCGGAGCCCCACGCATTTTTTTTTTATTATTTCATGAAATTCATGAAATAATAAAAAAAGAGGGCTCCCCTATATTCTTGTGTCCGGCCAGGTACAAATAGGCACCTGGGGGTTGGGGGCAGCCCGTCGCTGCTTGCTGGATCCGGCTGGTTCCAGAAATACGGCGAAGCCCACGTGAAATTTTTTTCTGACAAATCCATAAAACAATGTAAATTAAAGGGACTACATCTTTATTAACCCCTGGACCATGTGCGAGGGGTTAATAAAGATGCAGTCCCTTTTTTAGGATTGTTTTATTGATTTTTCAGAAAAAAAATTACATGGTCTTCGCCGTATTTCTGGAACCAGCCGGATCCAGCAGGCAGCGACGGGCTGCCCCCAACCCCCAGGTGCCTATTTGTACCTGGCCGGACACAAGAATTTCATGAAATAATTAAAAAAAATGCGTGGGGCTCCGTGCAATTTCTATGTCTAGCCAGGTACAACTAAGCAGCTGGGGGCTGGAATCCGCAGCGCAGGGATACCCAAGCTTTCTGGGCACCCCCGCTGCAAATTGCAGCCCGCAGCTGCCCCAGAAGATGGCGCGTTCATTGAAGCGCCATCCTCTGGCGCTGAACCCCGTTCTTCCAGCGGCCCTGGTGGCGGTGGCACGCTGGGTAATAAAGAGGTTAGGGCCAGCTTTGTATTATCAGCTGGCCCTAAGCCCGAAATTTATGGTGGTCACGCCAATATTAGACATGACCGCCATGAATTTCTATTAAATTGTTTTAAAAAAGCACAACACAGAGAAAATTTTTTATTAGAAATAAAAAAAAAGCCATTAGGGACTCCATCTTTAATTAAAAAAATCCTCTTCCGTCCGACGCAGTCCAAAACGCGATGTCCTCTCTGCTACATCCCCTGTGCATAGATATAGATGTCTATGCACAGGGAGTGAGCAGACTGAGAACAATCTCAGCTCTGCTACATCAGGCAGCAGGCGGGCTCTAGGACCCTGGAGCTGCGGCAGCCTGCACACAGAGCAGACAGCCGGACTCTTATCTGTGCGAGTTTCCCAGCGATTACTTGCACAGTAAACGAGTCCAATGCAAGTCAATGGCAAAACTAGGATTGCTTCAGGCTGAAGCTTCCGAGACACATCTGTGATTTGTAAATCGCACACTACTCGCTATTACTCGCTTCCCCATTTATTAACATTGGACTTGCTAGACTCGCAACGAGTAGCGAGTCCCGGGCTCGGACTCGCTAGAGTCAAGCGATTCCGAGTAATTTAGGATTCGCCCATCACTACGTTCAGCCTGTGGGGAGCGTTCCATCTTGCTGCATTCCATCCCCGGAGGCCCCACAGCTTCGGTACAGTTACCGAAACTCTCATAGGTGGCGTCACGAAACAATTAACCCCTTAATCTGTTCCCACAAGACGTATTCACTTTTGATCTGTACCACCGGGCCCCACTACCGGCAGGCGCGGTCCAACCGTGACAAGGAGGAAGAAGCGAACGCCTGTCTAAACCGGAGTCCCGGCCACGGTGAGTCATATCTACACATACATGACACATTAAAGGGATCCTGTCACCTCCAAAAAGCCACCTAAGCTACAAAAACATGTCCCTGCAGCATCCTATTACTATTCTCACACTCCATTTGTCTCCTAAAAGCATCCTGTCAAAGTAGATAAAAACAATTTTATACTCACTCATTAGGCATTATAATTAGTAGGGGCTATATTCTTTAGCCCTTAAGGCCTGTTTGTTTTGCAGGCTCCAGGATCCACCTCTCTCTCTCTCTGCTGCTTTGCTTGTGCAGGCTCTGCCCTCCCACTCTCTGTCACTCACAGAATGCAAATCATTAGTCCTGCCTTCAGCTCCACATCACAGCAGCACAGACAGAGAGAGGCTGGATCCTGGAGCCTGCAAAACAACACGCCTAAAAGGCAATTGCATATAGCCACTACTTCATTATCATCCTAATGAGTAAGTATCAAAGTGTTTATTTCAACTTTGAAAGGAAGCATTTAGCACAAAGAAGGATGGTTATAAAGCTAATAGGAAGGTGCAAGGACATGTATTGATAGGTTAGGTGGCTTCTAGGAGGTGACAGGATCCCTTTAAGTTCAAACAGGATATAGTGCTCAAAAATAAAATTTATTATGACAAAACATAAACCAAAACACACATACTGCGTGTATAAATCATATTCCAACACATATGTTTAAGCAAAACATTCATTGGTAGCGTCTCTCATCATGGGTGTAATCATGTACTGGTTCAGACGTGGGTGGAGGGCTAAACTCCCCATGTCCCTAACCACTAGCTCAACTTTGGGGGTGGGGTTGTCTGGGACTCCTGGTCAAATCAGGATTTTGTCTGGGCCCAGGCAAAGGGGGCCGAGGACCATTTGACATTGACGCCTGGCCACTGGGGATGACAAAATGGGCCTGAGGCGTCAATGCCTCATCCACGGCCGCCTCCAAGACCCGAATTATCATCCACTCGGCAATCTTCCGCTGAGGTGCTGTCATCATGGACACCCGCTCATTCACTAGGTTCCCAATCCCAGTATTTGGCTGTGTTTTGGTGTGAACCAGCACCCGCTTAGCCCACGCTCCTAGCTCAGTATTGGGCGGTGTTAGGGCCCATCTTCTAGAGACACCTGATCTGGGACCAGGGTGCTTGCCCGCCGAACAGGGACCAGGCACAGTGTCCCCCGCAGATGTTGTAGGAGGAGGCTCATTAGTGGGTGACCCCTCCAACGTAGACTGCTGCTGTTCCGGCGGATCCTGTAAAGAA
This sequence comes from Allobates femoralis, assembly GCA_033576535.1. Classification (NCBI taxonomy): domain Eukaryota; kingdom Metazoa; phylum Chordata; class Amphibia; order Anura; family Aromobatidae; genus Allobates; species Allobates femoralis. The sequence continues at coordinate 367,797,277 of JARQOC010000005.1, read as the reverse complement.
TTGTAATGAAAACAATAATCACTTGTCATGTCCCACAAAATTGTCTATTAGCCATTGGAGCTTTTCTGCACCAGCAGTAGTACCACACCATTGTATTACAGCCACGGAAACTTTCCACATATAACAACAACAAGAAGAAACAGTGAAAAATGTCCACTCTACTTACCTGAGGGGACAACATGGTAAGTGATGTGTGTTGACAACCAACAATAAAAAAACAGGGGAGCCAAGTGTGTGACCCATCACCAAAACACACATATTCGAAAAACACCCACAGGATTGTGCCTGAAGGGCCAGACGAAAAAACATGTGCCTACTACCACCAAGAGATTACCATACACAAGAAGCTTCATTAAACGTACCTCCTGTGACGGAACGGTGCTTTGGATGTGGCCGTGGTGGTCTGATCAAACTCCCTGGTGCACCATAATCTTCGAGTAGCCTCCTGATCCAGAGTGATAGCGAGGAGGTCATAATACCACAGTTGTGGCACACGTACCTCTTTACTTCCCATCCCAGAATGCTGGGACTTCTGGACCAGGTTGTGCTCCTTTTTGAATACGATGTGCAGGTGTTTGATCTTGGCCTTGACCTTAGTCTTATCCTACCTTGCCCAGGGTGGTGCTCTTGGGCGAGGGCAACAAGGCGGCCATAGGCCACATCCTTCACCTGATTATTTTTGTAATCAGGTGAACGCAGCCGCCACAGGCATTCGTGGTCCTGGTACATGGCCAACAAGGCATGAACAAAATCCTGATTGTCCTCCATCTGCAACATAACCTGAAAGCACATCAAAACCACACATAGATGTATGTGTGTTCACATGATGTCCCATGAATAATGGGCACATAAGCACAACAGGTCATCATGATGGCATAATTCGGGAAGCTCATTCAAATGAAGGGTTACATTGTTTAATGTGAAGACATATCCTAACCCACCACAAAACTCCTAACACATGTAGTTTTTTGAAAGGGTTGAAGATGCACTATTGTACATACGGTCATTTAAGTATACATGTATTACCAAAGCCACTATATAGCAACAGAAAAACAGTTGTATGGCAGTCTTGTTTTCTGTATGTCTACATTACAGGTTTGGGAGGTGTTCGGCAAATTATGTACCCAATGCAGAACACGCTACATTAGGCAGATGTACTGTGGAGCCCCACATTATATGGCCCACATTACACTTACCTCAGGAATATGGCTACAAAAACCTCACAAACACCATCCCTGTAACGCTACATAGACAACATTATTCTATACAACATTAGATATGGACCAGTAGGTAGGGGTAGGAGCCAAAAACACAGTCATGTAGAGATGATCAAGGCATGCACATCGCTAGGCCTACCGTGTGACCAGAAGAGTGTGCTTGAAGAGACGCTACCAAGATGTTGCATATAACTTTGCAACACACAAGTGCTTTCAACCCTGCAATTTTTAAAGGGTCCGCGAACCAATCACAACGCACCTGAGTCCTCAAATCAGAGGATTCGGGCGTGTCAAGGCTGACGCGGGTGCGTGTATTTTGTGATGCCAGAGTAATGTGATTGGATGCATAGCAAATAAAAAAGCAGCTACGCCAGTGCGTGGTCAAGCTAGTGGGCGACAGTTATTGGGTAAGTAGCACTCTTCTGACGTCCCTTCCAGGATGGTTGAGTGTTTTTGTTGGGAGGCTTTTTATGTAACATACATGTTTACTGTGTTGGTCAGCACAAATACACCTCCAGGTGTGACATTGTTGTCATTTATTTCACAAAGTGTATTCATGGTTACACAATGGGGGATGTCCCCTACTAATTGTGCTTATATGTACTGTAGTGATTTAAATTGTGTAATGTGTACACATGTTGGCAAATTGATGGTGTGTGGGCAACATATACAGTGATGAGAAATGTTTCCTGACTTGCACACACAAAAGGTCTGTGTTGTCTTGATGCGGACACCTTGAGTGTGTTTGCAGTATTGTGATTGTTTGAGGGCCAACATCCGGTTTTTGACACTCAACAGGGATGTAGTTTGTAAATGGTGAATCCTGGAGTGTGTGATGTTGCCTTGACATGGCTATGTTCATACCCCATGCATGTTGTACATGGTGGCAATATGGTTGTGGGTGGTGTGTCCTCCAAATGTACATGTACAACCCTATATTATGTTGTTTTTTAATTTCTGTAATGTCATTTCTACACATGATATTCTACAATATGCTTTGCTTATTAGTGACAATGTATATTTGGTATGGTAATGTAGTTAATGGGTAATGTGTTGGTTGTCCAGATATTGTTTGTGTGTGTACAGTGTTGGCCAAAAGTATTGACACCCCTGCAATTCTGTCAGATAATACTCAGTTTCTTCCTGAAAATGATTTCAATCACAAATTCTTTGGTATTATTATTTTCATTTAACTTGTCTTCAATGAAAAAAACACAAAAGAATTGTCCTAAAGCCAAATTGGATATACTTGCACACCAAATATAAAAATGGGGGTGGACAAAAGTATTGGCACCCTTAGAAAAATCATGTGATGCTTCTCTAATGTGTGTAATTAACAGCACCTGTAACTTACCTGTGGCACCTAACAGGTGTTGGCAATAACTAAATCACACTTGCAGCCAGTTGACACGGATTAAAGATGACTCAACCTCTGTCCTGTGTCCTTGTGTGTACCACCATTGAGCATGGAGAAAAGAAAGAAACTGTCTGAGGACTTGAGAAACCAAATTGTGAGGAAGCATGAGCAATCTCAAGGCTACAAGTCCATCTCCAAAGACCTGAATGTTCTTGTGTCTACCGTGCGCAGTGTCATCAAGAAGTTTAAAGCCCATGGCACTGTGGCTAACCTCCCTAGATGTGGACAGAAAAGAAAAATTGACAAAAGATTTCAATGCAAGATTGTGCGGATGGTGGATAAAGAACCTCGACTATCATCCAAACAAGTTCAAGCTGCTCTGCAGTCCGATGGTACAACAGTGTCAACCCGTACTATCCATTGGTGCCTGAATGAAAAGGGACTGTATGGTAGGAGACCCAGGAAGAACCCACTTCTTACCCCGAGACATAAAAAAGCCAGGCTGGAGTTTGCCAAAACTTACATGAGAAAGCCTAAAACGTTTTGGAAGAATGTTCTCTCTTTTTGGGCAAAGGCATCAACATAGAGTTTACAGGAGAAAAAAAGAGGCATTCAAAGAAAAGAACATGGTCCCTGCAGTCAAACATGGCGGAGGTTCCCTGATGTGCTGGGGCTGCTTTGCTGCCTCTGGCACTGGACTGCTTGACCGAGTGCATGGCATTATGAAGTCTGAAGACTACCAACAAATTTTGCAGCATAATGTAGGGCCCAGTGTGAGAAAGGTGGGTCTCCCTCAGAGGTCATGGGTCTTCCAGCAGGACAATGACCCAAAACACACTTCAAAAAGCACTAGAAAATGGTTTGAGAGAAAGCACTGGAGACTTCTAAGGTGGCCAGCAATGAGTCCAGACCTGAATCCCATAGAACACCTGTGGAGAGATCTAAAAATGGCAGTTTGGAGAAGGCACCCTTCAAATATCAGGGACCTGGAGCAGTTTGCCAAAGAAGAATGGTCTAAAATTCCAGCAAAGCATTGTAAGAAACTCATTGATGGTTACTGGAAGCGGTTGATCGCAGTTATTTTGGCTAAAGGTTATGCAACCAAGTATTAGGCTGAGGGTGCCAATACTTTTGTCTGGCCCATTTTTGGAGTTTTGTGTGAAATGATCAATGTTTTGCTTTTTGCATCATTCTCTTTTGTGTTTTTTCATTGAAGACAAAGTAAATGAAGATAATAATACCAAAGAATTTGTGATTGCAATCATTTTCAGGAAGAAACTGAATATTATCTGACAGAATTGCAGGGGTGTCAATACTTTTGGCCAACACTGTATGTTGGTAAAACAATGTTATAGTATGTTGTGTGAATGGTGGATAGTTCAGAGGGGGATGGGCATTGCATTAGAACCTTCTTTTTGCTACTTGTATGTGTACCATGTATGTAGGCAACCAAATAGTGTAGGGTTTTGGTGAGTTGTGACATATAATTTAGTACTTACAATTGATTTATTCCGGGTTCAACAGGGGTTGGTTCATCTGGTCAGCATGGATACTGAATAGAGGCTTCTCGTGGCTCTTGCTTTGGTGGATGAGGACTTGTGGCTGGAGAAGAGAGCTGAGAGATTGCTGGCTCGGAGAAAACAGCGTGTGTGGTCTCGGGAGTGGCTTTTGCAAAGAGACAACCTGAGTCACATGCGCTAGGTCCGTCAGCTGGGGGACAAGAGTTCGCATGACTTCAGGAACTATCTCCGTATGTCCGAGGACTCATTCAAGTTCCTATTGGACCGCATTCGGCCATGGATAGCCCGTGAGGATACTGCGATGCGCAGAGCTGTGCCACCTGAGGAGCGGTTGGCTGTAACGTTGAGGTTCCTGGCAACAGGTCGTTCGATGACGGACCTGCAATACTCTGCTGCTGTGTCGCGGCCACTGCTGAGCCGCATTATACCGAGACGTGTGAGGCCATCCTGAGGTGCCTGGTGCCATCTTATTTGCATTTACCAACCACCCCCACAGAATGAATGCACATTGCCAGTGGTTTTGGTGATCGCTGGGAATTTCCAAACTGCAGTGGGGCATTGGATGGTAAGCACGTGAGGATCACGCAACCCCCCCAATATTGGGTAATTTTATTACAACTATAAAGGTTATTTTAGTGTGATCCTCATGGCCCTCGTGGATGCTCATTATGAGTTCCTCTATGTGGATGTTGGCATGAACGACCGTGTCTCAGATGGGGGTGTGTTTGGGCACAGCTCCTTTGGCCAAGAGCTGAGAGGTGCTCTCAACTTGCTCTCAAATGATGACACAACCGCTCATCTCAACTTTGCATTTGTGGGGGATGAAGCCTTTCCACTTCATGCTCACCTACTCTGGCCATATCCCCAAAGGACTGTTACTTCTGAGCAGCGCATTTTCAATTACCGTCTATCCCGGCCACGTCGTGTGGTTGAAAATGCGTTCGGGATCATGGCCAATAGATTCCGTGTGTATCATATGCCTTTGAATATGAAACTGGAATCTATAGATATAGTAGTGCTGGTATGCTGTGTGCTGCATAACGTCCTGCGTCTTAGGGATACTGCATCATACACGCCGGCAAGATTTGTGGATTCAGTGGACTCCACAAGAGGGGAACGCCATCCTTCGCCATGGCGTGCAATCGACCCAGGTCTGGCGCCACTCCAGCTGCTAAGCCAGGGTCGAAGTCCGCAGGATACCAGGAGCAGCAGGGACAGCTACTGCTCTTACTTCAATGGCCCTGGGGCAGTGGCCTGGAAGCAACAACAGGTGTAGGGTGGCTGTAGTTGTCAGGCACCACCAGCAGGAGGAGGGTGTAGCCACCAGTGTGGCTGCAGTAGGAGCATTTTTTTTCTTTTCCTTTGTAGGTTGCCCTTTAAATGTGATTTATATATTTATGTAACCTTTATTATTTTTGGTATGGACATTGTTTGAGGTCACATTTGTATTATTTGTGTGATGTTAACACTTGTGTTTTTGTTCAATATGTTCTTTTATTTTATTTGTGCATCTTAAAAAAAAAAAACAACTGATCACAACTACCTGTGTATGTGTTTACTTTTAACTAAGGGGCAGTTGCATATAGCAATATGTTGTGCAGAGATTTATGTGGGACCACAATGGTCGTTATGGGTCCCTGCAGCATTGTCTGCTAATGTTCAGTACACAGGTCCAGGCCTTTGGCGCACACTGTTGCTCAGACTGTGTATCCATGTCCATATTATATGGATTTAGGCTAAGGTCACATTTGCAGATTTTACATGCGTTTTTGAGACCTGCGTTTTGTGAAAACGCATGCAAAAACGCATCCATAGGCCCCCATGCAAAAAACGCATGCCCCAATAGCAAAAATGCATGTCTAAATGTACTATGTGTTTTTGGGACGCGTTTTTGGCTCAGCACCAAAAAATACTGCATGCAGCATTTTTTGGTGCTTTTTCAAAAACGCATGCGTTTTTGCAAGGCACTAAATGTACCATGCACTTTTGCATGCGTTTTTGCATGCATTTTTTAAGGCTGCTCCACACCTAACAGCAAAAACGCAGCCCAAAAATGCATGCTGCCTAAAACATGCAAAAAAACGCATACCAAGTGTGACCCTAGCCTTACACATGGGTATGTGTCCACACACATGAACATTTGTATTGTGTTTGTTGAGGTTGGAGGTAGTCATCAGTATCCGCACACACACATGTCAGCACACACATAGTTCAGGCATGACCACACACAATCCAGCCACATATGTCCAGAGTATTGTTTTCAGCTTACCTACGGAAACAACAGACGCACACATAGCCAATCATAGTGTAATCCACAGTGCAACAGACGAGCCGTCCTGTGAGGCAGTTTGGCAAGGGCAAAGTGTCTTTTGGAAGCTGCAACACATGACACGAGCGTGGAGTAGCGAGATATTAGAAAGAGCAAATGCGTCAAGTAGTGGGCAGAGTTCCTGACAAGGCTGACCAATGGTAACGCAGCTGTGTTGGCCAATCGGAGTGGTTAGGGGCGTGGCAAAAAAACACTCAGGCACGCTTGTCTCCTCGCCTTACTCGCACTCTACGCCCACATCGCTGATGAGGTGGTGGCGTGTGATGCAGCGATGTGGGAAAGGGAAATTGTTTCCGGTCTTCGCCAGGCGATTTCCAGAATGCAGGATCGCCGTAGATGGCACGCGAAATCGCTACGTGTGACAGATCTGCGTCGATGTGAAAAAAAGTGCCCAGAACGTGCGCGCTCACGTCAAATCACCAGCCATATGGAAGCCAGCGTGTGCGGATGAGTCCGGAGAGGAAGAGTGTCAGCAGGAACATCATGACACGGCTATTCCGGGATCGTCTCAGAGGCAGCCTGGTGAGAGATCAGCGATTGCTTGTAATGTTGCGGGTTGTGGGGGCACGGCAGCGGTTGTGGGGCCGAGTGATCGGGTTGTGGGTCTGAGTGGGCAATTAGCCGGGTTACCTGGGCTGTAGTTTTGGGGTCAGTTGTTAGATGTGTTGAGGGGATGGGTTGCAGAGGGTCCGGCGGCGTCCGGACCTGGGGCTTCGGCGGGAGCATGGGTGGATCCCACTGGGGTGGGACAGCCAGTGGCGGCGGTACAGGAGGACAGGGTGCTGGCGGCTGGGGTGGCGGCTGCAGTGGCTGTGGCACAGGTGGCCAAGGTTGCGGCTGTGTCAGACGGGGCGACGGACAAGGAAAAGGAGAAAGGAGAGGAGCTAGTTAGATTGGTTGACAGGGTGCGGTGCAAAGTGTATGTGTGCGTCGAGAGTCCACTTGGGACCCATTTGAAGAAGGAGGTGAGGGAAAAAATCTGGAAGGGGGAGTATGTGGAAATATTTTCACTGCTTCCGTTAGAAAAGTTTAATTTAGACAAAATTAAACCGAGTGACTCCAAAAAGGAAAAGGAGGATGAGTAAAAGAGGCGATATAGATTGATCCCCAGGACCTTTACTAATTGGCTATAAGCCTTTGCCATTTTGGCTAGTGCCATTGGGGAAAAGGAGCCGGAGCATTGCTCCGCCCTGTTCGATTACATGGACTCGATAGGGGAGGCGTACAGAGTTTATGGAGGCCTGCGCTGGTTAAGGTATGATGAGCAGTTCTGACAACAGAAAGCTCTGCGGACTGGTCTAAGGTGGGACCACAAGGATATTTTCTTTTGGATGTGCCTCATGACGGCTCCGGCTCTGCATTTCGTGGGGGTGACGGGAGCCCGGGCGCTAGCGGTGGGACGCCGGCGAGACAAAGAATGGGGGCTTGTTGGCAGTATAATGAGGGGCACTGCAAGTTTGGGGCGTCATGCCGGTTCAAACATGAGTGTTCCGGCTGTGGAGGTAATCACCCCCTCGCCAGGTGCTTTAAAAAGGGAAAGGGGAAGGCAGGTGAGGGTGCTGGAAAGAGGGATGATGACGGTGAAGGTAGAGGCGATGCTTCCCTATTTAAATAGATACCCGGATGTGCAGGCAGCGGAGTTGTTGCGGCGAGGTTTTGTTGATTGGTTTAGGATCCCGTTTGATCCTGATGCCCCTGTTTTTCGCCCGGGTAATTTGAGGTCCACTAGGGAGCATCCAGAAGTTGTGCAGGAAAAACTAGTCAAGGAAGTGGAGTTAGGCAGGATGGTGGGTCCATTCAAGGACCCCCCATTTCCTAATCTTAGGATTTCGCCATTGGGAGTTGTACCTAAGAAAGAGCCAAATAAATTCAGACTCATACATCATTTATCCTACCCGGCCAGGTTGTCGGTTAATGATGGGATCTCACCTGATCTGTCTGCGGTTTGTTACGTTTCGTTTGACAGGGCTTTGGATTTGGTGAGAGCTGTGGGACAGGGGGCATTGAAGGCGAAATCGGACATAGAAGCTGCATTTCGCTTGGGTGCACGTGGGAAGGGGAGTTTTATTTGGATCATTGCCTGCCCATGGGTTGTTCGATTTCGTGTGTTCATTTTGAAGCATTTATTTCTTTTGTGGAATGGGCAGTTCGGGATATTGCGGGGGTCCACTCTGTGATTCATTATCTGGATGACATTTTATGTGTAGGGCCTGCGGGGTCATGGGTTTGTTCATTGTTGCTGTTCACCTTGTAGCGGCTAGCCCACAGTTTTGCAAAGGAGAAGACGTAGGGGCCAGCGACTGTTTTGTGTTTTTTGGGCATTTAAATTGATACGGTGGCTATGGAATGTCGGCTGCCAGAGGGGAAGTTGATGGATTTGAAGACGTTGGTCTGAACATTGTTTTCTGCTAAAAAGGTGAGTTGAGGGAGTTACAGTCCGTTTTAGGAAATCTGAATTTCGCGTGTCGCATTATGCCGATGGACGGATATTCAATAGGAGATTGCCGTGTGCAACTGCGGGTGTCACATCTCCGAATCACTTTGTCAGGGTGATTAAGGTGATGAAAGGAGACTTGGTTGTTTGGGACTCCTTTTTAGACAGGTACAATGGGAGGATGTTATGGATGAGCAAGATGATGTCCAATAGACAGATGGAGCTATTCACGGATGCGCAGGAGCTGCAGGCTTTGAAGCGATTTTTCAGAATCGTTGGTGTGTTGGTGAATGGCCACAGTTATGGCGTGAAAAGGGATTGACAAAAAAATTTGGCTTTGCTGGAGCTCTTTCCAATCATGGTGGCAGTTGAGTTGTGGGGTTTGGACTTCGCATGCAAGAAGGTTTGCTTGCATTGTGTCAATATGGCGGCTGTCCACACCATTAATACGAAATCACCACCGGTAGTGGAGTTGTTAAGGCATTTAGTGCTGTGCTGCTTGGAATTTAACATATGCGTTGTAGCAAAGCATGTGCCAGGTGTGGAAAATGAGGTAGCTGATGCGTTGTCCCATTTTCAGTTTGGCAGGTTCTGGAGCCTGGTTCCAGGAGCAGACGAGGAGGGAGAGCAGTGTCCAGATTGGTTGTGGGATCTTGCCTCGGTTTAGCCTATGAAGGGATTAGGAGATCGGTGACCGAGGCGACTTGGTGCCGATATCAGTTGGTGTGGCAGGAGTGGGAGGACTTGGAACGGGGCAGATTATTGGGGTCAGGTTACGAAAGAAGGGTTTTTGTAGTGTTGATGTTTGTGAGTGGGGATTTTGCAATAGGCCGGTCAGTGTCAGCGATGGGGCATAGTTTGGCCGCATTGGCATTTTGGTTCAAGTTGCAAGGGGTAAAAGATGCCACAAAGGATTTTTGGTGTGGCAGGCCATGAAAGGCTTTGAGAAGGGGGCGAGGGCCCGAGACACCAGGAGGCCTATTTCCTTTCAATTGTTGGCACAGTTGGTGCGCAGTTTGGGGGAGGTGTGTTCATCCTGGTATGAACAGACTTTGTTTACGGTTGCATTCGTTTTGGCATTTTTTGGGGCGTTTCACATTGGCGAATTGGTTAGTCCTGCGAAGCATGTGGCAGGAGGTCTTTTGTTGGGGGATGTGGTGATTGTGGAGGATCGGGTGGAATGTAAGTTGCGTCGTTCCAAAACGCATCAGTTGGGTCGGGGACGCTTGGTAGTTATGTATGGTATACCGGGACATCAGTTGTGTCCAGTTTCGTTGGTGGCAGGTTTCTTAAGGATACGCGGTGGATTTTTGCGACATGAGGATGGTTCATCGTTGTCAAAATTTCAGTTTGTATCAGTACTCAAGGTTTGTTTGGCACGGGTAGGAGAGGTGCCAAGTGAGTATGTGTCGCATTCCTTTCAGATAGGGGCAGCGATGGAGGCTTCTAGATGGGGGTTGAGTGAGGAGTTGATCCGTCGGATTGGGAGATGGGAGTCATCTCGTTTTCGCCTTTATGTGCAATCTCACCTGTTGAGGGGTGATGCGAACTGTACGTGCGAGGAGGATGGAGTAATTGTTTAATATGGGGTTTTGTTTTTGACTGTTGTATGACTTGTTTCTTGGTATTATTTAATGGTGTTTATTTTATAGGTGCGTGTTTGGTATGGATCCTCGGGCACTTCTACGTTTACTGGGGAGCATTAAGTGCGGACGCACGCCCGGAGGGTCGGCAGCTTGGAATAGCAAGAGAGGACGCATCGGTAAAATGGATTGGGATACGCGGAATGACGTGGGGGAGAATTATACCGGAAGTAGCATATTATGCCAGGGTTGATCAGGATCCCAATGTCCTTGTTTTGCATGCGGGAGGGAACGATTTGGGGGTACGGACGTCCAGGGACCTGGCGAGGGAGATTAAGCTGGATTTGCTGCGATTGTGGAGAGAGTTCCCGGGTCTAATTATAGTTTGGTCAGACATAGTAGCTCGGACGAGCTGGCGTTTTGCCAGGTCGGTCGACAGGATTAATAAAGCACGTATTAAGCTGAACAGGACAATTGGCCGGTTTGTTGCCTGGAACGGAGGTTTGGTGGTACGGCACAGAGATTTGGAGGAATCCGTGGGCCAATATTTACGGCAAGATGGAGTGCACCTTACGGACATTGGCTTAGATTTGTGGATGCTGGGATTGTGGGATGGTTTGGAGCAGGCCATGGGGGTGGGGATGTCCCGGGCCACATAAGGGGTCATGTGGCCGGTCTATGGCGGGGGGATAGGTCCGATTCCAGAGGCTGGGAGTACTGATATTCGGTGGTGGTATGAAGTCACTCATGGGTAGTGGCTTCGTAAAAGAAATTGGGAACTTGTGGGCGTAGGTCCTGCAAGTTCCGGGAAGGGGTATTTAACAATGGAACGTTGATACCGCACACCTCGAGTCGGTTGGTCACGGCCGAGGTGGTCCTCTGGGCCGGCTTTAGGATACGGTCATGGGATAGAAATAATTGATTGCTTCTGGGATGGACCTATCGGTGTTAGGTATTATGGTTATGTTATGTATATATATATATTGGTTATGGTTGAATTAAAAGGGCGACATGGTGAGCCGCGAAAAGATATATATACAGTATATATATGTATACTTGATTAAATAAAGCTGTGGCCATTCGTCCAATATAAGTAGTCATGTCATTATTTATGGGTTTTTACGTTAAAAAGGGGGGGGTTATAATTAAGACAGAGGTATCCCTCATAGAATCGTCATGTGCTGCACTACACTGTGAACACTACATGCATGTGCTCAATGTCTAAGGAAGAATTAAAGGGCCGGTGGCTGGTAAGATAATGCCAGCCGCTCAAGCACTGCGATCCCTGGGAATCTGTCTGGGGGCCAGAGGAACTGATGTCAGCCTGCAGGTAATAGGTTTATCACCCCTGATTTAATATCAAATAAAGAAAATTGAAATAAGATAGTTAAAAAATGTGTGGATATTTTTTATATATCATAATGACTTGTCATTTAGAACAATAGACCCTTATGTGCAGGGCTGGCTCCAGGTTTCTGTGGGCCCCGGGCGAAAAAGTCTCAGTGGGCCTTCTTTAGTACATATCGCTGACTATAATATATATATATTGCCGCACACTTACCGCAAGCCCCATAGACAATGCATGGGGCTTGCCGCAAAAGTGCAGCAAGTGCAGCCGCTAGGCGGAAAAATGCGGCAGATGCGGGGGGGTTTTTCCGCAACTGCCACATTTAAAAAAAAACGCCTTTGTGAAGGAAGCCTTACAGGAATAGTGACTGCTGAAACCAGCAAGAGCTGTTTCTGACAGTGAGTATATTGCACGTTGTTAGGAACGGGCTAAAATGCGTTCGCATTCCCTTGCGCTTTTTAAAAATACCCTTCAAATGCAAAATGTTGCATTCTTGTGTGTCTGAGGATGCTTGGTATATACAAGCATCCTGAAGCGCACAAATAATGCAAGCAGCTCAATACAGCCGCACTGCCATATGGGTGGCACCGCAGCCAAGCGGAGTGTCTGGCCATCCGGATCTCTCTTTCTCCTCACCTTTCTTCTCGCCTCTCCGGTCTCCTCCGGTCGCTCTGCACATATCAGCACAGTCATGCCAACATCGTGCCCCTCCATACTGAGCTGCAGAATGCAGACAGCGGCAGAAGAAACTATGGAGAAGAATACTGCTGGCAAAGGTGGCTGAGACTATAGGAGCGGGAGCAGAATCCGCGGGGGGCTACTACTGGTACACATACCTCGTATGCACGCGGCTCTGCTCCATATACCTCGTACACACTCAGCTCCACTCCATACACCTCGTACACACTCAGCTCCGCTCCATACACCTCGTACACACTCGGCTCTGCTCCGTACACCTCGTACACACTCGGCTCTGCTGGGTACACCTCGTACACACTCGGCTCTGCTCCGTACACCTTGTACACACTCAGCTCCGCTCCGTACACCTTGTACACACTCAGCTCCGCTCTGTAAACCTCGTACACACTCGGCTCCACTCCGTACACCTTGTACACACTCGGCTCCGCTCTGTACACCTTGTACACACTCAGCTCCGCTCCGTACACCTTGTACACACTCGGCTCCGCTCCGTACACCTTGTACACACTCGGCTCCGCTCCTTACACCTTGTCCACACTCGGCTCCACTCCGTACACCTCGTACACACTTGGCTCCGCTCTGTACACCTCGTACACACTCGGCTTCGCTCCGTAGACCTCGTACACACTCGGCTTCGCTCCGTACACCGCATACACACTCGGCTTCGCTCCGTACACCTCGTACACACTCGGCTCCGCTCCGTACACCTCGTCCACACTCGGCTCTGCTCTGTACACCTCGTACACACTCGGCTCCGCTCCTTACACCGCATACACACTCGGCTCTGCTCCGTACACCTCGTACACTCTCGGCTCGGCTCCGTACACCTCGTACATACTCGGCTTTGCTCCGTACACCTCGTACACTCTCGGCTCCGCTCCATACACCTCGTACACACTCGGCTCTGCTCCGTACACCTAGTACCCACTCGGCTCCACTCGGCTCCATACACCTAGTACACACTCGCCCAGGGCCGGCTTTCTGTGGGCCCCGGGCGAAAAGGTCTCAGTGGGCCCCCTTTAAGTACATATCGCGGACTATATATATATATATATATATATATATATATATATATATATATATATATGTATATATATTGCCGCACACTTACCGCAAGCCCCATAGACAATGCATGGGGCTTGCCGCAAACGTGCAGCAAGTGCATCCGCTAGACGGAAAATGCGGCAGATGCGGGGTTTTTTTTTTACTGCAACTGCCACATTTTAAAAAAAACTCCTATGTGAAGGCAGCCTTACAGGAACAGTGACTGCTGAAACCAGCAAGAGCTGTTCCTGACAGTGAGTATATTACACATTGTTAGGAGCGGGCTAAAATGCGATTGCGTTCCCTTGCGCTTTTTAAAAATACCCTTCAAATGCAAAATGTTGCATTTTTGTTCGTCTGAGGATGCTTGGTATATACACAAGCATCCTGAAGAGCACAAATAATGCAAGCAGCTCTGCTTCGTACACCTCATACACACGCGGCTCTGCTCCGTACACCTCGTACACACATGGCTCTGCTCCGTACACCTCGTACACACACGGCTCTGCTCCGTACACCTCGTACACACATGGCTCTGCTCCATACTCCTCATACACACACGGTTCCGCTCCGTACACCTCGTACACACACGGCTCTGCTCCGTACACCTCGTACACACATGGCTCTGCTCCGTACACCTCGTACACACATGGCTCTGCTCCGTACACCTCATACACACATGGCTCTGCTCCGTACACCTAGTACCCACTCGGCTCCGCTCCATACACCTCGTATACACACGGCTCCGCTCCATGCACCTAGTACACACTCGCCTCTGCTACATTCACACTGTAAATCCCTCCTGACCCCACACATAACCTTCACCTAATTTCCATACACCTAGTACACACTCACCTCTGCTACATTCACACTGTAAATGCCTCCTGACCACACACAAACTTCACCTTATTTGAGCATCATTCATGGTGGCCAGCACAGTCCTGGATACACTGAGGAGCTGATCATGAGACCCCTGACTCCTCCCCATCATCATCACATGTCCTGTCAGCCTGAGCCCAGAGTGTGCAGCTCTGTCGGCTCCCGTGGAGGGGGGAGGAGGGAGACCTCCGGTGCTGCAGGAGCCTGAAAATGACCCCCCAGCTGCCCCCTGGATATGGCTCTGGCTGTGGGGGCAGTGCTCAGGGGCCCCTGAGGCTAGGGTCACACTTGCATTGTGACCCTAGCCTTATGCAAGTATTGTATGTTGCAGCGCATAGCGTTTAATGCTATGCGCTGGAGGCAGCCCATAGAAACCCGACGTTTACCTTGACAACCACTGGTTGTCAAGGTAAACATCGGGTTTCTATGGGCTCAGTTGCTGGCAGCGCATAGCGTTAAACGCTCTGCGCTGCAGCAGACAATACTTGCGTCAAGCTAGGGTCACAACACAAGTGTGACCCTAGCCCTCAGGGGCCCGGTGGGCCCCCTCCATGCAGTCGGGCCCCGACACTTGCCCGGGTACGCTGGGTGCTGGCGCCAGCCCTGCACTCGCCTCTGCTCCATACACCTCGTACACATTTGCCTCTGCTACATTCACACTGTAAATCGCTCCTCACCCCACACATAAACTTCACCTAATTGAGCATCATTGATGGCCAGCACAGCACAGTCCTGCATACACTGAGGAGCTGATCATGTGACCCCTGACTCCACCCTCCATTGACATCATCACAGGTCCTGTCATCCCAGAGTGTGCAGCTCTGTCGGCTTCCACAGAAGGGGAAGGAGGGAGATTTCTGGCGCTGCAGGAGGCTGAAAATTACCTCCCTGCAAATGACCCCCCCAGCTGCCCCCTGGATATGGCCCTGGCTGTGGGGGCAGTGTGCTCAGGGGCCCCTGAGGCTAGGGTCACACTTGCATTGTGACCCTAGCCTGATGCAAGTATTTTTGGCTGCAGTTTAATGCTATGGCTGGAGCCCATAGAAACCCGATGTTTACCTTGACAACCACTGGTTGGCAATGTAAACATCGGGTTTCTATGGGCTCCTGTTGCTGGCAGCGCATAGCATTAAACGCTATGCGCTGCAGTGGACAATACTTGTGTCAGGCTAGGGTCACAATGCAAGTGTGACCCTAGCCCTCAGGGTGCCTAGCCCCTCCAAGCCATCGGGCCCCGGCATTGCCAGGGTGCGCCGGGTGCTGACGCCAGGCCTGCTTATGTGGTCTAATACATACTGGACTTGTGATAGCAAAGGTTTATTGTAAGGGCAGAATACTCACAAAATATGGGAGACTTAACCAAACAGGTATTACATGGTCACATTGATTTCAGTCAGTAGTGTGAATAATGAATAATCTTAAATTCACTGTTAGGCTGCTTTCACATCAGCGTTTTGCGCTGATCGCGGCAGTTGCGGTGAAAAAAACGCAACTGCCGCAATTACCGCATAACAGCCGTGATCGCGGCATACTTGCGGCAAGCCCCATACAATGTCTATGGGGTTTGCGGTAAGTGTGTGGCAGGTGCGGCAAATGCGGTACAGTTGCGGTTTCGGCACTTGCGGCAGGTGCGGCCATGGGAAAACTGCGGCTGACCGCGTTTTTTTTCGCGGCCGCACCTGCCGCAAGTGCAAAACTGCACTTGCCGCACCTGCCGCAAGTCCCCCTATACTTACTATGGCGATTACCGCAACCGCGCCACAAGTGCAGCGGTTATGCGGTGGCAATCGCGGCAGATGCGTTTTTTTCACCGCATCTGCCGCGATTTCAAATTACCGCTGATGTGAAAGGGCCCTAAGTCAGGCTCCTAGGCTTTATGCATGTTGCTCAATTCTTTATATATTTCTCTGCTTAAATTTCAATGAGATCCTTTATTGAGAATTTTCAATGTGTAGTGTTCATTTCACTTTCTCAATACTTCAAATTCTTACATTTGCATCCCAAAATTCCAGTAAAACCTGTCACAAGACGAAAGAAGCCTCATACAGCTGTATTGACTGTAAAATAACAATTTGTATACATGGGCTCCCTCTAGTGTTACACTTTGATAATAGCATCTTTTTTGCATTTATTTAGTTCTGTATTTTTTGAATTTACTAGTTGGTTTAAATGAGAAGTATTGATGGAACAATTAATTCTGAAAATTCTGAATTATAACAGCAAAATAAAAAAATAATATATCTGGACATCTGTCAGTGAGCTGAATCTCAGGAGAACATGGCTCTTGTAACAAGACAATGATTCAAAGCACACAAGTTGTTTGCCAAAAGGAAGATTAACTAGATGAAAGGCAGGCCATTTACCCCCACTCCTGGCCAGGCCATTTACCCCCACTCCTGGCCAGGCCATTTACCCCCACTCCTGGCCAGGCCATTTGCCGCCACTCCTGGCCAGGCCATTTACTCTGACTCCTGGCCAGGCCATTTACTTACACACCTGGTCTGGCCATGTACCTGACTCCTGGCCAGGCCATTTACCCCCACTCCTGGCCAGGCCAATTACCCCCACTCATGGTCAGTCCATTTACCACAACTGCAGGACAGCTTGAATTTATTCGGAACTTGATTGGGGCTGCTTATCCACCATCCAGACTATCCTGTGTTGCAACCTTTTATTAATTTTTCTCTGCCATTCACATCCAGGGAGATTAGCTATAGTGCCATTGGTTGTAAACTTATTGATTGTGTTGCATACTGTGGACAATGGAACATCAAGATTACTGAAGATGAAATTGTAACATTGAAATTGTTGGTATTGTTGAACAATTCTGGTTCTCAAGTTCTCAGACAAGTTCTCTTCTCCTTTTTCTGTTCTCCATGCTTAGTGTGGCTAAAGCGGCCGTCACACGCACAGATATCTTGAACGATATTGTAAGCGATCACGTGCACGCGCGATCGCTAACAATATCACTCACATCGCTGGTGAGCTGTCACACAGACAGACTCACCAGCGATGTGGAGCCGCGATCTCGCTGGTTACTATGGTACACATCGGGTTACTAGGCGCCGCGCGTCGCTTAGTAACCCGACGTGTACCATAGTTACCATCTCCCAGCATAGGCTCTGCCGCTGGGAGATGGATCATCGTGATGTTATACACCACGATGAAGCAGATCATGACATCGTTCATCGCAAGATCTGAGCTCCGGAGCTCAGATCTGCGATGTCACGATCAAGCGATTTTACATAGTAATGTGTACCGATGTGTACCATAGTAACCAGCGATCTCGCTGGTCCACATCGCTGGTGAGTCTGTCTGTGTGACATCTCACCAGCGATGTGAGCGATATTGTAAGCGATCGCACGTGCACGTGATCGCTAACAATATCGCTAGCGATATGGAAGCGTGTGACGGCCGCTTAATTTGCTTTTGCTCTCTTTTTGTGTTGTTCCAATACTCTATCTACATACAAAGGAAATAAGTGTGTACAACAAAAAGCAATACTTTTCTGCGAGACATACTTAGTGCTGAAACGATTTCAAGAGTGCCATGACTTTATATATGTACATATATACAGTAGTATTCAAAATAATAGCAGTCCAATATGACTAACCAGATTATTCACTGTGTTTTGTATACATTATATTACCACATGTCAAACACTTTACCACTTGGTGGACTCAGTGTTCATGATCTGCATGTTTTTGAGTCTGTGTATTTGAATAATTAATAGAAAAAGGGGGAACAAAATAATAACAGTGTGGAGTTCAATTAGTGAGGTAAATCATTCTCTGAAGAAACAGGTGTGAATCATGTGGCCCTTATTTAAGGCTGAAGCCAGCACATGTTGTACATGCATTTCTCCTTGAACACCTGAGGAATGTGGGTTCGAGACATTGTTAAGAAGAACAGAGTACTTAGATTAAATAGTTTATTGGAGAGAGTAAAACTCATAAAGAAGTGCAGACAATGATAGGCTGTTCAGCTAAAATGTTCTCCAATGCTTTAAAATGGAAAGCAAAACCAAAGAGACAAGGAAGAAAATGGAAAACTACCATTCCAATGGATCAAAGAATAGCCAGAATGGCAAGGACTCATCCAATGATCACCTCCAGTTTGATCAAAGACAGTCTCAAGTTTTCTGTGATAGCTTGAAGACGACTGTGTGATGCTAATCAATTAGCAAAGTCCCACTGTTAAAAACAAGACATGTACTGAAGCGGATACAATTTTCCAACAACTGGCTTGCAGAGAAATAAAGAAACATTTTGTGGACTGATGAAAGTAAAATTGTTCTTCTTGGATCCAAGGGCTGCAGAGATTTTGGCAGATGACCCCCAAACTCTGAATTCAAGCCACGGTACACTCTGAAAACATAGTGAAGCATGGTGGTGCAAGCATCATAATATGGGTATGATTCTCTTACTATGGTTCCGCTCCTATTTACCACATACATCTATATTGCATATAGTTAGCCAACTTCTAGCACCTGTCAACTGTTATTTCAACCCAGGATGCTTTGACTACATCCCACAATTTATTTGCATGTCTTGCCTTTACCTCAGAAATGGACCAGTTTGCATATATCAAAATTCTTAAAGATGTCATGCTGCCTTACTCTGAAGAGGAAATGCCCTTGAAATGGGTGTTTCAACAAGACAATGACCCTAAACACACCAGTAAACAAGCAAAATGTTGGTTCCAGTCCAACAAAATTGAGGTTATGTAGTGGCCAGCATAATCCCCGGACCTTAATCCAATAGAATATTTGTGGGGTGACATAAAAAAATGCCATTTCCGAGGCAAATGCAAGACATTCAATTAAATTGTGAGATGTAATCAAAGCATCCTGGGTTGAAATAACAGCTGACAGGTTCCAGAAGTTGGTTGACTCTATGCAACATAGATGTGAAGGAGTTCTAAAACACTGTCGCTATACAACTAAATATTAGGGTAGTGATTCACAGGAATGCTAAAAAAAAAAAAAAAAAAAAAGAGTATGAATTTTGAGTTTATAAACACACTGCTGTCACGGGGTGGTAAAGGGAGTAAGGTATCAGGACAGTAAGTTGGGCAAAAGGCAAACAGGGGAAGGAACTAATCTGACCCTTAGACTGGGGTCCCCTGGGGTTCCCTGGCTCTCCCTGTTCCCATAATTACATCTAAGAGTGAGGATGTCCGAGCTGCCAGTCTTGCCCTTTGCTTCTGAACAGCCCTGCTAAGTCCCCCTCACCTTCACCAAGGACCGGGATGCACAGCAACTCCCACAAAAAGAAAATTCCAAGCAGGAACAACAGGAAGGCATCAGCACACACTGCACTATGTTCTTACACCACACAGTCTTGGCAGAGACTAATACTCTATCAGCGACATCTGCTGGTGGAAGAGGGAACTATTTAAAGGCTGGGGGAGTGGACAACTATGTCAACTGACACACCTAGCAGCAGTATACCTTTGCCTGTAGAGCTTTAAACCCATAGACAACAGCAGCTTCTGATATTAGCACTGAATGTACAAAAGGGAATTCACTATCATTTAAACTGCTCCAGAGATTTTCACATGGATTGCAGAGCTGTCAACACGTAAAAGAACCCTTCCCTTTATAAGAGACCTCTGGACTCTAACCATAATAAAGAGATATCCGCTGCACACAAACACTATAAATTCTGACAAAGAAATAGCTTACTGGCTTGTGTGTATAGATGCATAGTGTGAACTGGAGCGTAAGACATGGTAGAAAACTACTTGAAGCTATATATAAGGAATAACATGAGAACTTAACTGATGTAATGGCCATGACATCCGTGCCCGGTAACCGCGTCAAGGTCTCTCATTCTACCGGGTCCTGCTCTACCCGCCTTGTGTTTGCATTGTGAAGTTACGTGTATGGGTGTATGCCACTAAATGCAATTAAAAACCTGCCTATGGAAGGCGTGTCTAGGACCAAAGCTACAAGTAAAATGTAGAATCTCATTGCGGCTACAAGTTGGGGGGAGGGTGCACAGTCCAAAAAATAACTATATGTATATATTTTTAAAAATGGCTGGCTACACCTCTGTGTTGGGTACCTAGCTGGAAAAATACATAACTTAAAATACATAGCTTTGATCCTGGACATGCCCTCCATAGGCAGGTCTTTAATTGCATTTAGTGGCATACACCCATACATGGGAGGTCGAGCTGGGACAACACAGGGTTACAAATGGTCGATATCCTAAATGGACAAGTAACTCCAGAATTAGGAGTTCCAGCCACACACCTCCACCTGACGTGTTTGGACAACACCCACACAAAATCATCCACACTCAGAACTGGACCTGAACGTTTATTATCATTCATCCAGACACTGACAGAGGGTACATTCTCAGGGGGGCAAACAGTGGCTACATTTCCCTATCTCTTAGGAAATGTTTCCACAAGACACTTAGTGGAAGTCATCACCCTCCCCTATCACTCTTGCAAGAATAACACCTAGGCCTAGCATAAATCTGAGGTGTAGATGACTTTTTCCCCTATTGTCCAGTAGGTGCTTAACCACCTCCACTGGAGAAATAGAAGCAGGCTTGACCAACATGGCTGAGACAGTTGTACTCAGGCGCTTATCCTCAAGGGATGTCAGCGGCTGAGAAACGGGCTTAGAGCCATGTGGACAAATCCTAATAAAATGATCCACTTGACCACAATAGAAACAAGACCTCCCAACCTGATGAACTGTAAGAGGACTAGTGTGAGAAGTTACATTCCCCAAATGCTTAGGTACATCAAATCCCCGTGGCATGCTGAGGTACTTGTGGTAGGTCTGTACATCTGTGCGCTGCTGGTAGTTTCACACCATCAGTCTTTACTACCTTGCCTCTCTTTCCTCTCTTTATTACCAACCAGCCATGGTGAACTATTACCACTAATGCCATTTTCAAAACTAAGCTATCTCTGATGAGGGGAAGGTTTTGGAATCTCTGATCCAAAAACCTTACCAAAGGGCCTGGGCCCATAAACAGTTGATCTTAGTAACCTTAGGATCAAATGTTTGCTTAAAATTCTGCACATATGATTATTTGAATAATGTGCGGGACAACTAAGCTATAATCTGTCCTGTCAGAATGCCGGCGGAACGTCATTATGAGGGGCGGTTACACTTGCGGTCATGTGAAAAAGACGCCCGAGCGTGATGACGCCGGAGCGTCGGCGCAGTGTCTGGAAGTGACACACTTGCGTTCCAGACCCCGGAAGCGTCGCTTGTGTGACGCGGAATGTCTGGGACGCACGTGTGCAGTATAAAATCCGCGGGGCTGCGAACAGAACGCACACATGGCGAAAAACTAAGTACCAGTGTCGCGTGGTGAGTAGCTCAAAGGAATTTCATTAGAGTTCTGATGGGAAACATGGGTATCAGTTAAGGTACTTAGCCATTTCTCTGATATGTATTCCTCTAGCACCAGCAGGGCTATAGGGCTAGCAGCAACACATATGGATGCAGCCATTGATGCCCATCTCCCCTGAAGACATGCTGTGTATAGAAACGCGTTGAGATGCACGCATACATCACGGTGGTGACTTCCTTGGACCAATGGAGAACTGAGTGTCATAGAGAAAAGGACACCTTCCAGATGAGAGGTCCAGAGCGAATGTCAGGCACCCAGGAACATCCACAGAACGGGTGAGATTGTTCCTACTTCTACTGCTAGATAGGAGTTATTGCCTCCAGACCATTTTACCTCAGATAGAGAGTGGGTTTTTGGTAAGGTGATACCCTAGCATCTTAAAGGGCAGCAACCTGTTGATCATTTGGGTTAAGATTCAACCAGGGTTGGCCCTCACTGTTTTTTTTTTTTTTTTAAACCATTTTATTTTGAATTTTTCAAGGAAATGAATAATACAAACATTCGGCTCGCAGAGCTATGAACCGTATAAATTACATAGGGTGAGTTACAGGAGTGGGGGGGGAGGGGGTGAGGAAGGGGTAGGGGGAAGTACATATGAGTCACGTATTGGTTATCATTATCAACAACAAAGCATTATTCATAGTTTGATGTGAGAGAGGTAATAAGGGGACTCTTTCCAAGGGTCCCACCAGGATGAAATTTTCGTCTTGCTTTTAAGATCGTGGGCAAGAGCTTCCTCATAGGAGAGGTGAAGGTGGATTTGGTTAGTCAGTTCCTGTACGGATGGGATGGACGGGAGTTTCCAGTGGCGGGCTACGCATAACCTGGCAGCCGTTAGAACGTTCGTAAGAATAGGGCGTAGGGGGGGAGGCACGTCCTCTATGCCCAGGCCCAGTACAGCCAGGGGAGCCTCTAGGGAAAATGGAAATCCCAACACTTTGGTAAGCATCTCAGATACTTCCTTCCAGAAAATCTGGAGCCTAGGGCAGGACCACCAGACATGTTCAGGGGAGCCTCTAAGCGAGCAGAGCTTCCAGCAAGACGCTGAAGAGGCTGTGGCTCTCCCAAATCTAGCCAGCTGGGCAGGTGAGATATACCAGCCGAGCTGGATTTTTTTAGCTTGTTCTAACATATTTATACAGGATGTGTAGTGGCTTGCATGAGTGGCCGCCCTGCGCCAGGCCTCAGCAGATGCAGAGAAGGAAAGGCGGGATTCCCAGGAGATCATATAAGGGAGTTTTGCAAATTCCCTGGGGACGAGGAGCATCTTGTAGAGGATGGAGATTCCATGTGGCCAAGCACCCGTGGATTTAAACGGTTGTTGGAGTGGGTTAGTTAGCAGGTGAGTAGGAAGGCCGTAAATACCAAGGGATTGCAATAAGTGGCGAATTTGTAGATATTGGTAAAATACGGAATGTGGTAGGTCAAATTTGTTTCGAATTGTCTCGAAGGTCAATAGGCCCGTATCTCCAAACAGGTCACGCAGCGTAGAGACACCCCTCTGTCTCCAACGAGAGAGGGATAGATCCACAACCAACAGCTCAAGTGCCTTTAGTGAGATCTCGCGGAGGAGAAATGGAAAACATTTGTGTCTGACCGAGGACCAGACCCTCAACAGGGAAGTCATAGTTAGTAGGGGGGGGGAGAGGGGAGCGACTGTAGCAGGGAAGCTTCTAGGAGAAGCTTAGTTGAGTTGGACGGGGAGAGGGACCTTTCAATGTGGAGCCAGGTATGGTGGGTAGGACCAGATTCCAACCAGAGTTTGGCAGGTTCCAGTAATGCCGCTATATGGTATGAGCGGGCATCAGGAACTCCTAGACCTCCATCAGGGTAAGGCAAGGACATAGTTTTGTGGGATATTCTGTGGGGTTTACTCCGCCAAATGAATGAGTTGAGGGCCCTCTGAAAAGCTGATGTGTATTTTTTGGGGAAGTAAAGGGGAAGGCACCTGAATAGATAGAGAAGTTTTGGAAGAGCGAGCATTTTAATCACCTGGATTCTGGCCATCCAAGAGAGGGAGTCTCCGGGGATCCCGTCCAGTAAGGACCGAATCTCGCGCATGGTGAGGTCATAGTTAAGTCGTATGATTTGTTTAAGGTGGGTAATGTGGATGCCAAGATAAGTAAAACCAGAAGGGGCCCATTTGAAGGTGAATTTAGATTGGATGGACCGTTGGATGGCGGGAGAGAGAAATAGAGGGAAAATAGATGATTTAGAGAGGTTGAGTTTATAGAAGGAAGCGTTAGAGAAATCAGCAAGAATGGAAAGAAGTTCGTCTAAGGAGTCCTCGACAGCGGTGCAAGTGACAATGACATCATCGGCGTATAAACCAATTTTGTAAGACCCATCACCCACCGGAATCCCATGAATGCGAGGGCTTCGCCTGACAATGGAGGCCAATGGCTCCATCACCAGAGCGAAAATGAGTGGTGAGAGGGGGCAGCCCTGACGAGTCCCATTGGAGATCAGGAACGTGGGAGACCGAAAGCCAGAGGCCAACACCGAGGCTGAGGGGTTAGAGTATAAAGCAGAAATGGCTCCAGTAACAGGGCCGGTGAATCCAAATCTATGTAGAACCTCGGTGATGTAGCCCCAGTGCACCCTGTCAAACGCTTTTTCGGCGTCTAGAGACAGGAATGCACTGGGGATACGGCCCCTCTCTACCACATCCAGCAGATCTATGATTCTGCGGGTGCCGTCTCTTGTCTGTCTGTTAGGAACGAACCCCACTTGGTCAGGGTGGATGATGGAAGGCAGAACCTCCATGAGCCTAGAGGCCCAGACTTTAGCATACAATTTGACATCGCAATTCAGGAGGGCAATGGGTCTATAGTCACCAGGAGATGTCAGGGCCTTCCCGGGCTTGGGCAACGTCACAATGGTAGCCTCAAGGCCTTCACGCACAATTGTACCGGACCGCTGCCAATGACCAAAGAGACGAAGAAGAAAGGGAGAGAGTATAGATGAGAATTGGGAATAGTAGGAGTAGGAGAAACCGTCGGGACCTGGGGCGGAATGCGTTTTAGCAGATTTAATAGCAGTTTGGATCTCTAATAGTGTCAGGGGGGCGTTAAGGGTAGCTAGCTGAGCATCCGAAATCCGAGGCAAGGAGGCTTTGTCAAGAAAGGAATTGATGGATTCAGGGGTAGGTGTCGGAGTTGAGGGGTCAGAGCGTAGGTTGTATAATGATGCATAGTAATCCCCAAATTCTGCTGCTATGGCGATGGGATTAAGCACCTTATCTCCATTCTTGGAATAGAGGAATGGGATCCTAGTGCGTGCCGCCACACGTTTGACCCTTCGAGCCAAAACAGCTCCGGCTTTATCACCTAGGGAATAGTATTTAGCTCTAAGGAATTTTAAATTCTTCTCAACTTTGTCTAACATTAGAGTCCTCAGTTCATGTCGGGCCTTAAACAATTTTTGTGTAAGTTGGGGGGTGGGATGATGTTTATGTAGGCGTTCCAGCTTGAGAAGGTCGGAGGAAGCCTGTAGGAGGGCAGCAGTGCGGAGTTTTTTGGTCTTAGCAGAAAGTTTTAGAAGGTGACCCCTGATGACGGCCTTGTGGGCCAGCCACAGGGTGTCCTCCGAAACATCGGAGGTATCGTTTAAGGCAAAATAGGATTTGATGTGTTCCTCCAGGTTCGAGCTGTTGGTTGGGTCTGCTAAAAGGTGATCATTCAGCCTCCAGCGGACTGGGGGCTGGATGACGCCCATATGACCTAGTTTAAGGGACACAGTGGCATGGTCCGTCCAATTTTAGCATCAGAGCAACGAGGGAGGAGAGCATCATCCACAAGAATGTACTCTATGCGATTCTAGGAGTGGAAGCGGGGCGACAAATAGGTATAATCTCTCTCTGTGGAGTGAAGGTATCTCCAAACATCATGTAACCTATGAGAGTGAATTAAGGTACCCATGTCAGGTTTGGATTTAGCAGGAGCAGAACAATCCATTTGAGAGGACATTGTGATGTTAAAGTCCCCTGCAATCACCCTACTCCCACTCGCCACAGGTGCAAGGATCTTAAAGAAGGCTCTTAGAAATTTTAGTTGGCCGGAGTTGGGACCATAGATAGAAACAATTGTGAGGGGGACGCCATTGATAGTGCATAGCAGAATGAGATACCTGCCCATGGGGTCTTGAATTGTACGGATGTGATGAAACGTTACTGCTTTCGAGATAAAAATGCCCACACCCGCCTTCTTTGCTCCTGCGCTGGCAAAAAATTGAAAGGGGTAATGCGCTGAGGCCATTCTGGGTTCGTCACCAGGGAGTAAGTGGGTCTCCTGAATGCAGACAACCTCACATTTGGATTTGAGAAGTTGTCTCCACACCAAGGACCTTTTGGCGGGTGAATTGAGCCCATTTACATTCACTGACAATATAGATACACTCATGATAGTTAGCAATATGTTCAGTAATGTACTGTTATTTCTGAGGAAAAAATCTATAGGTTATAGAAACCAATACCACTTATAAAAGGTAAATTTGCAGATAGGGATTAGGGAGAGGGAGGTGGGTTGTACCAGGGAGGGAAGGAAGGAAGGAAGGGGGCAGGGATGAGACAAAACAGTGGATCACACAGTGGGGAGGAGGAAGGGAGAGGGGGGGGGATATGAAGATCAGGTACAGAGAGGGGACATTAAGATAACCAGGGAATAAACAACGTGATCTGTAAAAAAGAAGATACAATAGAGCTACCGGTAGGGACAGTTAACAAATCCTACCAGACTAGAGTGTGCAAAAAAAAGAGAAAGAAACAAAAACACTCTCCGGGGCAAGGCCTCACCGCTCTATTTGAGCGGGGGCAAGGGTGTAACTGTGGTCTCAAAAATAGAAAAGAAAAAGATAAGGAAAAACAAAAAGCAATAACAGTGGGAGGCCCACTGAGGGAAGCAGAGAAGAGTTAGGTCAGTAATAAATAGAAAGGAAAAAAAAAAAAAAAGAAGAAAAAACAAGTTCCACAGTACGTCAGGAAGGCACCACAGGACAGAACTTTTTGCAGGGACCATCATCCTCACTCCTGGACCTCCTGGGATCTCTCCTCTCCAGGGACCCTCCGGGACGGGGAGGCACGTGGGGGACCAGTCGAAGGGGGTCTGTCAAGCAGGTTCCATTGGACCAGAAGTGTCTCAGCTTGTCGTGGTGTGTGGCACACCGATGTCAGCCCGTTTCGTCTAATCACCAGTTTAGTGGGGAATCCCCACCTGTATGGCACATCTTTGGTGAGGGGCTGGAAGGCCCTGCGCAGAGCCATGGTGCCCGGAGATAGGTCTTGGAAGACCTGTAAGGTTGAAAAGTCTCCAGGAAGAGATGGGCAATCACGGAGGGCACGCAGAAAGTCTTCTTTTAGCTGGAAGAAGTGAATGCGAGCCAGCACGTCCCTGGGAAGGGAAGGATCCAAACCCGCCGGCTTGGGGACTCTGTGGATGCGATCGATAATCATGTCTCGCTTGTCCACATCAGGTAGGGCAGCCCCAATGAAATCCTGGAGGAGGCCTCGCAGATCCATTCCGGGGACTGTCTCCGGGATACCCCGAATGCGTATATTATTTCTCCTGGACCTGTCCTCCAGGTCCAGGGTTTTGCCTTGCAATTTGTTCACTTTGTCCTCTAGAGCGTCATGGGCATCCAGGAGCTCGTTATAGGAGTGTACCATCTCCGCCATTTTCTGCTCGAGTTTGCTGGTCCTCCCGCCCAGCTCCGTCACCTCCCCCTTAATGTCTGCCACCATTCGCTGCATGTCATCTTGCAGGGATAGACGGAGAGAGGAGAGCAGTTCCCTCATGGCTCCATGGGTGATCGGGGCTCCAGGGTCACATCCTTCCCCGGTCGGGATTCCCGTCAGGGGATTTCTCTTAGCCGCGCGTGCAGCGCGGGGAGAAGCTGGAGCGGCCATTTTGGTAGCGCTGAGCTGGGGCCGGGAGGGGGAGAAGAAGTCAGATACCTTCACCGGGTGAGAGCGGCTCGCAGACTTGGTCTTCCCCATCTGATCCCAAGGTGGTCGGGGAGGTATGGGCCGGTTTTCAGGCGAGGATGATGCTAGTAGAAGCCGCTTCAGGTCCTGTAGCGCGAGAGCTCCCGGATTAGGCAGCCGACTCCATTACCGGCTTAGTCACGCCCCCCGCCCTCACTGTTTTTGTTGCACTTGTTTTTACTAGGCTAACAAGCCTTTTTAAGTCAGTACTGAGTAAAAGTTACGTTTTAGGTTTTTTTTATTCACTACTATTACCATTATTTGCTCTATTGTACACTGTAATGTACAATAATTAGATCTGCCTCTTTAAGAAAACTAGGTCTGGTGTATCATGGGTAAGGAGAAGAAGGAGGTGGGAAGTTGAGTTTTAGTTTCACTTTGAAGCATGCTGCTGAAAGACTGCTCTGTTATATGATGGAGAAAGATGGAAGACAAGAATAAAGTGCAGTTAAAGTTTATCCTTGTGAATGCCTCATATCGTGTGGATATTACAACTGGTGACGAGAATGGGATATAACCACCGGCTGCTGTGAGTACTGATCACTGTTTACTGCTTCACACACCAACATCACTGAGAGACTCCATCATGGCTGAATACTGTATACACAGCTTCCCACAGTTTGATATGACTGATGTTATTAATATCTCCCATAACTGGAGAAAATGGCTAAACAGATTTGAGAACTTTCTAGAAGCCGTGGACATAAAAGAGAAGAAAAGAAAGAAGGCTGTGCTCTTACATTGTGCAGGTTCAGGAGTCTATGATGTATACAGCACATTTACCTGCAGCTGAGACAGACACATACAGCAATTGCACCAAAGCTCTCACTGACTACTTCAATCCCAAACAAAATATCAGATATGAAAGATACAAATTCAGAATTGCTAAGCAGCTCCCAGAAGAATCCATAGACACCTATGTCACCCGGCTGAGAGAGCTGGCACATGGATGTGCATTCACAGATGTAGATGATGAAATTCTAACTCAAGTAATTGTCACCTGCTCATCCAATAACATAAGGAGAAAAGCTCTGCAGCAGGATCTCTCTCTACATGATTTACTCAAAATGGCCCGTGCTATAGAAACAGCAGATCATCAGGCTACTGCAATGGAGAGTGGGGATAATTTACATGTGCATAATTTCAAGCATAAAAGTACACAAGACAAGCAAAACCCGAAACAGAGGAAATGCTATAGATGTGGACAGGATTTCCCTCACCACCTGAACAAATGTCCAGCTATAGTACAGACATGCAGTAAATGTGGAAAAGGGAATCATTTTGCAGCTGTCTACAGGTCAGCACAGTACAAGTCTTCTCTGCCTCTAACAAAGCCTACAAATATAAAAATGGTAAATCAGGACACAGAAGAAATGTCTGGGGTGGAAAACTATGTGTTCACCACCTCTGCCACTGGCTCCGTACAGTCTCCCAGCATCACACTCCCAATCTGCAACACCAATATCACCTTTACAATAGATACGGGTGCTTCAGTGGATATTATAGACAGCACTGCATATGAACAATTGAAAAATAAGCCAGTTTTACAGCAAGTGAATACTAAAATCTTTCCATATGAATCTACAACACCTCTAGCTACAAGAGGACAATTTGACACGGAAATCAGCTATAAAGAAAACAGGCAGAAATCCTGTTAGCAGCGCGTTAATCAGCGTGATTTACACAGCGAGCAACAGAGAATGTTCATTTATTCAGAATTAACAACATCCAGCTTACAACATGAGAATAAGATCAATCTGGTTTCTGGAGAGGGAGAGAGAAATCTGCTGTGACTTTCAGCTTCAGTTCCACATTACAATGTACATGCTGGGAGCTGGGGGAGGATCATCCTGTCTCTGAATGAGGACCTTTTTTTTTTTTTTTTTTTTTTTTTTAACTTTGTTGACATCTGAACAATATGCATGCAGACATAAAATCACATCATATTAAACAAACAATAGTTGTTGCAATAAATACAGATCAATATGCATTAGGCCAACAAATCCATTTTTCACACATTACAAGGATCGGGAGGCTGTATTCTCAGCTATCACACTGCATTGAAGCTACGTCTCATCCAGATTATTCATACCATAACTGACCCGGCAGATATGGATGTACAGGCCATGGTAAACAGTTTTCCCTCCTTATTTAGTGTTTTGGGGAAATTAAAGGACTCTCAAGTACATCTTCATGTAGACGACAGTGTTCTTCCGGTAGCCCAACCACAAACCTTTTCGCCTGAGAAAGAAGGTAGAAAAAGAACTTCAATTCCTCATGGATGAGGACGTCATTGAAACTGTTACTGGTCCCACTCCGTGGGTCTCTCCACTTGTGGTAGTTCCAAAAGCAAAGACTCCTGAGCAGGTGAGACTGTGTGTTGACATGCGCCTACCCAACACCGCTATCCAGAGAGAAAGACATATCTCACCCACGATTGATGACATCATTCATTTGTTAAAAACTCTCTGGTTTAAGAGCACAAAAATTAAATTTTGAAAATTGCTAAATTTTAGCCAAATGTCCAATATTTTTACAAATAAACACAATGTTAACCACTAACATGAATATGTCACAAAAGAAACTATTTCAGAATCACTTAGATCTGTTGAAGCATTTCAGAGTTATAACTATAACCTCATAAAGAGACACTGGTCAGAATTGGAAAAAATGGCCTCGTTAGGAAGGTGAAAACAGTTTTTGGGGCAAAGTGGTTACATCCACTAAACAGTAAATTAATCTTGAGTGGTTTTTTTTTTATGAAAAAGCGTTAAAAATTATTTCCATCCCAGGCACCTCCAGGATTTTGTTCAACCTTATTGATTTCCTAATGATTTCTCTAAGTATAGAGCTGTTTTATAGTGGCAAACACCTGAAGAATGGGCCAATTATTTTGTTTAACTGCTTAGCATTTAGAATAACCTGAAGATGAAAAAATATGCTTAAACACATTGAATATATGATCAACAATGTCGTTTTTCAATAGAAATGAATAGATTGAGTTTTTAATGCATTTGCAGAGCTGTTTTTTGGGTAATTTTTAGAGCAGGCCAGCTTAAAGAAAGCCTGAAAAAATGCAGGGTTAAAGGGAACTAACCTCTAAAAATGAGCCCCCTTCCTCTTTTAACCTGTCCATGCACAATTGTAATCCATTTCTATCCATCCCTTTGTGTCCATAAAGCGCTATTGTTAAGTTTATAAAAGTTCTTTTTTCACCTGTGGATCTGCAGCTTCTCATTATATGTGAAGCCGCAAAAGGCAGTCTTTTGTGCTTCTCTCCGCCGCCGGCGTGTTAATTATGCACGCCTGTATGGGCGAGCTATAGAGCCGAGACTGTGCTTGTGCTGCAAGGGGGCGGTAAAGGCGATATGATGCGATTTTCGTCATATGGGGTGCATAATTAACACACCGGCGGCGAGAAGAAGCACACAAGACCGCCTTTTGTGGCTTCTCATATAATGAGAAGCTGCAGATCCACAGGTAAAAAAAGAACTTATTTAAACTTTACAATAGTACTTTATGGCCACAAAGGGATGGATAGAAATGGATTACAATGGTGCAGGGACAGTTTAAAAGAGGAAGGGGGCTCATTTTTAGAGGTTAGGTTCCCTTTAATATACACTAACTAGCACTATGGGTACAGCTCAGAAACTTGGAGAGCAATGTGGCAGCAGTCAAGCCTTAAGATACTATATCTTTTCTCAGGCTGAGATAATTTGGTTCTTTTTAAAATTAAAGGTAATTAGTCTGTAATTTTTCACTTCTGCTAAGCACGACTTTTAATAATAACATTTTTGTGGAACAATATTTGGAAATATTCTATTTTATACTTTTCACAGCACATACGATTGGCGCAGGAATTTCTGGAGTTTGTAGAAAAGGATAAGCGGTTTGAAATATGTGCACAGGTTATTCTAGGTCTGGTATGCTTTCGTTTAAAGGTAAGAGTTTGTATTTGTATAGCTATCACTTGTTAGTGAATGTATTTTCTATATATGACAGTAATAATTTTTATAATAACATTATATTTCTATAGTGCCAACATATTCTGCAGCACTTTACAATTCAGAGGGAACATGTACAGATAATATTAGATTTTACAGAGTAAAACAATTTATCAGATACCAAGAGGAGTGAGGGCTCTGCTCACAATCTATTATTTCAGTAATGTTAATGTTGATGATTATGACTTACAGCCAATCAAAACCCAAAATTCATTATCTCAGAAAATTAGAATAATTAACACAAAACACCTGCAAATGCTTACTAAGTGTTTAAAATGGTCCCTTAGTAGCCTACATATTCATGGCAAAGACTGCTGACTTGACAGATGTCCAGAAGGCAGTCATTGAGACACTCCACAAGGAGGGTAAGCCACAAAAGATCATTGCAAAGGAAGCTGGCTGTTCACAGAATGCTGAAAATGTGTGGTATAAAAAGATGCACAAGCAACCTGGATAACCACAGCCTTGAAAGGATTAAGAAAAAGCCATTCAAAATTTTGGGGTAGATTCACAAGGAGTGGACTGCTGCGGGAGTGTTTCAAGAGCCGCAACACACACATGTAACCAGGACATGGGATACAACTGTTGCATTTTTTTTCTGAAGACACTCATGACCCATACAACCCAAGAAACGTCTTACTTGGGCCAAGGAGAAAAAGAACTGGACTGTTGCTCAATGGTCCAAGGTGTTGTTTTCGGATGAAAGTAAATTTTGTATTTCATTTGGAAATCAAGATCCCAAAGTCTGGAGGAAGAGTGGAGGTGCCACAATCCAGGCTGCTTGAGGTTTAGTGTGAAGTTTCCACAATCAGTGATGGTTTGGGGAGCCATGTCATCTGTTGGTGCAGGTTCACTGTGTTTTATCAAGACCAAAGTCAGCGCTACCATCTACCAGGAAATGTTAGAGGAATTCATGCTTCAATCTGCCAACAAGCTTTCTGGAGATCGAAATTTTATAATCCAGCAGGACTTGGCACCTGTCCACACTGCCAAAAGTACCAATACCTGGTTTAATAACCACATTATCACTGTGCTTGTTTGGCCTGCAAACACGTCTGACCTAAACCCCATCGAGATTCTATGGAGTATTGTCAAGAGGAAGAGAGACACCATGCCCAATAATAGAGATGAGCTGAAGGCTGCTATCAAAGCAACCTCAGCATCCATAACACCTCAGTAGTGCCACAGGCATATTGCCTCCATGTCACACAGCATTGATGCAGTAATTCATGCAAAAGGAGTCTCGACCAAGTATTGAGAGCATTTACTGTACATAATTTTCATTAGAAGCAAAAGAACAACCATGACCAAATGTCTAGTTCAAAGTGAAAGTGCATTTTTATTCATTAAAACGAGAAGGAGGGGGAACAAACATATACAAGGTTATCAGCCAGGATGGCAGGTTGGCACCCAAGGAGCACAGTTGTTGAGCTAGTGCAATTACAACTAAGGAGCAGTATACTTGACACAATACAAGGACTGTAATATACAATGATATCCAGACCAAAGTGCAAATACAAAAACAGTCCTATATATAGGCACAAAACAACCACCTAGTATGTAGAAACCTATGTAAAAATAGTTAATAATAAGAGTACATTTCATTATACCTTCACATACATTATATTCAGGTGTACACATAATGTATAGCGAATTTTTATATAGTAACCTATTAGAACCGTGTACAGAAAGGGAAATCCCTATGCATTCAGGCCACATGTGTCAAAATATGTAAAGATATAATGCAATGTACTCTTATTATTAACTATTTTCACTTAGATTTTCTACATACTAGGTGGTTGTATTGTGCCTACAGTTGTGGCCAAAAGTATTGACACCCCTGCAATTCTGTCAGATTATACTCAGTTTCTTCCTGAAAATGATTGCAATCACAAATTCTTTGGTATTATTAACTTCATTTAATTTGTCTTAAAGGGATCCTGTCACCCCAAAACACCTGTAAACCTATTAAAACCTGTCCCTAGAGCATATTAACACTTTCCCTACACTCTTTTTACCTCCTAAATGCAGTAAATGACATTGCATAAAAACGTTTTATAAGTACCTGATTACTGATGATAATGAGTGACTATGCTATTCATAGTCACTCATCAAGACTGCCCCTCTGCTTCATAGCACGCCTGAATAGGCGTGATCTTCATGGCAGATTCAAATTGCCGCCTCTCTGCTGTGCCCTGTGTCGTCCGAGGCTGCTGTGTGGCTGGGTGACGCGATCCGCGTCATTCCCCGCGCCGGGTGACGTATTTACACCGGCGCCGCGCTGTAAACTTCAAAATGCGCAGTGTGCATTTTGAAGTTTACAGCGCGGCGCCGGTGTAAATACGTCACCCGGCGCGGGGAATGACGCGGATCGCGTCACCCAGCCACACAGCAGCCTCGGACGACACAGGGCACAGCAGGGAGGCGGCAATTTGAATCTGCTATGAAGATCACGCCTATTCAGGCGTGCTATGAAGCAGAGGGGCAGTCTTGATGAGTGACTATGAATAGCATAGTCACTCATTATCATCAGTAATCAGGTACTTATAAAACGTTTTTATGCAATGTCATTTACTGCATTTAGGAGGTAAAAACAGTGTAGGGAAAGTGTTAATATGCTCTAGGGACAGGTTTTAATAGGTTTACAGGTGTTTTGGGGGTGACAGGATCCCTTTAAATGAAAAAACACAAAAGAGAATGAAGCAAAAAGCAAAACATTGATCATTTTACACAAAACTCCAAAAATGGGCCAGACAAAAGTATTGGCACCCTCAGCCTAATACTTGGTTGCACAACCTTTAGCCAAAATAACTGCGATCAACCGCTTCCGGTAACCATCAATGAGTTTCTTACAATGCTCTGCTGGAATTTTAGACCATTCTTCTTTGACAAACTGCTCCAGGTCCCTGATATTTGAAGGGTGCCTTCTCCAAACTGCCATTTTAGATCTCTCCACAGGTGTTCTATGGGATTCAGGTCTGGACTCATTGCTGGCCAACTTAGAAGTCCCCAGTGTTTTCTCTCAAACCATTTTCTAGTGCTTTTTGAAGTGTGTTTTGGGTCATTGTCCTGTTGGAAGACCCATGACCTCTGAGGGAGACACAGCTTTCTCACACTGGGCCCTACATTATGCTGCAAAATTTGTTGGTAGTCTTCAGACTTCATAATGCCATGCACACAGTCAAGCAGTCCAATGCCAGAGGCAGCAAAGCAATCCCAAAACATCAGGGAACCTCCGCCATGTTTGACTGTAGGGACTGTGTTCTTTTCTTTGAATGCCTCTTTTTTTCTCCTGTAAACTCTATGTTGATGCCTTTGCCCAAAAAGCTCTACTTTTGTCTCATCTGACCAGAGAACATTCTTCCAAAACGTTTTAGGCTTTCTCAGGTAAGTTTTGACAAACTCCTGCCTGGTTTTTTTATGTCTCGGGGTAAGAAGTGGGGTCTTCCTGGGTATCCTACCATACAGTACATTTTCATTCAGACGCTGACGGATAGTACGGGTTGACACTGTTGCACCCTCGGACTGCAGGGCAGCTTGAACTTGTTTGGATGTTAGCCAAGGTTTTTTATCCACCATCCGCACAATCTTGCGTTGAAATCTCTCGTCAATTTTTCTTTTCCGTCCACATCTGGGGAGGTTAGCCACAGTGCCATGGGCTTTAAACGTCTTGATGACACTGCGCACGGTAGACGCAGGAACATTCAGGTCTTTGGAAATGGACTTGTATCCTTTTGATTGCTCATGCTTCCTCACAATTTGGTTTCTCAAATCCTCAGACAGTTCTTTGGTCTTCTTTCTTTTCTCCATGCTCAATGTGGTACACACAAGGACACAGGACAGAGGTTGAGTCAACTTTAATCCATGTCAACTGGCTGCAAGTGTGATTTAGTTATTGCCAACACCTGTTAGGTGCCACAGGTAAGTTACAGGTGCTGTTAATTACACAAATTAGAGAAGCATCACATGATTTTTCTAACAGTGCCAATACTTTTGTCCACCCCCTTTTTTATGTTTGGTGTGGAATTATATCCAATTTGGCTTTAGGACAATTCTTTTTGTGTTTTTTCATTGAAGACAAATTGAATGAAGATAATAATACCAAAGAATTTGTGATTGCAATCATTTTCAGGAAGAAACTGAGTATTATCTGACAAAATTGCAGGGGTGTCAATACTTTTGGCCACAACTATATATATAGGTCTGTTTCTGTATTTGCACTTTGGTCTGGATATCATTGTATATTGCAGTCCGTGTATTGTGTCAAGTATACTGATCTTTAGTTGTATGTGCACTAGCTCTAGAACAGTGTTCCTTGGGTGCCAGCCTGCCATCCTGGCTGCTAACTTTGTATGTGTTTGTCCCCCCTCTTTCTGGTTTTAATGAATAAAAATGCACTTTTCACTTTGAACTAGACATTTGGTCGTGGTTGTTCTTTTGCTTATATTGTGCCTTAGGCGTGACTTGTCTCATCCATGGGTGCATGTTTCCTGTTATTTTGTGGGTTACATGCTAACGTCCTCAATGCAGGTTACTAATACTTTTCATTAAGCCAACATTTATCATTTAAAAACCATTTTTTCAGTTGGTCTTTTACAATGTTTTCATTTTCTGAGATAATGACCTCTGGGATTTCATTGCCTTTAAGCCATAATCATCAACATTAACATAAATAAACAAATGATCACTGTTTATAATGATTTTATATATGTGTTTCCCTTTATGTATTGAATTACTGAAATAAATTAACTTTTTGATGATATTCTAATGTATTGAGATGTAGAACCCACAAACAATGGAAGTCCAACTACACATCACACATTCTACCAACTTATAGAAACAATCTGATGTCAACAAAAAAAATACTATATTCCCAAGTCCGCTCTCTAAGCGTCCTGCACACATCCGTGCTACATGTATTGTGAGTGTTGCCAGGCCCATATTTACAACCCATGCTGCCCTGAGCACTAAGCCTGAATACACCCCAATTAAAGACTCATTGATACACAATCATTTTCATAATTCGCATATTTGTTAACATTCACAAATTATCATTATAATTGCGCACAAGGAAGAAGATCAATAAAAATACTAATGCATTACCAAACAATAGAACCATTTTGCCACACTACTAACTTCAGCAATTTAGCACAGCTACCGATAACTACCGTGTTTCCCCGAAAATAAGACCCCCCGAAAGTAAGGCAGGGTAGGGGGGGTGCCCAGGGTTCTCCAATGTAAGGCACCCCCGATTGTAAGGCCGCTTTCGGGGGGGGGGTCTGTGGGGAATGTAAGGCCGTCTATGGTGGGGGGTAGCTGGGGAATGTAAGGCCGCATAAGGCCGTAGTTTACCGCTTTGTTCAGGCCCCTCCATGCTGTCACCCGCATTCTCGCCTGCCTGCAGGCTTCTTGTGGCCGGCTCCGCCATTCTCTCCTGCCCCGGG
The DNA here is from genome assembly GCA_033576535.1 of Allobates femoralis. NCBI lineage: Eukaryota > Metazoa > Chordata > Amphibia > Anura > Aromobatidae > Allobates > Allobates femoralis. The sequence continues at coordinate 367,760,057 of JARQOC010000005.1, read as the reverse complement.
TCACGGCCCTGCAGGCTCGCAGCTGATTGGTCCAGCGTCCCTGCAGCAGAAGGCTCCCACCGCCACCGCAGAGGAAATCGAAAGTACGGCAACGGAACGGTAAGTATAGCGAAACCGTGTGTGTGTGTATGGGTGCCGTACGGGTGTGTGTATGGGGCTGCGTGCGGGTGGTGGCAGCACATGGGCAGAGTGGGGGTGCACGGTGCAGTGGGATCATGCACACAGGGATGGGGGAGCTGCAGTGGGATCATGCACACAGGGATGGGGGAGCTGCAGGGGATCATGCACACAGGGATGGGGGAGCTGCAGGGGATCATGCACACAGGGATGGGGGAGCTGCAGGGGATGCTGCACAACAATGGGGGAGCTGCAGGGAAAGCTGCACAACAATGGGGGAGCTGCAGGGGATGCTGCACAACAATGGGGGAGCTGCAGGGGATGCTGCACAACAATGGGGGAGCTGCAGGGGATGCTGCACAACAATGGGGGAGCTGCATGGGATGCTGCACAACAATGGGGGAGCTGCAGGGGATGCTACACAACAATGGGGGAGCTGCAGGGGATGCTGCACAACAATGGGGGGCTGCAGGGGATACTGTACCAGAAACAATGCTGATACAGTATATTTTTACCCCAGATGAGCACTTCCGGTTCAGGCAAAAGAAAGAGCTACTCCGTGGAGTACAAAAAAGGGATAGTGGAAGAATCCCGGGGCAAAAATCTTGCTGAATTCTGCAAGCAGAAAATGCTGACTGAACGTTTGGTGCGCAAATGGAGAGCTGATTATGATCACCTCACTGAACAAGCAGAGACCGGAAAGGCAAAAATGCGGAAAGTTGGATGTGGTCGCCAACCAATGTACACCGAGCTGGAAAGCCTGGTCTCTGAGTGGGTCGCTGACAGGAGAGCAAAGACATTGGTGGTGACCAGGGCTCAGATCCAGGAATACGCCCTTGCAGTGGCCCCTCAGTTTGACATTTTTACTGAGGAATTCAAGGCGTCACAGCACTGGGTGGATAACTTTCTTGAGCGCAATGACCTGTCACTGAGAAGATCCACTACACTCTTTAGGCTGGAGGATGCGGAGATTATTAAACGCACTTTTGCCTACAAGAAGTTTGTGGATGACACAGACTTCTCACAATACAGTCTTGCCAACATGATCGCCATGGATGAAACCGCAGTGTTCATGGGTCAAGCAGCTCAAACCACCATTGAGCAATGAGGTGCCTCCTCCGTATACGTTCCCTCCACTGCGTATGAAAGTGCCCGTCACCTGTATTCTTGCTATTCGTCTGGATGGCACTAAAGTCCCACCGTTACTGATTGCAAAGGGCAAGAAGGACAAAATTGAAAGGGTTTCCGGCATTTATGTGCTGGAAACTGAGAAAGCCTGGGCCACACAGGCGGTTATAAGGAAGTGGCTTGATCTAATGCTGCCGCTTGTTATGCGAGGCACCCAAAGAGGAATGTTGATCTGGGACGCAGCCAGCACACACCGTGCCAAGGACATGAAAAACTTCCTTCATGAGCGGAGAATTGACCAGATCATGATTCCTGCAGGGATGACGGCGTATCTCCAGACTCTCGACATCGCCATTAACAAGCCCTTCAAGGACAACCTCCGTGCTGAGATCAATGATTACATTGAGAACAGAATGGAGAGGAATGTCCGTGGAAACTTTGTGAAGCCTAAACTGCCGGAGATTGTGAACTGGGTCAAAAATTAATGGGCTAAGATCACGGACACTTGCATTCAAAATGCCCTACGAGCTGGCCACCTGGACAAGACCTGCTCATTTCTGGACAGTGCCGTGGCTACACATGATAGATATGGGCCCATGATTCTGCAGGAACTTGAGTCCCAAGCTATTCCAGAGGAACCTCAACATTTGGATGTGTTTGATGATGTTCCAGAAGAGGATGACATGGTTGTCATTGAATAATCTTGCTTTGTGTTACAGGGTTACATACGGTATTGAGACTGTTCCTGACTGTTCATTGTTCATTGTTTGCATGTTATACATGGAAATACCGTATTAAAACGGTAGTAGCAAGATATTCTTGAGACATTTGTTATTTGTTTGGCCATACTGTTCAGCCTGTTAATAAATGTTAATTTTATTGTTAAAAAAAAGTGTCATTTTTTTTGTCTAATGTAAGGCCTCCCCCGAAAGTAAGGCAGGGTGGGACTTTTGGGGGTAAATTTAATGTAAGACAGGGCCTTACGTTCGGGGAAACACGGTACATGAACAAGGATGTACACATTCTCATTATTATCCTAAATGTACAGCACTGTGCATGTGCTTAGCTTCGGCTCACATACATAGTATTATCCAATGGAAGCACTGATGGATATTTAGAAATCTGGCACTTCAGAAACCACTAATTACTGGGAGTTATAAGGTTAAACTGCTAGCCACCATTCTGAGAGTGCAACTAAGGCTGAAGGCACACGGTGCGAGGGACTTGCGCGAGTGCAATGCGAGGGAAACTTGCATTGCACTCGGACCAGTGTTGCCCTATCAGGCAGGGCACACTGGTGCAAGTCCCCCGCACCTAACTCACAATGCGACTCACAAGCGAGTGCAGTCGCAGCATGCTGCGACTGCATGCGATTCTGACGTGTGTGAGCACTATGCAAGTGTATGGGGGCGAGGAAATCTCGCCCCCATACAGCACACGGTGCGAGTATGGCGCCAAAAACACTTTAAATTCGCTGGCTGTTGAAGCTGGCAAATTTAAAATGACCGCTTTGCCGGTACAGTAAGCTATCATCTCGTACTGCTGTGACAGCAGCGGTACAAGATGTTTAGCTAATACAATAATGATTGTTGTTAAATAATGTATACTGGGGTTATTTTAGTGATTAACTCCATCAGCATCCTCTGCACCGCATGTGTGCGCAGAGGATGCTGATGCGGCTCTAAACACAGTGATGAAGGGGTTAATATGCAGCTGGTGTAGTGGCACCATGTATGCTGAGAGTGTCCTCACTCTCTGCAGACATGGTGTCATTACACCATGTGTGTGAAGGGCTTAATTGTTTAGTAAAATGGGTTAAAAGAACTGTCGGGTTTATAAATTCACAGAGAAAGCGGCCGCCTGTTACTGTCTATGAGGAGCTGTCCCCTCTCATGGTGCTGAAGCCCTGTCTCGTCTTCAGCACCTGCAGTGTTCAGCACCATGAGAGGGGACAGCTCCACATAGACAGTAACAGAGCGCCGTCTTTCTCTGTGAATTTATAAACCCGACAGTTCTTTTAACCCCTGTCAGCTCCAAAATGCCTCATAAGCTAGCAAAACATGTCCCTGCAGCATTCTATCACTAATCTCACACTTCCTTTGTCTCCTAAAAGCATCCTGTGAAAGTGCATGAAAACGTTTTAATACTTACTCATTAGTGATTATAATTAGCAAGTACTATTTTCTTTAGTCACCAGGGCATGTTGTTTTGCAGCCTCGAGGATCCACACTCTCTCTGTCTGTGCTGCTGTGATGTGCAGCTGAAGGCAGGACTAATGATTTGCATTCTGTCAGTGATAGAGAGGGGGGAGGGCAATGCCTGCACAAGCAGAGCACACAGACAGAGAGAGGGTGGATCCTGGAGCCTGCAAAACAGCACGCCCTGGTGACTAAAGAATATAGCTCCTGCTAATTATAATCACTAATGAGTAAGTATTAAAACGTTTTTATGCACTTTCACAGGATGCTTTTAGGAGACAAAAGGAGTGTGAGATTAGTGATAGGATGGTGCAGGGACATGTTTTGCTAGCTTAGGAGGTGTTCTGGAGGTGACAGGATCCTTTTAAGGACCAGAGTGTGGTCTCACAGAGGACGACATCAGTGCTAAAAGAGTGGTAACTATGTAAGTGACTTACACATTTAGGGCTCAGACACACATCAGTGAAACTTGTCCGAGTTTAATGTGCAGAAAAATTGCATTGCTCTCGGACCAATGTTAACTAATGTCCGAGAGCACTTTTCCGAGTCTCATACGCTTTTTACGCATCCGATTCTCGGATTGCGAGTCAATCGCAACATGTTGCGATTCTATGCGAGTCACAGACAAGACTTGCCAATGCAAGTCTATGGGTCCGACAAAAAAAACGGATTGCACTCGGACCGCACTCGCACCATCCGAATCTGATGTGAGTTTTAATTGCTACATTACCATTCTGCAGCTCAGACAATTGTACAAAATGTTCCTGTAAATGATTATACAGTAACTAGCTGCTGAGGAAAAAAACAGATTGCACTCGGAAGGCACTAGCAAGCCACACTGACCAAAACTCGGATCACACTCGTCCGCCTCTCGCATCAGTGAATCGGAGCGTTTTTTCACTCTGATGTGTGTCCATACCCTTAGGAGAATAATGAGAAAGTGGACAACTGCTTTAAAGGAACACTGTCACCAGATTTTTGCCATCCCATATGACAGCAGCATAATGTAGAGAATAGAAACCCTGATTCCAGCAATGTGTCACTGACTGAGGTGCTTGCTGTCACTTTTATAAAATTACTGTTTTCTCTGCTTCACATTTAGCAGTAAATGATTATGCTGGACTATTTGATTAGTCCTACAATGTTAATCTCAATTGATTTAACAGTGCTTTTATGAAAACTACACTGAGCACCTCAGTACGAGACATATCGCTTGAATCAGGGCTCTGTCTCTACATTATGCTGCTGTCAGATGAGATGGCAAAAGCCTTGTGACATTGTCCCTTTAAGTAGCAATTTTAAAAAATCACTCATAGGTCAATGCATACAGCCAGCCGCAAATATACGAAGCTGCATATACTTAAAGGGATCTTGTCACTACCAAAACTCCTCCTAAGCTATCAAAACATGTCTCTGCACCATCCCATCACTAATCTCACACTTCTTTTGTCTCCTAAAAGCATCCTGTGAAAGTGGAGAAAAATGTTTTAATACTCACTCATTAGTGATTATAATTAGCAGGGGCTATATTCTTTAGTCACCAGGGCGTGTTGTTTTGCAGCTCCAGGATCCAGCCCTCTCTCTGTCTGTGCTGCTGTGAAACTGAAACTGAAGGCAGGACTAATGATTTGCATTATGTGAGTGATAGAGAGGGGGGAGGGCAATGCCTGCACAAGCAGAGCAAACACACAGACAGGGTGGATCCTGGAGCTGCAAAACAGCCCGCCTTGGTGACTAAAGAATATAGCCCCTGCTAATTATAATCCCTAATGAGTGAGTATTAAAACGTTTTTATGCACTTTCACAGGATGCTTTTAGGAGACAAAAGAAGTGTGAGATTAGTGAATGGATGTTGCAGGGACATGTTTTCAAAGTAAATCTTTCTCTGGATCCATGCATTGCTTTCACCATTATCTGAGTGGTGTTAAGCAGAGTAGATCAAATCGGAAATAAGGAGAACAGAGCTATTGTCCTTTCACTTTATCAATTGGTGGGGGTCTTAGTTCTCAAAACTTCTAACATATCTCTATGACATCAGATGTTTTTTTTTTTTTTTAAATGATACGCTTTAAACTGTAATCATGTAAATATTTTATTTAAAGCCTTTGTCTTATCTTTTTAGATGGGTTAAATTGCAAAGGAATGTTAAATACAAGCAACTCTGCACTTTAACTCTTATTATGAATCTTCTTTATTCTCATGAATAGAAGGATTTCTGATTCTGTAGAATACTACTTATTGTCTAGGATATTGGAGATCTGTGCAGTCCATTAGAGGTGGCTGGTTTCCTAGGTAAGGAGCGCACATGAAAATTCTTTGCTTTAGAACTTGTAAGTGCTACTGTGAGGTTGGCAGGATCACTAGACCAGCTTCAGTACCCCTACTAGGCTGCAGAGGTAAAGCTGCCTCCTCTTGCCACATGGGAGAGCTCACATTTCATACCTGCAGTGCAACCATGCAGAAGTTCCAAACTGTCAATTTTCAGAACAAGATAATAGATAAGCGACAACCCCTTTAACTATTCAGCAACTGCGCTAATATGGCAAAATTCTGTAACCAGGGCAGATGTTGACAGTAGAGAGTTTGTAAAGGAAAAATTATGTATGGTCCCCTTATCACTTATCACCATAACAAGACTCAAACTATCGTTACAGGCCACATGCCACTAACGTAATAGTCACATGCTGAACATGCTAATTGCACAACAGTCTCACTTTGCACACATATCACTAGTAAACATGACACAAGATACACACATTAGATTCTAAGCAGACCGAAGAAGGTGTATATTACTAGCACATTGGACATATGTCACACACATTAATATCACACTGGACACAACATGCTCACATTGTTAGCACACTGGGCATACAACATACACATTGGTAGCACACCAGACACATTATATACACATCGCTAGCACACTGGAAAAACAATACACACATTGATAGCACACCAGACAATTGATGAACAAATCCATGGGCAGAAACTACAACAGGTACAGGGGTTGTAATCATGTGACACTCTCACTCCAGAGTCGGAGAAGACTCGGTACCAGGCAGTTACTAGTTGTTCTCACATCTTCACTTCTCGGTTCTTTTCACGGGGACAGACAGGGGCTGAGACCCGATCACGTGACCCTGGCGGTGTCATTTTAATAAAGGGGGTGATTTTAGGGAACATTTGAGGGAATAAAAGGGGTATTTGAGGTGGCGACTGGGTAGGGGGTACTCAAATCCCGGGACAGGACGACTGCTTCGATGGGGGATCACAACTGGTCGGTTCCTGGTTCCGTGCCCTGGACCCTCAGTGGTGGTGATTAGGGGGGATGGTAATGAGGATGGGGGTAGTAGTGTCGTGACACCACCTGTGGTTCCTGGTAACGGTGGATACCAGCGCTGCGGCCAGCCGCTGAGGTGATGTGGTGCAGCTCAGTGTAGTACAGCTCCCCACAGGTGGAGCTTTACCTCAGGGCAGCTAGGGTAGATGAGGGGAGTCGTAGTAGCGGCCTGCGGAAGACGCTGTGGGCAGCGGCGAGGAAGCAGACTCACACACGCAATAGTCTTTGTTTTGGTACCTTTTACTGATGTCCGGCAACAGGTACAGTCCAAGAAGAGTACCAGGTTCTCGATGCAATTTGGGATTTTCACCTTGAGAGTTGTGAGGCCTCCTCTGCTACTGTATATGGTGGTTTGGGGTAAGTCCTGCCTATAACTGAACTCGCCACTTCCTTCCCTCTCACGGCTTTACTCTTTAACCGACAAGGAGGGCTTTCTATGGGGTCCCTACCCTCCTTTTGGGCCCCTGGTCCTGTGCTTGGTCAGGTTTGAGTGTCTCTATTAAGTTAGTACCTTAGGGGAATAGATCCTCCCGGTTCCTCCGGCTTTTTCCTGCTTCAGTGTATGTTCTGCAGGTTCGGACTCTTGTGTCCGGGTGAGCTAAAGGGAACCTAGATCTGGTCCCTTGTTATGACCTACTGCTCCTTCCACTGGCCTCCGTCCTCTCGCTGGGGTGCTCCACAGCGGGTCAGTCTCCCTTGGTTCTGGGCCTTGCTTTGCCCAGCAACTGAGTCTTTCCAGCACCTTCTCTAGGCTGCTTCATTGGACTCAACTGCTCTCTTCACTGCTCAGAGCAGACTAACTGACTCCTCCCCTCAGACTTATAAGGGAACTTGCTTAAAGCAGCCAGTAGAGCTCCCCCTCCAGGTCTGGGGTGGAAGGTGTTGTGTGCTGTGTGTACCAAAGTGTAAATCCCTCCTTGCACCGGATAGGTCCTGTAGCAATCCCCAGCAGGGGTGCCACTTTCCCCCCTAGTTAACTTCAGTCCTCCGGGACTGAAACATTTTTCATAAACATAACATAACATAATTATTTACATTTGGAATTTCAACACAGTCTCAAAATTAAAATGTACAAAGACCAGGGAAAAATGGGAAAAACTGGTAACCAGTCCATCCACTGCAGGCTGTTTAAGGGTGTTCGCCACCACCAGTCCTGTGGCTACGGTCCATTTTTGAAATTATAAAAGTAAATTCAAAAGTCCAACAGGTAAAGTCTCTGTAGGCTTAAAAAGTTTAAAGTTACACAACAAAACATTTTCTACGGGTGGCTCGGCAAAGGAGTCCTAGGTACTACAGGGGCCTCTACCGGGTCATAAGTGCTGTAGGCCTCCTGGCCGTGGGGTCCCCTATTGGCCAAGATTTTGCTCTCCCTAGACAGCTCCTTACGCCAACTCTACTCACCCCTCTTTCTGATGTTGTGTACCTCGCCTGGGTAGTTTTAGCCTATTTTTCACCTTTTTCTGTACACTGACATTGGTTACATATTTACATTCTGAACATATTTACATTTTTCCACATTTTACAGCTTATTCTCTGTACCTGAGTGGTGGGTGTCCTAGATTGACACGTGGAAAAGAAAAACCAAGAAATTGTTGCGCCACACTGTGCAAATTAGCCGAAGCAAGGGGTTATATTAATATGTCACTCACCTTTTCTAGTTGCGGCCCCTGCACAACTAGGTTGATGATTTGAGGTGAGAATTAACCGCAGGCATAAATCCGTTGCTACGTGTAAAGAAGCTTTTCCTTATGAAACTTCAATGTCTCTCCCAGAGATCACGAGCCCAGGGAAGGGCAGCTCCTCTGTGTTGACCAAATCCTGTCCCAGAGCTGCTCTCAAACCACACTCCCCAGAGGGAGGATTTGAGCACGATATGAAGTAAAAAGGTATGATAAAATGAGCGCTAGGGACAGAAACAGGCACTGGGCTCTTATCGAATATTACCTTTCAAATTTATTGTGAACAGTAGATGTTATAGGTCTCCTCGCCACAACATGTTTCGACACTAAAGGTGTCTTTCTCAAGTGGAGCCACTTGAGAAAGACACCTTTAGTGTCGAAACATGTTGTGGCGAGGAGACCTATAACATCTACTGTTCACAATAAATTTGAAAGGTAATATTCGATAAGAGCCCAGTGCCTGTTTCTGTCCCTAGCGCTCATTTTATCATACCTTTTTACTTCATATCGTGCTAGATTGACACGTGTTGATCTGCGTAATTCTGGTGTAGGATTGGTGAGAGTGGGTCTATGTGTCACAGGTAAATTGGGTAACAATCTGCGACTACCTGATCTCAAAGTAGGGATGACAAGTACACCAATTGCAGGATTCTCTGATTCCGGTACAACGAGTGGTTCTTCTATTCTTGGTGCTTCTACTGCTGGTGGGAACATCAAAGTTGGAATTAGGTATGTACCTTCTATTTGAGGCTAATCCGCTGGTAATTCTCCAATACGTGTCTGGACTGTCTTTGGCTCCTCTTTTTCAGGTTCTGGACAAGGTACACCCTCTTTTGGTTGCAACTGTTGAGGGCACTTCTTCAAATGATCTCTGGACACTGTTGCTGTTGTTTCTCCATTGTCTTTGCTGATGAGACAGGTTTTCTGGTTATCAAAGTTGGATGGTAATACAGTGTATGGTTCTTTTTCCCATTGATCATCTAGTTTGTGCATTCTTCTTTTTCTTTTCAAAACCAATTCACTTGGTGTTAAGGGTGTTCGTTGTGCAGTTTTGTTAAAGTTGGCTTCTTGCCTTTCCCTTGATTTTGCTATTTTCTGGTATTGTTCTTTTCTTCTAGTATCCCAATCTCCATTTGTAGTCTCTTCTTCAGGAACTACAATGCCCATTTCAAAATCTACTGGCAATTTTCCTGGTCTTGCTCTCATGAGGTATGCAGGGGTACAATTTGTTGAACTTACGGGGAGGTTGTTGTAGATGTCAACAAGGTCTGGTAACTTCTCTGGCCATCTGTTTCGTTCGTCCAAAGGAAGAGTTTTGAGCATTTCAGTTACCACATGATTCATCTTTTCGCACATTCCATTGGTTTGAGGATGGTAAGGCGTAGTACGAATTTTTCGGCATCCGTATAAGTTACAAAACTCTTGACATAATTCAGCTTCAAAGGCGGAACCTTGGTCTGTCAAGATCTGTTCTGGATAATCGTGTGGTCTGCAGAAATATGCTTGGAAGGTTCTTGCTGCTGTTGGAGCTGTTAAATCCTTTATGGGAACTACCACAAGGAATCTGGAATAGTGGTCTACCATGGTAAGAGCATAGGTATAGCCTGATCTGTTGGGTGTGAGTTTGACGTGATCTAAGGCTACCAGTTCTAATGGCTGTTTAGTGATGACAGGCTGTAGTAGTGCTTTCTGGCTGTTACGGTCTTTTCTTCTTAATGAGCATGGTCCACAATTTTTACACCATTTCTCAATGGAGGCCCTCATGCTGATCCAATAGAATCTCTCACGTAACAATATCTCCAGTTTTCTCCATCCAAAGTGTCCTGCTCTCCTTGGAACCACAACTTGCCATACCATTTCATGTGTTCTAGGATTGATATACCGTCTGCACAATTGACCTTGATAGATGAATAACCCGCTTCTTTCTTTCCACAGGTATTAGGCCTCTGGTGGAGCATTCGTCTCAATTTGGTAATCCGGTTGAGTTACCAGTCTCTTTACTAGGCTCACGGTCGGATCACTGTCTTGAGTCTCTTTCCATCCATAGTGAGGCAACGGGTTTAGTGTGACATTTTGACGGTTTTGGTATATATGGTTTTCGGTCATCTTCCATTTTCGAGTTTTGATGGAAAGCTGGGAGTTCTACTTCCTCTAAGTCATCCTCTTCTTCTTCAAGCCTTTGTAGATGTACTTGAGGGTTTCTGGAGAGGGCATCAGCATTTGCATTGTTACAGCCTGCCCGGTACTTGATGGTAAAGTCATAGTTCGATAGTCGGATCATCCAGCGTTGTTCCAATGCACCAAGCTTCGCGGTATCCAAGAGTGTTAACGGATTATTGTCCGTGAAGACGGTAAATTTCTAAGCTGCCACGTAATGGTTGAACCACTCTGTTATAGCCCAGACCAAGGCCAGTAACTCCAACTTAAAGGAACTGTAGTTTTCCAGGTTCCTCTCGGTGGGTCGAAGTTTTCTGCTGGCGTAGGCAATTACCCTCTCCTTGCCATCTTGGATCTGGGAAAGGACTGCTCCCAGGCCTACATTGCTTGCGTCGTTGTAGAGGACGAATGGTAGGTTATAATCGGGATAAGCTAGGATTTCCTCACCGGTTAGAGCCTGCTTCATCTGTTGGAAGGAGTCTTCTTGTTCTTTTCCCCATTCCAATGGTTGCTCTGCAGACCTTCTCTTCTTAGATTGGCCTACCAGAAGATCTTGTAGGGGCGCTGCCATCTTTGTGTAGCCCTTTATGAATCTTCTGTAGTACCCAACCAAACCTAAGAATTGACGTATCTCGCTGACGGTGGATGGTCTCTGCCAATCCTGGATAGCTGTTACGTTTTCCGGATCTGGTGCTACTCCATCTGCGCTGACCACATGCCCAAGGTATTGGACTTTAGGTTTCAGCAGGTGACATTTAGATGGTTTAAGCTTCATCCCGTACTTTGCTAAAGCTGGAAATACCTCCACCAGGTGTTCCAGATGTTCTTCATAGGTCTTGGAATACACGATGACGTCGTCCAGGTATAACAGCACCGTCTCAAAGTTCCAGTGTCCCAGGAAACATTCCATGAGTCTTTGAAACGTTCCTGGTGCATTGCATAACCCTAATGGCATGCTGTTGAATTCTTATAGGCCCATTGCTGTTGTGAATGCGGTCTTCTCTCGGTCTTCTTCTGCAAAGGAGACCTGCCAATACCCACTAGTGAGATCTAAAGTGGAGAAATAATTGGCAGTCTTTAATGCAGCAAGAGACTCCTCTATGCGGGGTAACGGGTAAGCATCTTTATGAGTGATCTTATTGATTTCCCTGTAATCCACACACATCCTCATAGTGCTATCCTTCTTTCTGACTAGGACTAAGGAGGCTGCCCAGGGACTACAGCTATCTCTTATAACCCAGGCTTCCTTCATGTCCTGCAGCAGCTTTTTGGCACACTAGTAGTGGTTTGGTGGAACGGGGCTGTGTCTCACTCTAATTGGGAGGTGATCTCCTGTGAGTATGCGATGGTGTACCCCTTTGATCCTCCCAAAATTTAATGGATGCTTACTGAATATTTGTTCGAACTCCTGTGCTACTTGGTAGACTCCGTGCTTTTGGTGGGAAGGGGTGGCATCAGTTCCTACGTGCAACTGCTGACACCACTCCTCCAGCTGTCCCTTGGAGTTGTTATCCTCCGCCTGGTTTGACAGGGAAACGGACTCTACTGCCTGTATGTTATTGTTACAGGCAGTGTACAGCTTTGCTACCGTAGCATACCGGGGTAGTTTTGTTTCCTCTTCCCCGCAATTTAATACATGGATTGGTACTCCTCCCTTGCGTACGTCCAAAACTCCTCTGGCTGTCAGTAGTGTAGGTCTATGCTCTGAATATACCGGCTCTACAACTGCCTGGTATTCCTTTCCTCTGAGACCTATAGCTGCTTGACACCATATCATCATTTCACTTTTTGGTGGTAACACAATGGGAAATGGGTCTGATACCCGCACACTGCCAATCTCTCCCCCAGACAGATTTACCTGTTGCTTGTGGATGAGGGCATGGATTTCTCTTTGAAGGAATCTCCTCCGCCCATAGCCAGCAGTCAAAGCAATCTGTTGGAGTAAAAACAACACTTCTCCAAGGCAGTTTGCAATGACATTAGTACCAATTATCATGTAGGGGTATTTTACATCAGGATTATCTTCTACCACACATAACCCTTCGCCTTTTAACTCCACCCTCCCCAACTTTATTGTCACTTCTCTAATCCCCACCTGAGTCTGTGGTTGTCCATTAGCAGCAATAATAGCAAAATTGGGGTCTGGGGGTTTAAGACCAGTATCAGACCAAAATCATTCATAAATGATACGTGGGATGGTGGTAACCTGTGACCCGGTGTCTAGTAGGGCCGACATGGGAATTCCTTCCAGCATAATGTTGAGGTATGAACGGCCTTACATGTACCGATTACACCAGTCATATGGGCCCAAACATTCTACTCTTAGGGGTTGGCCTTCCGACCCAGGAATCTCGGGTTTAAAGGACATCCTCTTGCAAAGTGGCCTGGTTTGTGGCAGCATAGACAAATGGGTTGTCCTGAAGAATCCGTGTAGCCCCTGGCTCTGCGTTGGAATGGTGCGTCAGTCCCCTGAATGGGCAACTTGTTGGTCCCCTCCACGGGCAGCATGGTTCTACATTGGAATGGTGCGTTGGTCCCCTCCACGGGCGACTTGGGCTTCTTCCTCCTCCATGGGACATCCTCAGGACAATCGGCTAGCTGGATTTGGCTTCTTGGTGGTGCCCTCGGCACAGGTTGCAAGAGTTTTAGGACATAGTCCATGTTTTTAGTCAGCTGTTGCACCTGGTTGCGTAAGTCATCAACAGGGTTGGGTGCTACAGCTTGCTCTGCTGCTTTTGTCGGGACTTTGGGGTTGGGCTGCAGTCTATGGGAGAGGTGTTAACCTGCCGGGGTTGGGCTGCAGGCTCTGCAGGCACTGAGGGTCGTAGCACTGTGATTACACGGTCTTTTAAATCATTAAAGTTTACATCAGGATGATCCAAAACCCACATGTGTACCTGCTGGCGATGGTAATCTGACCTCAACCCATCCATAAACTGTTCTGCTAGCATTTTATCTTCTTCCAGTACACTTGTCGGGTCTATCTGTTTTAAGGACCGGAGTGCCCCTTGTAAGCGTAAGGCAAAGTCTCTGATGGTATCCTGTGGTCTCTGTTTGCACTGGTAGAACAGCATCCTCAGTTCAGACTGTGTGCGTTTTTCGAAAGAAGCTTTGAGCTTGTCAAGCACTTTAGCTGCAGAGTCCCTGTCAGCATCACTCCAAGATTCAACCTCCAGCTCCGCTGCACCTGTTAATTGACCCAGCATAACGGCAGCTCGCTGCTTCTCTGTCATAGCATACATGTCCAGCACTGCACACATCTTTTGCTTCAAGGCTGCTAAGGTACCGGGCTTACCTTCATATGTTGGCAACCATTTTGTGCCTGGTATGTACGGCAAGGCTATCGGCATTATTGGGAACACTGCTCCGGGTGCTGCATTCTGGGCATCCCCTTTGTCAGGGACCTGTGCATCGTCCGAGTCACTCATGATGAAGCCCCCCTAGTTAGTCGCTGCCAGCCGGTGAGGTAAAAACAAACTTTTCCGGTCGTCGGCAGCTCTGCACGGGGAGTGGAGCACTTCGGGTATTTCCGGAACTGGGAACTGCGCTTTGCTGATCTCCTGCAGAGTGAAGGGGTGGGGCTTAATTTCCCGCTCTTTTCTGCCCACTCAGTGATGCAGTTCAATTTCCTGTGGAGGAGTAATGACGGCCCAATTTTACAGTACATAAACCAGGGGTGGGGAACTCCAGTCCTCGAGGGCCGCAAACAGTTCAGGTTTTCACGATTTCTTTAGTATTGCACAGGGATTGGAATCATCACCAGTGCAAGTGATTATGTTATCACCTGTGCAATACTAAGGAAATCCTGAAAACATGCACTGTTTGTGGCCCTCGAGGACTGGAGTTCCCCACCCCTGACATAAACAGTCAATAAAGACCAATTCTAGGCACACCGTACCCAGCTTTACCGGGCATGGGATCCTGTTCATGATGCCAGACTAAGGCGGTTGACAGGGCAGGGGGTACTCGGTTCCTGGGACAGGACGACTGCTTCGATGGGGGATCATGGCTGGTCAGTTCCAGGTTCCGTGCCTTGGACCCTCAGTGGCGGGGATTAGGGGGGATAGTGATGAGGATGGGGGTAGTAGTGTCGTGACACCACCTGTGGTTCCTGGTAACGGTGGAAACCAGCGATGCGGCCGGCCGCTGAGGTGATGGTGGTGCAGCTCAGTGTAGTACAGCTCCCCACAGGTGAAGCTTTACCTCAGGACAGCTAGGGTAGATGAGGGGAGCCATAGTAACGGCTAGTGGGGCACGTTGTGGGCAGCAGCAGGGAAGCATACTCACACACATATTAGTCTTTGTTTCGGTACCTTTTACTGATGTCCGGTAACAGGTACAGTCCAAGAGGGGTACCAGGTTCTCAGTGCAATTTGGGATTTTCACCTTGAGAGTTGTGAGGCCTACTCTGCTACTGTATATCGTAGTTTGGGGTAAGTCCTGCCTATAACTGAACTCGCCACTTCCTTCCCTCTCAGGGCTTTACTCTTTAACCTAAAAGAAGGACCTTCTATGGGGTCCCTACCCTTCTCTTGGGCCCCTGGTCCTGTGCTTGGTCAGGTTTGAGTGTCTCTATTAAGTTAGTACCTCAGGGGAATAGATCCTCCCGGTTTCTCCGGCTTTTTCCTGCTTCAGTGTATGTTTTGCAGGTTCGGACTCTTGTGTCCGGGTGAGCTAAAGGGAACCTAGATCTGGTCCCTTGTTA
The DNA here is from genome assembly GCA_033576535.1 of Allobates femoralis. Classification (NCBI taxonomy): domain Eukaryota; kingdom Metazoa; phylum Chordata; class Amphibia; order Anura; family Aromobatidae; genus Allobates; species Allobates femoralis. The sequence continues at coordinate 367,744,733 of JARQOC010000005.1, read as the reverse complement.
TGACCTACTGCTCCTTCCACTGGCCTCTGTCTTCTCACTGGGGTACTCCACAGCAGGTCAGTCTCCCTTGGTTCTGGGCCTTGCTTTGCCCAGCAACCGGGTCTTTCCATCACCTTCCCTAGGCTGCTTCACTGGACTCAACTGCTTTCTTCATTGCTCAGAGAAGACAAACTGACTAATCCCCTCAAGTCTGGATCCTTATAAGGGAACTTGCTTAAAGCAGCAAGTAGAGCTCCCCCTCCAGGTCTGGGGTGGAAGGTGTTGTGTGCTGTGTGTACCAAAGTGTAAATCCCTCCTTGCACCGGATGGGTCATGTGGCAATCCCCAGCAGGGGTGCCACATATTCTTGAAGCCATCTTCGGTATGCGGCCAGGGTGGCCACCGCTGCTACAGACCTCTGGGGATGATGACCAGCAGCTTAGATATTCCCACTCCCCGCAGGCGGAACGCATTCCCCAGAGCAGTGAAGTGGTTTCCCCTGGCTCGTACCTTGGCAGATGCTCCCCTAGTCATTAGTACCCTCGATGTTTCAGGTGGCCTCTGCGGGCGATGGTTGCCGCTAAAATAAGTATCACACATCACAGCTCCAGTTCCGTTACTTTTACGTCTGGTGTTAAACATAGCCGCCAGGTGCGCTCTCTGCCAGTCTCTGATACTTTGCTCTTTCTCCAGAGTCGGGTCAGTACAGTCAAGTTTCGTTTCGTGCCCTTTCTCTACTTTCTCTCGGTGTTTCGTTCTTTGGTGGGTCTCATCTCTCGGCGTTATAAGGGGTAACTTTCACCTGAGGCGAGCGGGTTGTCGCTCTGCCCCCAAGCTCTCAACGTCCTGTGCTACACAGAGCTCAGGTACCGGTAGCCACGGGTGCTTCTGTGTGTCCCGGACACCATTAGGATCCCTTCCAGGCACTGCTCCTTAATTCGGCCACCTTCCCCAAGGTTGTGTCGGGTGTTTGGCCCATCTCCTGTTAGGAGTCTGGGACCTCCAGTTTGTGCTCGGGCTTGAAGCTTCCGCACCGTCTGCAGGGCCGGTCCCTGTGTCCTTCGCCAACCCCTCTTTCTCGTCAGATTTAGGCGTATGGGGGTCGATGCCTCGTCCACACCCTTAGGGCACTTCTCTCCGTCTCTACCCAGCTGTTCTCCTCCTTCCGAGGGTGAGCGGGGTGGTATAGCTTTAACCCATGGGAGTCGGCACCACACCGCCTCTACACTCCCGACTACTATTCCTCAATCAGTTGATGTTACTCCTACTACTGAACTAACAAACTGAAACTAACACTGTCTCGTCCCCCTTATCTACACAAGAAAACACACTAACTACTATTTACAGTACTTTCCTGGTTTCACTTCTGAGTTTGGGCCACTTGCTTGCAAATTGTCCTTTCCCTGGAAAGTTGTACGTGCGGCTCTGCTTATGGGGTCTGAGGCTGCAAGATTTTATACACGTGCAAGGCGTACCAGCCTCGTCATCCCATTCACCTGGTGTAGCTGACTTCCTCGTCAGGGTGGAGATCTCGACTAGGCTGTCCCTTCGGCAGATTTCACATCCCGATGACTCACGAACAACTCCTACTCCAATCCATAGTCTTTAATGAACCCCCAGCCGCTTTTAAGGTGGAAGTCTACAACTACCCCACAGCACCGTTCTGCCGTGTTCGGAGCCAAGGTCTTTCTCATGCACATTCTCTCCTCGAGGTTGGCTTCCTTCTGCAGCTGCCATCGGTCTCTGCACTGCCGTCGCTCCTCCTCCTCTTTGGCCTGCCTTCAGGTCCAGTAGTCATCTTGGTCCTGGATTCTGTACTCCACCTGGGCTGCAATCGGGCTCCCCTACATTAAGCTTTCATGGGAGGCCTAATGTGCCCTACCCCTAGAGCTCCCGAAAATTCCTCTTAGCCTTCATCGGCTTCCGACTCGGTGGTGTCATCTTTGGGCTGCGGTTCCAATTCTGGCAGCTCGGTCGTAGCAGCCAGTAGCTATTCGGGCGACTCTGGCGTTGCCACCCTGCTGTTCCTTGGTAATTCTGCCGCTGGTGCTGCTGCCGATTCTAATTCATGCACTGCTGCAGTAATCTCTACCACTGGCGCAACTGTTGGTAGTTCTGGAGGCTCTAGCACCAGGGATTGTAAGGCCGCTCTCTGCAGCCGTGACCGTCTCCAAGCATTTAGGGCTCACAACTGCGCACCATTCAACAGGTTGCTCAGTTCACGCATAGCCTCAAAGTCCTCGGGTCTGGTAAACTGTACCCAGTCTCGGGCCTCCCCATCTGCATTGGGAGCGCTGTCTGATGCGAGTCTGACCACCGGAGTTCTGGAATCGTCGTCCGCCATGATGTCTCTCTCTCTCACACCACAAGGTTCTCCTTCCTTTTTTCCACTCTTAAGGGCACATCTCCTCCTCTAGGCAGGGTCAGCACTTCCTATAGTAGGCCACTTTGCCTTTTCTTTAGTACCCCGGCAGGCCTTCTATTTCACGCCTTCTCCAAGGTACTTCCCACGACGAGGGCAAAGACGCGCCTCTGACCTGCACGTGGCGCTTGCTCTTCTCCCGCCGCCATTTTAGCGAGCTAGTTCTTTCACAGTTCTTAACAGTTCTTTAAGGTGCACGAGACCCGTTCTCTCTGGGCTGCTCGCATCCTGATCGTGATGCCAAGTGTAACACTCCCACTCCAGGTACCGGGCAGTTACTAGTTGTTCTCACGTCTTCACTTCCCGGTTCTTGTCACGGAGACAGACGAGTGCCGAGACCCGGCCCCGTGATGCTGGCGGTGTCATTTTCATAAAGGTGGGTGATGTTATGGAAACTCTGAGGGGATAAAAGGGGTGTTCGTGATGCCACCTTCGGTATGCGGCCAGGGCGGCTGACGCTGTTGCAGAACCTCTAGGGATGATGACCGGCAGCTTAGATAGTCCCGCTGCCCGCAGACAGAGCGCATTCCCCAGGGCAGTGGAGTGGATTCCACCAGCTCGTACCTTCGCAGACGTTCCCTCAGTCATTAGTACCCTCGATGCTTCAGGTGGCCTTCACGTCCGATGGTCACCGCTAATAAAAGTCTCACACACCACAGCTGCAGTTCCGTTACTTTTACTTCTGGTGTTAAACATGGCTGCCAGGTATGTTCTCTGCCAGTCTCTGGCACTTTGCTCTTTCTCCAGAGCCGGGTCGGCACAGTCAAGCCATGGTTGGTGCCCTTTCTCTACTTTCTCTCGGTGTTTCGGTCTCTGGTGGGTCTCATCTCTCGGCGTTATAAGGGATAGCTTTCATCTAAGGTGAGTGGGTCGACGCTCTGCCCCCCAGGCTCTCAATGCCCTTTGCTACACAGGGCTCAAGTAACGGCAGCCACGGGTACTTCTGTGAGTTCCGGACACCATTAGGATGCCTACCGGGCACTGCTCCCTAGTTTGGCCCCTTCCCCAAGGTGGTGTCGGGTGTTTGGCCCAGCTCCTGTTAGGAGTCTGGACCTCCAGTTTGTGCCTGGGCTTGAAGCTTCTGAACCATCTGCAGGGCCGGTCCCTGTGTCCTTCACCAACCCCTCTTTCTCGTCAGATTCAGGCGTTCTGGGGTTGATGCCTCGTCCACACCCTTAGGGCTCTTTTCTCCGTCTCTACCGGGCTGTTCTCCCCCTCCCGTGGGTGAGTGGGGTGGTATAGCTTTAACCTATGGGAGTTGGCACCACACCGCATCTACGCTCCCGACTACCACTCCTCAGTCAGTTGATGTTACTCCTCCATCTCCTACTACTGAACTAACGAACTGAAACTAATACTGTCTCGTCCCCCTTTTTGGCCTGGGTCCTCCCTAAGAATCCACCCATTGTCCCAAGGGCCTGTCACTGTGTGTGTGTGTGTGTTGGGTTGTGGCTCAGCTGCACAACCCAACACCTGGAGAACAGGGGCACTACACCCCTTAACCCCAAAAGTGCAGTACCTCTGGTGGCGGTTTGTCTGTAGGGGCGTTACATTCCCCCTTGGCAGAATAAGCTCGTTCCCGACTGACCCGTTACCTTGGACACATACAAAATTTTCTTTTTAATATGCATGCATTCACCAGTAACATAAGCAGTACTTTTCTTCCCTTTCGGGAGGCATGGTTTCTTAAACATTGCTTAAGAAAGTCCAATATCAACTAATAAAATATACAATATCTGTTGAGAGCTTCAAATAGAAAAATAAAGAGTGCTCATAAAATAAAACAAGTCCACTGAGCACCATTACCCCTACTGGGGCTCAAAAACAACTACTGTAAGTCCTGGTCAAAGTCCTCTGCCTTTTCATACACTTTCCATGGCGGGTTACCTATTTACATGCTATAATTTACATTTGTACAGTATTACACCACTCCGGTACCTAACTAATCTGATATATACATAATATCAACACAAGAAAACACACTAACTACAGTACTTTCCTGGTCTCACTTCAGGGTTCGGGCCACTTGCTTGCAAATTGTCCTTTCCCTGGAAAGTTGTATGTGTGGCTCTGCTTACGGGGTCTGAGGCTGCAAGATTTTATACACATGCAAGACGTACCAGCCCCGTCATCCCATGCACCTGGTGTAGCCAACTTCCTCGCCGGGGCGGAGGTCTAGACCGGGATGTCCCTTCGGCAGATTCCACATCCCGACGACTCACGAACAACTCCTACTCCAATCCATATTCTTTAATGAACCCTCAGCCGTTTTTAAGGTGGAAGTCTACAACTACCCCACAGCGCTGTTCCGCCGGGTTCGGAGCCAAGGTCTTTTTCATGCACCTTTTCTCCTCGAGGTTGGCTTCCTCCTGCAGCTGCCATCGGTCTCTGCACTGCCGTCGCTCCTCTTCCTCTTTGGCCTGCCTTCAGGTCCAGTAGTCATCTTGGTCCTGGACTCTGTACTCCGCCTGGGCCGCAATCAGGCTCCCCAATATTAAGCTTTCATGGGAGGCCTAATGTTCCCTACCGCCTACAGCTCCCAAAAGTTCCTCTGAGCCCTTATCGACTTCCGACTCGGTGGTGTCGTCTTTGGGCTGCGGTTCCAATTCTGGTGGCTCGGTCGTAGCAGCCGGTAGCTCCTTGGGCGACTCTGGCATTGCCGCCCTGCTCTGCCTTGGTGATTCTGGCTCTGGCGCTGCTGCCGATTCTAATTCATGCACTGCTGCAGTAATCTCTACCACTGGTGCAACTGTTGGTAGTTCTGGAGGCTCTAGCACCAGGGATTGTATGACACGGCTCTGCAGCCGTGGCCATCCCCAAGCATACAGGGCCCACAACTGCGCAGCGTTCACACTCCCGACTACACTCCCGACTACCACTCCTCCATCAGTTGATGTTACTCCTCCATTTCCTACTACTGAACTAACGAACTGAAACTAACACTGTCTTGTCCCCCTTTTTGGCCTGAGTGGGGCCCTGCTTTGAGGAAACGGCCCCACCCCCCCATGTCTGTGGTCCCACTCCCTGCATGTTCATTGCCCCGCCCCCTGTATGCCGCTGCTTCAGTGGGCCCCTAACATCAATTAGGCCAGTGGGTCGCTGATGGCGACCCTAATTCTGGTCTATGCTGACTGCGGCATCAGACCTTAGTGTTTTATGCAGGCGTTATGGACTCTCTTCCACCCACTCCTCAGTTTCTTTTAGATTTCTCTTTGTAGAGGATTAGGAGGTTGTCATAATGGTCTCTTTTACCTGGGAGACTTGTGACGGGGTTGGCACTTGAGGAGTTAATGTCAGTCTGCTGCCAGCAAGCTAGCCAGGTCCTGTTCAGGTGTGACCTTTTCTGTAATTACTCCTTTCCCTTTATATATCCCATAGTCACAGCATGCTCTGCTGAAGAGTGAACCTCATTCCTAGCCATGCTCCTAAGGTGAAGGGAGCTCTTTGGAGAAACTCTTGTTGCCAAACCATCTGCTGCCTGGAGAAGTAATAGCAGATGTGAAGTTGCTGCCCTGCGGTTCTTTGTCTGTCTTCCCTTTCCCTCTTGTCTCTTATATTGCAGTGGTTGTGGACTAGTGCTCCCACCGGCCATTCCCTATTAAGGCCTAACATCAGGGCCAGTGGAGGGCATAGGTATCCCGCTCGGCGATGAGTTGAAAGAACTCATATAGGGACGGTAGGGAGATCAGGATACAGTCGCAAGTGGGTGCAGGAGATCATCTCTCCCCCATTCCCTATGAGCAGGGCCATCCTCTGTATTTAGCCCTCTAGTGTCTTCCTGTCTGTTTTTAGTTGTGTGGCGGACATCGTAGGTCCGTGCTTACTGTCACACATGGTAGCTGGACATTCCCCTTAGTCCAAGCGTGACAGAGGTTTAGGTTCAGCTCTTGTTTCCTTTCCGCTGTGCTATCACAACAGATCCCCTGGGTCTCTTGTCCTCAAACACTTCTGTCTTCACCATCTTAATGGGGCATGTGTGCATGGGATGAGCTGATATAGTAGTATTCAAAATAATTGCAGTCCAGTTTCACCAATCTGATTATTCACTGTTTTTACTATTACCGTATATACTCGTGTATAAGCCGACCCATGTATAAGCCGACCCCCCTACTTTTGCCCCCAAAAACTGGGAAAACTTATTGACTCGCATATAAGCCGAGGGTGGACTCCAGCACAGTGTATACAGCCCTCAGCACAGTGTATACAGCTCCCAGCACAGTGTATACAGCTCCCAGCACAGTGTATACAGCTCCCAGCACAGGGTATACAGCTCCCAGCACAGGGTATACAGCTCCCAGCACAGGGTATACAGCCCTCAGCACAGTGTATACAGCTCCCAGCACAGTGTATACAGCTTCCAGCACAGAGTATACAGCTCCCAGCACAGGGTATACAGCTCCCAGCATAGGGTATACAGCCCTCAGCACAGTGTATACAGCTCCCAGCACAGTGTATACAGCTCCCAGCACAGTGTATACAGCTCCCAGCACAGAGTATACAGCCCTCAGCACAGTGTATACAGCTCCCAGCACAGTGTATGGCGCCCCCCTCACGGTATGGCGCCCCCCCTCACAGTAAGGTCTCCCCATGCTGCTGCTGCTCACTGTACAATAAATAGTGTTATTAGCTCTCACCCTCGCTCCGGGCTCAGTGCATCTTCTCTCCTTCCTGCTTGTCCTGTGACAGGGGCTCACGGCGATGACGTCACCGGCCGGTCACATGACACGCAGGGAGGAGGGAGGAGCTAATAACACTATTTATTGTACAGTGAACAGTGGCAGCATGGGGAGGCCATACTGTGATGGGGAGCCTGTAATGTGATATGCACTGCTCCCCCCGCGGATGGGCGGGGGATGCAGTGCATATCATGCATAAGTTATGAGTGGCTCCACGTCACGAGCCGCTCATGTTACAGCCTTCCCCCACCTCCTCCAGCCTACTCCTGCTCCCAAACACAGCCCCCACTTCACACAAAAGTATATGACTCATGTATAAGCCGAGGGGGGGACTTTTCAGCCCAATTTTTGGGCTGAAAAAGTTGGCTTATACACTAGTATATACAGTAATTATATTACCACATGACAAACAGTTTACCAGTTGGTGCAGTAAAAAATGAACAGATGCAGCATTCATGATCTGCATGTTTTTGAGTCTGTGTATTTGAATAATTAACTGAAAGGGGGTGTTCAAAATAATAGCAGTGTGGAGTTCAATTAGTGAGGTCAATCTTTCTGTGAAGAAACAGGTGTGAATCAGGTGGTCCTTATTTAAAGGGATCCTGTCACCCCCAAAACACCCCCTAAGCTAGCAAAAACATGTCCCTGCAGCATCCTATCACTAATCTCACACTTCTTTTGTCTCTTAAAAGCATCCTGTGAAAGTGGATAAAAACGTTTTAATACTTACTCCTTAGTTATTATACTTAGCAGGGCCTATATTCTTTAGCCCTTAGGGCGTGTATGTTCTTTGCCCTGTTAATCAGTAGATCACGCCTTAATGGGCGTGATCTACTATTCATTTTCTAGGCAGGTCCTCCCTTGTTTACAGGACACTGGGCGGTCATGTAATGACGCGATTCGGGTCATTTCCGGGAGCGGGTGAAATAAGTACACCCGCGCCGCTCTGTAGACTTCAAGTACCGCATTGCGCATGCGTGCTGGATGCCTAACAGAGCGGCGCGGGTGTACTTATGTTACCCGCTCCCGGAAATGACGCGAATCGCGTCATTTCATGACTGCCCAGCATCCTGTAAACAAGGGAGGGCTTGCCTAGAAAATTAATAGTAGATCACGCCCATTAAGGCATAGCCTACTGACGAACAGGGCAAAGAACATACATGCCCTAAGGGCTAAAGAATGTAGCCCCTGCTAATTATGATCACTAATGAGTAAGTATTAAAACGTTTTTATCCACTTTCACAGGATGCTTTTAAGAGACAAAAGAAGTGTGAGATTAGTGATAGGATGCTGCAGGGACATGTTTTGCTAGCTTAGGAGGCGTTTTGGAGGTGACAGGATCCCTTTAAGGGTGAAGCAAGCACATGTTGTACATGCATTTCTCCTTGAAAGTCTGAGAAATATGGGTCGTTCACGACATTGTTCAGAAGAACAGTGTTCTTAGATTAAAAAGTTGATTGGAGAGGATAAAAGGTGCAGACAATCATAAACTGTTCGGCTACAATGATCTCCAATGCTTTAAAATGAAATGCAAAACCAGAGAGACATGGAAGAAAACGGAAGACTACCATTCCAATGTAAGGAAGAATAGCCAGAAAGGCAAAGGCTCAGCCAATGATCAGCTCCAGGATGATCAAAGACAGTCCAAAGTTTTATGTGAGTACTGTGACAGTTAGAAGACGCCTGTGTGAAGCTAATCTATTAGCAAGAAATACTTGCAAAGTCCTACTGTTAAAAAAGACATGAACTGAAGTGGAGAAAATTTGGCAAAACTCATCAACGGGACTAAATAGAAATAAAGAAACATTTTGTGGACTGATGAAAGTAAAATTGTTATTTTTGGGTCCAAGGACAGCAGACAGTTCATCAAACAACCACCAAATTTTGAATTCAAGCCACAGTGAACTCTGAAGACAGTGAATTATGATGGTGCAAGTATCATGATATGGGTATGTTTCTTTTACTATGGTGCCGGGTCTATTTACTACATACCAGGGATCATGGACCAGTACGCATATATCAAAATACTTGAAGAGGTCATGTTGCCTTATGCTGAAGAGGAAATGCCCCTGAAATGGGTGTTTCAACAAGACAATGACCCTAAATACACCAGTACACAAGCAAAATGTTGGTTCCAATCCAACAAAATTGAGGTTATGGAGTGACCATCCCAATCCCCAGACCTTAATCTGATAGACCACTTGTGGGGTGATATTAAAAATGCTGTTTCTGAGGCAAAACCAAGACATAAAAATAAAATGTGGGATGTAGTCAAATCATCCTGGAGTGGAATAATTATTGACAGGTGTCAGATGTTGGTTGATTCGATGCAACATAGATGTGAAGCAGCTGTAAAAAAAAAAAAGCTGTGGCTATACAATTAAATATCAGGTTAGTGATTCACAGGAATGCTAAATCCTAAAAAAAAGTTAATATTTTTGAGTTTGCAAAGACAAATGCAGACACTGCTATATTTCTGAACATCCCATTGTTCACTTTTTGTTGTTTTCTCTAATGTAATTAAAGGGACTCTGTCACCAGGTTTTGGCCATCCCATCTGACAGCAGCATAATGTAGAGATAGAGATCCTTATTCCAGAGATGTATCACTTACTGAGGTCCTTGCTGTCATTTTGATAAAATTACTGTTTTCTCTGCTTCAGATCTAGCAGTAAATGAATATGCTGTACTATATGATTAGTCATATAATGATAATATCCAGATGATTTAACAGTGATTTTATCAAAACTATACTGAGCAGCCCAGTAAGTGATACATCATTGGAATCAGGATCTCAAACTCTACATTATGCTGCTCTCGGATGAGATGGCAAAAACCTGATGACAGTGTCCCTTTAAAAATTATATACATTTCTCCTCATGTTTTGATTTACAAAACAGTATGCAATGTTCCCAATGCATGGAAATAAAAACTATTATAAAGATTTTGGGCTTAACTAATGTTTTTGAACACACTGCTATTATGTTGAACACAGTTGCAGTTCATTTGGTCAAAACATTTAGTGAGTATACCTTGGGTCACTCTCCCAGACCTTCTGAAAGACTCACCAGTAGCAACCAGTTGGCAATCACTGGGTATCTCAATAGTTGGCAAATGGGTCAATAAGTTCATCTGCTGATAGCTGAGAGTCAATAGGCATACTCTGAAGTGGGAAGATTTGCAAAATGATTATTCTTATACAAGGATCTAAAAGCCAATTACACGGGAACATATTTCCGATGTCTTCTTTTACTTCAGATGACGTTTTGTCGGCGGTGATGATTGTTTTAGGATCTGGCTTGGACCTAGTCTAGCTAGCTCTGACATTTTTTCAGGATCTTGACTGGGACTGTCTGTCAACAGTTAAACTTAGCTGCGGGATATCACTTTAATATTTTCTTCTACCAATCTCATTAATGTCTGTTCCAGGACGTGAAAGAGCTTGAACAGTATATGGTTCGGATTCTCATTTTTAATCTAACTTGCTGGTCCGATGATGCTTCTTCAACAAAACACTATCTCCAATATGCAAAGGTCTAGCTCTGGCATCCATGTTGTAGTTCTCTTCTTACTTTCAACTTTTGACCTTCATGCAGTCCTCCACAATGGCATTGGTTTCATTCAGGCGTCACTAATAGTCTGTGACCCGAATTCAGTCTCTCTGAAATGTACTTACAGGGTAATTTCAGATGATGGTCTTCCTTGATGGCCAAACATTAGGAAATAAGGAGTGTATCTTGTAGATCACTAGATGGTATTGTTATGCATGTAAATCAATGTCGACAAGGAAACTGGCTAGTCTTCTCTCTGATGGGCAGGTAGAGTGCTTAGCATTTCAAGTAAGGTTTGGTTTATATTTTCACAAAGTCCATTGCACTGTGGATGGTATGCAGTTCTTAACTTCTTATATCATATAGGTAGCAAAGTTCAAATGCAGATCCTCTATCAGTCAAAATCTTTTTCGGATATCCGTAGGGCTGGACAACATTCTTCCAGAAAACTTCAGCAATGGTTTTAGCTGTTAAGTCTCTCACAGTCACAGCTACTGCAAATTAATTGTAGTGATTAATGATGGTCATGGTATAAATAACTCCAGGTGTGCTGGGCTGTGGTTTCACATAACCAAGGGCAACTAGCTCAAAATCTTGTGATCAGGACGTTCACCTTGACTTAAAGTACATGCGATACATTCTCTGCACCACCTCTCAATGTCATTTTGCATGCCAATCCAGATAAATCATCTTCTCATGGCAGCCAAAGGGACCAGATTGGTTATGAGATGCCTCCAAAACCATGCTAGCATTCTCCCTGGGCACTAAGATTTGGGCCACATGCTTATGTGTAATTGGCTCTATAGTTCGCCGAACTAGCTTGTCTCTCTGTAAGAAATGGTGTCGCCTATGTTTCCAAAGTTTAAACAATTCAGGATCTACTTTTCTATGCTGGTGTATATCGAGTTCTCTTCTTGATCCAAGAAGATTTTTCAAGATTCTCAATACTTTACTACAGGGCCGGACTGGGACCAAAACGCAGCCATGGAAAACAAGCCCCACCAGCCCACACACTATATCAACAAACAGCCCCAATCCATAAATTTTGCTTTTACGTTGTCGTGGCCCTCACCACATTCTTAAAGGAGTTATCTGAAGAGCCACATGTGAATGGTGCAGCAGAGGGAATAATCAACCACTGCTCCATTTACATGGTGCTCTTCAAAGCTCCGTTTGTCAGGATTTTGGGGTCTCAGTGGTCAGCCACATACACACACAGCCAGCCACACACACAGCCTCAGCCAGCCACACACAGCCTCAGCCAGCCACACACAGCCTCGGCCAGCCACACACAGCCTCAGCCAGCCACACACAGCCTCAGCCAGCCACACACAGCCTCAGCCAGCCACACACAGCCTCAGCCAGCCACACACAGACTGAGCCAGCCACACACAGCCTCAGCCAGCCACACACAGCCTCAGCCAGCCACACACAGCCTGGGCCAGCCACACACAGCCTCGGCCAGCACACACACAGCCTCGGCCAGCCACACACAGCCACACAGCCAGCCACACAGCCAGCCACACACAGACACACAGCCAGCCACACACAGACACACAGCCAGCCACACACAGACACACAGCCAGCCACACACAGACACACAGAGCTACAGCCACACACAGGTAGCCACATAGACAGCCGCCAGCCACATATAGACGCAGACAGACACACACACAGCCATAGCCAGCCACACAACCAGCCACTGACACAACCAGCCACACACAGAGCTACAGCCAGCCACACAAACAGCCAGCCACACACACAGCCAGCCAAAGCCAGCCACACATACAGCTACAGCCACAGCCAGCCACACACACACGCAGTCACCCACACACATACAGTCACAGCCAGCCACACACAGACCCACAGCTAGTCACACACAAAAAGCCAGCCACATAGACACCAACATAGACAACCATAGCCAGCCACACACAGACCGCCACACACACCACACAGGCAAATAGTCAGCCACACACAGCCATCCACACACACATCCACAGCCAGCCACACAGTCCCAGCCACACAAAGCCAAGCAGACCCAGCCACACACACACACAGCCACACAGCCGCAGCCACACAGCCGCAGCCACACAGCCGCAGCTCCACACAGAGACAGAACCGCAGCCCCACACAGAGACAGAGCCGCAGCCCCACACAGAGACAGAGCCGCAGCCCCACACAGAGACAGAGCCGCAGCCCCACATAGCCGCAGCTCCACATCCAAAACCACACAGCCCCAGCCACACAGCCCCAGCGACACTCAGAGACACAGCCCCAGCGACACTCAGAGACACAGCCCCAGCGACACACAGAGACACAGCCCCAGCCACACACACAGAGACACAGCCCCAGCCAACACACACAGAGGCACAGCCCCAGCGACACAAACAGAGGCACAGCCCCAGGACACACACAGAGCACAGCCCCAGCGACACACACAGAGGCACAGCCTCAGCCACACACACAGAGGCACAGCCCCAGCCACACACAGAGAGACACAGCCCCAGCCACACACACAGAGGCACAGCCCCAGCCACACAGACACAGCCCCAGCCACACACACAGAGGCACAGCCCCAGCCACACACACAGAGGCACAGCCCCAGCCACACAGACACAGCCCCAGCCACACACACAGAGGCACAGCCCCAGCCACACACAGAGACACAGCCCGCCAACACAAGCACAGCCAGCACAAGAGGCACAGCCCAGCCACACACACAGAGCACAGCCACACCACACAACCACAGAGGCACCAGCCCAGCACACACAGACCAGCCCCAGCGACACACAGAGAACAGCCCCACGCGACCACACAGAGACACACCCAGCCACACAGAGCAGCCCAGCCACAACACAAGAGACACACAGCCCCAGCCACACCACAGAGGCACAGCCCAGCCACACACACAGAGGCACAGCCCAGCCACACACACAGAGGCACAGCCCCAGCACACACACAGAGGCACAGCACCCAGCGACACACACGAACAGAGGCACAGCCCCAGCCACACACACAGAGGCACAGCCCAGCCACACACAGAGAGACACAGCCCCAGCACACACACAGAGGACAGCCCAGCCACACACACAAGAGCACAGCCCCAGCCACACACACAGAGGCACAGCCCAGCCAACACACAGAGGCACAGCCCCCAGCACACCACACAGAGCACAGCCCAGCCACCACACAGCACACACAAAGCACAGCCCAGCACACACACAGACGCACAGCCACCACCACACAGAGGCACAGCCCAGCCACACACACGAGAGGCACAGCCCCAGCCACACACACAGAGGCACAGCCCAGCCACCACACAGGACAGCCCGCACACAACACAGAGGCACAGCCCCAGCAACACACACAGAGGCACAGCCCCAGCCACACACAGAGGCACAGCCCAGCCACACACACAGAGGCACAGCCCAGCCCACACACAGAGGCACAGCCCCAGCCACACACAGAGGCACAGCCCAGCCACACAACAGAGGCACAGCCCCAGCACACACACAAGAGGCACAGCCGCCACACACACAGAGGCACAGCCCCAGCCACACACACAGAGCACAGCCCCACACACACAGAGCACAGCCCAGCCACACACACAGAGGCACAGCCCAGCACACACACAGAGCACAGCCCCAGCACACAACAGCAGAGGCACAGCCAGCCCACACACACAGAGGCACAGCCCAGCCACACACACAGAGGCACAGCCCAGCCCACACACAGAGGCACAGCCCCAGCACACACAGAGGCACAGCCCAGCCACACACACAGAGGCACAGCCCCAGCCACACACACAGAGGCACAGCCCCAGCCACACACACAGAGGCACAGCCCAGCAACACACAGAGCAGCCAGCCAACAAGCCCCAGCCACACACACACAGAGGCACAGCCCCAGCCACACACACAGAGCGCACAGCCAGCCAGCCACACAACACAGACACAGCCCAGCACACAACAGAGGCCAGCCCAGCACACACAACAAGGCACAGCCCACACACACACACAGACCAAGCCCCAGCCCACACCAGAACAGCCCAGCCACACACACAAGAGCACAGCCCCAGCACACACACACAGGCAACAGCCCCAGCCCCACACACAGAGGCACAGCCCCAGCCACACACACAGAGGCACAGCCCAGCCACACACACAGAGGCACAGCCCAGCCACACACACAGAGGCACAGCCCCACACACACACACGAGGCACAGCCCCAGCCACACACAGAGGCACAGCCCCCCACACACACAGAGGCACAGCCCCAGCCACACACAAGAAGCCAGCCACACACACAGAGCACAGCCCAGCCACACACAAGACAGCCCAGCCAACACACAGAGGCACAGCCCAGCCCAGCCACAGCCACACAGAGACACAGCAGCCCAGCACACACAGAGACAGCCCGCACCACACACACACAGAGGACACAAGCCCCCAGCCAACAGCACACACACACAGCCCAGCACACACAGGCCACCACACACACAGAGCAAGCCCACACACAGCAACCAGCCACACACACACGAGGCAGCCCCAGCCACACACACAGAGGCACAGCCCCAGCACACACACAAAGCACAGCCCCAGCCACACACACAGAAGAACAGCCCCAGCCACACACACAGAGGCACAGCCCCAGCCACACACACAGAGACACAGCCCCAGCCACACACACAGAGGCACAGCCCCAACCACACACACAGAGGCACAGCCCCAGCCACACAGACACAGATACAGCCCCAGCCACACACACAGAGGCACAGCCCCAGCCACACACACAGAGGCACAGCCCCAGCCACACACACACAGATACAGCCCCATTCACACACACAGAGGCACAGCCCCAGTCACACACACAGAGGCACAGCCCCAGCCACACACACAGAGGCACAGCCCCAGCCACACACACAGAGGCACAGCCCCTACTGGGGTCAGGGTGGCTGGTGCGTTTCCATTTTGTTGGTGGGAGAGCAGAATGTGTGCTCTCTCTCCGCCCACAAAGAAGGTGCTGTCTTGATTTCGGCACAGCACAGCCCGCTCCAATAGAAGTATGAGCCGCTGCCAGGGCCGCCCGCTGATTGGTGTGCAGAGTCTGTGCGACCGCACCAACAAGTGAGTCTCTCTCATGACTTATAATGCTGCCGCAACTTGGTGACCGGCGCCGCACCTCAGACCCCGCTATGCAGGCGGGCGGTGGCGGCGACCGCAAAATCATTTAAAAGTAACCAGGACTGCGGCGGGAGGAACGGGCGGCCCCCACACCCCGCCACCGGCCGGCCCATCGGGAAAAGTCCCGCTCCTTCCGCCTCTCAGTCCGGGCCTGCTTTACTATCTCCCTGAATCTGAGCCCAGTGAACTTTGCCTCTCTACAGGTTTTGTTCTGCTTCCTATCACTAATCTCACACTCCTTTTGTCTCCTAAAAGCATCCTGTGAAAGTGCATATAAACGTTTTAATACTTACTCATTAGTGATTATAATTAGCAGGGCCATATTCTTTAGTCATCAAGGGGGTGTTATTTTGCAGCTCGAGGATCCAGTCCTCTCTCTTTCTGTGCTACTGTGAAACTGAAACTGAAGGCAGGACTAATGATTTGCATTCTGTGAGTGATAGAGAGGGGGGAGGGCAATGCCTGCACATCACAGCAGAACACACAGAGAAAGGGTGGATCCTGGAGCTGCAAAACAGCCCGCCCTGGTGACTTAAGAATATAGTCACTGCTAATTATAATCACTAATGAGTAAGTATTAAAACGTTTTTATACACTTTCACAGGATGCTTTTAGGAGACAAAAGGAGTGTGAGATTAGTGATACTATGCTGCAGGGACATGTTTTGCTAGCTTAGGAGGTGTTTTGGAGGTGACAGGATCCCTTTAATGTACAAGATAGGCTTTTCCACTTCTTCCCAGTCTTTTTCATCTCTGTTAGTATCTTCTTTGGTAGGTAGTGGAGACAGTACATCTACATTTGTGTTACATTTTCCAGATCGGTACTTGATCATGAATTGGAAGTTAGCGAGATGGGACACCTATTTTGCTTCATAACAACCGACTTTGCAGCATTTAGAAGAGTCAGCAGGTTGTTGTCGGTAAAGACCATAAAGGGTGTAGCTGCCTGATAATCTTTACATTTTCAGTGAAAAGCCCACACCATTGCTAGGAATTCCAACTTGAAGGAGCTGCAATTCTTGTAATTTCTCTGTTAGTCTCAGTGCTCAACTTACATAGGCAATCACCTTTTCTTTTCCATCCTGTAATTGGGCAAGTACTGATCCAAGTCCTCTTTTGCTGGCGTCAGTATAAAGACGGAAAGGATAGTTGCAGTGAAGGCAGGCTAACACTGGTGCTTCAATCAAGATATTCTTTAATTGGGTGAATGCAGCTTCATGAGTGTCAGTCAAGTGGATTGGTACATTTTTTGGTGACTTGTGACAAGGTTGACCCTGCAGTAGTTCCAGTAAAAGTACTGCAATTTTGTCAGTCTTTAATAAAGCAACGGTAATATCCCTCAAATCCAAGAAATCTTCGGACTTCCAAGATGGTAGTTAGAGCACACTAAAACTTAGAAAAACAGGTATCCTGCTGGAAACCTGATTTTCTGCTGATCACTGGATTCCTACACTGAATTTTTCTCCGTGTCAAACTTTCTCTATGGTATGGTGAGCTGATTCTTCAGCGCTGACCACATGACCAAAGTACTGAACTTTTGGCTTGAGTAAGTGACATTTTGAAAGTTTTACCTTGAGACCATGTTTAATGAGAATGTCAGGTACTTCTTCCATCTGTTTTAGGTGCTCTTCATAGGTCTTGGAAGTAGATTATGACATCATCCATGTACAATAAGACATTCTCGAAATTTTTGTGGCCCAAACAGTACATCATCAATTGCTGAAATGTTCCTGGGGCATGGATTGGGGTATAATTAAACTCAAACAAGCCCATCAGTGTGATAAAAGCTGTCTTCCCTCAGTCTTCTGGAGCAAATGGTACCTGCCAGTACCCACTTGTCAGGTCTAGCGTAGAGAAGAATGCTGCACCCTTTACTGCTGAGAAGAATTCTTCAATCCTGAACAAAGGATAGGCGCCTTTGTGGGTTATATGAAAAGGTAAAAAATGTGTGTACCGTTTTAACCAGTAGATAGAAAAATATTGGAATCTGAGAGTCCTCAGTGGTTGATACCTTTTAATGGCTAACTGGAAAGATGGTAAACATAGCAAGCTTTCGGGACACTGTGGTCCCTTCGTCAGGCAAATAATGACACAGATTCTGAAGACACATGCATATATATGTGGCGCCCCGCAACGAGTGCGTCACAGGAGGGTATTGCAGCCATAAATGCAGCCGCAATATTCTCTGACACAGCAATGATCTGGTTAACTTTGAGATCCAACCCTGCATGCATCACCTAGAACAGAGGGCCAACCCAGGGTCCTGGTGGGCGGAGTGCTAGGGAAGTGTGTAGGAAGTACAGACACTTAGTCAGTAGTAGTCTAGAACGAGAGTCTAGAGAAGAGAGAACTTGAACTTGGAGTAGGAGCGGGGGCTCTGCACCTCGTGCAGCCCCCGGGCCGTCACCGGTCGGGTGTCAGCACCTGAGGCCTCAACAACCGCGATCGGGCATCACTAACCACGGGTTCCAAAATACCCCCGTGCCCAACTCACAGCCGGTTCACTGGTACCGAAGCTGGCAGCAGTTCACCTCTGCTACGCGAACCAGAAGCGTGGAGGAGCAGCTTCACAGGAGCACCCCACCACCAGCCAACTTCCAGTCGTCTAACCAGCGGTGTACCCACTGAGGGATCCAAGGCTCCCCAAAACATCCACAACGTACATCTTGGATAGGGCATTGAAGCAGCCTCCCCGTACCCGATCTGGTATTCCTGGGCGACAATGGCAAAGCACTTAGCTAGAATGGAGGAACACTTGTGGATCTCTAAGGGACACCATCACTGCTGAGTCCACCCGGTCCACTACCCGTGAACTGTATACCATGTACTGCCTGCTGGTTACAGTAAAGACCCGTTGCAGAGACTTTCTGTGTCCGTGCTTCCTTATGAACTGTCCGTCCGCACTACAATGTAACCGCAGCTGCCGCACAACATCTTAAGCAGCTCCAGCCTCCGGGGATCACCGCTCAGCCTGTGGGGAGCGTTCCATCTTGCTGCTGTCCATCCCCCGGAGGTGCCGCAGCCTCGGTAACGATTACCGAAACTACTCATAGGTGGCGTCACGAATAAATTAACCCCTTTAATCTGTTCCTACAAGACATCTTCACTTTTGATCTGCACTCAACCGGGCCCCACTACCGGCAGGTGCGGCCCACCCGTGACAAGGAGGAAGGAGCTACAGCCTGTCTAAACCGGAGTCCACGGGCCGACGGTGAGTCAGAAAATGGCATCACGAACAGGATACGAGCAGGCCCGTTCCCTAACGGGTATAATGTGCTTAAAAATGACTTTAATGTCTACAATTTGGAGTTTGTTCGTCCCTAAAAAAACTTTCCCGCCTTTTCACCATGGGCCAAGATGGCGCCCAAGATGGCGTTCCCGCCATAAGGATCCGCCACGTGCAAGCCCAGGGGTGAGCCACCGCCCCTCATCGTGGGAGGGCTAAAGGCAAAGGCGCCAAAACTCTTTGTCCGCCCTGATTGCTCGAATCAACCATGGGGGCGGACCCCAAAGACTTTTCCCACAATTGGACTACAAGAAGCCCACAGGAAATGGGAGTGTCGCAGACCTTCTTCACCAGCTCTCTACCAGAACGGTTACCGGTTGAACGGGTGTGGTTCCCTCTAAAGAAGAGAATGGCCAGCACAAGACTCCAAGACTTAATGCGGGAGGTCGAGGCGGAGGCCAGAGCAGCCATAGGCCAACCGGGTCCGGGTCCTACCCTTACCGTAGACGGCAGCCCCGACTTTTGGCTAGAGGCTCTACAAGACCTCCGGGTGCGGTTACTTGAGACTGTGGAGTGGACGATTCGCAGCTGGAGTGCGACCCTAGGCAGAAGACTCCATCATGCGATGCAGCAGAGCCGACCGGGTACAGCTACTCCTGGCCCAGACGACGTCGCTAGCTTCTCAACCGCCTCACCGTCGCCCACCACCTGTCCTGCTTCGTCACCGGAGCCCATAGACTGCATCATTCCAGTGGAGGCCACAGCTCAGCTCGTTCCAGCGATTGAAATCGCAGCCGACCCCGTTCCTGAGCCGGAGCTTCCAATACGCTCCACCGAAGAAATCGACATATACCTGGTTCCATTTGCGGAACCCGCGACTAGTTTCAACACTGCCGAGACTGTCGCCTGTTTCTCCCCTGATCCGGAGGTCTCCTCTGCAATTACCGAGGCCTACCTGGTGACCGGGATTGAAACACCACTTCCAGCTGCTACAGAAGAAGAGGCAGGCAGCCTGGAAGCCCTGCAAGACGACCTCGAGGAGAACTTTGCAGCACAGCCACCCATCGACCCAGAGGATTTCGTTCCATCATCTCCGTTAGCCGACCAGCCCGACGTAGTCATCGAGGGAGAAATCGAGGATGATGACGACGAGACCTACAGCCCAGCTGAGGACCTCTACACCGGGTTCGCCTGGGGAGACACCAAGGATCCTTCTGCCGGGCGATCTGCTCGGGTACACTGGTCGGGTGCCGCCGCAGCAACATCTTCTCCGGTTCTGTTCAACCGGGCTCCGCTCCAGACTGCCCACCAGACTCAAGCCGTTCAACAACCAGCACGCCGTAGTGACTGTATCCACACGCCGCACCACTCCGACGAAGAGGTACGTCGCATCCGAAGGGAGGAGTGGCACGCTCGGCTGCACGCCAACATGCAGGCCCGCGCTGAAGCCCGCCACCAACCACCATTGCCTGAAGAGTTCCGTAAAACCGGACGGGTGAGCACCTTTAACTTAACCACCGGGTGGGGATCCGTAAGGGAGGAGGGTGTGAGTACTGAAGTATTCGTGGGGCGCCGTGATGTGGAATCGCACCTACCGCGAGGGCATCCTAACCGAGACTTATATAGAGGGGACATTGTAACCTATGAGCGATATGTATGCTGTGACGGGTGGTTCGCTATACGAGTCCAGAACCCTGCCCTCCATAAGTGACTTTGTTGTTTGAACTTTTTGCCAAGAGACTTCTTCCTGTTTGCAAATAACACCGCGACTTGGCGGCTACAGCCTGAACTTTTACCTAAGGACAGCCGACCGCCTGCCGGGTCCGCGCAATGTGTTAACCTGTTTATTTTACTGCCTCACTTTTATGCAAAATAATGACCTGTCATTAATAAAAGTGTATTACCTGTTATAAAATATAAAAACCTCTGTAATGTGGGTAGTGTGACGCTTGGGGACAAGCGTATTAAACCAAGGGGGAGTGTGGCGCCCCGCAACGAGTGCGTCACAGGAGGGTATTGCAGCCATAAATGCAGCCGCAATATTCTCTGACACAGCAGAGATCTGGTTAACTTTGAGATCCAACCCTGCATGCATCACCTAGAACAGAGGGCCAACCCAGGGTCCTGGTGGGCGGAGTGCTAGGGACGTGTGTAGGAAGTACAGACACTTAGTCAGTAGTAGTCTAGAACGAGAGTCTAGAGAAGAGAGAACTTGAGCTTGGAGTAGGAGCGGGGGCTCTGCACCTCGTGCAGCCTCCGGGCCGTCACCGGTCGGGTGTCAGCACCTGAGGCCTCAACAACCGCGATCGGGCATCACTAACCACGGGTTCTAAAATACCCTCATGCCCAACTCACAGCCGGTTCACTGGTACCGAAGCTGGCAGCAGCTCACCTCTGCTACGCGAACCAGAAGCGTGGAGGAGCAGCTTCACAGGAGCACCCCACCACCAGCCAACTTCCAGTCGTCTAACCAGCGGTGTACCCACTGAGGGATCCAAGGCTCCCCAAAACATCCACAACGTACATCTTGGATAGGGCATTGAAGCAGCCTCCCCGTACCCGATCTGGTATTCCTGGGCGACAATGGCAAAGCACTTAGCTAGAATGGAGGAACACTTGCGGATCTCTAAGGGACACCATCACTGCTGAGTCCACCCGGTCCACTACCCGTGAACTGTATACCATGTACTGCCTGCTGGTTACAGTAAAGACCCATTGCAGAGACTTTCTGTGTCCGTGCTTCCTTATGAACTGTCCGTCCGCACTACAATGTAACCGCAGCTGCCACACAACATCTAAAGCAGCTCCAGCCTCCGGGGATCACCGCTCAGCCTGTGGGGAGCGTTCCATCTTGCTGCTATCCATCCCCCGGAGGTTCCGCAGCGTCGGTAACGATTACCGAAACTACTCATAGGTGGCGTCACGAATAAATTAACCCCTTTAATCTGTTCCTACAAGACGTCTTCACTTTTGATCTGCACTCAACCGGGCCCCACTACCGGCAGGTGCGGCCCACCCGTGACAAGGAGGAAGGAGCTACAGCCTAAACCGGAGTCCACGGGCCGACAGTGAGTCATATACATAAGCAAATGAAACAAAGAAAAACAACAGTTTTAGATGTTATAGAAATTGCGACAGGTGACGTAAACCCGAGTCAGGCTAGGGAGGAAGAGATGGGCCTGGGGTATTGAAACTAAAAGTCTAAGATAAGCGGAACAAATTGTATAATGGTAGTGGTCTGTGGAGAACTGAAAATACTTAAATGAGTTGAGGAAAGCAATAAAAGGAGGCAAGGGTGTTCATTAGTGATGAGCGAGTACTAAAATGCTCGGGTGCTCGAAGCTCGGGCCGAGCATCCCGAGATACTCGTGTACTCGGCCCGAGCACCAAGCCCAATGTTATCCTATGGGAGACATGAGTATTTTTATGAAATGACTGCCGGCAGCATGTAGAAACCCTAAAAATGTCACAAAAGTCTCAGAAGAGTACTCAAATGACATGGCAACACCATGGGGAAGACCCCTGGAAGCATTTCTCACTCAAAAGTCACAGCTGTGAACAATCTTGTCCGAGTTTCACGCCAATTTTACGGAGTCACCAGAAAACCTTCCAAAATGACACCAAAATGAATATTTAGGGTGGAAATGTTAAGGGCACATACCCAATAGTGAGATACAGCTGGTGTATGTTACTTTTTGTGATTACATGAAAGATTTTACGTGAAAACATTGTGCGGCACTCCGATGACCCTGAGAAGAGACGTACATGAAGCCCTGTCTTGACATAATGTGCCCATTTTGAGGAACTGGGTCTATTGTAGTATTTTCCTTTGCCAGGGCAGTCCAAAATTGGGAGGTTCACCAATGCCCTTCGATAGAGACGTGCATGAGAGCCTGTAAACCTGAAATGGGTGTATTGTAGTATTGCCCTTTGGCAGGGCAGCCAAAAATTGGGAGGCTCCACATTGTCCCAGGATAGAGACGTGCAGGAGGGCCTGTAAACCTGAAGTGGGTGTATTGTAGTATAGCCCTTTGGCAGGGCAGCCAAAAATTGGGAGGCTCCACAATGACCCATGCATACAGACATGCATGAGGGCCTGTTAACCTCAATTGGGTGTATTGTAGTATAGCCCTTTGGCAGGGCAGCCAAAAATTGGGAGGCTCCACATTGTCCCAGGATAGAGACATGCAGGAGGGCCTGTAAACCTGAAGTGGGTGTATTGTAGTATAGCCCTTTGGCAGGGCAGCCAAAAATTGGGAGGCTCCACAATGACCCATGCATACAGACATGCATGAGGGCCTGTTAACCTCAATTGGGTGTATTGTAGTATAGCCCTTTGGCAGGGCAGCCAAAAATTGGGAGGCTCCACATTGTCCCAGGATAGAGACGTGCATGAGGGCCTCAAAACATTTTTCCCATTGAAAAGGAGTGGGTCTCCTGTCGTTGTAATGCCCATTCTAAAAGAATGGGCGAAAAAATTTACCACTGGGGGTATACCTGAAACAACAGCCTAACTATTGTAACGATCATCATGGTGGCACATGAGGAAAAGGAGGAGCAGTCCAGCGATTAGCCAAATTCCAGAAGTGTGTACCCATGGGTGAGTGGAGGTACATGGCAAATTCCCATAACAAAATTTAAATTCCGCTGTCATTTGTTGGTGGTGTGGTGAAGTCTGGCCCAATCCAACCCTTGTTCATCTTGATCAGAGTCAGCCTGTCAGCATTTTCAGTTGACAGGCGGGTGCGTTTATCAGTAATGATTCCACCAGCGGCACTAAAAACACGCTCTGATAAAACGCTAGCGGCAGGGCAGGCCAGGACTTCCAAGGCGTAGAGAGCCAATTCATGCCACGTGTCCAGCTTGGAGACCCAATAATTGTAAGGCACAGAGGGGGCTGTGGTACGTGAGGGGCTGAGAAAACTGTCCCACATCGTAAAGACTGTTCCCCTACCTCTGGCAGATTGGACTTGTGCCCCTCTCGGCCGTACGCCTTGGTTGTCCACCGATTCCTGACCTATGCCGCTAGCGTTTTGTGAGGGGAATGATTTGCCTACTTCCGTGACTATAGCCTTCTGGAACTGCTTCATTTTGGCTGACCTCTCCGCCTCAGGAATGAGAGACATAAAGTTCTCCTTGTAGCGTGAGTCTAAGAGTGTTGCCAACCAGTACTGATTGTCGGCCAAGATGTTCTGAACGCGAGGGTCACGAGCCAGGCAGCTTACCATAAAGTCAGCCATGTGCGCCAGACTCTTAACAGCCATCACTTCAGTATCCAGACCAACACGATGACTGAACATGCTGTCCTCCTCCTCCTCATCTCCCCTGTCCTCTGGCCAGCCACGCTGAATCGAGGGTATGACTGGTGTGCATGTCATATCCTCAATTTGGCCAGAGAGTTGCTCCATGTCTTCATCCTCCTCCTCCTCGTCATAGTCCTCCACTGCACGTTGTGATGAGATGAGGCTGGGCTGTGTGTTATCACCCACACCCACTACTGTTTCTTGCTCCAAGTCATCGCGCTTCACCTGCAATGCATCCTCTTTGTTTTTCAGCAGAGACCGTTTTAGAAGGCAGAGTAGTGGTATGGTGACGCTAATAATGGCGTCATCACCGCTCACCATCTTGGTGGAGTCCTCAAAGTTTTGGAGGACGGTACATAGGTCGGACATCCATCTCCACTCCTCAGGTGTTATGTGTGGAGTTTGACCCATTTCCCAAAGGCTTAGGTGATGCAGGTAGTCAACAACTGCCCTCTTCTGCTCACATATCCTGACCAACATGTGCAGAGTTGAATTCCAACGCGTGGGGACATCACACACCAGTCTGTGGGCCGGAAGACGCAAACGGCGCAGAAAGCCGGCAAGGCCGGCTGAAGCAGCAGGTGACTTGCGAAAATGTGCAGACAGACGGCGAACTTTTACCAGCAGTTCAGACAGCTCTGGGTATGACTTTAGAAACCTCTGAACCACCAGGTTGAGCACATGGGCCATGCATGGAACATGCGTCAGCTGGCCTCGCCTCAAAGCTGCCACCAGGTTCCGGCCATTGTCACACACGACCTTTCCTGGCTTTAGGTTCAGAGGTGTGAGCCAGTGATCTGCCTGCTGTTTCAGAGCTGTCCACACCTCTTCTGCATTGTGGGGTTTGTCACCTATGCAGACTAGCTTCAGCACAGTCTGTTGCCGTTTCGCAGAGGCAGTGCTGCAGTGCTTCCAGCTTGGGACTGATGTGGAGGGTACAGTGGATGAGGATGCGCAGGAGGAGGAGGCTGAGGAGCATGACATTCCGGAGCTGTAGAGTGTCGGTGAAACCCTGACAGAGGTAGGGCCTGCTATCCTTGGTGTGGGAAGGATATGTTCCGTCCCTCGCTCAGACTGGGTCCCAGCCTCCACAATATTAACCCAGTGTGCCGTCAAGGAGATGTAGCGGCCTTGCCCACAAGCACTTGTCCACGTGTCTGTGGTTAGGTGGACTTTGGCTGAAACAGCGTTGTTCAGGGCACGTGTGATGCTTTGGGACACGTGGTTATGCAATGCGGGGACGGCACATCTGGAGAAATAGTGGCGGCTGGGGACTGAGTAACGTGGGACAGCAGCCGCCATCAGGTCGCGGAATGCTTCCGTCTCCACCAGCCGGAAAGGCAACATTTCTAGCGCTATGAGTCGCGAAATGTGAGAATTTAGGACTGTGGCATGTGGGGCGTTGGCAGCGTATTTGCGCCTGCGTTCAAAGGTTTGCTGAATGGATAATTGAACGCTGCGCTGGGACAAGGACGTGCTTGATGGTGGTGTTATGTGTGCGTGGCCAACTACAGGTGCAGGGCCGGAGGCTTGTTCGTGGCCAGCATGGACAGGGGATTGGCTCGCACGCACAACATGCGAAGACGTAGCAGTGACATCAGCAAGCACCGCTCTTCGACTCTGTTGTACTTCCCACAAAGTCGGGTGCTTGGCTGACATGTGCCTGATCATGCTGGTGGTGGTCAGGCTGCTAGTTTTCGTACCCCTGCTGATGCTGGCATGGCAGGTGTTGCAATTGGCCTTTTTAGAGTCATCTGGAGCCAACTTAAAAAACTGCCAGACTCGGGAAGACCTAACATTTGCACAGGCACCTTGAGTCGTGTTGTTGTTCCGGGGAACGGTTGCCTGCCTTCTGCCTGCGGACACGACCCTGCTTCGTACTGCCTGTTGGGATGCTACGCCTCCCTCCCCCTGTGCACTGCTGTCCTCGCTCTGCATATCCTCTTGCCAGGCTGGGTCAGCTACTGGATCATCCACCACGTCGTCTTCCTCTTCCGCACCCTGATCCTCCTCCTGACTTCCTGGCAATTGTGTCTCATCATCGTCCACCCCTTGTTGAGACACATTGCCAACGTTACGTTCGTGAGAACGTGGCTGCTCAAATATTTGGGCATCTGTACATACCATCTCCTCATCACCCACTTCAACAGGAGCTGGCGCGAGGCCAGATTCTGCGAATTGATACGTGAACAGCTCTTCCGAGTGTCCTAGTGTGGGATCAGTAATGTCCGTGGACGTGTACTCGGCCTGGTGGTAGGAAGGTGGATCAGGTTGGGAAATGTGCGGTGCAGTATCACGGCTACTGACACTTGACCGTGTGGAAGACAGGGTGTTTGTGGAGGTGCCCATCTGACTTGAAGCATTATCCGCTATCCAAGTAACAACCTGTTGACACTGGTCTTGGTTCAAGAGCGGTGTACTGCTGCGGGCCCCAAGAATTTGGGACAGGACGTGCGAGCGAGTAGATGTGCCCCTTTGTTGTTGCGAAATTAGTGCTTGCACACGACCTCGGCCTCTGCCTGCACCACCATCACGTTCACTTCCTTGTTCCTTGCCAACGGCCTTGCCAACGCCCTTGCGCATTTTGCCTGTATACAGCAACAACATTCTGGTGACTGTTCAGGTCACAGGAGAGTAGGATTTTAGTCCCTAACCTGTATCAAGCTAGTAAGTACAACAGTCTGGTGACTGTTCAGGTCACAGGTGAGTAGGATTTTAGTCCCTAACCTGTATCAAGCTAGTAAGTACAAAAGTCTGGTGACTGTTCAGGTCACAGGAGAGTAGGATTTTAGTCCCTAACCTGTATCAAGCTAGTAAGTACAACAGTCTGGTGACTGTTCAGGTCACAGGAGAGTAGGATTTTAGTCCCTAGCCTGTATCAAGCTAGTAAGTACAACAGTCTGGTGACTGTTCAGGTCACAGGAGAGTAGGATTTTAGTCCCTAACCTGTATCAAGCAAGTAAGTACAACAGTCTGGTGACTGTTCAGGTCACAGGAGAGTAGGATTTTAGTCCCTAACCTGTATCAAGCTAGTAAGTACAACAGTCTGGTGACTGTTCAGGTCACAGGAGAGTAGGATTTTAGTCCCTAACCTGTATCAAGCTAGTAAGTACAACAGTCTGGTGACTGTTCAGGTCACAGGAGAGTAGGATTTTAGTCCCTAACCTGTATCAAGCTAGTAAGTACAACAGTCTGGTGACTGTTCAGGTCACAGGAGAGTAGGATTTTAGTCCCTAACCTGTATCAAGCTAGTAAGTACAACAGTCTGGTGACTGTTCAGGTCACAGGAGAGTAGAATTTTAGTCCCTAACCTGTATCAAGCTAGTCAGTACAACAGTCTGGTGACTGTTCAGGTCACAGGAGAGTAGAATTTTAGTCCCTAACCTGTATCAAGCTAGTCAGTACAACAGTCTGGTGACTGTTATGGTCACAGGAGAGTAGGATTTTAGTCCCTAATGTCGGGCCCCACGGGACTGGGGTACTCGGTACTGGACCGGACGGTACTGGGGAAGTCACAGGTGGCTTGGTCCGGACCGTGTCCCTGGCTCGGCAATGAAGGGGAATATTTACAAGGGGATTTGTCACGGGTGACGCCACCCACTTGGTGCGGCCAGTGATGGGGGCCGCCGCTGCTGCAGAACCTCCGGGGGTGATGGAATGGCAGCGGAGAAGGTATAGTTCTAGTGGGGAGAACTGTATCCCCCGGGGCAGTAAGGGTTAAAGTCTCTAGCGTGTAGTTGTAGCACACTTACTTTGCAGGCTGCAGGGACCTCTCCTCCTGGTTGGTGCTGGCAGGCTGGATCTGTATGAGGGAAGGTGGTATGCAGATAGAGGCAGACAGGAGAGGCAATTCAGGGTTTTCCAAAGCCTTACTCTTAGTTGTTCTCTCTCAGCAGGTTACAAGTCATTTGCAGTTCTTACAGCACAGTTACAGTTCTCAACATGCGGTTGCATTCTGCCTTTCCGGGTTCCCTTCTCTCCTGCAGCCAGGCCTCTCTCTCCCTGTGACCCCTCACACAGTCCTTAGTGTCCCTTTCCGGGCTGTTGCATTCTCTTTCTCTGTGTTGTGCGACACTGGACAGTATGGCGGTGACTCGGGCTTCTGTGAGTCCTAGTATGTCACTGAGCTGCCTGTCCTTTGGGTTAGGGATCTCAATCTGGAACTCAGACCCCTCGTCGTGTTGTCTGGGTATGCCGGATGAACTACGGTCCCCTCTAGAGCCGACACTCTACTCAGCCCAGCCTCCAGCAGTCCTCCAGCACGAGGCTCTGCCAGGCTCCTTCTCTCTGTTCCTTTCCAGTATTCTAGAAGGGCTTCTCCATCTGCAGTCAGTAGCTTCAGCTGCTGTCTAGGGCACGGGTTCCACCATCCCTCTCTGTTCTCTCACACTCCTGGTGGCATCAGCATCGGACGGGCTTTCTCTCCCCTCTGGCTCGCACTGGCTCAGTACGGATTCTGCGCTCCTAGCCTTGCACTCACAGAACGTGTGATTGTCCTTCAGTCTCAGCTTCTCCTCTTTGCTTCTCAGCACCATGGCCTACTAACTTCCATCACTCCTCCCCCTCACTATATACTGTCAGTCACCTGACCTCTGGTGTGCCCAGCCCACTCCTCTGAATCCACACCCCTCCGATCTCATATAGTTCTAATCTCAGGGCTGGATGTAACCTCTTTGACACGTGGGTTGTGTGGGCTGTGAGGATGTTGTTGTTCAACAATGTCCTACCTGCCTGGCTGCAGTTCCCTTTGTGGCCTCCTGGACGCAGGGGCGCCACATTCTCCCAGAGTTAAACCAGCGCGTCCTCTCGCTGCCCATCTTGGATTACCCTGAAAACATTTTTATTTTATATAACAGTAAACATTAAGTATTCTTGGTTTCTTCCCTTCCGGGAGGCACGATTCTTCAAACGTTACTTTAACTATAAAACAAGTGCATGGGTATATACTCGTCATTACCCTTTTTCTGTAAAATACACATTATAAAAGCATTACTTTGTATCAAAAGTATAAAAGTTCTTCTTTCAAAAAGTGCAAAAAGTTTCAAAAAGCAGCTTCAAAACAGTCAAAGTCTCATGCACTACGTCACATGTGCAGCTGGTCTTAAAACCAAAGGGGAGCACACAAAGGTGCTCAACTATTTACAAGGAAAGTTCTTATCACATCATCGTTCGTGATATTAAATGTTCATTTTTCAAACATATAAGACATACAGGGGAATGCTAGCAATTCACTCAGGTAAGGTAGGGGATCAATAAGGAAAAATGCTTCATTCACACTTACAGTATCTTCATCTGTTGCAGGACCCGTGCTCTACGCCTTCTTTACTTGCTTCCAAGGCAACACCTGTGGTAATGTTTTTCTGGGAAACACTTCCAGGTTTTGCAATGCGTCGATCAACAAGTAGCTATCCGGGGTCTGGGTGATAGCGTCCTTCTTTGGTGGTAGAGTCTCCAGGATCATCACAGGATCCGTGTTTACAGCCACGTCCATGTAGCTGGTCTCCTCGAAGTCGTCTCGTACTTCGTAGTACTCTGCAGTTGAGGCTTCATCTTTCTCTTCAACATTTAAACAAAGTCTTTTGACCTTAAGGCCGTACGGACCATGCTCTCCTTGGGCAATGTAATACGATACCCACTCTCCTATTTCGACCTGTCTGTCAGGGTGATCTGGCGGGAGCTGCTCTTCCACTTCCCTCTTGTTAATAAAGATGTCGAATCTCGCACCGGGTTCGCGAGCAAAAGCATAGCCTTTCTCCTCCACGATTTTGACAATCTTGCCCTCATGCCGTGGGGACTTCTGGATTTCGCGGTCTCGGCGGGCTGCATTTTTGGCCTCTTTAGCGTGGGCTACCATCTCCTGTTTCTGCGCCTGCCTCTCGACTTCCTCCTTCTCCCATTTCCTAACACATCTCCGGATGTACTCTTCGCGGGTAATCAATTCCGCGGGGCCTGGTACTCCAGCGGGGTCTCCTATGAAGCCCATGAGATCCTCACAGTCTCTATCCTGCTCCCACCAGCAGCGGAGCTGCTCCCCTCTCACCTCGGTGGAAGTCAGTGGTGGTATCAACGGCTGCGGTAGTCTCAGGAACCCTTCCGGCAAGGCTCCAAGCGGATCGGCTTCCTTCCAGGTCTTGCTCAGTACGGCTGGCGGGGTGGTTACGTCCACCAGTATCGCTGTACGGCCCTCGGCCTCGGTCTCCGCCTGCTCGCGTGGTTCTCTGACCCAGCCGGGTCGCTTCGACTGGGCCTCATAGCCCTGGTGGTGGTCGATATCGATTTGAATCCGGGTCCGGTTCTCTTCCTGGGCCCGTGTCATCCGTGGGGGCAGCAGCCGCAATACACCCCCCCGGGTGTCTAAGAAATAGGGACGCTCCTCGCCGCCTTCTGCCATCTCTGCTTGAGCACGACTGGTCTTTCCCTGGCCGGGTTCCTCCACTGGGTCGTCTTGTGGGCCCTCCGGGATCACAGGTGGTCTCTCATACACAGCGTTCTTCTGGGCGTCCTGCGCTTCCGTCCTTGTGTCTCTGAATGGCGACTGCTTCTCTTCCGGTTGCTCACTCCGCCCCCTCCTGATGACGATTTCCTTCTTCTCAGTTCGCGCCAACTTCTTAGGAGGAGGGTCTAGGGGCGGCGGCTCTTCCTTGAGAGTGACAGCTGGCTCTCCCGGAGTTAAGGAGAGCCAGGGCGGGACCTTCTTTTCGCGCCTTGGACCGGACCGGCCCACGATGGGAGTTTTAGGAACGCCTCCTCTGCACATGGCGCTAGTCCCTTATGGCCGCCATTAAGGTCAGATTTGGCGGGAAAAGTCTAGAAACAGTTCTTTTGGCGCACGGGGTCCAATTCTTTTGGACCGGGTAGATCCTGTTCGTGACGCCAGATTGTCGGGCCCCATGGGACTGGGGTACTCGGTACCGGACCGGACGGTACTGGGGAAGTCACAGGTGGCTTGGTCCGGACCGTGTCCCTGGCTCGGCAATGAAGGGGAATATTTACAAGGGGATTTGTCACGGGTGACGCCACCCACTTGGTGCGGCCAGTGATGGGGGCCGCCGCTGCTGCAGAACCTCCGGGGGTGATGGAATGGCAGCGGAGATGGTATAGTTCTAGTGGGGAGAACTGTATCCCCCGGGGCAGTAAGGGTTAAAGTCTCTAGCGTGTAGTTGTAGCACACTTACTTTGCAGGCTGCAGGGACCTCTCCTCCTAGTTGGTGCTGGCAGGCTGGATCTGTATGAGGGAAGGTGGTATGCAGATAGAGGCAGACAGGAGAGGCAATTCAGGGTTTTCCAAAGCTTTACTCTTAGTTGTTCTCTCTCAGCAGGTTACAAGTCATTTGCAGTTCTTACAGCACAGTTACAGTTCTCAACATGCGGTTGCATTCTGCCTTTCCGGGTTCCCTTCTCTCCTGCAGCCAGGCCTCTCTCTCCCTGTGACCCCTCACACAGTCCTTAGTGTCCCTTTCCGGGCTGTTGCATTCTCTTTCTCTGTGTTGTGCGACACTGGACAGTATGGCGGTGACTCGGGCTTCTGTGAGTCCTAGTATGTCACTGAGCTGCCTGTCCTTTGGGTTAGGGATCTCAATCTGGAACTCAGACCCCTCGTCGTGTTGTCTGGGGATGCCGGATGAACTACGGTCCCCTCTAGAGCCGACACTCTACTCAGCCCAGCCTCCAGCAGTCCTCCAGCACGAGGCTCTGCCAGGCTCCTTCTCTCTGTTCCTTTCCAGTATTCTAGAAGGGCTTCTCCACCTGCAGTCAGTAGCTTCAGCTGCTGTCTAGGGCACGGGTTCCACCGTCCCTCTCTGTTCTCTCACACTCCTGGTGGCATCAGCATCGGACGGGCTTTCTCTCCCCTCTGGCTCGCACTGGCTCAGTACGGATTCTGCGCTCCTAGCCTTGCACTCACAGAACGTGTGATTGTCCTTCAGTCTCAGCTTCTCCTCTTTGCTTCTCAGCACCATGGCCTACTAACTTCCATCACTCCTCCCCCTCACTATATACTGTCAGTCACCTGACCTCTGGGGTGCCCAACCCACTCCTCTGAATCCACCACCCCTCCGATCTCATATAGTTCTAATCTCAGGGCTGGATGTAACCTCTTTGACACGTGGGTTGTGTGGGCTGTGAGGATGTTGTTCAACAATGTCCTACCTGCCTGGCTGCAGTTCCCTTTGTGGCCTCCTGGACGCAGGGGCGCCACATTCTCCCAGAGTTAAACCAGCGTGTCCTCTCGCTGCCCGTCTTGGATTACCCTGAAAACATTTTTATTTTATATAACAGTAAACATTAAGTATTCTTGGTTTCTTCCCTTCCGGGAGGCACGATTCTTCAAACGCTACTTTAACTATAAAACAAGTGCATGGGTATATACTCGTCATTACCCTTTTTCTGTAAAATACACATTATAAAAGCATTACTTTGTATCAAAAGTATAAAAGTTCTTCTTTCAAAAAGTGCAAAAAGTTTCAAAAAGCAGCTTCAAAACAGTCAAAGTCTCATGCACTACGTCACATGTGCAGCTGGTCTTAAAACCAAAGGGGAGCACACAAAGGTGCTCAACTATTTACAAGGAAAGTTCTTATCACATCATCGTTCGTGATATTAAATGTTCATTTTTCAAACATATAAGACATACAGGGGAATGCTAGCATTCACTCAGGTAAGGTAGGGGATCAATAAGGAAAAATGCTTCATTCACACTTACAGTATCTTCATCTGTTGCAGGACCCGTGTTCTACGCCTTCTTTACTTGCTTCCAAGGCAACACCTGTGGTACTGTTTTTCTGGGAAACACTTCCAGGTTTTGCAATGCGTCGATCAACAAGTAGCTATCCGGGGTCTGGGTGATAGCGTCCTTCTTTGGTGGTAGGGTCTCCAGGATCATCACAGGATCCGTGTTTACAGCCACGTCCGTGTAGCTGGTCTCCTCAAAGTCGTCTCGTACTTCGTAGTACTCTGCAGTTGAGGCTTCATCTTTCTCTTCAACATTTAAACAAAGTCTTTTGACCTTAAGGCCGTACGGACCACGCTCTCCTTGGGCAATGTAATACGATACCCACTCTCCTATTTCAACCTGTCTGTCAGGGTGATCTGGCGGGAGCTGCTCTTCCACTTCCCTCTTGTTAATAAAGATGTCGAGTCTCGCACCGGGTTCGCGAGCAAAAGCATAGCCTTTCTCCTCCACGATTTTGACAATCTTGCCCTCATGCCGTGGGGACTTCTGGATTTCTCGGTCTCGGCGGGCTGCATTTTTGGCCTCTTTAGCGCGGGCTACCATCTCCTGTTTCTGCGCCTGCCTCTCGACTTCCTCTTTCTCCCATTTCCTAACACATCTCCGGATGTACTCTTCGCGGGTAATCAATTCTGCGGGGCCTGGTGCTCCAGCGGGGTCTCCTATGAAGCCCATGAGATCCTCACAGTCTCTATCCCGCTCCCACCAGCAGCGGAGCTGCTCCCCTCTCACCTCGGTGGAAGTCGGTGGTGGTATCAACGGCTGCGGTAGTCTCAGGAACCCTTCCGGCAAGGCTCCAAGCGGATCGGCTTCCTTCCAGGTCTTGCTCAGTACGGCTGGCGGGGTGGTTACGTCCACCAGTATCGCTGTACGGCCCTCGGCCTCGGTCTCCACCTGCTCGCGTGGTTCTCTGACCCAGCCGGGTCGCTTCGACTGGGCCTCATAGCCCTGGTGGTGGTCGATATCGATTTGAATCCGGGTCCGGTTCTCTTCCTGGGCCCGTGTCATCCGTGGGGGCAGCAGCCGCAATACACCCCTCCGGGTGTCTAAGAAATAGGGACGCTCCTCGCCGCCTTCTGCCATCTCTGCTTGAGCACGACTGGTCTTTCCCTGGCCGGGTTCCTCCACTGGGTCGTCTTGTGGGCCCTCCGGGATCACAGGTGGTCTCTCATACACAGCGTTCTTCTGGGCGTCCTCCGCTTCCGTCCTCGTGTCTCTGAATGGCGACTGCTTCTCTTCCGGTTGCTCACTCCGCCCCCTCCTGATGACGATTTCCTTCTTCTCAGTTCGCGCCAACTTCTTAGGAGGAGGGTCTAGGGGCGGCGGCTCTTCCTTGAGAGTGACAGCTGGCTCTCCCGGAGTTAAGGAGAGCCAGGGCGGGACCTTCTTTTCGCGCCTTGGACCGGACCGGCCCACGATGGGAGTCTTAGGAACGCCTCCTCTGCACATGGCGCTAGTCCCTTATAGCCGCCATTAAGGTCAGATTTGGCGGGAAAAGTCTAGAAACAGTTCTTTTGGCGCACGGGGTCCAATTCTTTTGGACCGGGTAGATCCTGTTCGTGACGCCAGGTTGTCGGGCCCACGGGACTGGGGTACTCGGTACCGGACCGGACGGTACTGGGGAAGTCACAGGTGGCTTGGTCCGGACCGTGTCCCTGGCTTGGCAATGAAGGGGAATATTTACAAGGGGATTTGTCACGGGTGACGCCACCCACTTGGTGCGGCCAGTGATGGGGGCCGCCGCTGCTGCAGAACCTCCGGGGGTGATGGAATGGCAGCGGAGATGGTATAGTTCTAGTGGGGAGAACTGTATCCCCCGGGGCAGTAAGGGTTAAAGTCTCTAGCGTGTAGTTGTAGCACACTTACTTTGCAGGCTGCAGGGACCTCTCCTCCTGGTTGGTGCTGGCAGGCTGGATCTGTATGAGGGAAGGTGGTATGCAGATAGAGGCAGACAGGAGAGGCAATTCAGGGTTTTCCAAAGCTTTACTCTTAGTTGTTCTCTCTCAGCAGGTTACAAGTTATTTGCAGTTCTTACAGCACAGTTACAGTTCTCAACATGCGGTTGCATTCTCCCTTTCCGGGTTCCCTTCTCTCCTGCAGCCAGGCCTCTCTCTCCCTGTGACCCCTCACACAGTCCTTAGTGTCCCTTTCCGGGCTGTTGCATTCTCTTTCTCTGTGTTGTGCGACACTGGACAGTATGGCGGTGACTCGGGCTTCTGTGAGTCCTAGTATGTCACTGAGCTGCCTGTCCTTTGGGTTAGGGATCTCAATCTGGAACTCAGACCCCTCGTCGTGTTGTCTGGGGATGCCGGATGAACTACGGTCCCCTCTAGAGCCGACACTCTACTCAGCCCAGCCTCCAGCAGTCCTCCAGCACGAGGCTCTGCCAGGCTCCTTCTCTCTGTTCCTTTCCAGTATTCTAGAAGGGCTTCTCCACCTGCAGTCAGTAGCTTCAGCTGCTGTCTAGGGCACGGGTTCCACCGTCCCTCTCTGTTCTCTCACACTCCTGGTGGCATCAGCATCGGACGGGCTTTCTCTCCCCTCTGGCTCGCACTGGCTCAGTACGGATTCTGCGCTCCTAGCCTTGCACTCACAGAACGTGTGATTGTCCTTCAGTCTCAGCTTCTCCTCTTTGCTTCTCAGCACCATGGCCTACTAACTTCCGTCACTCCTCCCCCTCACTATATACTGTCAGTCACCTGACCTCTGGTGTGCCCAACCCACTCCTCTGAATCCACCACCCTCCGATCTCATATAGTTCTAATCTCAGGGCTGGATGTAACCTCTCTGACACGTGGGTTGTGTGGGCTGTGAGGGTGTTGTTGTTCAACAATGTCCTACCTGCCTGGCTGCAGTTCCCTTTGTGGCCTCATGGACACAGGGGCGCCACACTAACCTGTATCAACCTAGTAAGTACAACAGTCTGGTGACTGTTCAGGTCACAGGAGAGTAGGATTTTAGTCCCTAACCTGTATCAAGCTAGTAAGTACAACAGTCTGGTGACTGTTCAGGTCACAGGAGAGTAGGATTTTAGTCCCTAACCTGTATCAAGCTAGTCAGTTCAACAGTCTGGTGACTGTTCAGGTCACAGGAGAGTAGGATTTTAGTCCCTAACCTGTATCAAGCTAGTAAGTACAACAGTCTGGTTACTGTTCAGGTCACAGGAGAGTAGGATTTTAGTCCCTAACCTGTATCAAGCTAGTAAGTACAACAGTCTGGTGACTGTTCAGGTCACAGGAGAGTAGGATTTTAGTCCCTAACCTGTATCAAGCTAGTAAGTACAACAGTCTGGTGACTGTTCAGGTCACAGGAGAGTAGGATTTTAGTCCCTAACCTGTATCAAGCTAGTAAGTACAACAGTCTGGTGACTGTTCAGGTCACAGGAGAGTAGGATTTTAGTCCCTAACCTGTATCAAGCTAGTAAGTACAACAGTCTGGTGACTGTTATGGTCACAGAAAAGCTTGGATCTCGATCTGGATCACCCTGCCTATATCCTCCTAGATTAGTCCTGAGAAGGACTGTTGTGGTCAGCAGCAGTTTGCAGCCCTGCTCCGGATCTACCTATGAGGGCCGCAAATCTGTCCCTACACTCACTGTCTGGATGGCTGTGTGCAGAGCACAGCGCAGCCAGGTCTTGTAAAGGCTCGGTCACGCTGTGCAGGCCGGCCAATCACTGCAATGCCACAACTAACAGGGCTGTGGCATTGCAGTGGTCTGCCAGCCAATCCCTGCATGTGGGCTGGCTCTCTAAAGAGCGCCAACATGCAGGGATGAGGACCACGAGCACAGCACGAGTATCGCGAGATTACTCGGTGCTCGCCGAGTAGCCCGAGTACAGTGCGAGTACCGAGTAGTCACAAGCATACTCGCTCATCACTAGTGTTCATATTAGAAGTGTCAAAAATTCATTGTCCTCAAACTGGAGTCTATTGGAGATGTTTTATCCCCAAAAGTCTTTTCAATTTATATAAAAATGCATGAATCTGTGATGTCCCCAAATGTCTATTCATGTTCTATAAAAAGCCATTAATCCAAGTGATATATTTAATCCTGTTTTGAATGTGGCAAAGGTCGTTATCAATTTGTATTCCTAAATTCTTCTGTCTCTGAGATTTGAAGTTGCTTTTTAAGATGAGCAGCCTCATATCAGTTTCACTGTGGTCAGGGCTGGAAAAATGTTTTGCTACAGGTAGATACATATGCTTTTCTTTTATTGAGTGGCAATGGGAATTCATTCTTGTTCTGAATTTTTGCCCGGTTTCACCTTACATGCCAGCTGTTGGGCATTTGGTACATATGATTAAATACACCACATTGCTTGTGGTGCAGCTGACGTTACCTGGGATCTTGTAGGATCTGTCCCAGGAATCCTTATCTTGTCTGTTGTCATTATAGATGGACAGGTTTTGCACTTTCTCTGGTTGCAGGGAAAGGTTCCTGTTACTGCTGGAGAGGACAGGGCACTTTTGACAATGATGTTTTTTAGATTTGGAGGATGTCTAAAACACAAAAGTGAGGGATCCGGAAATATTGATTTTAGTCGGGCATCTTTTTGTAGGAGTGGTTGCAGTTTCCATGCAGTTTCTCTTAACACCTCCAGACTTGGATTGTAGGTGACTACGAGAGGAACTCTGTTGTTTTCTTCTCTAGTTTTGTAATGTAGGAGATGATTCCTTGATATTCTGGTGGCTCTTGTAATCTGGTTCTCGATTGCTCTTGGATAGTAGCCCTGGTTCAAAAAGGTCTTTTTGAGGTCCTCATGGTGATTGTCTCTATCTGTAGGGTTGGAACATATCCGATTGTATCTGATGGCCTGGCTATACACAATAGAGTTTTTTATGTGTTTTGGATGAAAGCTGTGGCATCGGAGATATGTTAGACGGTCAATTGGCTTCTGGTACATGGATGTCTCCATTTCCTTGTTCTGTAGCTTAATGATCGTGTCCAGAAAGCTGATCTCAGTGCAGTAGTAGTTGAATGTTAAGTTGATGGTGGGATAAAACTGATTAAAGTGTTCATGGAACGTCTTCAGCTGTTGCTCAGACTCTGTCCAGATGATTAAAATGTCATTGATATAATGGTAGTAGGCCAGAGGCCTGATAGGACAAGAGGATAAAAAGTCACCTTCAAGCTTCAAGGTTGTTGTCGTCAAATGTGAAGTAATTGTGCAAGAGGATAAATTTTATAAGCTTCACCACAGAGTGAGCATTAATACCTCTGTTTTCCAGAAATGTTTTGCAGGCATATAATCCATCCTGGTGTGGGATGTTGCTATACAGAGACTCCACATCCATGGTGGCGAGGATGGTTCCTTCTGGTAGAGGACCTATTGCTGACTGTTTATTCAATAGGTCAGTTGTGTCCTGAATGTATCTGGGTGTCTCTTTTACCAGGGGTTGGAGAACACCCTCTACCCACCCAGAAATTTGTTCGGTGAGGGTGCCCACACATGAAACTATTGGTCTTCCTGGATTTCCTGATTTGTGAATTTTGGGAAGCATGTAGAATGTGCCTGTTCTTGGACTTACAGGTATTAGGTCATCAGCTCTTAAGGATATGTCAGGTAGACAAGAAACCAGCCTGTTAAATTCCTTGTGATAGTCCTGTGTGGGATCAGACTGAAATTTCTAGTAGTAGCGTGTGTCCATCAGTTGTCTGTTTGCTTCCTTCAGGTAGTCAGATTTGTTCATCATGACTATTGCACCAGCCATGTTGGCAGGTTTAATGATGATTTCTTTGTTGGTTTTCAAAGACTGTATGGCTCTTCTCTCCTGGGCATTGACATTGGATGGTTGACTCTTGTGTGAATCTAAAATAGTGGATTTTATCAAATGTCTGAAACTGTCTATATAATTATCCAAATGGGGGTTAGGATTAAATTTAGGTGTCCAGTCTGACCTTTTCTTGGTTGTCAGGATCTTTCTTCCTTCGACCCAGTTGGTTTTGGAATCCTCTTTGTCATTGAAATGTTCCCTTAGGCGTAATCTCCTGAAGTAATCCTCCATGTCCCTGCACAGTTCAATTTTATCCAGAGCTTTAGTAGGACAAAATGAGAGTCCCCTAGAAAGCACAGCAAGTTCCACTCTGTTGGGTTTGTTATCCGAAAGGTTGATGACACAATTAGATGCTTTTTGACAGGAGTAGTTGTCCAAATTGTCAGGATTTGTCCTTGTTCTTTCTGCATTGAGTCCTGAATTGATGCGCAGTCTGTGTAATTTATTTTCCTTGTTATGAATCAGACAAGTTTGTAAATTATGATAAAATTGTTGTAATTTCTGTTCCATGGCTTCTGTAAAGATACCTTCACACATGGCAATATATTCCTTCATTGGCAATTTGCTGGTTGCAGAGAAATCATGGACACATTGTTCTATTTTGTTTCTGTGTTCAAATGGAACAATGTGTCCATGATTTCACTGCAACCAGCAAATTGCCAGTGAAATTGCCTAGCAATATTGCCGTGTGTTAAGGTACCTTAAGTGTGTTCCTCCATGTTTCCAATTCCCTCTGGATGTTACTTTTGATGCTGTAGAAGACATGCAAACATATCTCCGATGCGACTGTTTTCATCCAAAACACATAAAAAAACTCTATTGTGTATAGCCAGGCCATCAGATACAATCGGATATGTTCCAACCCTACAGATAGAGACAGTCACCTTGAGGACCTCAGAAAGGCCTTTTTGAACCAGGGCTACCATCCAAGAGCAATCGAGAACCAGATTACAAGAGCCACCAGAATATCATGGAATCACCTCCTACACTACAAAACTAGAGAAGAAAACAACAGAGTTCCTCTTGTAGTCACCTACAATCCAAGTCTGGAGGTGTTAAGAGGAGCTGCACGGAAACTGCAACTACTCCTACAAAAAGAAGCCCGACTAAAATCAATATTTCCGGATCCCCCACTCTTGTGTTTTAAACAACCTCCGAATCTAAAAAATATAATTGTCAGAAGTGCCCTGTCCTCTCCAGCAGTAACAGGAACTTTTCCCTGCAACCAGAGAAAGTGCAAAACCTGTCCATCTATAATGACAACAGACAAAATAAGGATTCCTGGGACACGATTTCTCAGGACTACAAGATCCCAGGTAACTTCAGCTGCATATATAATCATATGTAAGAAATGGCCAACAGCTGGCATGTACAAAGGTGAAACCGGGCAAAAATTCAGGACAAGAATGAATTCTCATCGCCATCAATAAAAGAAAAGCGTATGAATCTACCTGTAGAAAAACATTTTTCCAGCCCTGACCACAGTGAAACTGATATGAGGCTGCTCATATTAAAAAGCAACTTAAAATCTCAGAGAGAGAGAGAAGAATTTGGGATTACAAATTGATAACGACCTTTGACACATTCAAATCAGGATTAAATATATCATATGGATTCATGGCTTTTTATAGAGCATGAATGGACTTTTGGGGATATCACAGATTCATGCATTTTTATATAAATTGAATAGACATTTGGGGATAATACATCTCCAAGAGACTCCAGTTTGAAGACAATGAACTTTGGACTCTTCTTATATGAACACCCTTGCCTCCTTTTATTGCTTTCCTCAACTCATTTAAGTATTTTCAGTTCTCCACAGACCTCTAACATTATACAATTTGTTCCGCTTATCTTAGACTTTTAGTTTCAATTCCCCAGGCCCATCTCTTCCTCCCTAGCCTGACTCGGGTTTACGTCACCTGTCACATTTACTATAACATCTAAAACTGTTGTTGTTTTTTTCTTTTTTTTGTTTCATTTGCATATATATGTATGTGTCTTCAGAATCTGTGTCATTATTTGCCTGACAAAGGGACCACGGTGTCCCGAAAGCTTGCTATGTTTACTATCTTTTCAGTTAGCCATTAAAAGGTATCAACCACTGAGGACTCTCAGATTCCAATATTTTTGTGGGTAATGTTATTCATCTTCCAGAAGTCAACGCAGAAACAAATATTTGCATCGCTTCTACTGACGAGAATCAGGGGCGCCGCTCAAGGACTGTGGCTATCATGAATGGCATTTGAATCCTTCATATCTCAAATCAGTTGTTTAATAGGCTGGTAAAAAGATGGTGGTGTATGATGATATCTCTCTCTTACTGGTTGATGTGAACCAGTTGGGATTGTGTGTTGGTATGATATCTATTCTTCAAAAATCACTGACAGCGCGATCCAAAGTACCATGGCAGGGATCACGCCATTTCCCCGCTGGTATCGGGTCCTGTGATGACTATGGAGAAACATGCAGCAGCTCATCTGTGCATAGCAGGAGCAAAAGGACTGTACAGCACTTAGGGAAAAAAATATATAAAAGTTCAAATCACCCCGCTTTTGCCCTATTGAAAATATATATTAAAAAATATACACATATTTGTTATCACCATGTTGAGAAATGCTCAATCTATCAAAATGTAAAATCAAATAATGAGATTGGTAAACTTCATAATGGGAAAAAAAGTCTGAATGACAAAATTACGTTTTTAATCGCCATAACATTGCAATAAAATGCAATAAACGGTCGATTGAAACATTGTTTGGAACCAAAATTGGTATCATTAGTAACATCAGCCAAAGCTGCAACAAATAAGCTGTAACACAGCCCCGATCCCGACAAATGAGAACACTACAGGTTGCAGAAAATTGAGCAAAAGTGCAATTCTTTTTCTTTAAAAACTTCTGAATTCTGACACTGAGAAGACATATTGAGATATTGCATTTACTGACACACTGACAAAACGTACTGACATTTTGTATGACTCTCCTGAGCTGAGTGACAAGTGTGCATGTTTGTGTTTCCTGTCAGCTCAGGAGAGTATAGCGATACATATACATAGTATACACTGCCCCTCCTGTACCTGTACGTCCTGATCGCCTAGATTTAGTGTACTTGTTCTTGTCTCCCTTATCCTCATGTAAAGCGCCATGGAACCTAATGGCACTATATAAATAAATAATAATAATAATAATAGTAACATAGTTTTAAGGTTGAAGGAAGACTTTACGTCCATCTAGTTCAACCCATAGCTTAACATGTTGATCCAAAGGAAGCAGGCATACAGAATGTTGGTGGCATAGAGTGGGGGCTGGCATGTAGTGTGTGAGCATCAGATCTGGTGGCTGTGCCCCTGCCACACACCCCTAATCTCAACAGTAGCAATGAAGCTTTCTCTGCTCTGTGACCTATTGTCCCCTGAGGGAGGGGTGAGGGCTGAGTAGCAGATATGATTTTATTGATTTATATGCGATCTAAACACCTTAGAACTGTAGTGGACAGCTCAGTTTCATCATGGGGCAGGTAGAGTACAACATTTTTTATCTCCCCGGAGTTCCCCTTTTACTTCCATATCCCTCAGTATTGAGTGGTAGTCTGTCAATGCACAGCCTGCTCTCTTATTTGAGAAGCAGCAGATAACAGTCCTTGCAGCATCTATCAATGCAGTGCTCACTTAGTACTGCAGAGTGGAAGTCTCTGCTGACTATGTGCCACTTGGTCATCAACCCTTCCCCAATTAATGTTTGTTATAGACTGATCCACATCTATGCTGTCCGTTTTTATTTGTGGCTGTTGGACGGCAAACATAGCTCTTCACATAAAGGGTTGATGTAGTGATGTACACAGACATAAAGCGGTTGAAGTCAAAGTAGTTTAAATGAAACAGAAAAGCATATCAGCTACAGTCTCTGATATATGGATGTAGTATTTGCACAACAAATTTAGCTAAAAAACTTGATGGTTAGTCTGCAGTATAGAGGTTACACAACGGCATGAATTAAACAGTAGAGCAAAACATGATGGTCATAGTGAGACATGGTGGCATTGAGATTGTCAGTTACACTACTAGTCAGTTTCATGTAGCTTAGCAAGTACACTAATGGCACTAGACAGCCAGATCTCTAAAGTGAACTGTGGATATATCACAAGGCTTCAGACAATCTAAATTTGGGGGGCATAGGGGGATGGATGCAAATGAGACCAATATACAGTAGGTCTGCCACTTAGTGTACCTTTTCTGAATGTTGGTTTACGTTGTTTTTTTTTTGTTTTTTTTTAGAAAATGGCACAATGTGTTTTCTTTTGTCACAAAATTATTTTTTTTCATTCATTCACGTTGATTCTTTTCCCCAAAACCATAGCATCCCTTGCCCAATTAGTCAGTTTTCCATCAATGATAGTCTGCGATATATTGGCAAGATATGTGAATATGTGGTACCGAGGTTAGTTGCTGCATATTGTAT
Organism: Allobates femoralis; assembly: GCA_033576535.1. NCBI lineage: Eukaryota > Metazoa > Chordata > Amphibia > Anura > Aromobatidae > Allobates > Allobates femoralis. Next base: position 367,701,432 of record JARQOC010000005.1, on the reverse strand, counting down.
ACTACCATACAATGATTTATCACATGGACAACTACCGTGCAATGATTTATCAAATGGACAACTACCCTGCAATGATTTTCAAATGGACAGCTACCCTGCCAAATCACATAAAGTCTACATTATTCAAGATGTAAAATTTACTAATTTAACAAGAGTTTAAATTCAACCCCTTCCACAAAAGACAGTAACTGTACATCCGGATTGCAAGTAGTTCACCACACCTGGGTATATAATTATGTCCCAAGTATGACAGAGGCACAACAGTTGTCCCTGTGCCATCCAAAACAAATAGCTAGATCAGATCCCATCACTTCAACCCCACAGATGCTGCTGCCAAAACTTGGACATGTTAATAGCACCAAAGACTTTCACTGGTATGTGTTTGACCAGGGTTTTTTGAGAACTTGGTATTCGGGCGTTTACTATAAGGGGATGTCACTGGTGGCCTGCCCGGACCTGTAACCCTGGGGTCACTTGTTAAAAGGGAAAAATAATAAAAAAGAAAGTCTCGTGATGCCACCTGCATTTACTGGTGATCTCATCAGCACCACTGTCAGACCGCCGGGGATGGTGGTATTGCAACCAGTTGACAATGCTCCCTGCAGGTGGAGCGGGATCCCCGGGGCAGTGCTGCTGCTGAGCTGGTCGATTTGGCAGCAGCTACTTAACTTAACAGAATAAAACACCGGAGGCTTGCTGACTCTGTTTGGGTACTTTACTGGCAACAGTTCTCAGCAGTTCAGGTACACAGTTACACAGTCTTTGCGGGTAGCTGGCCGGGTAGTCACCGGAGGGTACAAAGTCTCTCTGAGGCTCCCCAAGTGTTCCTTCAACTTTACGTTCTCTGTCCCCTGTGTCTTTCTTAAGCCTCCTTTCCATCCTTCTATCTGTGTGTTTCCCGCTCCTTCTACTCTAACACTCCTCCCACCAGGAGCGGTTACCCTGGTGATGGGTTAGCTGATTGGTCCCTAATCTAGGTGTAGGGATGCTGGGAAGAGAGGCTCAGTTCAACATTATTTCCTCCAATGACTGGGATACCGCACACTCTGTTTTGGATGCAGCACCCCTACTGTGGCGCACTGGCCAGTGGGGCGCCACATTCCCCCTTGGTGAAACACATTTGTCCTCAAGTGTTTTCTACCCCTACCCAGTACAGAGCCTTTTGTATTTTCTGGAACATAGCGGGAACAGTTTTTATTTACACAAAAATAAACAGTATTTTCTTCCCTTTATGGGGGCACTTTTTCGTAAAACGTTCCAAACACTTAAACTGGCATTGGCCTAATGGGGCCAGTACACACACATCTGCGGACCCAGCTGTATTATGTCAGAGCACTTTGCACAGTGTCCTCTTTCACCGCTGGGCCACTTTAGGCACTCTTAATGAAAAAGGGATTAAAGTCCTCACGAAAGTCTATGAGTCTCACTGTTAAACAAAAGGGTGAAATTTTTCACATTACTATGACTATATACAAGGCCGGGTGTCCATAGTGTCTTTACGGCTTGGATACACGCAGGGCATACCATTCGCATGGGCCTGCATGTTGCTCATAACTGACCTGGTCACCCCGGTATAAATCCTGATCTGGGTGGCCCCTCGAGAGGTGGGATTCTACATCTCGTCTTCCCACAAACACCTCTTCATAGAGGCCTGGTTCCTGGATGAACCCCCGCCCACTCTCCAGGTTAAAAGATGACACAGTACCTGTACACCGTTCCTCTGAGGGTACCGGTGGCTGAAGGCAGGCCTAGGCTCGGACCTGCCAGTTTTCCATTTCTCTAGCCCACCAGGCCTCCCGACGGCACTGCCGCTCCACCTGATCGGCCGAGCTTTGCTGGGGTCGGTAGGCCAGTGGTTGGGAAACGGGGCTGGGGATCCGCCTATGAACTCCTGTGTGGGCGGATTGGCTGCTCACCATTCCCAGTTGATACTTGAGTCTGATCTACCACACCGGGCGGAGGCTGGTTGCCCCAGCCTGCACGCTGCTGGTGTCTGGATTCTCCTCCACGAAACCCGGTTGGCTGGGTGGCTCCTCAAGGACATCTGGCTTGACTTTCTGCTCAGGGCTATCGGGTTCTGCAGCAGCTGTCTCCTTCTTGTCACTGGCTAGGACCTCAGGGTCATCTGAGTTTTCGCGAGGCCAGGATGCCCCGACTTCAGCGCAGGCGACTGGCCATGGTTCGACAGGCGGGTCCTCACTGGTCACCGGGTTCTCAGCCATGGTCTGGTCTCTTGTCCCCGGTTTCAGTTCTCGGTCCCTGGTTCCTCTCTGCTCAGCCCTACAGAACAGCTCTAGGGCAGTATCGGTGCTGCAGTGCCGGACGGTCCACTTCACGGTCTTGAGGATCTGTACTCTCAAGTCCTGAAATGTGGTTCTCCAGAAGGCCGTGTCTCCCTCATAGGTGAGGAGGCAGACCATCCTCGGGTCCCCGGTTGCAGCAAGGGCCTCTTCGTCCACTTCCCGCAACAGATCATTCAGTCTGTTTGCCGCCATGGTTTCTGGTTCCCGGACTGCACCCTTGCTTCGTGGAGTTCTGACCGCACCCTTCTTGTTGCTTTTTTGAGGGCGTTAATTAGAGTTCTGCTTTCTTTGGCCCGCACCCTTGGTTGTTTGGTGGCAATCGGGGCGAGCAAACAGTTTTGCGCCCCTGGTATGGCCCTCCCATGATAACTGGTCAAGGCACGCCCCTGGGCCAACACATTGTCTCTCACATTTTTAGGCCACCATTTTGGGGTTCACTGGAAATGGCAGGAAACAGTTCTTTTGTGCCGTATATTGACAATTCGAAGTTCTTTCTGAGCCGAGTGTAAAAGGCACGCACTACCCGGTAACACCGGGCACGGAAACCTGTTTGTGATGCCAAAAAGATGACCTGCCCAGGGGTCTTTGGGAACTTGGTATCCGGGCATTTACTGTAAGGGGATGTCACTGACGTCCTCCCGCCTCCAGCCCTCTCTTGTTCAGCCTCCTGTATGTGTCATCACTGAGGGCTGGAGGCGGGGAGGACACCAGCAATAGCAATGACACATACAGAAGGCTGAGTAAGTCCCACCGATATCTGTATCTCTACTCTTTCTAAAGTCTTTTTAACAACTTACAGGGGTGCTAGAGACATGGGGGACCAGTTCCCTAAATGCAGCTGACACACTGCATTCAGTGCTGTATTCAGTTAGCATAGCACCAGGGGGATGACAGGTCCTCTTTAAGTTTGTTAAAAAAGTTATACATATCTGAAAATCGTACCACTGACAACCACAACTCATTCTAAAACAAGCCCCCCAACTATATTGCTTAAAAATGAGACATTATGGCTTCTGAAACTTGATAATAAAAAACAAAGAATAGGAATTATTTATTAAAAAGGTAAAGACTGGCCTCAGCAGGAGAGGTAAAATATATTGTGCAAGCAGAGAAATATTTTTTATTTCATTTCTTAACAATTTTCCCCTACTAAAATGTCATTAATTCAGGAGATTGCGTGTGATCCTGTTTGTTTATATTGATACAATGTGATCATGCCCCAACTTTCTTCCACTTAGTCAATTTGACGCCCCAGTTCTCTTACTTGTGATGCTGCCAGCTACTGAATATTTTCAAGTGCATCCTGCAAATGATGGCATGAGATGTTGCTGTGTTAACTGAGAGAGGACATGGTTTTCTTTTGTGTACATGTCACATTTCAGACTGATCCCCGCTGGGGTGAAAAGCAGCTGTGAACATTGGTGTAGGATGGATCATTGTTCAGTGTCCTAGACTTGTTAGAATGATAATGGTGCAGACAGATATCAGTGTTGTGCTTGTTTGCATAGAAATACAAAATGTTTATTTACAATAGTGAATGGTGTTAGAGGGAGTCTGTCAGCACAAAATCATTTTTCAAATCCAGCATGGCAACCTTGTAGGGGGCATACTTTTCTGTGGTGGTTTTCTGTATAGGAAAGGACGTTTGTTGAGCTTTCCTATACAGGTAAACAACCATTATGGAGGCCCATATTGGCCAGACAAAAATGTAATTAACACAACTTTTGACTACATGTGGTAAATGGGAACCTATGAGAGTGTTAAAGTATAAGTGCAGAAGACCAGGGAAGATATAAAGGAATGCCCTTGTTATGGGACAGTGATCACCACCTAACTCGCCAATGGCTGATCCCTGAGCTCTCTAACATCCTTAGATGGATCCTTCCCTCCGTACGTGATCACGTGCCCAGGCACTGACCCTGGACTTGTCCTGACTAGTGGGCAGGCGAGCAAAACCCTGGTCTTAGTACTAATATAAAAACAACACAGGGAAGGAGAGACAAATGAGGAGTAAAAATTCAACAAAAGAACTCCAATTCTTCTTCATAAAGGGACTACGCCACATCCACTGGACAGATAAGCACAGCTTTCTCCAAAGAGAACGTCTTCACAGGTCAGCATAGAGTGAACTGTAGCTGGAATAGGAGAGAGTAATGAGTGGGTTAATATTGCAAAAGGGAGTTGCTGCAGCTGAGATTACAACTACATGTTAATCTCAGAAGGATAGAAAAAGCATCAAATGAAAAAAAAAATAAGTTCCTACACAGGATAACAGACAGTCCTGCTCATGTCAGACCTGGCAGTTTGGATGTTGGTAGGCTTCGGACCAGACCTCCGGTGGTCAGGGGGGTTAATCCATTTCAAACCTCTGCACTCAGGCGAGTCCATCCCTGGAGCTAGTGCAGCGTCTCGCTTTGCCCATGTACAGTGGCTATGGAAAGTATTCAGACTCCTTTAAATTTTTTACTCTTTTGTTTCATTGCAGTCATTTGGTAAATTCAAAAAAAGTAAATTTTTTTCTCATTAATTTACACTCTGCACCCCATCTTGACTTAAAATAAACAGAAATGTGGACATTTTTGCAAATTTCTTAAAAATGAAAAACTGAAATATCACATGGTCATTGGTATTCAGACGCTTTGCTCAGTATTGAGTAGAAGCACCCTTTTTTTTCTGTCAAATCTATTTTTATTAACATTTTCTGGTATATCCAAAGCAAACAAATCTAAACCACATTTACCAATCTCTTACATCATGGAACAATATAAGGAAAAAAGAAAAGATATAGTAGGCGGTCAGTTTTTTTACTTTCCAGTCCATCTGACCAACATTATACCACTAATCCAAGTCCCTTGGCACATAACATTTGGTAGTGTCATCGATACCTCTATAAAACAAAGCATATATCCTTCTTCAAATCTATGTGGTGATCATAAATTCCGTATCTCGGCAACTTTAAAGTAATTCAAAGTCAACTCTAAGTCAATATTACTCTATAGTAGAGTAGAGTAGTGTGGCATTTTTAAGCAAACATAGTGTGAGCAGAAAATAAAAGAGCAATTGAAGAAAAAAGAGTAAAGTAAAAATAAAATCTAGAATATATTAGGGGGGTAGAGAATCGGGATGAGGGAGGTGGAAGTTACAGCAGCTCAAAGTGTACATAGGGAATGGGCAGTGGGAACAGGCAAATAAAGATAGGGACCACAATGAGGAGTTCATTCCTCTGTTTACCTCCTTCCAAGCCCATATGAAGACCTACTAGACAGCATATCAGGCAAACAGCATCTGGTGATTGGGAGAGTCTCAAAACAAGATCCATTCTGTCCACGTTATGTTAAATTGTTCCATCCAGCCAGACTGCTCTGCTGCGAGCTCCTCCATTCTGTATATGTCGCTCATTTCCGAGTACCACTCCAGAATGGTAGGTTATTCAGAAGTCCTCCACAACCTTTACACTATCTTGCAGCTGAAACACAGAAACGGAGAATATCTTTCTTCATACAACCAAGAGAACCTGGTATAATTGATAGTAAAGCAATTTCTGGGGAGCCTTCAATTTGTCTACCCGTAATCAAATTATAATTATGAAAAACTTTCCTCCAGAAGTCTATTACACCTTGGCAATCCCACCAAATGTGAATCATGCTACCCACTGCTCGACTACACTTCCAACACGTGTCTGATACAGTAGGTGAGATGTAGAAGCACCCTTTTGAGCTAGTACAGCCATGAGTCTTCTTGGGAATGATGCAACAAGTTTTTCACACCTGGATTTGGGGATCCTCTGCCATTCTTTCTTGCAGATCCTCTCCAGTTCCATCAAGTTGGATGGTGACTTTTGATGAACAGCCATTTTCAGGTCTCTCTAGAGATGCTCAACTGGGTTTAGGTCAGGGCTCTGGCTGGGCCAGTCAAGAATGGTCACAGAGCTTGTTCTGAAGCCACTCTTTTGTTATTTTAGCTGTGTGCTCAGGGTCATTGTCTTGTTGGAAGCTGAACTTTCAGCCAAGTCTAAGGTTGCATTTCTGGGGCTCAGTCACAGTGATCTTGGGGTTTTTCTTTACCTCTCTCACCAAGGCTCTTCTCCCATGTTGGCTCAGTTTGGCTGGATGGCCAGGTCTAGGAAGACGTCTGGTGGACCCAAACTTCTGCTATTTAAGAATTATGGAGGCCACTGTGCTCTAAGGAACCTTAAGTACTGCAGAAATTCTTTTGTGACCTTGGCCAGATTCTGTCTCTGAGTTGCTTGGGCAGTTCCTTTGACTTCATGATTCTCATTTGGTCTGACATGCACTGTGAGCTGTGATGTCTTATATAGACAGGTGTGTGTCTTCCTAAATCAAGTCCTATCAGTATAATTAAACACAGCTGGACTCTAATGAAGGAGTAGAACCATCTCAAGGAGGATCACAATGAAATGGACAGCATGTGTCTTAAATATGAGTGTCTGAGCAAAGGGTCTAAATACTTATGACCATGTGATATTTCAGTTTTTCTTTTTTAATAAATTACCAAAAATCTTTCAGTCAAGATGGGGTGCAGGGTATACATTAATGAGAAAAAATGAAAATTTTTGAATTTACCAAATGGCTGCAATGAAACAAAGACTGAAAAATGTAAAGGGGTCTGAATACTTTCCGTACCCACTGTATTTCGCTCTGGGAGACTTACTTCAGGTTTTGGTGTTGCTAGGAGACGGAACGCTGTTGGTCCCAGCAATTATGCTGTTTAGGGGTCCAGGGACACCAAGTCCAATGGTGTCAGCTGTTGCCAGGAGATATTGGATGCTGTGTATCCTGGCTCAGCCATGTGGTGAGAGATTCCTTCCACTCTACCCTTCACGCCCTCTCCTTTGCCTCTCTGGACTGAGGGTGAAGACTGGGTGTTACCTCAACAGTATCAAGAGATCCATGAGAGGGATATTCAAAACGACTATATCCTCTGATTAGTGCTGATTTTTTTCAGTTTTGCTTGGGTAGAAAGATTTGTACTTTTTGTGTGTTTCTTCTGGTTTGCACTCTTGCTCTGGATATTCGTCTCGGCTTTGTCCCTAGCCTTGCCTTATACTTAGCTAGGATCTGCACTGCTTTTCCTCTTTGTACTGGCTTGCAGCGTTTTTTTTCGCGGCCGCACCTGCCGCAAGTGCCGAAGCCGCACTTGCCGCACCTGCCGCACCCTTACCGCAAGCCCCATAGACATTACATGGGGCTTGCCGCAAGTGTGCCGCAAGTGTGTCGGTTATGCGGTAATCGCGGCAGATGCGGTTTTTTCACCGCATCTGCCGCGATTTGAAAATACCGCTGATGTGAAAGGGCCCTAAGAGTGGTAGCCCAGGATAAAGTCCTCTTCTTCCAAACACCCGAGGATGCCATGAAGTGGCTGGAGCTTAATGATAATAACTTGAGGATGGAGAGAGATAGGAAGAAGGAGTGAGCCTGTACAGTTACATGTTGCCCATCCCTTGATTTTGGTGTCTGCTGGAGTAGAGACAGGTGTTTTCTTGGAGGGCATCTAAACTGATTGTCCAGATGTTGTGTCTATTCTTCGTATCTTTCCCTTTTTTTTCATTTTTTATCTTTCCCTTTCCCCTCTACCCCTACTCCCTCCTCCCCTCCCCCACTTTTTTCCCCTTCCCCCCCTTCTTTACTCCCCCTCCCCTTTTTTTTCTCTTTTCTTTTCTCTTCCATTTTACTTCCTATTACATCTCTATTGTGCCCACTCTCCATACCTGGATGTTGTTTGCTTGTGTGTTGCCCTTGTGTGCCACGACTGGATCTACGCACTACGGGTGTGGGTCAGGTGATGTGTCTAAGGAAGAGTGCGATAAGAGCAAATCAGGTAAACGTCTGCATGGCCTTAGCCTTACTACAGCACTAGTAGGTGTACCGATTGCAGGATCCTCTGATTCTCTAACAACGGGTGTGCCTTCCTGACTTCTTGGGATCTCTTCTTGCGGTTGGTAAAAGCTGAGTAATGGCACTATTACTGCTCCATCTTGTTGGGGCTAATCTGGAAAGTCTCCAAGTATTGTTGAGATGACTATTTCCTTTGGTTTTGGACATGGAATTGGCGATATGAATGACTCTGGTTCTTCATTTTCTGGGGAATCAATAAAGTCTTGGGTTTTCCAATCTGTTGGACATTTCTTTAAATGATCCTGAGATACTGTCTTTGTCGTCTTTCCTCCATTTTTACTGATGAGGCAAACCTTGGTGTTATCAAAGTTGGATAACAGTATAGGGTTCTCGCTCCCATTGGTCATCTAATTTATGTTTTCGTTTTCTTTTTAAGACCATACTTCAGGGTAACATGGGTTCTGCTGGTGCACTATTGTTGAAGTTCCTTTCTTGCTTTTTCTGAGCTCTTTAAAGATTATCTTCAACACAAGCTTGAACTTGTGTGTACTGTTCTAAATGGTTGGTATTCCAGTCATAATTGGAATCTTCTGCTTTGGGTTCAACAACTCCGAGTTCCAGATCTACAGGTAATCTTCCCGTATGCGCTCTCATGAGATAGGCGGGTGTACAGTTCGTAGAACTCACTGGGATGTGATTGTACATGTCTACTAGATCAGGCAGTTTTTCTGGCCACTTGTTCCTTTCTTCAAGAGGTAGTATCTTGAGAATGTCTATCAAAATGTTGTTCATCTTTTCACATAACCCATTGGATTGGGGATGATATGGAGTAATTCTTATTTTCTTACAACCATACAGATGACAAAACTCTTGGAAGATTTCGGCTTCAAAAGCTGAACCTCTATCAGTTAGAGCTTTTTTTTAGGTAGCCTAGTGGTCTACAGAAGACATTCTGGAATGTTTTTGCAGCTGTTGCAGCAGTTAGATCTTTTACAGGTGCGACCATCAGGAATCGGGAATAATGATCCACCATTGTCAAAGCATAAGTTTAGCCGGTCCGGCTTGGAGTCAACTTCACATGGTCTAAGGCTGCAATCTGGAGCAGTTGCATGGTTACAACTGATTGGAATGGTGCTCGTTGACTCTGCTGGTCTTTTCTGCGTAGGCTACAGGGTCCACAGTCTTTACACTATCTTTCTATGGATCCCCTCATGCCAACCCAGTAGAACTGATCTTTAAGCAGCATTTCTAGCTTTTTCCACCCAGAGTGTCCAGTCTGATTGTAGTAGGCATTTAGTACCATTTGGATTTCCGTTTTGGGTACTACAATCTGCCATACGATTTCATTGGTTCTGGGGTTAATGCATCTTCTAAAGAGCTTCTCCTGGTAAATGAACAACTTGCTTCTCTCGTTCCACAGGTGTTTAGCTTCTGGTGAAGGATTTAAAGGTAACTTTGCGGACTCTTGCATTATCAGTCCTTTTACTAAACTGATAGCCGGGTCACTGTCTTGAGAGTCCTTCCAACCAAAGTGTGGTAACGGGTTCACTATTCTCTCAGGAGGTTCTGCATGGACCTGTTGGCACTGTGATGTCCTCAGCTGATGGAAGGCGGGTAACTCCACTTCTTCTAGCTCATCTTCATCCGCTCCCATATCTGATAGGTGAGGCATCCTGGATAAGGTTTGATTTTATTAGTTTCAAGGTAACACTGGAGCTGGCGTATTTATTGCCAGGGGTAATATTTCTACTCCTGTGTGCTGCTAGAAGACCCCTAGAGAACGCCGTGTGAATGTTCTTCTATGGCTTAGAGGGACTCAGAAGCCTTATAATTAAAATAATAATGGGGTTTGGGGTTCAACGCACTAGATGTATGACTTATACCTATCAATGACTAAAATCAATAGATTGATGATAAAATAATTTTTTATTATTTGTTGTATTTAAAACACTGTAAAAACGATATAATTTAAAAAAAAAGTCTTTGTGTAAATTAGTTATACATCCGAATGGAACGCTGAATGTTTTTTTTTACTCGGTCCCAAATTTTAAGCTGACTTCCACGATCTCTTGAGGAAGATTATTTGGACAGGGTCTTGATATGGTTAATTTCTTGTTCAGGTAGGCCTCTGCATTACTTAAAATGGGTGTTGAAATGCCTAAAGGTATGGAAAATATATATAATTAATTTCTGAGGTACTGGTGGTATAAGTTTGGAGATTAACAGGTGCCTACCTTTCTAATTAGAGGATGGCATGTGAGTTGTTGACTACTTGGGCTTCCGATAAACCTCCACTGAGGGGGGTTGGGGGAGGAAGTTTTGACTCTTTAGATCTAAAATGATACTCAGATATTAAAAACGAGAAATTTATAGTTAAGTACTACACATCAATCTATCTACCTGTGTCGTGGCTTAGATAGATATGGCAGCCTCAGATTGTCCTATAAAGATAAAAATGGTTCTTTGTAAACTATAAGAAACTGTTCAATTGTTCAATTGCCACTTCACATAGGTTAAACTGCGTACCTGTGGTATAAGTATACTGTAATTTATACTTTCTTTTTCCTTGTAATCTATTTTATTTTTGATGTCTCTTAATCTAAAATGTCAATAAACAATCAAATGTATAAAGGGCTATTTTGTGTGGATTACACAAGTACAACATGAGTATAAAATAGGTTAGGTTATCGGGAACTACTAATAATTCTTATCTCAAATACTATACCTCACTAAATCCTAGGTTCTTTACTGAGTACCCACAGAACGGTGATGTGTTTCAGCAATCTTTATGTACCGTATATACTCGCGTATAAGCCGAGTTTTTCAGCCCACAAATTGGGCTGAAAAGTTACCCCCTCGGCTTATACGCGAGTCACTATACGGGCGCCCCCCCCCCAGAGGTATACAGGCCCCCCCATCAGTATACAGGCCCCCCCCAGGCTCGGGAAACCTGTAAAGGAAGATGATTATACTTATCGCTGTCCGGCTGCCGTCCCCGCTCTGCATCGCGCTCCTCCATCTGCATCGCGCTCCTCCATCTTCCGGGTTCCTGTCGGCGCCGAGAATGACGTCATTGTCGGCGCAGAACACAGGAAGTCGGAAGCCGGAAGATGGAGGAGCGCGATGCAGATGGAGGAGCGCGATGCAGAGCGGGACGGCAGCCGGACAGCGATAAGTATAATCATCTTCCTTTACAGGTTTCCCGAGCCTGGGGGGGCCTGTATACCTCGGGCTGCTGCTGTATATACCCTGGGGGGGCCTGTATACCTCGGGCTGCTGCTGTATATAGCCTGGGGGGGCCTGTATACCTCGGGCTGCTGCTGTATATAGCCTGGGGGGGCCTGTATACCTCGGGCTGCTGCTGTATATACCATGGGGCTGCTGCTGTATATACCATGGGGCTGCTGCTGTATATACCATGGGCTGCTGCTGTATATACCATGGGGCTGTTGCTGTATATACCATGGGGCTGTTGCTGTATATACCATGGGGCTGCTGCTGTATATACCATGGGGCTGTTGCTGTAGATACCATGGGGCTGCTGCTGTATATACCATGGGGCTGCTGCTGTATATACCCTGGGGCTGCTGCTGTATATAACCTGGGGGGGCCTGTACACCTCGGGCTGCTGCTGTATATAGCCTGGGGGGGCCTGTATACCTCGGGCTGCTGCTGTATATAGCCTGGGGAGGGCCTGTATACCTCGGGCTGCTGCTGTATATACCATGGGGCTGCTGCTGTATATACCATGGGGCTGCTGCTGTATATACCATGGGGCTGCTGCTGTATATACCATGGGCTGTTGCTGTATATACCATGGGGCTGTTGCTGTATATACCATGGGGCTGCTGCTGTATATACCATGGGGCTGTTGCTGTAGATACCATGGGGCTGCTGCTGTATATACCATGGGGCTGCTGCTGTATATACCCTGGGCTGCTGCTGTATATAACCTGGGGGGGCCTGTATACCTCGGGCTGCTGCTGTATATAGCCTGGGGGGGCCTGTATACCTCGGGCTGCTGCTGTATATAGCCTGGGGAGGGCCTGTATACCTCGGGCTGCTGCTGTATATACCATGGGGCTGCTGCTGTATATTCCATGGGGCTGCTGCTGTATATACCATGGGGCTGCTGCTGTATATACCATGGGGCTGTTGCTGTATATACCATGGGGCTGTTGCTGTATATACCATGGGGCTGCTGCTGTATATACCATGGGGCTGTTGCTGTATATACCATGGGGCTGCTGCTGTATATACCCTGGGGCTGCTGCTGTATATACCCTGGGGCTGCTGCTGCTGTATATACCCCTGGGGCTGCTGCTGCTGTATATAACCCTGGGAAGGCTGCTGTAACACTGCTGGGGCCTGTATATACCACTGGGGAGGCTGATGTATACCACACTGTTGGGGGCTGTATACTACCACTGGGGAGGCCTGTATACCATCGGGGGGGCCTGTATACCACACTGCTGGGGGCTGTATACCTGTGCTGGGGTCCACCCTCGGCTTATACACGAGTCAATAGTTTTTCCCAGATTTTGGGGGCAAAAGTAGGGGGGTCGGCTTATACACGGGTCGGCTTATACACGAGTATATACGGTAATCTAAATTTGGTTGTGTATGATAGTTTACAAACCAATGGAGGTAGTCATACAACTTCATGGGTATTGATTGCTCCTTTATATGAAAATTATCCCTATCTTATCCTTTACAGCAAAGGTATTAACCCTATCTTATCATAATACTTGTTTGGCATATAAATGAGCTAAAGCGCTGCTAAATGATCACTTACCCCGTGCGCCCGGGGATGTTAGTAACTGCTGGAAAGGTCTGCCGATGGTTAGGAGCAGAGATCCTGCAGCGGTGCCCGCTATGTTGGCGTGGCTGTGGACAGCTCCAGGAGACTTCCTAGTTGCGGCTCTCCGTAGTAGTGCTCTATCTGTCACTGACTAGCGGCGTCAGAATGTTGCTACGTCAGCAGGGAGCGGTGGCTGAAGACAGTGTTAGGATCGGGTAGCTGAGGGTTGCTAGGGAAACTGTCGCAGGTCTGGCTATCGACCAGTTTCGGCTATTCTAGTGGCCAGCATTCTTGATTTTCTCCCAATATACGTTTTATTGCATGGGCACTTCAAGGCATAAATTACATTCTTTGTATGACAAGTTAGTAAGCTCTAAATTAGAAAAGATCTATTGTTTGAGGGATCTTGGAAGTTCCTAATTACTTTTCTGGACGTAGAAGAATGTATGAATATGTAAGAAATATTGAAAAAAGCTTTTTAGAGCACCCCCTCAGCAGGCATTTCAAAGAATATCACAATTCCTCATGTAAACATTCTTATTTTTTCGCTATAGAACAGACCCAAAAACATTGGAGAGGGGGCAACCATATAGAGAGGATGTCTCGGGCAGAAACCCGATGGATATATGACCTTAATTCAGTCATCCCAACAGGACTTAACCATGACACAGAACTGTTTGGATTCAAATAATTATACATACAAAAATTCCATCTGAATCCTCAGTTCAAGTGGCTTAATTATTGAATCAATAGATTATAAACATCATCCATTTTTTGAAGAAATGATCATCCCCAACCATTCACCCCCCTCCTTTTTTTTGCATCTCATGTAATAGTAGGTATGGAGGATAGAGAAATAGGGGAATATAGAAGTATAATAAAATTGGGGGGAGGTTACACAAGATGAAATGAAAAAATAAAAACTGCGAATGATTCCTTGCTATATGATAATGAATCGTCACATAATAATTACAGAACCTTATATATCAGGATTGTCAGAACCTGTTAGTCTCTTGTTTTATATAGCATCCCCTCATCAGCTTCATTGTTGTGGTAAATCAAATAGCAGCTGCTCAAACAATTATAATGCCATATTATCATATCTATATACTATAGTTAACTGTGGCAATAAAAATCAGATAATGATAGCCATGGTAGTCCTGTGAGGTGTGTGCCAGGAATAAGGTCAGCTCAGGCTGGTAAACTCCTCCTTCTTCCCATCCCAGACCAACTAGTGTCATCTTATTCCTCATCCTCGAATTTCCTTCATCTCATAATATGGTAAATATATTTATTATTGTGGTTAGGTTGCATGGTGTCCCTGTTAATATTGTGTCCTATCGGGGTTCAAAGTTTATCTCCAGGTCTTGGAAGGTTTTTTATGGTCGAATTGGGATTAAATAGTTTTTTTCTTCTGCATACTACCTTCAGTATAATGGTCTTTTGGAGAGGACTAACCAGTCATTGGAAACTTATCTCATGAGGCTTCTGTTCTCACAATCAATTCGAATGAGGGAGCTTAATCATAGTTGGCTGAGTTTGCCCTTAATAATAGACATTATGAGTCTTTGAATACATCTCCCTTCTTTTGTAACTTTTTACTTTTTACAACGGACAGCCACGGATCCTCCAAAATCGCAATGTGAAACCAGCCCTAGACAGGACTGCGTAGTCAGGGAAATTCATCATACTACACATGTGAATGCTGCTGGGTAGGACTACATAGGACCTGACAGGCTCTCTTATCATATTTTGTTGATTAAATACATCAGAAATCATAAACCTGTTTAATACTCTTGCATATTTTTTCTGTGTTTAGGGAAGCAACGCACTGAACAAATCACTTCTTCAAATGATAAATAATTTAAAGAAAATACATATAGTGCCATGCTGCTTAGGAGACAAGTTTATTTTAAGGTTTGCTGTGTGTGCTCGAACTGTGGAATCAAATCACATTGCATTTGCTTGGAAGCACATTGAAGAACTGGCCTCTGAACTCCTAATGGCAGAAGGTGAAAAAAAATAACAAGACTTATTTGGTAAGAGTTTAGTCTTTTATCAATGGGGCAGATTTACTAATCCAGTTTACTATAAATAAACATATGCCATAATCATTACAGTTGCTTACACTGAATGATAATTGTGGTGTTTCTTTATACACTTGGTCTAAGTTTACAACACAGTTTAAAACCTACATAACTGACCACACTTATAGGTTAGCTTATCAGGTGCCAAAAATTCTGTCAACATTTTGGCGTACTGTTTCACATCTCACACTACACCCCTTTTCCATTGAGCCACACTTGTATGTAAGCAAGGCTCAAAAATATCCACAAAACATTACAATATTACAAGGCTATTATTGTTTTTAGGCCAAATCTAGAAATCCCCTCCAATCTTTTGACTATCTGCATCCATAAAATTGCTGATATAGTCTTGTATGTTTCTAAAACAGGTAATATTAATGTTCATTCATTATATGAATAGCTAACCATCACACCTAATGTACAGTGCTGTGGAAAACATTTACATAGGTGTGAAAAAAATACTGCAAAGTAAGAATGCCTTGAAAACAGCATCAAAGCATCAATTCTTCTAGGTACACTTGCACACAGATTTTAAAAGAATTTGGCAGGAAGGTTGTTCCAAACATCTTAGATAACTAACCACAGATCTATGGATGTAGAATTTGTGCAAATGCTTTTTTCTCTTCATGTAATCCCAGACAAAGTCACTGAGGGTGAAATCAGGACTTTGTGTAGCCCATATCAGATATTTCTGGACCATATTCTTCTTTAAGTTGGTTCTTAATGCTATTGAATGTATGTTTTGGGTCATTATCCTGCTACAAAATTCTGGAATAAAATGAAGTGAGTCCAGGGCCACTTGTCCATGAGAAGGTTCCTTTATTAAATTGCTTTAAAAACGTCCAGCCGGACGCATTTCAGACACACAGTCCTTATTTATCGGCATAAAAAATCACATTAAAATTCTCCTTATAAAGGTATGCCTTCCCACCTGATTATGACTGATTGATAACATCTGTACAAAGTCAGCTTACACATAGATTGCATCTCACTATAGCATTACACACAAAAGAGCGATGATGTTATACATTTACAAAAAAAACTGTGTTATCCTTATGCATGTCTTTTCTCTACCATATTGATAAACATACTTTTAATTAAATATCATATTCAAATGTATGTTAGCTCTTTTTGTGACACCCATTTTTCCCCTTACCTTACCCTCCCGTACGCCATGTTCCCTAATCCAAAGGCAAAACATATCTACATCACATGTTACAATCCTGCTATGTAAACCATGATGGTAAAATACTGATACAGAAATAACACCTCATATGGTTAACTAAGGTTTAATGAATGATTGAGGTGTTATTTCTGCAGTAATTTACCGTGGCTGCCTCTCCACAGGGGCGAAGCACTTGCACCAGTAATCTTAGCCAAATCCTAAACTACAATGGTATGGTCCCTAAAAGAGCCCTGATCTTAACATCACTTAGTGTGTTTGGGACCACATGAAGAGAAGGACAGAGTTGCACAAGAGTACATCCACAGATTATCTGTGGTTAGTTCTTCTAGATGTTTAGAACTACCACTCTGCAGAGTTCATTCAAAAATTGTGCAAGCGTACCTAGAATTGATGATTTGATTGGGTCTTATTGTCAAACTATGGTCACAACAAGTATAGAAATGATTTAATTTTCCATGTTGTTTAATC
This sequence comes from Allobates femoralis, assembly GCA_033576535.1. Taxonomy (NCBI): domain Eukaryota; kingdom Metazoa; phylum Chordata; class Amphibia; order Anura; family Aromobatidae; genus Allobates; species Allobates femoralis. Next base: position 367,684,732 of record JARQOC010000005.1, on the reverse strand, counting down.
ACTTTGTATTTTGTTAATTGATAAAAATAAGTTCTTAACACTTCAATTTTTGGAAGTATTCTTACTTTGTAGAATTTTTTTGACATGTACCTAGCACTTTTGCATAGTAAACTAAATTATTTTATTGGACATCTTATTTAAAAATCACAGCCATTAATAAGTAGTTTCATACGATTTCAACTTTAGCACTTATTTAGGATAGGCTACCCAAAATCACTGGGGTCCCCTCTATGGTACTCTTAAGGTACTGTCACACGCGGCAATTTTGCAAGCAATTTCACTGGCAATTTGATGGTTGCAGTGAAATCATGGATACATTGTTCTGTTTTGTTGCCGTGTAGAAATGGAACAATGTATCCATGATTTCACTGCAACCTGCAAATTGCCAGTGAAATTGCTTGCAAAATTGCCGCGTGTGACGGTACCTTTAGGCTATATTCCGATATATAGTAAAACCCATCACTTAACAATGAGAGTCTGCTCCCATGGTACTCATGGGGAAACCAGCATCCTCGTATTATACTTAGAAACAAACCAAAAAACGAGGATTCAAATGCATATACAAATTTATTAATAACTGGACTTACAACAGGAAGACACCAAGGGAGACAAAACAATTGCACAGCCCCGGATTCTCACGGATTAATTAGGTCCTAAGTAGTGTTATCAGCACATAAGATTATTGCACATATCCCAGAGGGTCTCAAGAAACCACCTCCCAAACCAAGGATTCACTAGGAGTATCAGGTTTGTTAGTTTCTATGTACCACAGAAAGTGCATATATATAGTGCAGTGTCACAAATTACCTGCCTTAGGGTGAGTCCAGGAGCTGCTATGGGAAGGAACCCTACAGCCGTTTCGCAGGCTAAGCTGCCTGCTTCTTCGGGGGGAGTGTGTTCTGCAGATTTGTGACATACAAAATCTTCACTGTGTTTCACAGATCGACACACAAAAATTGATGGCCTCTTGGTGCATTTTTGGTGTGTTTTTGACACGTTTTTCATGTGGATTTTGCTGCTTTTGTTTTAGCAATTTTTCACTGTTGTGACTGTGAATAAAGCCAGTTTAAAGGCTGGAAAAAGACAAAAAAAAAGGAGGTTCATAATGTGACGTGGGGCTCTGCTACTTTTTTTGGTACTAGAGAAGTCCGGCTTTCAAGATCGCGCTGTTCCAGACCAAAGTTCACAAGGAGTTAATCCAAGGACCAAGCAGTGATCATAACTTTCTTTTTATTCTAGAAAACTCTACACGTTTCATGTACACACTGTACACGAAACGCGTAGAGTTTTCTAGAATAAAAAGAAAGTTATAATCACTGCTTGGTCCTTGGATTAACTCCTTGTGAACTTTGTTCTGGAACAGCGCGATCTTGAAAGCCGGACTTCTCTCTTTTCTATATATGCAATTCTAGTGACCGGCTGATTGCTGCAGTTCATCGGATCCCACCCATTTGTGCTTATGGTTGTTGTGTTCCACACAACTGAACCAGGTGAGTGGATCCATATCTGTGAAACGATTTTACCATTGGATAAGACCCTATTGTGCGCTTCTGTCTCCCCCTTTTTTATACTTTTTTTTGGTACAGCAGGCAGGTACAGGCTGCCACTCACCCCAGCTGTCTAGTTTTACCTGGCTGGTAATCAAAATACAAGGAAGCTTTTTTTTATTATTTCTTGAAATAATAAAAAAATATATATATGTAGAGCTTCGATGTGTTTTTGGTTTACAGCCAAGTACAACTAGGCAGATGGGGGCTGGAATTCTCAGTGTGAGGAAGTCCAATCATACTGAGCCCCCCATGCTGCGAATTTCAGCTTGCAGCCATCTCAAAAAATAGCGCATTCATCAAAGGTGAACTTTCCAGCATCGCAATGCTTACAGTGAGACCCAAAACTCAAAGCAGTAGCCAAAACTCGGTCATTTTTGGGTCCCGCCGTGAACGGTCGTCACAGAGGGTCATGGAGGGTTTGTATTCTTTTTACAAATATATTATTTTTCACAGTATGGTGTATTATTTACTATTTACTTAGAGATTTATAATGGTCGACTCTCACATTGGCCCAACATTATGAACCTCGGGTTTAGTACCAGCTAGAAATATCCAGCTGACATTAACCCCTTTATTACACAGTCTTCCACCGCCACAGGGCAGCTGAAGAGTTGGCGTGATGGTAAACTAGAATACAGCAGAACCCCATGTGATCAGTGCAAGGTTTGCGCCAAATCCGTAGCAAAAACTCACTGTGTGAACTGTGTGTTTGCTGCGTATTTAGGAGATCTATGAGAGAAAATCGCAGCAGCATACTGTACACTGCAAGAATTGACATGCTGCAGATTTTTCTGAAGTAAAATATGCGCCATTACCGCCATGGGAAAATTTGCAGAATGGGCATAACACTTTTAATTTGTCATACACTTTGCAGGGAATGTGCTGTACTGTGAATTTGTCAAATAAAACATCAAAAAATGAGTGGCAAAATCAAGGAAAAAACACAGTGTAGGCACATAGTCTTAGAGATCAGACACCTTTTCCTTGAATAGGAGATCATTGTAATTGTAGGACATCACTTTTAATTATAGGTATAACATCTATAGCAGTTGCTGTGTGACTTAAAGGTAGTGGAGATCATGCAATTTACACAATTGGGCAGAGTTACTAAAATTCTTGTCTAACGTAGCTCCTTTCACATCTCTTGGTTAAACTTGACGGAAATAGGTCTTTTTTCAACTGTACTATGTAAAAATATGTAACTTCACACCACATATTAATTGGCCTACTTTGTGTCCAAAGCATTGTGTTTTAGGCAGCACAAATTTCTGCTAAGCCAAGTTACCTTGTTGAAGAGGGACAGAAAGTGTCTAAAACACAAAATAAACATTATGCATATAATTAAAGACAGTTTATAGCTAAATACATCTCATCCAAACTGTGTTATAAAATAAAATATGGATATTCCTTTGTGTAAAACAGGGTTGGGGAACTCTATTCTTCAAGGACCACAAACAGTGCAGGTTTTCAGGATTTCCTTAGCATTGCATAAGATGTTGGAATCATCACCAGTTCAGGTGATGGTCACCAGTGCAATACTAAGAAAATCCAGAAAACCTGCACTGTTTTCAGCCCTTGAAGAATGGAGTTCCCCACCCATGATGTAGAACATGTGTTTATGGATACTTAAGTCCACTAGACACATAAGATGACTGCCAGCTGAACAATGGTTAGATCGATTATTCAGCTGGCAACCATTTTTGCTGGATCACCCATAGATAAGATTGCTTGCTCAAGCCTATATTCTGCATAAAAAAGCTGTTGCTAGATATGTCTGATAGTGAATTTTCTCTGGGAGAAAATTGAATATGCCTGATCAATATCTTCTCTGAAAATCAGTTGTCATTGGCCCCCATACACATTACACTGTCATCTAAACAAATCATTGGGTTCCACCGACTTAGTCTAATGTGTATGTGCTGCCGAAGACACATGTTGACAATTGAGTGATTATGAAATACATTTCATTAAAGGGGTTGTCCAGTCTACTGCTAAAAGACTGCAGTCATTCTGTGTGACTGTAGACATGTGAATTTTGACAGCACACACAAGGAAGGCTGTCAGGATTTCGCAATCTCTAAAATACGTGTGAATTGAGCAAAGTCACACACATCTAATCGGATTGTGGCTAGAAGTATTCAAATGATATAGTTGGGTTCACATGCTCAACCCACTTGCTAAAGACCAGTTGGCGCACTGCCAATAGCAGCCCCATATTAGGAGGGCTATGTGGAGGCCATTATATTACTTAGAGGGCTACATGGGGGCTATTATAATTTGGAGGGCTATGAGGGAGCCTGTATACTTTATGGAGGGCTATTTGAGGGCCATTATACTGTATGAAGGCAATTATACAGTGTGAATGATTGTGTGGGGTCCATAATACTGTTTTGAGGGCCATGTGGTGGACTGTTTGGAGGGCTAGTGAGAGCCTTTGTACAGTGTGGAGTGATGTGGAGGCCAGTATACTTTATGCAGGCCAATTATACTGCATGGAGGCCGCAATGGGGGTCACAGTTGAGAATTATACTATTTTGTAAACTACTTAGCTGGGGTAGTTGAGGGAGGGTACAGTATGGTCATCATACTGTGCATATGGAGGGTACTGCATAGTAAATCACTGTGAGGTGTCAAAGTGTGTTGTGGGGTATTTTTGTTGGCACTATACTTTATGGGTGCAATAAAAGAGGGATTTAATAGGACAATTAGTTTGAAAGGTCTGAAAAGTTGTGACATATGCTATTATGTGATGCCGTTGACTATATACATTTTTGGGGGAGGGCGCAAGGGACCCAATTAGAAATTTTGCTAAGAGGCCCCACGATTTCTATTTACACCACTGTCAAAGATGCCAGAGAACCCTAACAGCGTGTTGTGCGCATGTTGTGGGAATTCGGAAGTCTGCAATCACATAGAGTAAATGCAGAGCTATAGCAATAGAACAGACAACCACTTGAATAGTTGGAGTTAAAGTAACTTGATTTCAGCCATCCAATATCTCATTACCTTTCACACAGAAAAAAATAATTTTACACCCATCACTAGCCAGACTGAATAATAATCAAGTTTCTATACAGAGGCTTATGTGTAGTTCCTAAGGATTTTTGTTTTATAATATGTAAATACATGTGATTCATTTCCTAACTATTTATTATTTCAAATTATTAGGCCAAGATACTACTTATGAAGAAATGAGGAAAAACTATATGAACATCCTGTCTTTTCATAAAAGTGTATTTATTTTCTTGCTGTACCATTAGAATAAATGTGAAATAATCCTGTGAAATAAATGTGAACATGTGGCATATATTACTGATTTATTATTCTTGGAACATGCTGCAGATAAAATGATAGGTTATATATTGCATTGTAATTTTACTTGTCACTGATTTACATCAATGCTTATAAAAAGGTCCTATAAATATTCACTCTCAACAAGTAGTTTTCTATATTTCTTACAGTCTGGATATATCATAGTCATATACACTATGGAAAGATAAGTATTGGGACACACGTGTAAAAAGTCAAGGAACAAGCCATGCATTATTCATTCACAAACATATGTGAAAGAATGTGTTGTTCTAAACATGATACTGAATTCTAGATTATTAGGGTATGTGCACACAGGACGTTTTTGCTGAGTTTTTCCTGCGGTTTCTGCAGCAGAAATCCATTGGTTTTATGATAATTTATGCTAATTTGTTCCTGCGGTTTTGATTCCCAGCAAAACCAATGTATTTTACAGAAACGCTGTGCCCACACAATGGTTTTGCAAGTGTCAAGAACTGTCAAATATCTGCGTTTTTGGTGCGGATGGGAAAGAATTATTAATTATTCCTGCGTTTTTGGTGCAGTCAAAATGCAGGAAAAACGCAGCATCAAAAACGCAGTAAAAACGCACAAAAAACGCAGTAAAAACGCAGTAAAAACGCGCAAAAAACGCAGACAAGATCATAGCACTTCTCCTGTCAAGAACTCTAGGATCCTCAGGTTTTGCTGCGTTCAGGACTGCTCAAAAAACGTCCTGTGGGCACATACCCTTAATGTAACTGCTGCAGCCAGTCAGCTCATGAAATGTACATTTGTGCTCAAAAGTTTACATACATCGGCAGATTTTTTGCTTTCTTGGCCTTTTTTCAGATAATATGAAAGTTTAGATGTGGACTAAATGCTATTGCATCAGGAGGGCGGTGACATCATGATGGGAGCGGGCTCTGTGGGGGTTGGCCGTCTCATCCCCCCGTGCACTCTCTTTCTCCCCTGCGCTGTCTTCTTCCCTCTGTGCTCTCTCCTTTGACCTATCTCCCCCATGCTGTTTTCTTCAATCATATGCTCTCTTCTTTGAGCTGTCTTCTCCCTGTGCTGTCTCTCCCCAGGTCCGCTCTCTCTCCTCCCCCTTGTGTGCTGTCTCTCTCCTGGTGCGCTCTCCTCCCCCTTGTGGACTGTCTCTTTCCCCTCTTGTCAGCTGTCTCTTTCCCCCCTTGTGTGTATTGTCTCTTTCCCCCTTTGGGTGAGCTGTCTCTTTCCCCCTTGTGTGGGCTGTCTCTTTTCCCACTTGTTTGTGCTGTCTCTTTCCCCTGTGTGTGATGTCTCTTTCCCCCCTTGTGTGTACTGTCTCTTCCGCCCTTGTGTGCACTGTCTCTGTCTCTGGGTCCCCGTGTGTGCGCTCTCTCAGTGCCTCCTTTGTGCTGTCCATTCCACTGTGGAATGCATACAGGAACAGTTTCTCATCTATGCGTTCCACAGTGGAACACAAATGGGAGGAATGGAGGCGGGCTTACAGTTAGGATCTGGTAGGACTCCCAAGATGGCGATGGGATCACTAACTGCGCCTGCACCACGGGTTAGCATAGACACAGGTAAGATCTCGCGTAAGCTTAGTGCAGCGATGTGTGCTGCGGGCGTGACTATGTGTGCGGCGGGCGGCGTTTGTAAGGAAGTGTGAGGAGGTGTTCAGTGTGGTATGTGGCATGTTGTTTTGAGCTTGATGTTAGTGGTAGTGTATGCCAGGGACCACTACTGCCAGCAAACGCCATATTGTTGCACCCATTACTTGGACTGAACCGGAAGCCACTTGGCAATCATGTAAGTAGATAACACAAGCACTTTTTTTTCCACTTATGGTTAGTGGTTGGGTCAAACTACTGTGTTTTCTCTTTTTAAATCATAATGATAACCAAAAACATCCAAATGACCCTGACTAGTGATGGGCGAATCCTAAATTACTCGGAATCGCTTGACTCTAGCGAGTCCGAGCCCGGGACTCGCTACTCGTTGCAAGTCTAGCGAGTCCAATGTTAATGAATGGGGAAGCGAGTAATAGCGAGTAGTGTGCGATTTACAAATCACAGATGTGTCTCGGAAGCTTGAGCCTGAAGCAATCCTAGATTTGCCATTGATTTGCATTGGACTCGTTTACTGTGCAAGTAATCGCTGGGAAACTCGCACAGATAAGAGTCCGGCTGTCTCCTCTGTGTGCTGGCTGCCGCAGCTCCAGGGTCCTAGAGCCCGCCTGCTGCCTGATGTAGCAGTGCTGAGATTCTTCTCAGTCTGCTCAATACCTGTGCATAGACATCTATATCTATGCACAGGGGATGTAGCAGAGAGGACATCGCGTTTTGGACTGCGTCGGACGGAAGAGGATTTTTTTAATTAAAGATGGAGTCCCTAATGGCTTTTTTTTTTATTTCTAATAAAAAATTTTCTCTGTGTTGTGTTTTTTTTAAAACAATTTAATAGAAATTCATGGCGGTCATGTCTAATATTGGCGTGACCGCCATAAATTTCGGGCTTAGGGCCAGCTGATAATACAAAGCTGGCCCTAACCTCTTTATTACCCAGCGTGCCACCGCCACCAGGGACGCGATGTCCTCTCTGCTACATCCCCTGTGCATAGATATAGATGTCTATGCACAGGGAATGAGCAGACTGAGAACAATCGCAGCTCTGCTACATCATCTCTGTGAGCAGGCGGGCTCTAGGACCCTGGAGCTGCGGCAGCCTGCACAGAGAAGACAGCTGGACTCTGCTCGCAAAGTAACAGCAGTTACTTTGCGAGTTTCCCTGCTATCACTGGCACAGTAGCCGAGTCTAATGCAAGTCAAAGGCAATCCTAGTTTTGTCAGCGTCTCTGACAAAACTAGGATTGATATTGATTTGCATTGGACTCGTTGCTGTGCGAGTAATCACTGGGAAACTCGCAGAGTACCGAGTCCTGCGAGTCCCTTACTACTCGCCGAGTAACGAGTCCTAGCGAGTAGATTCACCCATCCCTAACCCTGACCAAAACATATCCTGGTGATTTTGCTCTGATAAGATGCACAGAAGTTGACACAAATCAGTTTGAATGGCTACTAAAGGTAACACCCTCACTTGTGACCTGTTTGCTTGTAATCCACCCTACAGGAACAGTGAATTTCAGGAAATTCGTCTCAAACTCAATGCTCCATAGATCGATCTGCTCTCCTCTATTTACTTCTTATGCCCTTTTTTCTGTGCATTCAATATAGTTAAACTAGTGTTAAGAGGTTAAAACTTAACGTTTAATACATTACTTAAAAGACTAGAGCGTCTCACAAACTATACATATAAAAGTCACACAGTGCCCAAGTGTCACACTATTTAAAAAACTCCGTTATCATACTAGGAGTTATGATTCATTCAAAGGTGTTATCCATAGAGCTCAACCTGCCCTTCATTGCAATCCACCTTCAAACCTTATGTCAGTTTCAGATATGCTGGTGTCACTTTTTACACCTTATATCAGCTGGCACATACCCCTGCATATGGTAATCAATAAAGCCCACTTCCCCTATATGTAGGAAAGATCTCACCTGCTTTTTTCCACCAAAGCAGGAAACAATTAGAGTTACTTCATTTCAGGAGGTCCTTTCGCTAGTGACAGCCCGATGTTGAACTCTCAGTATTAATCATGTTTCACCACCATGTTCCACTCCCTACGCGTTTCGGATATACAATTGTGGCACCCCATGGGTTAATGTGCCACAATAACATCACATGGGTTCTCTCCCCCACTACACACTGACAAACACTACCACCCTCTGGGCAAGAGGGGGAGCACCACCTGCTTCCTTATATACTCTTGCTCGTGAGGGAGAGCTCAGAACAGCTCAGGAGACCGTACAGCACGGTGTAGTGCTGTGAAGAGGACACAGAGCAGAGTTAGCTCAGTGCAGACCTAGCAAGGGTCAGAGGAACAGGAGAACGAAAGACAGAGGAACACTTCTGGGAGCTGGAGTGATACCTTCACTTGCCCCAGAAGAACGCACAGAGACGGACACCGGATCCGGTACTGTGTCTGGCACCCACAGCACAGTGAATCCAGGAACAGTGGGATCTCTAGATGCCCCCTAGTACCAGAGCGAAGCAACACGGAGGGGTCAGCACAGCATAGAGGACTCAAGTTGCCTAGCCAAGTGGTACCAGCAGAATACAGAGAGACGTGAGGAATCCCAGCAGCTCAGCTAATAGCAGCAGCCAGGACACACACACACAGTGCAGCATAAGGACGCTGACGACCCCGGACAGGGTTGGGAGAGAGCTTAGCCCCATTACAGACTCCGTGGACTATAACCTGCAACAACATCTGCAGTAAAGCTTTGGAAAACAGCAAAACTGTGAGTCTGTGTATTGATTGCGACCTTTGCTCCAGATTCAGCACAGAGACAATTCCTCCCTACAGATCCAGCCTGTCAGCTCTGCAGCATCAGGAGAAGAAGAGAATTGCATTAGTGTCTACCAAACGTGAGTGTGTGTCCTTTAACCCTTCTCCACCATCTATAACCCCAATAGACTTTTACCCTTACTGCCCCGGGGTATACAGTTCCCCCCACTGGAACTATACCATCTTCGCTGCCCTCACATCACCCCCGGAGGTTCTGCAGCAGCGGCGGCCCCCATTACTGGCCGCACCAAGTGGGTGGCGTCACCCGTGACAAATCCCCTTGTAAATATTCCCCTTTATTTGCCGAGCCAGGGACACGGTCCGGACCAAGCCACCTGTGACATCCCCACTACCGTCCGGTCCGGCACAGAGTACCCCAGTCCCGTGGGGCCCGACACAATCCTCATCAGGGATGTGTGGCTCAGTTCTCAATGGGGTCCTAATCCTAGGTGCCCCTTCTGATGACTTATGTCTCTGCAAATAAGACATTAGATGTTACTTTCTTTAGCTGTGTCATTTGGTGATAAGCACCGAAAATTACATATATAGTACCAGTCCCCCTGGGTGCTACAGCCCCCTGGGTACTCACCCAGCATAGAACACTACTGCGGCCGCCCTGCAGCCTTTTATAACCGTGTTTCCCGGTCATCTAGCGTTCCCCGCCCCCGAAAATGACACGCGCATCATTACACGACATCACTTCTGGTCCGGCACTTTTGTGGAACGCAAGCATGCGTTCCACACCTCTTTCCCAGTCCACCCTCGGTAGTGGGAGGAATCTAGGGCTTGTTGATTCCTCCCCTTGTTTATGAGGTCATTAGGAGGGGCAGGTTCTTTGTCAGAACCATGTCCTTCCCAGTGTAGGAGTATCTGACATTACATATATACGTCCTATTATCCAAAATAGAGCGCATTCACTGATTTTCAATCATTTATGTTACTCCTTTGTATATTAGAACATAAATTGGTTATTTTGGCACTTTTTTAGAGTCCCTCTACAGATGGTATTTGTTATGATGTTCTCCTGATGATTTTTAACATGATCAGAACTAGCTCTATAGGAGCAGATATAACACATATTATTAGACACAAACTGGTAAAATCCAAAATCAGAGTTTTTATTAATTTTATCTTTTTCTCAAGTGCTAGTGGGGTCATATTACTTTCAGGGAGACTTCCATTTTCTTGTTTTTGTATACTCGAGAGCTTGGGAAGACAGGTTAGATCAAGTTAGGATAGGTCATTTAAAGGGATAGGCAAGATTTTCTGTGAACCTATATCTCCCTATATCTTTCCCTCTGTCCCTGAGAGGGAGAGCCAACGATGAGCGGGGGCGCCATGGGTGGGGAGGGGGTACTTTAGGGTGCCAACCTCCGCAAGTAGCGCGCGTCATTTCCGCGGGTAAAAAGTGACACCAGCATATCTGAAACTGACATAAGGTTTGAAGGTGGATTGCAATGAAGGGCAGGTTGAGCTCTATGGATAACACCTTTGAATGAATCATAACTCCTAGTATGATAACGGAGTTTTTTAAATAGTGTGACACTTGGGCACTGTGTGACTTTTATATGTATAGTTTGTGAGACGCTCTAGTCTTTTTAGTAATGTATTAAACGTTAAGTTTTAACCTCTTAACACTAGTTTAGCTACCGTATATACTCGTGTATAAGCCGACCCGTGTATAAGCCGACCCCCCTACTTTTGCCCCCAATAACTGGGAAAACTTATTGACTCACGTATAAGCCGAGGGTGGACTCCAGCACAGGTATACAACCCCCAGCAGTGAGGTATACAGCCCCCAGCAGTGTGGTATACAGGCCTCCCCAGTGGTATACAGGCCCCAGTAGTATCGTATACAGCAGGCCCCCAGGGGTATATACAGCAGGCCCCCGGGGGTATATACAGCAGGACCCCGGGGGTATATACAGCAGGCCCCCGGGGGTTTATACAGCAGGCCCCCGGGGGTACATACAGCAGGACCCCGGGGGTACAAACAGTAGGCCCCCGGGGGCACATACAGCAGGCCCCCGGGGGTACATACAGCAGGCCCACGGGGGTACATACAGCAGGCCCCCGGGGGTACATACAGCAGGCCCCCGGGGGTATATACAGCAGGCCCCCGGGGGTACATACAGCAGGCGCCCGGAGGTACATACAGCAGGCTCCCGGGGGTACATACATCAGGCCCCCGGGGGTACATACAGCAGGCCCCCGGGGGTACATACAGCAGGCCCCCGGGGGTACAAACAGCAGGCCCCCGGGGGCACATATAGCAGGCCCCCGGGGGTACATACAGCAGGCCCCCGGGGGTACATACAGCAGGCCCCCGGGGGTACATACAGCAGGCCCCCGTGGGTACATACAGCAGGCCCCCGGGGGTATATACAGCAGGCCCCTGGGGGTACATACAGCAGGCCCCCGGGGGTACATACAGCAGGCCCCCGGGGGTACATACAGCAGGCCCCCGGGGGTTTATACAGCAGGCCCCCGGGGGTTTATACAGCAGGCCCCTGGGGGTACATACAGCAGGCCCCCGGGGGTACAAACAGCAGGCCCCCGGGGGTACATACAGCAGGCCCCCGGGGGTACCCAGCAGCCCCCAGGGGGTACCCAGCAGCCCCCTGGGGGTATCCAGCAGCCCCCAGGGGGTACCCAGCAGCCCCCTGGGGGTACCCAGCAGCCCCCAGGGGGTACCCAGCAGCCCCCAGGGGTACCCAGCAGCCCCCTGGGAGTACCCAGCAGCCCCCAAATGCTGGCACTCGCCCCCCTTGTAAGGGCCCCCCCCGCTGCTTCTCTTACCATCCCGGTCTTCTTCAGCGCCGCTCCTCGGTGCTCCGTCCTCGCTGCTCCCGTCCTGCTACATCCGGGATCCCCGGCCGTCGCGCGATGACGTCATATGCCTGCGACGGCCGGAGATCCCGGATGTAGCAGGACGGGAGCAGCGAGGACGGAGCACCGAGGAGTGGCGCTGAGCAGAAGCCCGGGATGGTAATATAAGCAGCGGGGGGGAACCCTTACAAGGGGGAGAGTGCCAGCATTTGGGGGGCATATATGCACTGCTTCCCCCTGTCGCTGATTGACAGGGGGAAGCAGTGCATATATAATGAGCGGCCCCACGTCACGGGGCCGCTCATACAGAAGCCTCCCCCCGCCTCCTCCAGCCTCCACAGCCCCCACCACGCAGCCTACCGTATAGACCTGTGTATAAGCCGAAGGGGAGACTTTTCAGCCCAAATTTTCGGCTGAAAAACTCGGCTTATACACGAGTATATACGGTATATTGAATGACCTAATCCTCTCCCATAGGTGAGGCGGGAAAGAAATTATCACTGGGGAGATTAGTTATCCTTTTTTCTGGGCAGAAAGAAGGAACTAGACAGGATAAAGAGCAGACAGCCATACTTAATTGCAACTATGTGGGAGATTTAGGCCACGTGCACACATGGAGTATTTGATGAGTTTTTTACCTCAGGATTTGTAGCCAAAACCAGGAGTGGATAATTAAATACAGAAGTGGTGCAGGTGTTTCTATTACACTTTTCCACTGATTGCTCCACTCCTGGTTTTGTCTACAAATCCTGAGGTAAAAAAACTCATCAAATACTCACCGGAGCCAAACAGTTCAAGAACTCAGCATTACTACACTATGGAGTTGTGATTTTCACTGACTTTTGAAACGCTTGCCTAAACACAGTCTTTGGACCAATATACTGCATGTCTGTAACAGCCAGTGTGTGAAGGTTGTTTCAAACGACACTTTGCAATGAGTTAGTAGCACACACACACAAGTATCTACTATATAATCTCCTAATCGTGTCTGTCTGACGCTGAAATCGTGCGCTAGCGCTCATTGGTCGCCAGCAGACGTGGCGGCCAATGAGCGCAGCGTATGCAAGAGAGCCGTCCGGCACGCAAATTCAAAATTTGCGTGCCGCACGGCTCTCCTCTGACCCCCATCCCGCTCCTCCTGCGCTGCCTGTGCTTTCCCCCCTGCTCTCCTCGTGCCCGGGATGTCCGCCTGTGCTCCCCGGCTGTGTGCGTGGGGTAAATGTCAGGGCCCGCCCCCACTCTCCTCCTCCCTGGTATGTCGCTCCTCTGCTCCCTGGATGTGTGGGCGTGGTTAGTGTCAGGCCCCACCCCTGCTCTCCTCCTCCCCGGGATGTCGTCGTTCCTGTGCTCCCCGGCTGTCCGCCCTGATGATGGCGGTGCTCAGTGTCCTCGGATTGTGACGGCTCCTGCTGCTCCTCTCCGCGGTGCTGCTCTCGAGCCGGGTGCACCTGCATGATGAGGATAACCCACTGGGACAGATAGGGAACGGAGAGGTGAGAGCCCTGTGTGTGTGCATGGCTGTGAGTATGATTCTGTGTGTGTCTGTATCTGGGTGTGTGTGTCTAGCTGTGGGTGTGAGTCCGTGTGTGTATGTGTGTGCCTGTGCTGCTTCGTCCTCCCCCACCCCACCGCTTCCTCCTCCTTCCTTTGTCCTCCTCCCCTCCGCCACTCCATCCTCCCTCTGCCTGTGCTGCTCCGTCCTCCCCCACCCCGCCGCTTCGTCCTCCGTGTTCCTCCCCCCCGCCACTCTGTGCTCCGTCCTCCCCTGCCGCTCTGTCCTCCCCCTGCTGTTCCGTCCTCCCCTTGCCTGTGCTGTTCCGTCCTCCCCCGCCCCGCCGATTCGTCCTCCGTCCTCCTCCCCCAGCTGCTCTGTGCTCCATCCTCCCCTGCCGCTCCGTCCTCCCCCTGCCTGTGCTGCTCCATCTTCCTCCACCCCACCGCTTCCTCATTCCATTGTCCTCTGCCACTCCATCCTCCCCCTTCCTGTGCTGCTCCGTCCTCCCCCACCCCGCCGCTTCGTCCTCCGTCCTCTTCCCCCTACCGCTCTGTGCTCTATCCTCCCCCTGCTGCTCCGTCCTCCCCCTGCCTGTGTCGGTCCATCCTCCCCCACCGCTTCCTCCTCCTTCCTTTGTCCTCCTCCCCTCCACCACTCCATCCTTCGTCCTCCTCCTTCCTGTGCTGCTCCTTCCTCCCCCACCCCGCCGCTTCGTCCTCCGTCCTCCTCCCCCCTGCTGCTCTGTCCTCCCCCTGCCTGTGCCGCTCCATCCTTTCCCACCCCGTCGCTACCTCCTCCGTCCTCCATCCTTCTCCCCCCTGCCTCTCTGTCCTCCCCCTGCCTGTGCCGCTCCATCCTTTACCACCCCGTCGCTACCTCCTCCGTCCTCCATCCTTCTCCCCCCTGCCTCTCCATCCTCCCTCCTCCCCCCGCCAGTTCGTCCACCCCTACCTGTGCTGCTCTTTCCTCCATCCTCCTCCTCCCCCTGCCACGCCGTACTCCACCCGCTGCTCCGTCCTCAAAGTTCCTCCCTATTCAGCCCTCACCGCCTTCCCCATGCAATCCCTATTTCTATATTCTAGAATACCCGATGTGTTAGAATCGGGCCACCATCTAGTATATGTATATATATATGTATATATATTTATATAGAGTTGTGGCCAAAGGTATTGACACCCCTGCAATTCTGAATTACCAACTTTTAGATTTTGTTAAAAATGCTTTATTAACAATCCGTTAAAAAGGTCAAAGACCTACATAGAAAGACATTACAAACAAGACGATTTTGAATCCCAAGAGCGTGATAGAGGAAGTAGGCACACCACGAGGTGAATGGCGGCAACAGACTGGGATGTCTGCATAATACATCCCCACCAGAGACTTTTTGGTCCCATATTTGATTCAGGATCCCCCTAAGATTCCTCTCTCTCTCATTACAGCTTGAACTTGTTTGGATGTTAGTCGAGGTTCTTTATCCACCATCCGCACAATCTTGCGTTGAAATCTCTCGTTAATTTTTCTTTTCCGTCCACATCTAGGGAGGTTAGCCGCAGTGCCATGGGCTTTAAACTTCTTGATGACACTGCGCACAGTAGACACAGGAACATTCAGGTCTTTGGAGATGGACTTGTAGCCTTGAGATTGCTCATGCTTCCTCACAATTTGGTTTCTCAAGTCCTCAGACAGTTCTTTGGTCTTCTTTCTTTTCTCTATGCTCAATGTGGTACACACAAGGACACAGGACAGAGGTTGAGTCAACTTTAATCCATGTCAACTGGCTGCAAGTGTGATTTAGTTTTTGTCAACACCTGTGCCACAGGTAAGTTACAGATGCTGTAAATTACACAAATTAGAGAAGCATCACATGATTTTTCTAAGAGTGCCAATACTTTTGTCCACTCCCTTTTTTATGTTTGGTGTGGAATTATATCCAATTTGGCTTTAGGACAATTCTTTTTGTGTTTTCTCATTGAAGACAAATTAAATGAAGATAATAATACCAAAGAATTTGTGATTGCAATCATTTTCAGGAAGAAACTGAGTATTATCTGACAGAATTGCAGGGGTGTCAATACTTTTGGCCACAACTGTATATAGAGAGAGAGATTTCTGCACCAAGTGAGCATATTGTCACGCCACAAACTAGGGTGTGTCCAGATACTGAGCATAACAATGGCACAAAGATCAACACTGTCTGGTGCACTACACAATACAACAAACTAGGGAAATACAATGGATGGCCCTGCTCTTAGGGAATGGGGAAAAGGAGACCTCTTGCACTCACCTGCAGCTGTGCCATGATCTCCCTATCATCCCTATATGGGTCCTGTCGCCAAGCGGGATACCTAGCCCTGATGTTAACCCTCAATAGAAAGATGGCCAGTGGGAGCACTAGTCCCAACTGCTGCACTAAAAACAACCAGATTTCAAGGAGGCAGACGGCTTGGCAATGGTCAGCTTCTTCAGAGTAGCACCTTCAACTAAGGTAGCTAGGTCAGGAATGGAGTTCAATCACCAACAAGGAATGCTGGATCATGAAAAAGAGATGGGAGTGATCACAAAGTAGCCACACTTGGGAGGAGAACTAAGGAGCTTTGCTAGAAACAGAAACTGGCATTAACTCCTACACTGTCAAAGGAAAGAAAGCCATTTAATATGAAGTCTCAATACAAGGATGAGACACAGGTCCCAAACCTATATATATATATATATATATATATATATATATATAATATATCAGGGCCGGAGTCAGCACCCGTGAGCGCTAAGGCTAGGGTCACACGCGCGTTACCTTCCCGACCTTTGAAGTTGTACTAAGTCATGGGTTTTCGTGCCTTCACGACTAGAGATGAGCGATGTTCGATTCAATTTGTTCGCCAATCTCAAATTCGAGCTGTTTTTGGCATTGTTCGGGTCATTCGCTGAATTAGAACAATTTGCTTGAAATTCGGCAGTTCTAGTATATGTTCGATAACGCTTCGATCCACAAAAGCTTAATCTTCCTAACCCTAAACCTAGCCCTAATACTGCAAATGAATGTTAATATCCAATTTGTGTGTATATTGTGCAGGGGGGTCTTGTATCAGAGCTGCAGCAATAAGGTTGCGTTTTTTTTTTTTTTTTTTTTCTCCTAAAGCATGTACAGTGGCGCGATTTCAGGCTGCTAGCCAATCACAGTGCCACACTGCAAAGTGCATTTTTTCACACAACTAATGTCATCATTGGCTGTGTTTGTCACATGTCCTAGCCCTATAAAACCCGGCCATCTTAAAGATCGGCACCATTATGCTGATAGCTGCTGCAGGTGTTAGACAGCACCGCTGCAGCTGTGTGCGACCGCTAAACAGTGCAAACTATATTGTGTTCTCTCAGTCATCTAGTGAGCGAATACAAAGTTAGATAGATAGGTTTAGGGAGTAGGGACTAGTAATATCAGACCTTTTTAGGGTGGCTCCATAGGAGTAGCGATTAGGGATAGGGACTAGGGACTAGTAGTCTATCAGCCCTTTTCAGGGCTATTTCATAGAAGCAGGGACAAGTTTTAATTGTTGCCCTTATCAGGGCTAGGTGAGAGCAGTCTCTATTAGTTTTTGCCAGGCAGGTATGTGTCAAGTGTGTGCCAGTGCTGTGCAAGTCTTTCTCACAGCATCTGGCCACAGTAATATAGCTCTTTGAATCTGTGGCGCCCCTGCGACCAGGAGACCACATAGGGAACTGCAGCCAGGTAAGATAGGAAGACAGTTTACACAACACCCTCACAGACATCCCACATACCACTAGAGGGCAGCACCCAACCCGGAGCCCGGGACTCTAGGCGGACAAGGGGTGGTGGGTTTAGAGAACAGTGGGTGGGACAGCAAGTAGGTCAGGTGATAGATGGTAGAAATAGAGAAGGGGAGGAGGAAGGAGTCAGTAGGCCGAGTTAGGCTGAGCAGTACAGACGGGAAGCACACGTCCTGGAGGAGTGGGGTGTATGGAGCGCAGAATCCGAAGAGCCAGCGCAGCCACGGAGAGAAAGCCCATCTGGAGCCAGCACCCCAGGAGTGTGAGGGAAGAGAGGACCAGTGATACTGGGTCCTAGAAACACAGCCAAGACGACCGACTGCAGGCGGAGTAGCCTTCTGTATGGAACCTGAGTCACACGGTAGAAGGGAGCCTGATAGAGCCTAGCACAGCAGGACTATTGGAGTCTAGGCTAGTAGCAGAGTGTCGGCTCTGAAGGGGACCGACGATTCACCCGGTTTCCCCAAATTACCGACGGGGAGCTCTAACTCCACGTTAGAGTTCCTACCCCAAAGGACAGGCAGCTCAGTGGCGACCACGAAGACCCACAGGGGTCCGAGCTACTGCTAAACTGTCCGGAGAAACGCGCACAGGGAGAGAGAGAAAAGAGCGTAAAGCCTGAGAAGGACAGAGAAAGAGTGAGTGGTCACAGAGAGGAACGACCTGGCTGCAGAGAGTAAAGAGGAACCCAGAGGGGAAAGTTGTAACCCGTGTAAGAACTGTACCTAAACTGCTGTACTAAAAGAACTGCAAAGTAAACACAGTGAACCCTGCCTCTGACTCCCTTGCCTGATTAAGACAGAACTGTATTGCCAGTGCATGATTCCCTCCAACAGGACTGCAGAGAGAACCCACCTGGAGAGCCACAGCCTGTCAGCTCTGGACACTGAATGAGGAAGGCTGCAACAGCAGGAGAGTAAGTGTATTGCACCTACTACAAACCTACACCATAGTCCTAAATCATCACTGCCCCGGGGAACTAAGTTCTACCCGCAGAGAACTATCCTGCGCTCATCTACAACCGGATTACTGGTTCCGAAGCTAGCAAGTCGTTTATCACTGCTATGCAAACCAGGAGAGGAGGGACCGCTCTACAGGAGTACCCCACCGCCACCGCAAACAGAGCCGTCTTGCCAGCGGAGTACCCACCAAAAGGACCCAGACTACCCCTCACACTGGAACGTACACACCGGCACGGAAATTTAAGTAGTCCTTTGTACCCGATCTTGGTACACAAAGGCAACATCGGCAACTCACCCAGAATAAGTTAGAACGGAGGAACACCGCGGAGCTCTGAGAAACACCGGTCGTTGCCAAGTCCACCCAGTCCATTACCCGTTACCTGTATACCAAGTATCACCTGCTGGTTACAGTAAAATACCCATTGCAGAGACTAATGGTGTCCGTGTTTCTTAAGAACTGTTTCACTCTGCATGCAGAAAGGAACTAAGCTGCCTCACAACATCTTGTGCAGCACCTGGCTCCGGGGACTCCCGCTCGTCCTGTGGGGAGCGTCCCATCTTGCTGCATTCCATCCCCCGGAGGCCCAAGCAGCGCCGGTGAACTCACCGGAACTCTCACAGGTGGCATCACGACAAGAATCAACCCCTTATCTGTTCGGCCAACTTTATTGATCTGGACCACCGGGCCTACACAGCCTCGGGCGCGGTACCATGACAGGGAGCAGCGACAGCCCGAGACGTGCGCAACCCGGCTACAGTGAGTCACCTATAAATACGGGTCCTGGAGGGAGAAACAGTGAAGTGTGCAGTCACTTTAGAACTGTGAACAGCTGGGAGAGCTGACCTGGTACTGGAGCCACACTAGGCCCAGACCAGCACACCCGGAAAGTGGGAGACCCTCGCAACAGAGGTCATAGGAACAGGAGGCAAATACCTTACAGGGACAGAAGAGTTACTTCAACTCGTCCTAACAATCCGGTCACTGGGTCCGAGCTGCAGGAGCCACAGCGCAGGCTGCAGAGAAACCAGCACCCCCACCAAGGGAATCTAGCTCCCTGGACACCTGAAGCACCAACAAATGAGAGCCTGCGAGGGGACGGACGCGTTCGACATCCCTTTATAGTGCCCTCAGTGCAGCAAACTCGGGTGTATCAAGTCACGTCAGAACGTGCAATCCCGGTTTGGTAGGATTCCATATCCACCAGATCCAGTTAGAACTGTGTATATCAGGAAGCCTATACCACTGCTTGCTGTGGAACCTCCAGGAGTGTCTACTTCATCAACCGGTTAAGTGTACCTTTTGACACCAGTAAAAGGTACAGAAAAGACTACATGCGTCTGTGTATTCTTCCTGGATTAATACTTAAAACTACCGAGCTGCCGTATTCCATCCAGTACAGCTTCTGGCCCTGGGGACTCCTGCTCATCCTGTGGGGAGCATCCCATCCAGCTGTCGCATATCCCCCGGAGGCCCAAGCAGCGCCGGTGCCATCACCGGACTCCCACAGGTGGCGTCACAACAATCAAGACTTATCCCAATCCTTTAATCCCTTTTTATTTGACCACCGGGTCCCACAGCCTCAGGCGGAACCGTGACAAGTGAAACATCGCCTGAGACGTGAGAATCCGGCAATGGTGAGTCAAATTCTGGCGTCACGAACAGGATACGAATAGGCCCGTTTCCAACGGGTAATGTGTGCTATTTAATGACTGTGAATATTGAACTGTACATTTGAACCACCATTGCTGCGCAGAAGGCGGGAAAAGAAGGGGCGTTACTGTGCAAAGGGCGTGAAGATAGGCCCCGCCCCACGCTCTGACGAGTTCCTCCGAACGCAGCAGGAACCGGAAACTCCCGTGGTGCCTCACTCCTCACCGCGAGGCCGACAACTTCCGCTGAGACCGAAAGGACTGGCCACGCTTAACTAAGGTGGAGCGAAGATGAGTGACTCGGATTCTGGCGACGCGGTATCCCCGCAAGTAAACCAACCGGTTGTTCCACCGGGGCCACCAAATGTACCCCCGGTAGGTCAGCCACCCGTCGGCGCCATGCCGCAGCAGCCCGCTCCGATAATGCCGATCTCTCTGCCATACGTCCCGAATGCGGCCTTGTTACCAAAGTACAGCGGTAAACCCGGTACCCTGGATATGTTCCGGAGGAAGATATGCCAAGTGCTGGATATGTACGCCATGACCGGTAAGCAGAGAGCTTCAGTGATAATGGGACAATTAACAGATGCAGCAGAGCTGGAGACCCGAAACTGGTCTATAGAAGCTCAGGAGTCTGTCGAACAGATATTTGCTAAATTAAACCGGGTTTTTGAACACCACACAGAAGCGGAACTAAGACTTTGGTTTTACCATTGAAAACTAGGGGCACAGGAGAGTGTCCTGGACTATGCACTGCGCTTACAGGAAGCACTGAGATTGTTAAAACAAGTCAATCCCGATTAATTGGACAATTTGTTGTGGGACTTAGACTACCTGATGATAAGAAACAGGCACGCTGGTGGGCTCTGCAAAACCCTGACGCAGAGTTTGATACCTTAAGAGACTTAACAGTGCGGGGACAGCAGTTCCCTACAGTACCCATTCTAACCTCACAGCCGCAGTATGCTAACTCCCCTTCCGTGCCGGCAGCAGCATCTCCACTCCCCCCGGTTCAGGCCAGCACACAGACGATAACAACTGACCGGTTCGATAAACTGTGCGCCGATGTGCAGCAGCTGATGAAACATATGGCCAAGCTCCGAGGCGAAAGAAGACCCAAGACAGAAGCAAGGTCATCAGACAGGATCCAGCTCGCTGACAGCCCGATGACGTCCCGTGGATGAGGAAGAAGACACCGCCGCTGCGAGGAAAACCTACAGATCGCTATAGCCCTGATGGACATCGCATCTGCCAGAAGAGCGACAAAGAAGGACGTACCTACCGTTCCAGTCCTTTAAACGAGCAACCCCTGGGCGAGAAGGGCCAACCCCAGGAGTAGACTGCCCAGGCCCAACCAACTGGGAGTACAAGTACGTGGGAGATCGTCCATACTTGTCAATCATCATCGACGGCACCGCTACCACAGCATTGATAGACACTGGATCCCAGGTGACAACCATCCCGAGTATCCTTTACAAACTGTTCTGGCCAGATGTTAAGGTGGAACCCCCAAACCCTGATTTGAACATTGAGGCAACTAATGGCTTGCTAGTTACAATAGAGGGACAATGGGAAGCTACAGTAAAGGTGGGGAGGGTGCAGCTGAATAACCAGGGTATCATAGTGGTTCAGGACAAACCGTATGAGCGGGATCCGCACGTGATACTAGGTACTAATGTAATGGTTAAATGCCTAGATGAAGTGTTGTTTTTACTCCAACAGAGTGCTGATGCTGGTAAACTAAGAGAAAGGAGAGCTATCCAAAGAGAGATCCGAGCTCTGGTGTATCAACAGCAGGTAAAAATGTCAAACGGTGAAATTGGCAGTGTATGGGTAACAGATCCCATTCCAGTTGTGGTACCACCCAGAAGTGAAATGATGATCTGGTGTCGGGCAGCAATAGGCCTCAGGGGCAGGACTACCAAGCTGTAGTAGAGCCTGTAATGTCTGATAGTAGTCCTACACTCTTGAAAGCCAGAGGGTTGGTTGACGTAAGAAAAGGGAGGGTCCCCGTACGCATATTGAATTATTGACGATGACGAAGTCAGACTGCCAAAATATTCTACTGTTGCAAAGCTGTATCAGGTTGAAAACAATGCCATACATCATGTAAAATCCTTTTCCCAAACAGTAACTGATGAACACCCTCACTCCAATGATCAGCTAGAGAAATGGTGTCAGGAACTCAGCGTAGGAACTGACAACACACCTTCTCATTAGAAAAATGGAGTTTACTGGGTAGTTCGGGAGTACGCACAAGTGTTCAGCAAACATCCACTTGACTTTGGGAGGATTAAAGGGGTACAACATCACATCCCTACAGGCGACCATGCACCCATCAAAGAGAGGTACAGGCCTATACCACCCACACACTACCAAAAAGCAAAAGAAATGCTTCAGGACATGAAAAATGCAAGGGTCATTAGGGATAGCTTTAGTCCCTGGGCAGCACCACTGGTCCTGGTTAAAAAGAAAGATGGTAGTATGAGGATGTGTGTAGATTATAGGCAAATCAACAAAGTCACACACAAGGATGCATACCCGTTGCCCCGCATAGAGGAGTCACTATCTGCACTTAAGTCTGCCAATTACTTTTCCACATTAGATCTTACTAGTGGGTACAGGCAGGTCTCCGTTGCAGAGGAGGATCGTGAGAAGACAGCCTTCACGACACCCATGGGGCTATGCGAATTCAACAGTATGCCATTCGGGTTGTGTAATGCCCCAGGAACATTTCAAAGACTGATGTAATGTTGCTTGGGTCACAAGAACTTTGAGACAGTGCTGTTATACCTAGTTGACGTCATTGTATATTCCCAGACCTTTGAAGACCACCTGCAACACCTGAGTGAAATGTTCAGTCGCTGTCCAAGTACGGTATGAAGCTGAAACCGTCCAAGTGTCACCTGCTGAAACCCAAAGTTCAGTACCTGGGACATGTGGTCAGTGCAGAAGGCGAAGCACCTGACCCGGACAAAGTTACAGTCATCAAAGACTGGCCAGCACCAACCACTCACAAAGAGGTACGCCAATTCTTAGGACTGGTCGGTTACTATTGAAGATTCATCAAAGGCTACACCAAGATAGCAGCACCCATGCAAGACCTCTTAGTAGGTCAATCTAAAAATGGCAAGATCAGGGGCCCCCGTTCCGGTGGGGACCAGAACAGGAACAATCCTTCCAAAAGTTAAAAGATGCCTTAACAGGGGAAGAGATCCTGACTTATCCTGATTACAATCTACCATTTCTGTTGTATACAGATGCAAGCAATGAAGGCCTAGGAGCAGTCTTAGCTCAACGCTAACAGGGAAAGGAGAAGGTAATAGCCCACGCCAGCAGAAAGCTCCGTCCAACCGAAAGGAACCCAGAGAACTACAGCTTGTTCAAACAGGAGTTCCTGGCCCTGGTCTGGGCAATCACAGAGCGTTTCAAGCATTACCTGGCATCCATAACCATAAAGAAAGAGTATATACTCCAATAATCATATCAAATTTCATTTATTTATAACACAAGACAAAGGACAGGAAAGAGGTGTAGTGCCCCAACACTTAGGCACACCGTACTAAAAGGGTTAACAGTGTTTACCCGCTACCCACAGATTAAATACATATATCCTATTGACAAATTAATCCTTTAAGAAAGGGGAGAGTTTTATAAGGCACACTTCAATTTTATCGGCTATACAACATTACAAGCATGTTACAGGCGTCAAAGTGGAGCAAATATGTAACAACCAGAGTGATAACTAAAAGCCTCTTTAGCAATCAGAGGCCATATGGGGTCATAGGTGCCCCTACATAAAGTGCCTAGTGCTTATTGCCACAATGCCCATATAAAAGACAGCCACATAAACCCTTTAGAGGGAAAAGGACATAGGAAGAGAAATGAAGTATCAATAAAGTGGGGAGCAGATATAGGGTTCACCAACATTACCCGGTCCATCGGAGGCCATCGGTACTGGGGCACACAGAGAGGGGGTGGCGTCAGACCACCGAATCCCAACGCGTTTTGTGACCCTCAGGAGCGGGTCACTTCATCAGGGGGATGTTAGAGGGCCCACGGTGCTTTAAATCCGCGCTGCTCGACTACGTCACCGGAAGTGACGTTACGCGCCGGCATCATGTGACCGGATGTGACGTGTCACCCTGCTGGTCTGATTCCAAAGCGCCACCCCTCCGCAGCGCAATGTCACAGGTGCACGAGCGGCGGCCAGGACGCGTAACCATGGCAGCCGCACGTGCCCTGCGAGGCACGCAACCACATTAGGGCGCGCAGGAATCACCATAGCGACCGCAATACACCGCACAGAGCCCAGCAAGCGTATATAAATCTATACTCAGTGGTAAAAGCGCTCAAATACATAGTGGTCACAGTATGACAGTAGGGATGGGCGAATCTACTCGTTACTACTCGGTACTCGCCGAGTAGTAAGGGATTCACCCGACTCGTTACTGTGCGAGTAATCGCAGGGATTACTCGCACAATAACGAGTCCGGTCCCCCCCCCCTGTTCTAAGTTAGGACTGGGCTGGGGGGGAGCGAGCGAGGAGCAAAGGAAGGGAGGGGGGATAAATGCTCCTTACCTCTCTTCCGGCTGTCTGCTCTGTGCTGGGCTCCGGGTGCTGCGGGCTGCGGCAGCTCCAAGGTCCTAGAGCCCGCCTGCTCTCCCTATGTACAGACATCTATGTCTGTGCACAGAGATGTAGCAGTGCTGAGATTGTTCTCAGTCTGCTCACTCCCTGTGCATAGACATGTATATCTATGCACAGGGATGTAGCAGAGTGGACATCGCGTTTTGGACTACGTCGGACGGAAGAGGATTTTTTTAATTAAAGATGGAGTCCCTAATGGCTTTTTTTTATTTCTAATAACAAAAATTTTCTCTGTGTTGTGTTTTTTTTAAAACAATTTAATAGAAATTCATGGCGGTCATGTCTAATATTGGCGTGACCGCCATAAATTTCAGGCTTAGGGCCAGCAGATAATACAAAGCTGGCCCTAACCCCTTTATTACCCAGTGAGCCACCCGCCACCAGGGCCACTGGAAGAGCGGGGTTCAGCGCCAGAGGATGGCGCTTCAATGAACGCGCCATCTTCTGGGGCTGCTGCAGGCTGCCATTCGCAGCGGGGGGTGCCCAGAAAGCTTGGGCCTCCCTGCGCTGCGGATTCCAGCCCCCAGCTGCTTAGCTGTACCTGGCTGTACGTATTTTTTTTTTTATTATTTCATGAAATTCATGAAATAATAAAAAAAAAGGGCTCCCCTATATTCTTGTGTCCAGCCAGGTACAAATAGGCACCTGGGGGTTGGGGGCAGCCTGTCGCTGCCTGCTGGATCCGGCTGGTTACAGAAATACGGCGAAGCGCACGTAATTTTTTTTCTGAAAAATCAATAAAACAATCCTAAAAAAGGGACTGCATCTTTATTAACCCCTCGCCCATGGTCCGGGGGTTAATAAAGATGCAGTCCCTTTTCTTTATATTGTTTTATGGATTTGTCAGAAAAAAATGTGATGTGGGCTTCGCCATATTTCTGTAACCAGCCAGATCCAGCAGGCAGCGACGGGCTGCCCCCAACCCCCAGGTGCCTATTTGTACCTGGCCAGACACAAGAAAATAGGGGAGCCCTTTTTTTTTTTATTATTTCATGATTTTCATGAAATAATAAAAATAAAATGCGTGGGGCTCCGCGCAATTTCTATGTCCAGCCAGGTACAGCTAAGCAGCTGGGGGCTGGAATCCGCAGCGCAGGGAGGCCCAAGCTTTCTGGGCATCCCCCGCTGCAAATTGCAGCCCGCAGCCGCCCCAGAAGATGGCGTGTTCATTGAAGCGCCATCCTCTGGCGCTGAACCCCCTCTTCCAGTGGCCCTGGTGGCGGGTGGCTCACTGGATAATAAAGGGGTTAGGGCCAGCTTTGTATTATCAGCTGGCCCTAAGCCCGAAATTTATGGCGGTCACGCCAATATTAGACATGACCGCCATGAATTTCCAGTAATCAATAGAAAAAAACCACAACACAGAGAAATTTTTTTTATTAAAAATAAAACAAAAAAGACATTAGGGACTCCATCTTTATTCCAAAAATCCTCTTCCGTCCGACGTAGTCCAAAACGCAATCTCATCTCTGCTACATCCCTGTCTGTGCTTAGATACACACGGATATAGCAGAACTGAGAACTGACTAAACAGTCAGGGTTCAGCTCAGGTCACTATGACCTGAGCTGAACCCTGCTGTCAGCCAGACTCGCTCTGCCTACGGAGATTCCCGAGCCGTGACGGAAGTTAATTTATTCACTGCTTCTGTCAGTGCTCGGGAATCTCCGGAAAGAGCAGCAGAGACTCGGGGAGCGAGTCTGCGGCCGACGCCGGCAGAGGCAGCGGTAAGTAGCCGGCCGGTCCTGTGCACCCTCACCCTCTCCACCCTTTACCCCCCCCCCCCCCTTACCCCCCACCCCCGGTTCAATCCTTTATTTTTCTTCTCACTATTTTTTAAAAGCCAGCGGCTTTTGCCGCTGGCTTTAAAAGAATAACATGGGGATTTGCAGGTTTTTCCTCTGCTGCCAGACCCCTTATAGGTAATATAATAGAAGGTGTGCACTCCGAGTTCTCTTGTGTGGGATGAGGTGCTAACTGAGGGGTTTGGTGGACCCACGATGCAATGTACATGAAAGAACAATTGCACACTCATATGCTTTTTTCTGTATGAAGGTGATTTTTATTGGTTTAGTAAGCAACAGGGAACCAACGTTTCGGTCCTATCTGGACCTTGATCACGGTAGTTGCTGGAAATCATAAGAAAACAAAAATCAATATATACAAATGTACAGTGGATAGGGAGTAAAGGGAAAGGGTTATTTACATATAATACAATTCGCATAGACACAGATCTTACAGATATGGTTAATATCTGTTGATACGTTTACGTCTGAATCACGGTCATATCTGGTAGTGATGAGGGGCACGGGGGTAGATATTCAAGAAGGAGACTAGGGTTGTTTCTAATGGTCTTAAATCAAGTATAGATTTGGTTATTAGAAACGTAATTCTTTATAAGCCATTATTATCTATATATATACCTAAAAGTTTAGTAATGGACTACTAGGGTGTCTTATGTGTGATAAAAGGTACCTATCAGGTGATCTTGTCCAATAAAGGTTTGTATATTATTACCCTTTAAGCGTTGCTTTCTTTCATTTGCGTGGATCTATGTGACCCTTTTCACTCTTTCAATCTTCCTGTGGCATATGTAATACATTATTGTTAATAGGGTATAGACATTATAGCAAGATACCAGGTTTAACCACTTATTATATATTACCTGTATGCTATATCCAGGATCTTTGGACCCTGTTTTGTGGGTACCTATAAAGATGAGAATGCACATTAGGGGCAGAGATCCACAGATAGTGAGTCAATGCAAGGTCCATGAATAAAGTTCATCAGTCTGTATGGTAGTATATATAAGGAGTGGCTTGTCCACTGCTGAAGTGAGCGTTACCTTATGTCAGTATTTGTCAATCCCTGGTCCGGGTAGTTGTCTCTGTGTGTAGCCTATGAGACGCGGCCGCTCTTTATAGGAGCCGGGCGGAAATATTGTGAGACGCCGGCGCATGCGCCGTGTGACCGGAAGTGCGTCACCGGAAGTGCCCGCACGTATTTACAAGCGCGTTGTCACGGAGATCAGAATGCGATCTCACAATGTTGCGCTTTCTATATATGTTGAATTTTTATAGTTTCAGCGTTATGTGGACTTAGTTACCTAATATATCAATGACTGGGCATGATTGGAGTTAGATTTGGTGCATGGCAAGGAAAAGGATATTCGGCATAGGGTATATATGTACTGTTGCTCTCACATATATAACAGTAAGTTGTAGGATAATACAGTTAGTAAGGACAATCTTCTCATGCATGATATAATTAAGTAATTTGGCTAACAAACATATTCCAAATACTACAGTATATTACAATCTTCTCAAAAAAGGGGGACAAATATAGGGTCCCCTTGTTTCCATGTGAGATGATGTTATAGTCCCGTTCATATGTCCTGTATGGACCGCTTCACCCATATGGGTGACTCGTTGGTGTTTATGCTGTTGAAAAAAAGGGGTCACAGGGGGTCCCAACCCAAAGTTTTACATTTATAGTATAAATTATACGGTCTATCCTCTAAAACTCTAAATTCATACACACAAAAAATTGCATTGATACATTCTATGGTTTCTTACCCTCCAAGGTGCACGACTACAGACAATAACGGTGGTGATGAAATTCTGTATCCTTAGTATATCTGAATAATGGGGTTATAAAGAAAACATTAGTCCCAGATCAAGTTGGCCAGTCGATTTCTCTATTTAAACCATATGGATGCAATGTCTGTAGGGTATATATCCAATAGCTTTCTCTGTTTTTTAATAGTTGTATATGGTTGCCACCCCTCCGAGGTCTCGTAACTTCTTCAATGACTTGATATCTTAATTGTGATATCGAGTGTTTCGCTTGGTTGAAGTGATAAGGGATTGGCAGCCAGTTTTTCCCACACCTTATGGATGATTTGTGACTGGCTATCCTATCTTTGACATGTTGGGTTGTTTCGCCTATATAATTTTTTCAGAGATATCAATACACTAAGACCAGAACTAACATTTACAATACAACACAGTAGTGCTGAAATCAATTTCCTAGATGTGAGAATTTTCAAAAAACCGGACGGAAAAATGGGTACAGATATATATAAAAAACCAACGGATCGCAATGGCTTACTAAGGTTTGATAGTTGCCACCCGAACTCCACAAAATGCAGCCTGCCCAGATCGCAGTTTAAAAGAGTAGCCAGATTAGTATCGGAGGTGGACTCGCTCCCATTGAGACTGCAGGAGATGGGTGACAAATTCCGAGAAAGGCTATATCCAGAAGACTTAATTGAGTCTGAGACTAAAAGAATCCTGAACCCACCCGAAACACCACCTCCTGTCGTCACTTTGGAAAGACTTCCCTTCATACATAACCACCATCCAACCATGCCTAAAGTATACAACATCATTAAAAAACATTGGCCCCTGATGAGAAAGGCATACCCATCCATCAACATCTTTAAGAATCCCCCATTGATGTGCAAGAGAAGACCTCCCAATTTAAAAGATTCGCTAATAAGAGCAGACATTGGTAGCAACCAGAGACTACCACGACAAACATTCTTAGACACCCAGAGAAAAGGCACCTTCCCGTGCCTCAATTGTGTAGCATGTTCCAACGTAATTAAAGGTGACCATTTCACGCACCCAAGGACAGGCAAATCATTTCCCATAAGAGGCTACTATACCTGCAACACAAATTATGTTGTGTACCTGATCAAATGCCCTTGCGGCCTTCTATATATAGGCGAAACAACCCAACATGTCAAAGATAGGATAGCCAGTCACAAATCATCCATAAGGTGTGGGAAAAACTGGCTGCCAATCCCTTATCACTTCAACCAAGCGAAACACTCGATATCACAATTAAGATATCAAGTCATTGAAGAAGTTACGAGACCTCGGAGGGGTGGCAACCATATACAACTATTAAAAAACAGAGAAAGCTATTGGATATATACCCTACAGACATTGCATCCATATGGTTTAAATAGAGATATCGACTGGCCAACTTGATCTGGGACTAATGTTTTCTTTATAACCCCATTATTCAGATATACTAAGGATACAGAATTTCATCACCACCGTTATTGTCTGTAGTCGTGCACCTTGGAGGGTAAGAAACCATAGAATGTATCAATGCAATTTTTTGTGTGTATGAATTTAGAGTTTTAGAGGATAGACCGTATAATTTATACTATAAATGTAAAACTTTGGTTTGGGACCCCCTGTGACCCCTTTTTTTCAACAGCATAAACACCAACGAGTCACCCATATGGGTGAAGCGGTCCATACAGGACATATGAACGGGACTATAACATCATCCCACATGGAAACAAGGGGACCCTATATTTGTCCCCCTTTTTTGAGAAGATTGTAATATACTGTAGTATTTGGAATATGTTTGTTAGCCAAATTACTTAATTATATCATGCATGAGAAGATTGTCCTTACTAACTGTATTATCCTACAACTTACTGTTATATATGTGAGAGCAACAGTACATATATACCCTATGCCGAATATCCTTTTCCTTGCCATGCACCAAATCTAACTCCAATCATGCCCAGTCATTGATATATTAGGTAACTAAGTCCACATAACGCTGAAACTATAAAAATTCAACATATATAGAAAGCGCAACATTGTGAGATCGCATTCTGATCTCCGTGACAACGCGCTTGTAAATACGTGCGGGCACTTCCGGTGACGCACTTCCGGTCACACGGCGCATGCGCCGGCGTCTCACAACATTTCCGGCCGGCTCCTATAAAGAGCGGCCGCGTCTCATAGGCTCCACACAGAGACAACTACCCGGACCAGGGATTGACAAATACTGACATAAGGTAACGCTCACTTCAGCAGTGGACAAGCCACTCCTTATATATACTACCATACAGACTGATGAACTTTATTCATGGACCTTGCATTGACTCACTATCTGTGGATCTCTGCCCCTAATGTGCACTCTCATCTTTATAGGTACCCACAAAACAGGGTCCAAAGATCCTGGATATAGCATACAGGTAATATATAATAAGTGGTTAAACCTGGTATCTTGCTATAATGTCTATACCCTATTAACAATAATGTATTACATATGCCACAGGAAGATTGAAAGAGTGAAAAGGGTCACATAGACCCACGCAAATGAAAGAAAGCAACGCTTAAAGGGTAATAATATACAAACCTTTATTGGACAAGATCACCTGATAGGTACCTTTTATCACACATAAGACACCCTAGTAGTCCATTACTAAACTTTTAGGTATATATATAGATAATAATGGCTTATAAAGAATTACGTTTCTAATAACCAAATCTATACTTGATTTAAGACCATTAGAAACAACCCTAGTCTCCTTCTTGAATATCTACCCCCGTGCCCCTCATCACTACCAGATATGACCGTGATTCAGATGTAAACGTATCAACAGATATTAACCATATCTGTAAGATCTGTGTCTATGCGAATTGTATTATATGTAAATAACCCTTTCCCTTTACTCCCTATCCACTGTACATTTGTATATATTGATTTTTGTTTTCTTATGATTTCCAGCAACTACCGTGATCAAGGTCCAGATAGGACCGAAACGTTGGTTCCCTGTTGCTTACTAAACCAATAAAAATCACCTTCATACAGAAAAAAGCATATGAGTGTGCAATTGTTCTTTCATGTACAGACCCCTTATAGGGTCCGGCAGCAGAGGAATCGCTGCAATACTCGTTCCCCATTAATTAACATTGGAATCGCTAGACTCGCAACGAGTAGCAAGTGCTGGACTCAGAGCTCTGATCGTCCGCTTATGACTGCGAGGCGGGCGAAAAATCTCAAAGATGTGTTGGTCCATAGCCATCATTTAACTATTGCACCAGGTCTGTTCGGTTCTCAACGCCCTCTGAAGGGAACTTTTCCCTGTGGTCATTGTGTGGCCTGCTCACATGTGCAACGCATTGCGTCCTTCACTTCCTCTGATGGCTCCCGAACATATGAGATTAGACAGTACATATCATGTGGCACGAGCAACGTGATTTATTATGCCACGTGCTCGTGTCCACGGGTTTATGTGGGAAGAACATGTAGGGAGCTGAGGAGGAGAGTGAGGGAGCATGTGAATGGCATTTCGGCGGCCCCCACGGTGAAAGACAGATCCACACTTAAGACATTACCACGACATTTTCTGATGCATCATAACAGTGATTCGTCATCCCTGATGTTTCGTGGAATTGACGTGATCCATGGTCGCATCAGAGGTGGTGATGACCGTAAGACTCTATCGCAACGTGAGACTAAGTGGATTGTAGCATTAGATACAATGTCGCCACTTGGTTGGAATGAACACCTAAGTTTTGCGCCTTTTCTATAGCCACCCCGCTTGGTGGCCTCAGACCTATTTGTACCTCTTTTACTGATGTCAGGTTGTCTGACACGTGATTTTAACCTTTGTCTTACTTTTAAGTTGTTTTAGGTCCCGTTTTCTGTTTTTTTTTGGGATATGAGAATCGCTGTATGACTACGTTCCCATAAATGAAGTGCGTTGAAAATTTATAATGGGTGTTATGAATCATCTCACTTATTCTGCTGGTGGTTGGCCTCGTCTACACTGATGGATCATGGATGGAGAAAGTTTACAGGATGGAGAAAGTTTACAGAATCTACAAAGTTATCTGATACTAATATGGACTTTGTAGCTGGAAGAGGGAAGATACTATGTATGTGCTATCCCCATTGTTATGTACCTCTATTTTATGTACATTTCCCTCTAAATCCATGTTAAATTGGATGAACTCATCTGTGAAGCTCACCTTAAAGAATGGATGCCTGTTATACTGTGACCACTATGTATTTGAGCGCTTTTACCACTGAGTATAGATTTATATACGCTTGCTGGGCTCTGTGCAGTGTATTGCGGTCACTATGGTGATTCCTGCGCGCCCTAATGTGGTTGTGTGCGTCGCAGGGCACGTGCGGCTGCCATGGTTACGCGTCCTGGCCGCTGCTCGTGCACCTGTGACGTTGCGCTGCGGAGGGGTGGCGTTTTGGAATCAGACCAGCCGGGTGACACGTCACATCCGGTCACATGATGACGGCGCGTAACGTCACTTCCGGTGACGTAGTCGAGCAGCGCAGATTTAAAGCATCGGCGGCGGGCCCTCTAACATCCCCCTGATGAAGTGACCCGCTCCTGAGGGTCACGAAACGCGTTGGGGTTCGGTGGTCTGACGCCACCCCCTCTCTGTGTGCCCCAGTACCGATGGCCTCCGATGGACCGGGTAATGTTGGTGAACCCTATATCTGCTCCCCACTTTATTGATACTTCATTTCTCTTCCTATGTCCTTTTCCCTCTAAAGGGTTTATGTGGCTGTCTTTTATATGGGCATTGCGGCAATAAGCACTAGGCACTTTATGTAGGGGCACCTATGACCCTATATGGCCTCTGATTGCTAAGGAGGCTTTTACTTATCACTCTGGTTGTTACATATTTGCTCCACTTTGATGCCTGTAACATGCTTGTAATGTTGTATAGCCGATAAAATTGAAGTGTGCCTTATAAAACTCTCCCCTTTCTTAAAGGATTAATTTGTCAATAGGATATATGTATTTAATCTGTGGGTAGCGGGTAAACACTGTTAACCCTTTTAGTACGGTGTGCCTAAGTGTTGGGGCACTACACCTCTTTCCTGTCCTTTGTCTTGTGTTATAAATAAATGAAATTTGATATGATTATTGGAGTATATACTCTTTCTTTATGGTTATATATGCTTCTGAGTAGCTCCTGGGGAGTGGGACATGTCCTACGGGAATGCCCCATATCCTACCCGTTCACAGTTTTCACTGATAACAATCCTCTAACACACTTAGAGACTGCAAAGCTGGGAGCCCTAGAGCAGCGCAGGGTAGCAAGATTGTCAAATTATGACTTTACTGTGAAGTACCGGGCAGGTCACAAAAACGGCAATGCTGATGCCCTGTCCAGGATGCCTAACCTTCCTGAAGAAGGAGAAGACATAGATGACCTGGAAGAGATTGAATTACCAGCTTTCCATTGCACGGGTACGGCAACCTGTCATCAAGCGAGTCAAAGACGTGGAGAGAGGACCGTAAATCCTCTACCTCATCACGACTGGAAAGAGACTCAAGCCAATGATCCAGATGTCAGCTTAGTCAGGGAATTAATAACCCAAGAGCACCCCAGTATGGATCCTGATGCCTCACCAAATGCCAAGCGCCTGTGGAAGGAGACTATGCAGAAGGTATTTGAACCCCAGAACACATGAACTTATCTGGCAGATAGTAGTTCCAAAGGCGGAAGTCCAAATGATCCTAGAAGCCTACCATGACGATGCAGGACACTTTGGATGGAAGAAACTGGAAATGCTGCTGAAAGGCCGTTTTTACTGGGTCGGTATGCGAGGTTCAATTGACAAATGGTGTAAGAATTGTGGACCATGTTATCTTCGAAGAAAAGACCACTTAAGCCAGAAAGCTCCCTTGCAACCCATCGTTACCAAAAGACCTCTTGAAATAGTTGCTCTGGATCATGTGAAGTTAACCCCAAGTCGAACTGGTTATACTTACGCACTCACCATGGTTGATCACTATTCAAGATTCCTTGTGGTTGTTCTAGTTAAAGACTTAACTGCAGAAGTAGTAGCTAGAGCATTTCAAAGTTACTTTTGTTGCCCCCATGGGTACCCAGACCAAGTCTTAACTGATCAAGGACCAGCATTTGAGTCAGACCTGTTTCGCGCATTTCTAGGACTTTATGGTTGTAAAAAGATCAGAACCACACCATATCATCCTCAGACAAACGGTTTATGCGAGAAAATGAACCACATAGTGATTGACATGCTCAAAACTCTACCCCTTGAAGAGAGAAATCAATGGCCTGAAAAACTTCCAGACCTTGTGGATATCTACAACCACGTACCAGTTAGTTCAACTAACTACTCACCCGCTTATTTGATGCGAGCAAGACCAGGTAAACTGCCAGTTGATTTAGAGATGGGAACCATCGAACCAACACCAGATTCTACAGAGGAAGATTGGATTAATCAACGCCAAGAACAATACAACAAGGTACAAGAGAGTGTTGAAAGAAACCTGAACCTAAGCAGAAGTAAACAAGAGCATGACTTCAATAAGCACGCCTCAGCAGAACCTTTTACAACAGGTGAACTCGTACTAAAAAGGAAGAGAAAAACTAACAAATTGGATAACAATTGGGAGTCAGAACCCTACACAATAATGCCGTCACAATATGACAACTCTAAAACTTGTGTAATCAGCAAAGATAAAGGAAACACATTTACAACTGTATCTAGAGACCATTTAAAAAAATGTCCAGAACAGTTAATACCTCAAGAAACCAGTTATCCTACAGTAACAATTGAAAACTAAAAGGAAAACCTAGTCCATACAGAAATTGGAGACTTACCCGCCGACTGGCCTCAATGCAATGGTGCATTTATCATGCCAGTTATTTCTTTCTACCAACCTGTAGAAGATCCAATACCAACTTCACTAGTTCATGAAAAACCAATGCAAATGCAAGAAATGCAGCCTGTTATTCCGGAACCTGAGATTCCTGTAATCGGTGAACCTGCTAGTCTTTTTTTTTTCAGAAAATATTGTTTATTAAAGTTTAGCATAACAATTATCAATCAAGAAAGAATGGTAATACATAGTAAAGTAAAAAGAAAATAATAAAGTAGAAAAGAAAATAAAAATAGTACATGTAAGTATCTTACAATAGTAAAGCCAGAATACACGAAGGTACATGGTATAAACGGCAAGCGATCCGCCTGTTTGAGGCTAAGGAAGGAGTAGACATCAGGCATGCCGGGTCCACTAGAGGTGTAGTCCCGTGAGCTTCCCAGTACTCCGGCGGGTAAAATAATCAGAATACTAGTTTGAGATGCAGAAAAGAGAAAGGACCAAGAGGGGTAGAAAAGAGCACACAGGATCAAAGGAGGGAGAGAGGAGGGGTAAGCGGGGAAGCGGTATTCAAGATGTCCAGGTCATGTCTGCGCGTTTCGCAGAAGAGACTCAAGTAGAGGTCCATCCCGGTAATACCACCAGGGAGACCAAAGCTGCTTGTGTTTTTCCCAGGTCTCATGGTCGTGGGCCATAAGTCCCTCGATGCGGCATATCCTGTCCATTTCTTTTACCCATTCTCCAATGGAGGGGGCGACTGTTGATTTCCAGTGTCGTGGAATCAAGACCCTGGCCGCCATCAGGCAGAAACGAAACAGACCACGTTTGCACGATTTGAGTGGGCCAGGGATAAGGGACAGAAGCGCGATTTGTGGAGAAGGTGAATGGCGTATTCCTGAGATAGATTCGTAAATCGAGAATATTGAAAGCCAATAGGCTTGGATAGGGCCACATTGCCACCAAATATGTAGCATGGAACCCGGTCCTTCGCCACACCTCCAGCACAGGTCGGGCACTGAGGGAAACATTTTATGAAGGAGCGCTGGGCACCTATACCACCTAGTTAAGATCTTATAATTCGTCTCCTGAAAGCTGCAGGATACCGACAACTTATGTGTCAGTGTAAAAATCTTAGTCCGGTCAGAGTCTGAGAATGTCACCCGCAGGTCAGATTGCCAGGTCCCTACAAATGAGGGGATGGCAGATGGGCCCGCATCTGAAAGCACGCCATATAAAAGGGAGATGACGTGAGCAGGGGGCTCAGTCAAGAGAAACAATGCTTCTAAGCCTGAGAGTGACTTCCCCCGCAAGGATCGGAGAAACGTGTCCAACTGAGATACCTCCAACCAGGACCCCTGCCCTCCCAACGACCCTCTCCCCCCCTCGCCCCCCCCGCGCTGCTCCGCCACCTGAGCCAGACAGGGATCGTCGCTAGCACGCCAAGCCAAAAAGACCAGTCTCCCAGACGTCGGGGGAAAGTCAGGATTATTAAACAAGGGTCCAAGTAGAGATGGATGATCGCCATCACTTCTCCCCCCTCGCCACGAATCCCAATAGTCGAGCACCACGCGTGTTAGTCGGGGAAACAACGAGATCAGAGGACGGGAGCTCCTCCGGATCCATGGTAGCCACTGCAGCGGGAAGGGCGAAAGGAGGTTTTCGACCTTCACCCATTGTTTGTGATATTGATTATACTTCCAGTCTAACATTCGGGATAATAGAACAGAGTGATAATAGCGTTGAAAGTTAGGTAAGCCTGCCCCACCTCTACGCTTCGAATCGGTCAGGGTCGAAAAGCGAACCCGGGGTCTCGTCGAGTTCCATATAAATTTGAACCTGCTAGTCTTGTAGTAAGACCAAGAATTCATAGACAGCTACCTACACTACCACCTTTAACAGAGGATAGTCCAGTAGACAGATTACATACCTACAGTGTTGGCCAAAAGTATTGACACCCCTGCTATTCTGTCAGATAATACTCAGTTTCTTCCTGAAAATGATTGCAATCACAAATTCTTTGGTATTATTATCTTCATTTAATTTGTCTTCAATGAAAAAACACAAAAGAGAATGAAGCAAAAAGCAAAACATTGATCATTTCACACAAAACTCCAAAAATGGGCCAGACAAAAGTATTGGCACCCTCAGCCTAATACTTGGTTGCACAACCTTTAGCCAAAATAACTGCGATCAACCACTTCCGGTAACCATCAATGAGTTTCTTACAAAGCTCTGCTAGAATTTTAGACCATTCTTCTTCGGCAAACTGCTCCAGGTTTCTGATATTTGAAGGGTGCCTTCTCCAAACTGCCATTTTTAGATCTCTCCACAGGTGTTCTATGGCATTCATGTCTGAACTAATTGCTGGCCACCTTAGAAGTCTCCATTGCTTTCTCTCAAACCGATTTCTAGTGCTTTTTGAAAGTGTGTTTTGGGTCATTGTCCTGCTGGAAGACCCATGACCTCTGAGGGAGACCCAGCTTTCTCACACTGGGCCCTACATTATGCTGCAAAATATGTTGGTAGTCTTCAGACTTCATAATGCCATGCACACGGTCAAGCAGTCCAGTGCCAGAGGCAGCAAAGCAACCCCAAAACATCAGGGAACCTCCGCCATGTTGGACTGTAGGGACCGTGTTCTTTTCTTTGAATGTCTCATTTTTTTCTCCTGTAAACTCTATGTTGATGCCTTTGCCTAAAAAGAGAGAACATTCTTCCAAAACGTTTTAGGCTTTCTCAGGTACATTTTGGCAAACTCCAGCCTGGAATTTTTATGTCTCGGGGTAAGAAGTGGGGTCTTCCTGGGTCTCCTACCATACAGTCCCTTTTCATTCAGAGGCCGACGGATAGTACAGGTTGACACTGTTGCACTGTTGAAAGAACCAGTACGTACATTACAACAGCAGATTTTGACACGTCAACACTACGCAGATCCACACGTAGTACATTGGGACAAACCCACATAGATATGGAGAATGGGTTTAGAATGTAGTGGAATAATAATACCTGTTAATCAATGTAAATAGTACCCGTGTTCAAAAACTGTAAAAAGTAGTGTACAGAAGGGTGGAGGAACTGGGCCCTGTCCCAAGTTAATTAGTTGGGAACAGAAAGTGCCTGGGTAGGGTAAGAAGGTTAGACCCGGCCTCCTAAACAGAGACACCCATAGGGAATATAAAGTATAAAGTTTAAAATGTATACCCGTATGTGTGTTTAAGCCATCAGAGACTTTACTGATGGACTTTACCCTTTTTCCCATTTCTTTTACTTGGACAATAGTCACAGAACTTGTGTGACAAAAAACTTACTTTTTCCAGCCTGCGGCAGATGGACTAGTGCCGTGTGGACTGCTTTTCCTATTTTTCCTATTTTTCCCTTCTTTTTTCAGTGATTTTTGTATTTTTCAATTTAAGACTTTGTAAATACCGGTTATTAAATGTATATAAAATGTTTAGAGGTTAAGTTGTAAAGAAAAAACTTTTGCTCAGTCCGGGAGAACTGAAGTTAACTAAGTGGGAATGTGGCACCCTGGTTGGGCACCACAGGAACTCTTAGGACACAAATGGAATGTACACAGCAAGCAGACCTCACTTACTTTTACACCCCTTTCACCCCAGGCCTCTAGGGGGAGCTCCACTGGTTGCCTTAAGCCAGTTCCCCCTATAAATACGGGTCCTGGAGGGAGAAACAGTGAAGTGTGCAGTCACTTTAGAACTGTGAACAGCTGGGAGATGACCTGGTACTGGAGCCACACTAGGCCCAGACCAGCACACCCGGAAAGTGGGAGACCCTCGCAACAGGGGTCATAGGAACAGGAGGCAAATACCTTACAGGGACAGAGGAGTTACTTCAACTCGCCCTAACAATCCGGTCACTGGGTCCGAGCTGCAGGAGCCACAGCACAGGCTGCAGAGAAACCAGCACCCCCACCAAGGGAGTCTAGCTCTCTGGACACCTGACGCACCAACAAATGAGAGCCTGGGTGGGGACGGACGCATTCGACATCCCTTTATAGTGCCCTCAGTGCAGCAAACTCGGGTGTATCAAGTCACATCAGAACGTGCAATCCCGGTTTGGTAGGATTCCATATCCACCAGATCCAGTTAGAACTGTGTATATCAGGAAGCCTATACCACTGCTTGCTGTGGAACCTCCAGGAGTGTCTACTTCATCACCCGGTCGAGTGTACCTGTTGACACCAGTAAAAGGTACAGAAAAGACTTCATGCGTCTGTGTATTCTTCCTGGATTAATACTTAAAACTACCGAGCTGCCGTATTCTATCCAGTACAGCTTCTGGCCCCGGGGACTCCTGCTCATCCTGTGGGGAGCATCCCATCCAGCTGCCGCATATCCCCCGGAGGCCCAAGCAGCGCCGTTGCCATCACCGGACTCCCACAGGTGGCGTCACAACAATCAAGACTTATCCCAATCCTTTAATCCCTTTTTATTTGACCACTGGGCCCCACAGCCTCAGGCGCGGAACCGTGACAAGTGAAACCGCCTGAGACGTGAGAATCCGGCAACGGTGAGTCACAAGCGCTTCAGCAAGTGGGCTCTCCTCCACCTCAACTTCTACTTCACAAATACACCAGTCCTCAGAGGTGTCACCACAATCCCACTTGCTTCCGCATAGCTCCCAAGTCTCGAGCCACCCATCTGAGTATGGGGTAAGACAGATGGTTGACTATGCATCGCTCTTCTCTCATACTATAGCTTGGGAATGAGAGATCTGCTCAAAAGCTTTTATGAGTTAAGACGAGGTAATGATCTGCACTGATGCCCAGAAGCTTTTGGAGTCAGATCTGGGCCCAGATAAAGAAGGTTCTGAGCTAACATAATGTAGACCCTCATTCATAAAGTGTCAACTGCACCTTGGAGATCTTGTGAGCCCATCTGAATACGACTCCTCCTGTACTTCCTCCCCCTCCTCTAGTGCCACCACCTGACTCTGAATACTGTTTAAAGTGTGCTCCAGCATGTAAATGATGGGCATAGTCATGCTGATAATGGCATAATCATCACTAAACATCTTCGTCAACATTTCAATATTGTACAGAATGGTGCATAGGTCCTTCTTTTCAGACCTCTCCAGCAGTGTGATTTGCCCCACCTCTGGATCTCGTAGGCCCAGGCTATACGTCATGACATATTGCACCAGGGCTTGTCGGTGCTGCCACAGTTGCTGCAACGTGTGCAGAGTTGAATTCCATCGTGTCGGCACATCACGTTTCAGCCGGTGAACTGGCAGGTCGAACGACTTCTGTAGAGATGCAAGGCGCTGAGCTACGGGATGCGAACAGCGGAAGTGAGCACACTGCGACCGTGCCCTCTGCTGAAGACCATCCAGAGACTGATAGTGTGCAAAAATTTGCTGGACAACCAGGTTTAAGACGTGAGCAATGCAAGGCACGTGTGTCACATTGCCCCGGCGGAGGGCTGCACCCAGCATTGCAGCATTGTCGCACACGGCCTTCCCTGGTTGCAGGTTCAGTGGACAAGCATTTATGTAACTCGGTCTCCACACAGTGGCGTAACTAGGGTTCGGTGGGCCCCGGTGCGAAATTCAGACCTGGGCTCCCCCCCTCCGCGAGGGCACACGTTGGTCGGATGTTTGGGCACCATGTAAAGTTCAGAGTTCTATAAAGACTCACAGATTGACTCCTCTCCCAATTCATTATGTATTAATGTCCCTCATCCTGCTATATATGGTCCTGCTCCTCGAATATGGCCCTTATCGTGGTATATATATTCCCCTTTCTGGCATATATGGTCTTCCTCCTCCCGCCATGATAGATGTCCCAATTATTATAACGCATCCCATATTACTCCATATATTTCAATATATCCCCATAGTCCTCCATGTATTATAATGCATCCAATTGTCCCCCATTCATAAGGTAGCCCCAAGTCATCCAATTATTATAATGCACCCCCACTATCCTACATATAGTACCCTCATAGACCTCTATATAGTATAATACAGCCTCATAGCCACTCCATATAGTATAATGCAGCCTCACAGCCCTGTATACAGTATAATGCAGGCTCAGTTCTCCATGTAGTGTAGCCCCTATAGTACAGCCTTATATATGCAGCCTCATAGCTCTCCATTAGTGCAGCCTTATATCTCTCTATATAGTGTGTTATATATGCAGCTCCACAGAGATCTGAAAAATAGGATTAGTGACAACTGCACAAAACAGTAGACTCACTCCAAAACCCAGTGTCACCCCCCAAGCTTATTCCAGTAGTGGAGTCTTCTGCTCTCCACCTCTGTCCCCCGCTCTTCACCTCTGTGCCCCACCGTCCACCTCCT
This sequence comes from Allobates femoralis, assembly GCA_033576535.1. Lineage (NCBI taxonomy): Eukaryota > Metazoa > Chordata > Amphibia > Anura > Aromobatidae > Allobates > Allobates femoralis. The sequence goes on along the minus strand of JARQOC010000005.1, from coordinate 367,643,389 downwards.
CCTGTCTCCTCTGCTCTCCTCCTCCTCTGTCCCCCATTCTCCTGTGTCCCACGCTCTCCTCCTCCTCTGTCCCCCGTTCTCCTGTGTCCCTTGCTCTCCTCCTCCTGTGTCCTCCATTCTCCTGTGTCTCCCACTCTCCTCCTCCTCTGTCCCCAGTTCTCCTGTGATCCCCACTCTCTTCCTCCATCCCCCTGTGTCTCCCACTCTCCTCCTCCTCTGTCCCCAGTTCTCCTGTGATCCCCACTCTCTTCCTCCATCCCCCTGTGTCCATCACTCTCCTCCTCCTCTGTCCTCAGTTTTCCTGTGATCCCCACTCTCTTCCTCCATCCCCCTGTGTCCATCACTCTCCTCCTCCTCTGTCCCCTGTTCTCCTGTGATCCCCACTCTCTTCCTCCATCCCCCTGTGTCCATCACTCTCCTCCCCCTCTGTGCCCAGTTCTCCTGTGATCCCCACTCTCTTCCTCCATCCCCTGTGTCCATCACTCTCCTCCTCCTCTGTGCCCAGTTCTCCTGTGATCCCCACTCTCTTCCTCCATCCCCCTGTGTCCATCACTCTCCCCCTCCTCTGTGCCCAGTTCTCCTGTGATCCCCACTCTCTTCCTCCATCCCCCTGTGTCCATCACTCTCCTCCTCCTCTGTGCCCAGTTCTCCTGTGATCCCCACTCTCTTCCTCCATCCCCCTGTGTTCATCACTCTCCTCCTCCTCTGTCCCAGTTCTCCTGTGATCCCCACTCTCTTCCTCCATCCCCCTGTGTCCATCACTCTCCTCCTCCTCTGTGCCCAGTTCTCCTGTGATCCCCACTCTCTTCCTCCATCCCCCTGTGTCCATCACTCTCCTCCTCCTCTGTCCCAGTTCTCCTGTGATCCCCACTCTCTTCCTCCATCCCCCTGTGTCCATCACTCTCCTCCTCCATCCCCCTGTGTCCCCCGTTCTCCTCCTCCTCTATCCCCTGTCCTCCTGTGTCTCCCGCTCTCCTCCTGCTCTGCCCTCTGTTCTCCTCTGTCCCCCGGCGCTTTCCTCCTCTCACGTTTCTCCTCTTCTGTGACAGCGTGTCCTCAGTTCCTGGATGAGAGGCCCTGCACACGGCAGGAGACTGAGGCTACTGCCGCCAGACTCTCCGGACCTCCAGAAGCTCAGGGCTCCGTCCTGAGACACAGCACGTGACGCAGCAGCTGCGGAAGTTTCAAAGCTGCCGCGCCGCCGTGCCTTCCTGTCCTCCGGCAGCGGGTGTAAATCGCCTGGGGACCGGCCTGGCAGAGCGGCAGAGAGACATGGATGTGCGTCCTAGGTATGTTGCATGCACATCCATGTAAAGCAGGCGCAGGGTCGCAGGGGTCGGCGGGCGCCGGGCCCCTGTACTCCCGGGCCCAGTCGCACTTGCGACCTCTGCGACCGTGGGTGGTACGCCACTGTCTCCACAGCAGATCACAACTCCTCAGCTGTGTGACTCACATTTCCCATACATTTCAAGGTAAAGACCGCCTGATGCCATTGAGCCCTGCTGCAATCATAGTAAGGAGGTGTGCAGGATTCCGAGTGCGCAGTTAGAACGCGGGTGGCATTACCTGACAGGCTTTGGGTGCAGGTGGAGGACCGAGACAACGTTGAGGAGGCACAAGCAGTGGAGGAACTTCTACATACAGAGTATTGACGCACAACTCGTGGGGATGGCAAGACTTGGACAGCAGCCCCTTCTCCTGCTGTCTTCATAGTTACCCAGATTTTTTGGCCGCTTCTTACATTTTGGTGACAAATCTTACAGATAACATGGGGAGACTAAAGGCTTGTGGATTTTGGAATGTGCTGCATGAAAGTCACCTCACCAACCATTTTCAGCTTGCAACTGTGAGGCAATTGATGCCACTGAAGTGGTGTCTGGGCCCAAATTTTTGGGAAAAATGGAGACTCTTGTAGTACCCTAAATGTGACACAATGCTCAGCGTGTGCACGAGGCCTTCCAGATGCTGCGTTAAAAACCGCACCAAATAATCTTCGCCTGCACAAGGCCTTCCAGATACTGAGGTAAAACGCACCAAATTATCATCATCTGCACATGGCCTTACAGATACTGAAGTGAAATGCACCAAATAATCACCATCGGTACATGGCCTTACAGATACTGAAGTGAAACGCACCAAATAATCATCACCTGCACATGGCCTTCCAGATACTGAAGTGAAACGCACCAAATAATCATCACCTGCACATGGCCTCACAGATACTGAAGTGAAACGCACCAAATAATCATCACCTGCACATGGCCTTACAGATACTGAAGTGAAATGCACCAAATAATCACCATCGGCACATGGCCTTACAGATACTGAAGTGAAACGCACCGAATAATCATCATATGCACATGGCCTTACAGATACTGAAGTGAAACACACCAAATAATCATCATCGGCACATGGCCTTACAGATACTGAAGTGAAACGCACCAAATAATCATCATCTGCACATGGCCTTACAGATACTGAAGTGCAACACACCAAATAATCATCACCTGCACATGGCCTTACAGATACTGAAGTGAAACGCACCAAATAATCATCATCTGCACATGGCCTTACAGATACTGAAGTGAAACACACCAAATAATCATCATCGGCACATGGCCTTACAGATGCTGAAGTGAAACGCACCAAAAATCATCATTTGCACATGGCCTTACAGATACTGAAGTGAAACGCACCAAATAATCATCACCTGCACATGGCCTTACAGATACTGAAGTGAAACGCACCAAATAATCATCATCTGCACATGGCCTTACAAATACTGAAGTAAAACTCACCAAATACTCATCATGTGCATAATGCCTTACAACTACTGTTGTACAAACTGATTTTGGAAGGGCATCACATGCCTATATCTGTGTCTCCTCCCCCTTTTACTTGTCTATCTCTTTTCTTTTCGCATTTTTATATGTAGTTTTCACTTTTCCATTTGTTTGTTGTATCTTCTGAGCAGTTTGTCACCTATTGGAAACTTTAGAAGGTGTTATCTATGTGTTTTCTATGAGTTTGTGTTTTGCTGCCATTGTTTTCAATGGGATTCGATGGTGTTCGACGAACATTCGACGAACAAACGCCCAATTCGGCCAACCAAATCGTATTCGAACACTAGGGTGGTGGCTCATCTCTATTCATGACTCATGACGTTGTATAACGTCATGGCGATTTTGCCATCGTGCAACTCTGGTGATTGGGTCAACAAGAAGTCACTGGAGATGCACATAGGCAGGGACCTCCAGATGACACCAGGGGAGGTGCCCCCCCCAGATCTCATTGGAGCTAGCGTCCTTGTGACACCAGCTGTCCAATGAGATCTGGAGGGGCGGGGTGATGCATGGGTTCTCCTCCCTCCTCAGCCTCATCCAGGACCCCTGCTGCTGCCACCGATGACTGCCCGCCAGCTGGTAACTCCCCCCAATCGCCGCCGCAACCGCTGCTGTAACCGCCGCGACCGCCTCCACAACCACTTGTTCTGCAGCAGCACTGTCGCTGCTGCTGCAGAACCTCCCACCGCCGCCCCCACTCCTTCTGCAGCAGCACCACTGCCACTACTGAAGAACCTCCTCCTCTGATCTCTGCCGCCCCGCTCCTCCTGCAGCACCACCACCTTCGCTGCTGCTGCAGAACCTCACCTTCTGCTGCTGCAGCAGCAGCTGAAGAACCTACTGCCCCCATCTGTGTCCCTGCCTGCTGCTTACCCCCCCGCCCGCCCCGTCTGCTGCTCAGCCCCCCATGCTCACTGCTTAGCCCCCCCATGCCCACTGCTCAGCCCCCCCTACCCTCTGCTCAGCCCCCCTGCCTGCTGCTTAGCCCCCCTGCCTGCTGCTCAGCCCCCCCTGCCTGCTACTCAGCCCTCCCTGCCTGCTGATCACCCCCCTGCCCCCGATCTCTGCCACCGCCACTGCTGCAGAACCTCACTGCCCCTGATCTCTGCCACCAGCCGCCACTGCATCTCAGTGTCCCCAGCTTGCCCCCCTGCCAGCTGCTTGCCCCTCCTGCCCGCTGATCACCCCCCTGCCCCTGATCTCTGCTGCCGCTGCTGCTGCAGTTCCACCACTGCTGCAGCACCCCAGTGTCCCCTGCTGCCTGTAATACTGCTGTCAGGCCCCACGGGACGGGAGTACTCGGTACCGGACCGGACGGTGCCGGGGAAGTCACGGGTGGCTTGGTCCGGACCGTGTCCCTGGCTCGGCAAATAAAGGGGAATATTTACAGGGGAAATGTCACTCGTGACGCCACCCACTTGATGCGGCCAGTGATGGGGCTGCCGCTGCTGCAGAACCTCCGGGGGTGATGGAGTGGCAGCGGAGATGGTATAGTTCCAGTGGGAAGAACTGTATCCCCCGGGGCAGTAAGAGTTAAGTCTATGGTGAGGTTGTAGCACACTTACTTGCAGACGCTGCAGGGATCTCTTCTCCTGGCTGGTGCTGACAGGTTTGTAGCTCTGTAGGTTGGAATCTGCTGCAACCTGTATGGGAGGAATAGTCTGCAGATAGAGATTGACAAGAGAGGCCAATTCAGGGTTTTCCGTGTCTTTTACTCTCAGTTCTTTCCAAGCAGTTCACAAGTCATTGGCAGTTCTTTACAAAGTTCAAACACAGTTCTCTACACACGGGTGCGTTCTCCCTCTCCGGGTTCCCTTTGCTCTGCAGCCAGGCCTCTCTCTCTGTGACCCCTCACACAGTCTTCAATGTCCTTTCCGGGCTATTACATTCTCTTTGCTACGTGTTGTGCGACACTGGACAGTATGGCGGTGACTCGGACCCCTGGTGGGCCCTCCTGGTTGTCACTGAGCTGCCTGTCCTTTGGGTTGGGGACCCTAATGTGGAGCTGTGGTCCCCCGTCGTGTTATTTGGGGATTCCGGGTAAACTGCGGTCCCCTTTAGAGCCGACACTCTACTTAGCCCAGCCTCCAGCAGTCCTCAAGCCTGAGGCTCTACTAGGCTCCTTCTCTCTGTTCCTCTCGGTATCATAGGAGGGACTTCTCTGCCTGCAGTCAGTGGCTTCAGCTGCTGTCTAGGGCACGGGTTGCACCCTCCCTCTCTGTCCTGTCACACTCCTGGTGGCATCAGCGTCGGACGGGCTTTCTCTCCCCTCTGGCTCGCACTGGCTCAGTACGGATTCTTGCCTCCTAGCCTTGCACTCACAGGACGTGTGTAAGTCTTTCTGTCTTTACATCTCAGTTCACATCGGCCTACTACCTTCCTTCACTCCTCCCCCTCACTATATACTGTCAAGTCACCTGACTTCGTGTTTTGCCCAACCCACTCCTCTGATCCACCACCCCTCAATCTCATAGAGTTCTAATCTCAGGGCTGGATATAAACTCCTTCTACACGTGGGTTGTGTGGGCTGTGAGGGTGTTGGTGTGCAACAAGTGTCCTACCTGCCTGGCTGCAGTTCCCTTTTGTGGCCTCCTGGACGCAGGGGCGCCACACTGCCCCGTACCCCCGATCTCCGCTACAGTTCAGTGTCCCCGGCCGCTGCTCACCACCCTTGCCCGCTGCTCACCCCCCGCTGTTCACCTGCTGATCACCCCCACCCGTTGATCACCCCCTGCCCCCGATCTCTGCCGCTAAAACTGCTGTACAACCTCACTGCCTCTGATCTCTGCCCCCAGCCACCGCTGCAGCTCAGTGTCCCCTGCTTGTCCCCCCTGATGGCTGCTTGCCACCCCTGCCTGCTGATCACCCCCCCACCCCCAATCTCTGCTGCTGCTGCTGCAGCACCTCAGTGTCCCGAGCTGCCTGTAATACTGCCCTCTGCCCCTGATCTCCGCCACAACTCAGTGTCCCCTGCCTGCTGCTCACCACCCCCGCCCGCTACTCACCCCCCTTCCCGCTGATCACCACCCCCACCCTGTGACCTGCTGCTACCGTTGACGACTCCTGCATTTTTGTCAGCCCCTGCCTGCCTCCCCCTGCACCTGACAGCCCCCACCTTACACCCCTGCACCTGACAGCCCCCACCTTACACCCCTGCACCTGACAGCCCCCGCCTTACACCCCTGCACCTGATAGCCCAGCCTTAGACCGCTGCACCTGACAGCCCCCGCCTGAAAGTTACACCAATCACTTGAACATACACACGTACACACACACTATAATGTTTAATCTTTTCCCCGCGATGACCTGAATTTTGATAGGCTGTTCCAAATTTGGCAGCTCATCGAACACTTCAGCAACAAGTTTGCTGAAGTGTACGTTCCCCAAAGGAAATTTGTGTGGATGAATCCCTCATCCACTTCAAAGGGAGGCTTCAATTCTAACAATACCTGCCCAGTAAGAGGGCCAGGTACGGTATAAAACTCTACAAGCTGTGCGAGAGTACCTCAGGGTACACTCTCAGCTTTAGAGATTATGAAGGGAAGGATTTGAGGATCCAGCTCCCAGAATGTCCACCTGCTCTGGGGGTAAGTGGGAAAATAGTGTGGGATTTAGTCCACCACTGCTTGATAAAGGTTACCATCTGTATGTTGATAACTTACTTGTATACAAGCATCCCACTTTTTCAATCCTTCTCTGCCAGAGGCACTGCAGCATGCAGTACTGTGCGCAGAAACCAGAGGGGTCTCCCTATGCCACTAATTGGACAGCCTCTCCCAAAAGGTGAGAGCGAGCCCAATGTAGTGACAACATGGTTGGGGTCAAATTCAAAGACAAAAGGGACGTCTTCTCTTTGACCACATTCCATGGTCCCGGCACCACGGCAACCACCACTAGAGGTACTCCAGCAAAAGTCCACAAACCGGACTGTGCCCTGGGGTACAACAAGCACATGGGGGGAGTTGATCTTTCTGATCAAGTCCTCCAGCCCTTCAGTGCTATGTGGAAGGGCAAGGTGTGGTACAAAAAACTGGCCGTGCACATCGTTCAAATAGCACTGTATAATGCATACGTGCTATCATGATGTGCAGGCCAGACCACCAACACCTTCCTTCAGTTTCAGGAGGCAGTGATAAAGACCCTGATGTTTGGAGGTGAAGAAGAAGCGGGCCCCAGCATCCCTGGAACTCAAGGTTCCCATATAGTACCAGGGCAACATTTCTCCAATGAGGTGCCGCAAACAGCTAAGACCGCAAGATCACAAAAAAGGTGCCGTGTCTGCTACAAAAGGGGGATAAGAAGGGACTCCCATTTCCAATATGAATCCTAATATAATATAAGAAGACCTTGGCTCACCAATTAGTGGTGCTCAAAAAATAGTATCAATGATTAGTAGTATAGTTGGCACACACTCAGAGTAAAAATTGAATCTGTTTCAGCAGTAAAAATTCTTTATTAATTCCTGCTTTTTTGCATCAAGTTTTTACAACAACCCCAACGTTTCGACTTTAAGGAAAGTCTTCTTCAGGGAGAATAAACAAAGATCTACAAGTATAAGACACAACAGAAAGACATATCAGATTTACATAAACAATACATATGTTGAAGAATACATTCACAAGAAAAATTCAAAAAAGCATACCTAGGAAAAAAAACTCCTAATTGAGTCAAATCAGAGATGAAGCATATGGAAGCCTTGATTCATAAACTAGATGAATCTTGGACTCTATAATGTGAAAGTTGATTCTCTCTAAGTTATTCACTAGGTGTAAACAGAAAATTGTTTAGGCACTTTATATGACATTTCATGATACCAACACAAAATATTCCCCAGCTGAGGATATAATACAGTGATACAGTGAGACAAATTACCGAATTAAACTGGAAAAATAAAACAAAGAGGATTCTACAACAATTGTAGTAAATGGTACCACCTAATGAGAACAAAAGAATCAAAGTGACAATAGAAGGGAAAAAAATAAAATAAAAAGGAAGGCTGTTTAGGGTAGAAAGGGACGAAAAAAAAGGAAAAGTGCTTTTACCTGAACTATATGATATTAATATTAATAGGGCACTTGCGACCCTATATTGTGTAGTATTTTTTTCTAGCAAAGGATACAAATGTAGTCCTAATAGAAAAAGGTGAAAATCCACCATCAATAACAAGGAGTACACGTAATACTATAATAGGTTAAATGAATCATCAACAGAAATAGCTACTTCCAATAGGTGATAAGGTAATGTATAGGAACAGAAGGAAGAGAAATAGGGCATAATCCTGCAATAGAACGTATACAAAATGTGAAACAGCATACGTCATGTGGGAAATCGATTAGGTAATGCTGCCCATCATGTGGATTTAACCTATGGGCAAAAACAAATGTGCATATAGTTGATCTAGACGCGGACATATTGTCTACACAGTCTCCAAGACTGCTATATAGGGTCACAGATTTTACCTGGCAATCCAGTTGTGGCGTCCTGAGGGCAGAAGGATTGATAGTGAGGCAAGTCCTTATAAAGCCCCCCTGTGAGCTGTCTGCACGTGTATGCGGTGATTACCGCTGTTTCCGGTCCGGAGGCACTGGCCGGAAGTACGCGGTCATGTGTTGAGTGTCACTGAGCATGCGCGCCAGCCTCAAAGAGCTCTGAGCCGCAAGTGACACGCAAGCCTCTCGGTTCTCTTGCGGTCACTATAGAGACGGCGGGCGCATGCGCACTCAGAGAAATCAGTATAACAGGCTTTGCTCGCACTTGGGGCATACAGGATATGACTAAAGGAAGCGCTATAAGCGCTGATCAAGGCATAAACTTACCCAGCACTAAAACAGTGTTGTATTGTGAAGTTTTATTATGGTTTTTAGATTAAAGATGATAATAAGTATATACTGGAGCACTTAGGCAATCCTGGGCCAGGGTACACAGTCAAGAGAAGTAAATCAATGAGATAAATGTTAATATTCATAATTTCTCTGAAAAAAGAGAAAAGAAAGAAGAAAAAGGAAAAGAAGGTTAGTAGATCAAGTGCGCAATCTAGTACATCATCTCAACAAGGATCGAAACATGCACTACACGTTTCATGTTGTCAAACTGGGAATAGATATGACCATACACATAAATGCCAAGAAGGGACGCAACAATACAGAACGTCCGGTCGGTGAAGCCATTTAGTGGATTGAAAAATCAATGATAAATCTCCTACTCTCTGTTGAGTCCATGTGGTTCAAGGGTTTGAAGTGTATGTATCCAAAAGGCTTCACGCAACTTGAGCATCCTGATCCTATTGCCTCCCCTCCTTGGCTGAGGAACATGTTCCAACACCTGAAAACGCAATTGACTGACACTGTGGCCCCTCTCAACAAAGTGAGCAGGGACCGGTAGCATAGTATTTTTACAGCGTATTGTTGATTTGTGCTTACTTATGCGGTCCCGGACATGCTAGTTTCCCCAACATATCCGAGACCGCATGGGCACTTCAGAAAATATACAACGAAACTCGTATCGCATGTATAAAAACCTTCAATCTTATACCTCCTCCCTGTCCTGGGGTGAAAACATGCATCCCCTTTAATAACATGTGAACACTGTAAACAGTGTAGACAACGTTAATTGTCGCATTAAGTCCCTAGATGAGCCCACATCGGCCCTAACAAGGTGATCCCGTAAGTTGCGTGCCCTCTTATTGCAAAAGAGTGGTGGGTACTTAAATTCCACTATCTCAGGGTAGGCAGTGGACAGTAAAGACCAATGTTTTAAAACTTTTTCTCTAATTGCATTGAAATATGGATGATAAGTGGTTACATACGTGAGTCTCATTAACGGTGAGGTGTTACCTGTGTCACTTTTATTTTGTTTATGTGTCACTAAGTGTTGAGGGTAACCTCTTTGTATGAATTTATCAGACATCTCTCTGTGTCGGGATTCACGTATCGCAGGGTCTGAAACGATACGCCTAACCCTCCAATGCTGAGAATTAGGTAATGCTTTCTTGATGTGTTTGGGGTGACTACTGGTATAATGGAGCAAAGTGTTACGATCAGTGGGCTTAGTGTACAAATCAGTACTAAGTCCACATCCTGGGATGTAGGATATCATCGTGTCTAGAAAATTGATTTGAGAAAGATTATGATGTAGCGTAAACGTAAGTCCCGGGACCGCAGTATTCAAATTGTGAAAAAAAGCTGTAAGGTCATTCAGATTACCTGTCCATATTAAAAAGATATCATCTATATATCTTTTCCATGTTAAAACATGTTGTTGAAACAATGCATTCCCATACACATAGTTGTCCTCAAAATGCGTCATATAAATATTCGCGTAGGGGGGCGCCACATTACATCCCATGGCTGTCCCCTTACGTTGTAGATAAAACTGATCCTCAAAGAGAAAGAAATTCTCCTCTAAAACCAGTTTAAGAAAATCCACACATAAATCTTTAACCCCATCAGTCAACTCACTGTGTGTATCATCGCACTGCTGTTAATCCTCTTCTGTGCTCAATACTTGTGTAAAGTGAATTGAAGTCCATAGTGACTAATGTGCAACCTGCCGGGATCACCCGCAGGCCGTAGATGTGGGATAAGAATGACGATGTATCTTTAAGATACGATTTAGATACAGATATTAATGGTGTAAGTATCTTTTCTAAGAAGATAGCTACAGGAGATAAAATGGATTCAGTGGAGGCTACTATTGGCCGTCCTGGTGGTCTTTGTAAATTCTTATGTATTTTAGGGAGTGTGTAAAAAACAGGGATTATAGGGTGTGATTTAATCAAAAATTCCCTGCAACTCTTGTCAATCACCCCCTTGTCATAATAGTAGTCCAACCTTTCCTTGACTACCTGTAAAACTTTAGTGGAAGGATCCCTTGATAAAGGGGTATAGGTGTTTACGTCCGACAATTGTTGTCTGATCTCGGACATATAGTATTCTTTATCCATAATCACTATGGCTCCCCCCTTGTCAGCGGGTTTCACTATGACTTTTTTATTATCTTTGAGGGATCTTAGAGCTACATACTCTTCAGTCGTGAGATTATTACGTAGTCATAACTTGCCACTCTCTATCTCGTTGAGTACATCTGTAGTGATGGGTGAATCTACTCGCTAGGACTCGTTACTCGGCGAGTAGTAAGGGACTCGCAGAACTCGCTACTCGGCGAGTTTCCCAGCGAGTACTCGCAAAGTAACGAGTCCAATGCAAGTAAATGGCAATCCTAGTTTAACTAGCGAGACTCGCTATATCACATCGCTATGTAGCTTGAATCTCCCCAAAATCGTTTACAGAATCGCACCGCTTCACGGATACCCGCTGTAAGCAGCGATTCTGAGCGAGTCTGAGCGAGTCTTAGCGATTCCGAGCGAGTCTACGAATCTGAGTCCTGTATTCTGTATTCGGGACTCGCGAATACAGAATCTGTTATGTTCCAACAAAGCTTCCGAGACAGCCTAGCCTGTTAGGTCAGACAAACTTGTGAAGATGGACAAGCATGTTAGCCAATCATATTCAGTAATGCCACAGCCATGTTGGTTGTGGCATTACTATGATTGGCTGCTGTCCATCGTGATGCCTATGTCATGGATGACAGGCAAGGCTGTATATAAGCCTTGCCACCGCCATTTTGGGCACATTTCTCTGAAGATCTGAGCTAGAGCAGGGTGAGGTAGATTCTGGAGCAGATCATAGGGATTGTCAGTGAGTGTAGGGAACGTTAAAAATTCCTTATATTAACCCCAAAAAGCTCTTGTGAGAGCTAGCAGGAGGACAGAGGAGTACTGTGTACTGTGAGACTGTAGGCAGGCAGGGAAGCAGGGAGCTGCAGCCTTACAGTGTTCACAGGAGCGACCTCATAGCTTCGCTTACTCACTCAGCTGTTCTAATAGCTGAAGTCAGAGGCTTAGCTGAGGTACTATTTACAATTTTTTTGCAGCTGATAGATTTTGGGTCCTAAAAACCCCTTCAGCGTTATTTTGTCTGTGGCAGAACAGTGCGTTGCTGCTCTCCTAGCTGCAAATAGTACGTACACCACCTACTTGGGCGACTACTTGTGCGCACTTAATAATTTTTTCAGGGACTAGTGTGCTGCTTCACTGCCAAGTGTTAGCACACACTTAACCCGCCAGTAAGTGACGCCTGCAGCAACACAAAACTCCATCTCGGTGGCTGTGCGCACTTTCTAATTTTTTCAGGGATAAGTGTGCTGCTTCACTGCCAAGTGTTAGCACACACTTAACCTGCCAGTAAGTGACGGCTGCAGCCACACCAAACTCCATCTCGGTGGCTGTGCGCACTTTCTAATTTTTTCAGGGACTAGTGTGCTGCTTCACTGACAAGTGTTAGCACACACTTAACCCGCCAGTAAGTGACGCCTACAGCAACACCAAACTCCATCTCGGTGGCTGTGCGTTTTTCAACAATGTCACAAAAACCACAATTTCCGCAAAAAGATGTGGCAAAGGGACGGGGACGAGGTCGTGGCCGTAGCAGTCGTGCCCAAGAAGGCACTGGTACAGGTAGACAGACGAGGATTGATAGATCTCTCTTTCTCCCGCCTAAAATTACCAGTACTTAACAAAAACGTGTCTTGAGGCTGGGAGAGCATGACCAGATAACAACTTGGATGGCTGATAACACCTCCACCACTGGTTCTTTGAGTACACAATCGTCCGTGCCAACACAGTCTAGTGTCGCTACAGACAACGCAGGGCCATCCAATCCTCAAAGGCTTCCTATTTCCTCAAGCCATCGGCAGCCAGAGGAAAACTTGGAGTGTGACCTTGGTCACTCCAATGATTTATTTGGTTCGTATCAGCACTCGATTCCATCTGGCCTTTCTTTAGCAGTGCCTGACGAGATACTGACTCACCGCGGCCGGCAGACTCCGGTTTAGACAGGCGATGCTTCCTTCCTCCTTGTCACGGGTGGACCGCGCCTGCCGGTAGTGGGGCCAGGTGTAGTGCAGATCAAAAGTGAAGATGTCTTGGTGGAACAGATTAAAGGGGTTTTAATTTATTCGTGACGCCACCTATGAGAAGATTCGGTAAGGGCTACCGACGCTGCGGAACCCCCGGGGGATGGGCAGCAGCAAGATGTTACGCTCCCCACAGGCTGAGCGGTGATCCCCGGGGGCTGGAGCTGCTCAAGATGTTGTGCGGACGGACAGTTCATAAGGAAGCACAGACACAGAAAGTCTCTATAACGGGTCTTTACTGTAACCAGCAGGCAGTACATGGTATACAGTGGTTGAGTAGTAGACCGGGTGGACTCAGCAGTGATGGTGTCCCTTAGAGATCCGCAGTGTTCCTCCATTCTACCTACTTAGTTTCTTGCCAGCGTCGCCCAGGAATACCAGGTCGGGTACGGGGAGGCTGCTTCAATGCCCTATCCATGATTTACGTTCTGGATGCTTTGGGGAGCCTTGGGTCCCTCAGTGGGTACACCGCTGGTTAGACGACTGGAAACTGGCTGGTGGTGGGGTGCTCCTGTAAAGCTGATCCTCCACTCTTCTGGTTCGCGTGGCAGAGGTGAACTGCTACCAGCTTCGGTACCAGTGAACCGGCTGTGAGTTGTGGGCACGGGAGTCTTTTGGGAACCCGTGTGAATATGCCCAATCCCGGTGGTTAAGGCCTCAGGTGCTGACACCCGACCGGTGACGGCCCAGGGGCCCGCACGGGGTGCGGAGCCCCCGCTCCTCTCCAAGTTCTAGTCTTAGACCCTTCTTCTCCGAGTTCCAGACTATTGTGTGTTCTACTACACTACCCTAACACTCCACCCCCCAGGACCTATGATTGGTCCCCTGTTCTAGGTGTTGCATGTTGGGTTGGATCTCTATGTTAACCGGATCATTGCTGAGTCAGAGGATATTGCGGCTGCATTTGTGGCTGCAATACCCTCCTGTGACGCACTCGTTGCGGGGCGCCACACTCCCCCTTGGTTGAATACGCTTGTCCCCAAGCGTCACACTACTCACATTACAGAGGTTTTTATATTTTATAACAGGTAATACACTTTTATTAATGACAGGTCATTATATGCATAAAAGTGAAAAGGTAATTAACAGGTTAACACATTGCGCGGACCCGGCGGGCAGTCGGCTGTCCTTAGAATAAAAGTTCAGGCTGTAGCCGCCAAGTCGCGGTGTTATGGTGCAAACAGGAAGAAGTCTCTTTTAATAGCAAAGTTCAAACAACAACTTAAGTCACTGATGGATGGCAGTGTTCCGGACTCGTATAGCGAACCACCCATCACGGCATATATGGCGCTCATAGGTTACTATGTCCCCTCTATACAAGTCTCGGCTTGGATGGCCTCACGGTAGGTGCGATTCCACATCACGGCGCCCCACAAACACTTCAGTACTCACACCCTCCTCCCTTACGAATCCCCACCCGGTGGACAAGTTAAATGTGCTTACCCACCCGGTTTTACGGAATTGTTCAGGCAATGGAGATTGACGGCGGGCCTCGGCGCGAGCCTGCATGTTGGCTTGCAGTCGAGTGTGCCACTCGTCTCTCCGGATACGACGTACCTCTTCGTCGGAGTGATGCGGCGTGTGGATAAAGTCACTACGGCGTGCTGGTTGTTGAACCGCTCGAGCTTGGTTGGCAGTCTGGAGTGGAGCCCGGTTCAACGGAACCGGAGAAGACACTGTTGCGGCGGCACCCGACCAGTGCACCCGAGCTGATCGCCCGGCAGAAGGGTTCCTTGTGTCTCCCCAGGCGAACCCGGTGTAGAGATCCTCAGCTGGACTGTAGGTCTCCTCGTCATCCTCCTCGACCTCCTCGATGACTACGTCGGGCTGCTCGGCTGGCGAAGACGATGGGATGGGATCCTCTGGGTCGGTGGGTGGCTGTGCGGCAAAGTTCTCCTCGGGGTCGTTGTGCAGGACTTCCAGGCTGCCTGCCTCTTCTTCTGTAGCAGCGGGAAGTGGTGTTTCAATCCCGGTCACCAGGTAGGCCTCTGTATTTGCAGAGGAGGCCTCCGGTTCAGGGGAGAAACAGGCGACAGTCTCGGTAATGTGGAAACTAGTCGCGGGTTCCGCAGGTGGAACCAGGTAGATGTCAGCTTCTTCGTGGGAGCATATTGTAAGCTCCGGCTCTGGAACGGGGTCGGCTGCGGTTTCGTCCGCTGGAACGGGTCGAGCTGTGGTCCTCACAGGAATGATACAGTCTATTGGCTCCGGTGACGAAGCAGGACAGGTGGTGGGCGACGGTGAGGCTGTTGAAAAGCTGGCGATGTCGTCTGGGCTTGGAGAAGCTGTACCCGGTCGGCTCTGCTGCATCGCATGATGGAGTCTTCTGCCTAGGGTCGCGCTCCAGCTGCGAATCGTCCACTCTACTGTCTCAAGTAGTCGCACCCGGAGGTCTTGTAGAGCCTCTAGCCAGAAGTCGGGGCTGCCGTCTATGGTAAGGGCAGGATCCGGACCCGGTTGGCCTATGGCTGCTCTGGCCTCCGCCTCGACCTCCCGCATTAGGTCTTGGAGTCTCGTGCTGGCCATTCTCTTCTTGGAGGGAAACCACACCCGTTCAACCGGTAAGACGTTCTGGTAGAGCTGGTGAAGAAGTCTGTCTGACTGTCTGTGCCACTCCCATTTCCTCTGGGCTTTTGTAGTCCAATCGTGGGAAAAGTCTTTGGGGTCCGCCCCCATGGTTGATTCGAGCAATCAGGGCGGACAAAGAGTTTGGCTCCTTTTGTCTTTAGCCCTCCCACGATGAGGGGGGGTTGACTCACTCCTGGGCTTACACGTGGCGGCTTCTTGTGGCGGGAACGCCATCTTGGGCGCCATCTTGGCCCAATGGTGAAAAGGCGGGAAAGTTCTTTTAGGGACGAACAAAGTCCAAATTGTAGACAATAAAGTCCAGTTTAAGCACGTTATACCCGTTGGGTAACGGGCCTGCTCGTATCCTGTTCGTGACGCCATTTTCTGACTCACCGCGGCCGGCAGACTCCGGTTTAGACAGGCGATGCTTCCTTCCTCCTTGTCACGGGTGGACCGCGCCTGCCGGTAGTGGGGCCCGGTGTAGTGCAGATCAAAAGTGAAGACGTCTTGGTGGAACAGATTAAAGGGGTTTTAATTTATTCGTGACGCCACCTATGAAAAGATTCGGTAAGGGCTACCGACGCTGCGGAACCCCCGGGGGATGGGCAGCAGCAAGATGTTACGCTCCCCACAGGCTGAGCGGTGATCCCGGGGGCTGGAGCTGCTCAAGATGTTGTGCGGACGGACAGTTCATAAGGAAGCACAGACACAGAAAGTCTCTATAACGGGTCTTTACTGTAACCAGCAGGCAGTACATGGTATACAGTGGTTGAGTAGTAGACCGGGTGGACTCAGCAGTGATGGTGTCCCTTAGAGATCCGCAGTGTTCCTCCATTCTACCTACTTAGTTTCTTGCCAGCGTCGCCCAGGAATACCAGGTCGGGTACGGGGAGGCTGCTTCAATGCCCTATCCATGATTTACGTTCTGGATGCTTTGGGGAGCCTTGGGTCCCTCAGTGGGTACACCGCTGGTTAGACGACTGGAAACTGGCTGGTGGTGGGGTGCTCCTGTAAAGCTGATCCTCCACTCTTCTGGTTCGCGTGGCAGAGGTGAACTGCTACCAGCTTCGGTACCAGTGAACCGGCTGTGAGTTGTGGGCACGGGAGTCTTTTGGGAACCCGTGTGAATATGCCCAATCCCGGTGGTTAAGGCCTCAGGTGCTGACACCCGACCGGTGATGGCCCAGGGGCCCGCACGGGGTGCGGAGCCCCCGCTCCTCTCCAAGTTCTAGTCTTAGACCCTTCTTCTCCGAGTTCCAGACTATTGTGTGTTCTACTACACTACCCTAACACTCCACCCCCCAGGACCTATGATTGGTCCCCTGTTCTAGGTGTTGCATGTTGGGTTGGATCTCTATGTTAACCGGATCATTGCTGAGTCAGAGGATATTGCGGCTGCATTTGTGGCTGCAATACCCTCCTGTGACGCACTCCTTGCGGGGCGCCACAATACTTGAAGAAGACGTAATGTCTTGTGATACAAATGAGACAAGTATGAGTGTGTGACTGGGTTACGATAGGTATCCTGTTTTCAGCATAGGTAATTATGGAGGTCATGATGGCCATATGCTACCATCTTAGAGCGTTATGCTATGATCATGAAGATTTAACTTTGTGACAAGCAATATTTTGGAGAACCTTGAAATGTTATACTAGAACATTCATAAGGTTTTTTGTAATCAGTAACGGACAACTTTTGAAGCACTGGGCTATTGTCAAAAGACAGGCCAGTGGCAAACAGACCTTGAGGCAGTTCAAACAAAATGTAACCTTGAAGCATTGTGCTGTGGTCAGAAGACATGAGAATGTCAAACAGACCCTGTGTCTGTTTGAACAGACCCAGGTGGTGTTATCAGTAAGCACCGGGCCCATGTCAAACAACCTACTGCGCAGTTGCAAGATACTGATGATCTGGCCTAAACATATTGCACAAGATGTGTTAGGGGAGGATGTGGGAGCTGTGCATAAAAATGAGGGCCCAGTACAGCGATTTAGGGACATTCCAGAACATATCGTGGACGCACGGTTTCTGTGATGACAAGACCAGAGTATTTCCTTCTCGTTGACACTGTGGTCCCTCCGGTGGAGAGGTGATGTTACAATACTCTGGTATGTATTGATACTTATGTCTCCATATACTATGATTCACCGTAATTGTATGATTTACATGAACTGAATTATAGAAACAGGGTAATATTGTATCTGCCATTCCATACTTGAGCATTATCCTGATGTAATCTTAATAAATGGTTATATTGTTTTACCATAAAACTGTATTCAGTGTGCCTAATTCGTATATTAGTGAGCGCTACGTAAGTAAGGGCGTATCCGCCCTGTCACTCTGACGCGGTAAAACATAAATTGGCGTAGTCGGCAGGATTATGAATATCTGGAAGGGTGAATTTGAGGGGTATATTGTACGAAGGTGAACGTTACGTAGTTTTCCTTTTTTTTTTTGTTTTTTTTCTTCCTTTCTTTTTTTTTCTTGTTGGGCACCAATCCAGATCTTCATAATTCCAAAGGTGTAAAAGTGTTTAAGAAAATTGTTTATAAGAAATAATCCTCACATCCTAACTTATTTTGGAGTTAGAGAATAATTTGTTGGCACTAGGCCAAAATGTTCGGCTTTTTGGCACAAAGTCAGAAAAACAAAATGTTTAAGAAAGGTAAAAAGAAAGAGGATGATTGTGTGGAGATCCCTGGCTGGACCAGGGCTCCATATAATATTATAGCACAGGAAATGCATTGTTGTGGATTGGCAGAACCCTGGGAGAATAAGCTCAAAGGGTCAGCACCCACTGATGTTGTTGATGCACTCAGGGGTGTCCCCGCAAAGGCGGGTGATGTAGTGTCTTTAGGACGGCGTATGTGGATTTTACTCAGTGCATACCGAGATATGCATGAGCAGAATACCCATATACAAAGAAAGTTGTCAGAAATGGAACAAAAAGTTGTTGTAAGTGAGTCTATTGAGACTCCAGGGTGGGAGAAAACTCCATATCATATTTTGGCGACTAAGTGGTCGCACAGTGTTGGTTCAAGTGAACTATGGGACATATGTTTGCAGGATGCAGAGCCTGCTGATGTGGTAGAATGCTTGCAGAAAGTAAAAGTAGAAAAAGGGAAAGAATTATGTGCTGTTGGTAGGAGTGGCTGGATCCTGCTATCTGCATATAGAAAACAGCATGAGGAAAAACAAAGATTGTTAACTAAAGTGCAGGAATTGGAAATACAGCTAGGTGAGGCCCAGAATGCATTGGTTGTAGCACAGGGTCAGAATAAGTTAGCAATGGACAAATGTGTTGGAACTCAGCATGATGCAGAACGGGCTGCTGTATGTGTAAAACAGTATAAGTGCAGAAAGAAGAGGGGGAAGGTGAACAAGAGGAAAGCTTTGGCCATAGCCAGAGCAGAGATGGATGAGGAACCCAGATCAGTGGGATGGTGATGCACAGGAGTCAACTGACTCCCAAACTGTCACCAACCCAGAACAGGGGGATGATCATTTTAATGGGGAGACAGAGATGGATCCTCTTCTTAACCATTAAAAGTTCATCATATTTGCCAGACTCAGGTTGTAGAGACAGCTATAGGAAACCAAAATCAGAATGAGCTAGAAGATTGCAGTGTGTCCAATAAATTTGAGCTGCAACGTACCTTTAGTAGGAGAAATACTAGGGGTGACAAGGCCCTGGTAATGTCTAGATTCAGGCGATCTGATGATCCCATGTTGTTCTGTAGTAATTATCTTGCATTGTACAGAAATGTTTACAATCATCCAGATATGTCTCAGGATGATGCTGGTTTTCTATTTTCAATGGCAAATCATTGTAATGTGGATTATGCCACAAGAGTGTCTCTAAGAAATACCAGTTCATATGAAAGATTTGTAAAGCTATTAAGTGACTGGTGTCATGAGTCAAAAGAGCAGGATGTAGTATCAGAGAATGTGTTTGCTGTGTACAGGTCTAGGTATTGCTTTAAATGTGGGGAGATGGGCCACATTAAACGTTATTGTAATATTGAACTAGAGAGCCATTCATTGCACCAGAATATTGATGGTATTGAGAATGAGGAAGAACTTGCCATTAACAATACTGAATTTACAGACACAGGTAAAAAAGCCGACTTTGTTACAACTGCACAAAAGTCGCAAGTAATGCAGATCCCAAATGTTGATAAAAGTGAGACTGAGAAAGAGCAGAATTTGTCATATTTTAGACCCCAAAAAGACTATGCTAACATTCCTGTGTTCTGTCTATGGGGCTGGATCATTTTACATTGGTCGCCAGTCATCATTCCTGTGTTATATATTAACACAATACAATGTATCCAGTGAGGTTTTTTTTTCCTCTCCCTTCTGTTGTTTTGGTCTGTCTATATGTGAATAATCTACCTTATTAGCATATGGCTAACAGATAGGATAAGGACAAAGTGCAGTATTTGACTTGTATTTTAACTTTTTCTTTGTGCTTCTTTTCAGACTGGACAAACCAGTTTTTCAGAGGAATCAGATTCAATGTATTTAGTTATATATAAGACCTGTGAGTTCGACAAATGAGCTCAAAGTAAACGGTTAAAATAATTGTTTGCAAACAATTAAAGTAGTAATCATCCCATTGTGATGAATCTGTATTTGCCTAAAAGTTTTGTTTTAGTTTTAGGTATGTTCTTAATTTTTATTTTCAATCAGGAACACAATAGGTTTGTAAACCCCATTTGTAAGTGCATCTTGAACATTTACGTTTGATATTTAAAATAATTGAGGTAATGTAATTGATGTGGATTATCGAGGTGAAATTAAGGTAATAATAATTAATATGGGAGAAGAGCCTTTGATCATTGAAAAGCATCAGCGAATGGCACAGATGCTGCTGATACCTGTATCTTTAGCCCAGGCTGAGGAAGGAAGCTCTCCTACTGAATTAGCCCTTAGAGGGGACAAAGGTTTTGGGTCCTCGAATACCACGAATGTAGGTGCCAAGATCTGGATCCAAAATGTTCAAGGACCGCCTTCTGAGGCTAAGGTCATTGCAGTAGGGAAAGATCATACCCTATTAGTAATAAGACCTGGGGTTGAGAAATGGGAGTATGTTCCTCAAGAAAAATGCTATTTGCGGGAATAATGTTTGTGTCTCTTGATTACAGAAGTGAAAATCAGTTTATGGAATCCTTGGTGCAGAATTATTGGCCATTCTAGAAAATGAAGTATGAGATGTGGTGGCTATGGGTCCTGGTATTCCCTTTCGTGGAGGGATGAAGAATTTCTACCAGGAGGAGCCAACAGCCAATCGATTCTTAAAACATCATCAAGTGATGTTTGAGGCATTGAACAGCAGTCAACATACGGATTGCTGGATATGTACCCATTCTCCGGTAACAGCCACCAGTATTCCTTTCCTACCTATCCCTGTGGCAATGGAGGATAGTTTAACATGGAGCAGTTGTTTTAATACCTTAGCAAACAATGACACTTGGAATTCTCGGTTACAGAACATAACCGTACCTATACCTATTGTAGGATGGGTAAACCTTCCTTGGTGGCAAGGAAATATGAGCAGAGCCAACAAAAACTTACAATACATGGTGTCCAAAGGAGGATCATGGGTACCAAGAAATACAGTAGGATTGACTAAATTGGGAACTGTACCCACGGACAACCTACAAATAAGTTTCAAATCAACCTTAGATATGGTTGATGCTTTTAATCCTATATTGCTGGAAAGATCTGTGGACATTTGCTAAGATGTTTGTGAATGGGACTACTGAATCTTATAGTAATATATGAAGGAATTTGAAGTGTAATGAGTCATCTGAATATACGCCAGGGCAAGAAACTTGTGGTAATCCAGATGTGGGGTATTGTAGTCCTATTGGACAAAGTCCTAGTTGGTGTGTATTATCTAATGTCAGTGTTTTTATTGATTTAGTCCATCGATTAGTATTACAACATTGAGCCTTGTGGGATCTTCCACATAACATGTATTGGGTATGTGGGGAAAATGCATATAAATGGCTTCCTGTGGGAATCCAAGGGACATGTACATTAGCTCGGTTAACCCCTGCTACTTTCATTGTACCCTATTCTCAGTTAGATGCTAAGATATTACTAAAAACACGTGATATTTAAAAGAGCAGCAGATAATAGACCTCGGGAGACAGGACGCCCCATGTGGTGCAAATGGGTACTGCAAATATGATTGTCAGTACTCTATTTGCATATCCAATGATTATGCAGATGTGGGATAAATTGGTAGAATCTACAGATTATTTAGATGAGCAAATTTTCCATATAGTGGATATACTCAATACTTTCTCTTTTCAAAACCCCTCCAATTGGTTTAAAGGAACTGGGGGGGTGGGTGATGGGAATTCTACAAGGAGTTTTCCAACTTATTCTGTGTAATATTCTAAAATATATAGGGGTAAGAGTTGTGGGGTGTATTCTTAGACATGTGCTGTAAAAAAATTACAAAAACAATAGAAAAAATAACAACCGCACAGGTAATGAATATTTATGTTGCTTAAATAAGAAAGTCTTGTGTTCAATAGTATGATGCTCAGAGACAAGGGAGACCAAGATGTTTTGATGGTTTCATGTAGCAATGGTCATGCATGACATCAATAATCAAGGACCGATTGTGATACAAATGAGACAAGTATGAGTGTGTGACTGGGTTACGATAGGTATCCAGTTTTCAGCATAGGTGATTATGGAGGTCATGATGCCCATATGCTACCATCTTAGAGCGTTATGCTATGATCATGAAGATTTAACTTTGTGACAAGCAATATTTTGGAGAACCTTGAAATGTTATACTAGAACATTCCTTAAGGGCCTGTCACATGCGTCAATGTCGTCAGTGAGATGATCGCTGACGACATTGACGGCTGATCGCTGGTGAGCTGTCACACAGGCAGACTCACCAGCGATCAATTGACCAGAAACATCGTGGAAACGATTTAAATATCGTTTCCACGATGTCTTGCTCCCGCTGCCAGGCTGCTGGAAGCGGGAGCAGGCTGGTCTCCAAGGTAAACTGCGGGTATCAAGGCAGCGCGCGCTGCCTAGATACCCGACGTGTACCTTAGTTACCAGCCTCCTCCGCTCTCCGGCTGGTATCTAAGGTACACAGCGGGTAACTAGGGTCCCTAGTTACCCGCTGTGTACCTTAGATACCAGCCGGTGAGCGGAGGAGGCTGGTAACTAAGGTACACGTCGGGTATCTAGGCAGCGCGCGCTGCCTAGATACCCGCAGTTTACCTTAGTTACCAGCTCCCAGCGCTTGTGAGAGGCGCTGGGAGCTGGAATATCGCTACTCCCGGTGTCACACGCAGCGATGCTGCGTGTCCACCGGGCGACAATTGCCAGGTTTTAGGACAGGTTCTAAAACCTGGCGATCATCAACCAGCGATTTATCGCTGGTTGATTCAGTATGTCACACGCGTCAATATCGCTGCAACGTCACGTGCAGCCGATATCGTGCAGGCGATATTGACGCGTGTGACACCCCCTTAAGGTTTTTTGTAATCAGTAACGGACAACTTTTGAAGCACTGGGCTATTGTCAAAAGACAGGCCAGTGGCAAACAGACCTTGAGGCAGTTCAAACAAAATGTAACCTTGAAGCATTGTGCTGTGGTCAGAAGACATGAGAATGTCAAACAGACCCTGAGTCTGTTTGAACAGACCCAGGTGGTGTTATCAGTAAGCACCGGGCCCATGTCAAACAACCTACTGCGCAGTTGCAAGATACTGATGATCTGGCCTAAACATATTGCACAAGATGTGTTAGGGGAGGATGTGGGAGCTGTGCATAAAAATGAGGGCCCAGTACAGCGAGTTAGGGACATTCCAGAACATATCGTGGACGCACGGTTTCTGTGATGACAAGACCAGAGTATTTCCTTCTCGTTGACACTGTGGTCCCTCCGGTGGAGAGGTGATGTTACAATACTCCGGTATGTATTGATACTTATTTCTCCATATACTATGATTCACCGTAATTGTATGATTTACATGAACTGAATTATAGAAACAGGGTAATATTGTATCTGCCATTCCATACTTGAGCATTATCCTGATGTAATCTTAATAAATTGTTATATTGTTTTACCATAAAACTGTATTCAGTGTGCCTAATTCGTATATTAGTGAGCGCTACGTAAGTAAGGGCGTATCCGCCCTGTCACTCTGACGCGGTAAAACATGTCTATTCATGGCCAAAGTTTGGAAGCACCTCGTACTCAAGAAAGCCACTTTCACCAAAGCCATACAGCATCTCAGGAGGTGGATGATGATGACGATGATGAGACACACATCTCATCTGGCCAGCCTGCTCAGTCACGTTATCCCGAAGACTTTGAGGAGGAAGGCGTGGATGATGAGACCACAGATCCTACCTGGACTCTTGGCATGCATAGCCAACAGAGCAGCCAGGAGGAGGAAAGTGGCTATGTACCACGGCCAAAAGCACCAAGGCTTACTCCTTTCTCCAGAACACAAACAGTGAGAACAGTTGGCCAAATTGTGTCAACTGTTGCACAAAGTGTACCAACTGTTGCACAAACTGTAAACACAGTTGCCCAAACTGTGTCAACAGTTGGTGTGGTACAGAGTCATCCTCCTTTGCCTCCAATTCAACATAAAGGCCGAAAAGCAATTTTTTAAGGATGCCCCATCTGTATCAAATGTGGTGATCTGCAACATCTGCCATGCAAGGCTAAGCAGAGGCCTAGGAAAAAAAAACCTGAGCACCAGCAGTATGCGTAAGCATATGTCTGTTAAGCACCCAATTCAGTGGTCGGCCCATCAGGGTTCAGAATCAGTGCCTTCTGATCCCAACACTTCCAGGCCACCTGAGATCCATCCTTCACCAGCTAGTGTTCAGGCATCAGCTCCTGCTGAAACGTACTCCTCCGAAGCTGCGCTACAAGAGAGACTTCACAGTAGTGAAGCCACTGGTGTGTGCGGCAAACGTCCAGTTGTCTGTGCCACAGCTGTATGAAAGGCAAAAGAAGTACCTATCGACACACCCATTTTCCCAAAAAATGACTGCTAAAATTGCAAAGTTGTTAGCTGTGGAAATGCTGCCGTTTAGGCTTGTAGGTACAGAGTCTTTTCGGGAGTTGTTGGCTGTGGCGGCACCATGATACACTGTACCCAGCCGCCACTTTTTCTCACGTAGTGCCGTCCCCGCGTTACACCAGCACGTTGTCAACAACTTAAAGCGTGCACTAACAAATGCGGTAACCGCCAAAGTCCACCTAACAACGGACACGTGGACAAGTACTTGTGGACAGGGCAGATACATCTCAGTAACGGCTCACTGGATCAACCTGGTGGACAGTGTCCCAACTTCGCAAAGTCGAGTATCTGAAATACTGCCAACTCCACGAATAGCAGGCACAACATCATTCAGGGTGGCTGCCTCATCATATATGTCCAGTACGCAATCTGCTTCTGCAACTTCCTTGTCCACTGCTCAGCTGCCCGCACCATCACGTCCAAGTTGGGAGCTTTGCAGTAGTGCTTCAGCAAGGCGACAACAGGCTCTTCTGAGATGTCTAGGTGACACACCTCACACTGCAACTGAGCTGTGGAAGGGTCTTAAGCAACAGACTGATGAGTGGCTGGCCCCACTGCAACTACAACCAGGTCTTGTTGTGAGCGATAATGGACGAAACCTTGTGGCGGCACTGAAGCACGGTAACCTTGTTCACGTGCCTTGCCTGGCTCACGTGCTGAACCTAATAGTTCAGAAATTCCTTAAAATATACCCCGAGTTATCTGATCTACTCGAGAAGGTGAGACGAATTTGCACCCATTTTAGACATTCGTCCACAGCAGTTGGCAGTCTTTCAGCCCTTCAAAACAAATTTAATTTGCCTAAACACTGGCTAATTTGCGACATGCCCACGAGATGGAACTCAACATTCAATATGTTGGCAAGGTTTAATGAGCAGCAGAGGGCAATAGCTGAATATCAGCTGCAACATGCCCGTCACCACGGAAGTCAGACCAGACACATTAGTACTTTCGAGTGGGTCTGGATCGCTGATCTTTGCGAGTTGCTGGACAACTTCGAATACTGCACCAAACTTGTCAGCGATGATCAGTCCATTATCAGTCTCACCATCCCCCTGCTCTGTTTGCTTAAGGAATCGCTCCTGAATCTGAAAACAGAAGCTTTGAGGGCCCAGCGGATGGCTATGGAGCCAGAATTTAACATCGCTGATCCTAGCCAGCCAAGCCAACATCAGCAGGCTACATCGGGTCTGGAAGAAGAAGGTGATGAGGGTGATGATGAAGAAGATTCATTTTTCTGTGGTACTGATGTGAACCCAGATGGTACTCCAAACCCTACGTTTATGTCGGTACAGCATGGGTGGGCTGAAGAGGAGGAGTCGGAGACCGATGTAGAGGCCATGATGCGTAGTGATCCTCATTCTGCTGCAACCGAGGAGATGAGTCAGCACGGGCAGCACGGTGGCTCAAGTAGTTAGCACTGTAGCCTTTGCAGCGCTAGGGTCCTGAAGGTCCTGGGTTCAATTCCCACCAAGGACACTAAGGACAACATCTGCAAGGAGTTTGTATGTTCTCCCTGTGCTTGCGTGGGTTTCCTCCGGGCACTCCGGTTTCCTCCCACATTGTAAAGACATACTGATAGGATGTTTAGATTGTGAGCTCCAAGAGAGACAGCATTACTCATGTATGTAAAGTGCTATGGAATCAATAGCGCTATATAAATGAATAAATATTATTATTATTATATTGCTGCTTAGCACATATGGCTGACGTAATGTCTCAATGTCTCTCCCAAGATCCACGCGTCATTCACATATATGCCAGCAACCTCTATTGGTTGTCAACCTTTTTGGACCCCAGATACAAAGACAAATTTCCGTCGCTGCTGTTGCAGTCAACCAGGGGCTTAACGATGGATTTTTTCAAGACTGTTGTTGTTGACAATTTGATGTCCATATCACCGTCTGACTCCGCTGTACCCCGAAGAATCAGCTCTTTGCAACAGCAGCCTTTGGTTGGGACACAAACGATGTCAAGAAGAGGTGGGGGTAAGATGTCCACCAACTGGGCGATGTTCAACAGACCTTCCAATCAACAACGGATCATGCCTGCGGTCACCTTGAGTAGGAGACAACAATTTTCAAACATGGTGAATGAATATGTCAGTGACAGTACCAGCTTCCTAACCGACCCTTCAGTACCCATTAATTACTGGGTTTCCAAGCTTCACATTTGGACAGAGCTCGCTCTGTATGCCTTGGAGGTGCTGGCCTGCCCAGCTGCTAGTGTGACATCAGAGCGTGTTTTCAGTGCCGCTGGGGGTATAGTCACTGATAGAAGGTCACGGCTTACTACTGAAAATGCCGACAGGCTGACTCTCATAAAGTTCAACAAGGACTGGATATCATCGGAGTTCGTAAGCCCCCCAGACGACAGTACCCAATTGTAGTGTAACCTAATATCTTAATTAATAGGATTGGGATATTGCGCTTTTAACTTTATGCCCTTTTAAGACAGGAAGTATCGGCATCTCCCTCAGCTGAGACGATGTGATAAGTCATGTTCCTGAAACATTTGCGGCATGATAAAAAAAATACGCAATCAGTAAACATCTTTTTACTTTACAAGTGCATCCGCTTGTGAGCATTTCTAATTTTTTTTTTTTTTTTTTTAAATACAATGCAGCCCCTTGGGCTAATTTTTTGAGGCAACAAGCCTATACCTGCATCGAAGACGTTGCTTCTCCTATGCTCTCAGGACAAGCAAGAAAATAGTATGGGCCACGCGCCCTCCTCTTATTCTAAAAAGAGTTGATCCCGCCCCTTGGGCTAATTTTTTGAGGCAACAAGCCTATGCCTGCATCGAATTACTTGCTTGTTCTATGCTCTCAGGACAAGCAAGAATATAGTTTGGGCCACGCGCCCTCCTCTACTTCTAAAAAGAGTTGATCCCGCCCCTTGGGCTAATTTTTTGAGGCAACAAGCCTATGCCTGCATCGAATTACTTGCTTGTACTATGCTCTCAGGACAAGCAAGAATATAGTTTGGGCCACGCACCCTCCTCTACTTCTAAAAAGAGTTGATCCCGCCCCTTAGGCTAATATTTTGAGGCAACAAGCCTATGCCTGCATCGAATTACTTGCTTGTACTATGCTCTCAGGACAAGCAAGAATATAGTTTGGGCCACGCACCCTCCTCTACTTCTAAAAAGAGTTGATCCCGCCCCTTGGGCTAATTTTTTGAGGCAACAAGCCTATGCCTGCATCGAATTACTTGCTTGTACTATGCTCTCAGGACAAGCAAGAATATAGTTTGGGCCACGCACCCTCCTCTACTTCTAAAAAGAGTTGATACTGCCCCTTGGGCTAATTTTTTGAGGCAACAAGCCTATGCCTGCATCGAATTACTTGCTTGTACTATGCTCTCAGGACAAGCAAGAATATAGTATGGGCCACGCGCCCTCCTCTATTCTAAAAAGAGTTGATCCCGCCCCTTGGGCTAATTTTTTGAGGCAACAAGCCTATGCCTGCATCGAAGACGTTGCTTCTCCTATGCTCTCAGGACAAGCAAGAATATAGTAAGGGCCACGCGCCCTCCTCTTATTCTAAAAAGAGTTGATCCCGCCCCTTGGGCTAATTTTTTGAGGCAACAAGCCTATGCCTGCATCGAATTACTTGCTTGTACTATGTTCTCAGGACAAGCAAGAATATAGTTTGGGCCACGCACCCTCCTCTACTTCTAAAAAGAGTTGATCCCGCCCCTTGGGCTAATTTTTTGAGGCAACAAGCCTATGCCTGCATCGAATTACTTGCTTGTACTATGCTCTCAGGACAAGCAAGAATATAGTATGGGCCACGCGCCCTCCTCTTATTCTAAAAAGAGTTGATCCCGCCCCTTGGGCTAATTTATTGAGGCAACAAGCCTATGCCTGCATCGAAGACGTTGCTTGTACTATGATCCTGCTGGAGCCTGGCGAAGGGTCCCACTGTACGCTACGGAGATAACGCGTAGACGTTCTGTGTTGCAAGTAGACGTCCCAGCCTCTCGCATCTGTGTTCCTAGTGTTGTTGCCATACCGAGTCATTAAGTAACCCCCCCCCCCAACACAGGCACTATTTATTTGTTAGCAACATTGGTATGTGCAGTAATGATTTTACACATACTAACCAAGGTGCCCTCATGCGCCATGCAGGCCGTAAAGTACTTGCTAATGATGATGACTTTAAGGCCACCCACAAAACAACCTACACATCCATTCCCTGAAAAAAGACAGACACAAAGCAGTTTTTTTGAAAATCTGTATTATTATGCCTTAATGGCAAAGATGTCAGATTTTTTTTTTTTTTTTTTTTTAGCTTTCGAAAACCTACGAAACTAAACAGAAATAAACATGTCAAAAGTGCAAACATGCACTATTTAGATAACCAAAAAAACAAAAAAGTTGACCCTACAGCTGGTGGTAGGTGGGAAGATTGTGTGGGGTAGCCTCTACCGGGCCACCATCACCCTGGTCCTGGAGGAGGTCCAGGGCCCCATGGATAGCCTCCCCCACTGCTTGTAACCCTGTAGGGTGGGTCACCTGGGCCGGTGTCTCAAAATGGCCTTGGGTTGGGAGGTCCATGTTGGTTGGCCAGAAATGTTGGATAGGCCTCTGGGTCGCCACATAGCTGTCCCGCCGTGGTGTGTGCCTGTCTAGCCTGTTTGCGCTAGATTGCTGCCACCCCTCCAAATAGGAAAAGACCTGGCCAGGGTGGTTTGGAGGCCGACACGCATCTATTACAATGTGTATTGCTGACCAAGCCCGCAGTCGTCTCTCGAATAGAATGTCATCCAAGAATGGTATGAGACTGCGGGCAAAGTCAGCATTACACTGTCCTCTGTGGTCTTGTGGTGCCCCCGGGATCTGAGCAGGGCTGATGGGGTTCCGGTGACTCCCCACACTGCTGGCAGTCGGCAGTGGAGGGCGCTGGATGGCCACAGTTTGGTTTGGTTGCGGAGACCGCTGGTGTGGCCCTTCATCCTCCTCTTCTTCCTGTGGCCCCAAAGGTGGTGGTGGTGGTGGTGGTGGCAGTGGTGGTGGTGTTGGTGGCGGTGGTGGTGGTGGCGGAGGTGGTGGTGGAACTCCCTCCTCCTCTGGTGGTGGTTCAGGGGCCTCCCTCGCCTCCTCAGGCAGCTGTGGTGGGGGATGACGACGCCGCATCTGGTAGTGCGCAGCTCTGTGGGTAAATATAAAAAACATTTGGTGAATGGGTTGCGTTTGGAAACAAAACCATAGGCCAAACATAACGTGCACGCTTTTTTGACTCAGTGTATCTGTGTATTCTGTGTGTTTTCATTGTTGCCCTTAAGATGGAATTGCAGCAAATGAATTAAGGACATTTTTGGCTCATGCCTCAAACAATATTGTATGTGTGGGTAGTGTTGCTCCACGATTTTTTGCCATTACATTACAAATTTAAAAATTTGTCTGCACTATTACACTGTGCCCTGCCTTAGGCAGGACAGCTATGTAGTCACTTGAAGACATATTAGTGGCCACAACTATTGCTTAGACTTTTTGTGGAAACTTTATGTGGACAAAGCTATAGCCTGACACTGTGAGGCAAACACATTCTTCAGGGTTGTTTGCCATCAGATGGACACAAAAAGACGCAGTGTGGGCGGCCTTGGTGTCAATGCACATAACCCAGATCTATAGGGCAGGTGAGCAAGACAGGAAA
Source organism: Allobates femoralis (assembly GCA_033576535.1). Lineage (NCBI taxonomy): Eukaryota > Metazoa > Chordata > Amphibia > Anura > Aromobatidae > Allobates > Allobates femoralis. Next base: position 367,613,260 of record JARQOC010000005.1, on the reverse strand, counting down.
TGGAGTCATGCAGCATAGGTGACACATGAGCATTGGGCGTTAGTGGCCTACACTCCTTTTTGCTGCCATGTATGCTAATCAGGAATGTCTTGGTAAATAAAACACATCAAACAGATGGCTTGGGTTTTGAAACGAATGTAATGGACATAGAGTATGGGGTTGTTTTTGAGCAGCAGGTCACACTTTGTTGGTGCCAAACAAGGTGGTATGCACAGATGGACAGTTTTACAGTTATTCCAACGGGGCCGAACAAAAAACCGGGAGCAGCAAGGGCAAACCTCGGGTTTCCTAAAGGACCTTGGACATAAAAGCCTGTTGCCCTTAAAATATGGCCCTCTTTAGTTTCATTTTATACAGCATTAATACACATGTTTTCCGGAGGATTCGTAATGTGCCCATGAGTTAACGACAAAAAAATTTTAATTCACATGTGGGTTCTAATATCTACACCATCACCTTGCAGCCCCAAATATACCCATGGGAAAACTGAACCACACATATTTGTAGTGATACAGGGTATGTCCTGAAATGTGTGTGACTGTGTCAACAATCTGGGATGGTGTACAAACAGTTTAGTGCAAAAGGGGTATATCCTTGCAACGTTATTTAGCCGAAAAAAACACCCACAACTAAACGTGTAGGGATGTATGTGGCCCTTATGCAAGTCGAGGCCATTAGGAACTGATACAAATGAGGCTTATGACAGGCAAACCAGACAGGGCCACACACCTTAGAGGCCATTGCAGGGAAGAACATGGCTTTGTTCCACAAACATGCCAACAATAATAGCTAATTGTGAGGTCACGGAACATTGTGTCTGACCACCCTGCAGAACATTGCTTATTTGACCCAACGTCACAATGTGACTATAAATGTGTATGTCCTGGATCATTGCCAAAGGTAATAGAATTGTGTTGCACCATGGCAGAAACAAACCCCAGTGTGGGTATGTAAACAAGCACACTCATTATAGAGCTTCATACGTACACTGTGTGCCCTCGTGGACAGGGTCCTCTCCTCTTGTACCTGTATGACCTGATTGTCTTCATGTACTGTTTTTTGTCGTTAACCCTTATCCTCATGTAAAGTGCCATGGAACCTAATGGCGCTATATAAATAAATAATAATAACAATAATAGTAAACAACAGTGCAGCAGACACATACCTTGGCATACGGGACACCGGTTCTAGAAAGGACAGCCGTTCGTAGTGGCAATATATTGTCCCGTGACCAGCTTCCGGTCCCCCCTCCATGATCCTCCGGTGTTGCCGCTTGTATTGGTCACGGCAGCTCCTCCACCGTTTCATAATGATGTCAACTGTGAAATGATTTCAAACCGGGTTTAGACCTCTGTAACATTTGAAACACTAAAAGTACGTGTACAAATCAACAATTACATTTTATTCATGTTGTGTGTGTAATGTGTATACAAGGCACATGGACACGACAGTGTGGAACATCATCAACAGCACTACGGACATTGAGCTCACGTGGCCACAATCACAAATGGGGCAGGGCACATGTCAACGCATAGAGAATGTAATAGTGCGGGCACCAGACTCCGCTCATTAGTGGTATTTATATACACCCAACCCCCTGGCCTTCAGAGCCAGGAGGACCAGCCCTTAAACTAAGTGTACTATTGTGACCCCATCCAAATATAGGCAACCATGCGACGGCGCATGATAACACATTGAGGGCCCTGTATACCCTACTATGGGGGCCCTGTATACCCACTGCTGGGGGCCTGTATACCCACAGGGGGCTGTAGACCCTACTATGGGGGCCGTGTATACCCACTGCTGGGGGCCTGTATACCCACGGGGGGGCTGTATACCCTACTATGGGGGCCCTGTATTCCCACTGCTGGGGTCTTGTATACCCACGGGGGGGCTGTAGACCCTACTATGAGGGCCCTGTATAACCACTGGGGGCCCTGTATACCCACTGCTGGGGGGCCTGTGTACCCACAGGGGGTCTGTATACCCTAATATCGGGGGCATATATACACACTGGGGGGCCTGTATACTCTGCAGGTGGAGCTGTATACTCTGCTGGGGGGCTGTCTAACAATGATAGCCGCTGTATACAAGGATGGCGGTCAATATGGTTTCCCACTTTTTTGGGGCTAAAGTAGGGGGGTCGGCTTATACACGGGTCGGCTTATACACGACTATATACGGTAAATGCAATATAACGTGTGAACACATTTAACTCACCCATATTGCTCTGTGCATCATGGCCACAATGATGAAACGTTGGGAAAACGCCCTGTGCGATCTCCCTCCAGGCTGTAGTCCGCTGGATGTTATCCCCATACGCAGGGTCAGTGGGCAGCCAAAGCAGGGGCCGAGCCTCCACCAGAGCAATTAATTGCAGGGTGTTGACAGGGGCCATGCTTACTCGGTGTGTTTCAGCGTCCAGCCAGGCAGCTCGAGTCGGCTTATTTCCTGTTTGCAAAAAGCATGGGGTTTGCTGCAGAAAATCGCTTGCCTCGCCTCAAACACATGCGAGTTTGGCCTCGGAGACAGCAGCAAAATACAGTTGCCAGTGGGGCTTCCGACACGGCAATGCGAGCACTTTCCGAGACACATCTGCGATTTTTAAATCACACATTACTCGCTATTACTCGCTTCTCCATTCATTAACATTGGACTCGCTAGACTCGCAACGAGTAGCGAGTCCCGGGCTCGGACTCGCTAGAGTCAAGCGATTCTGAGTAATTTAGGATTCGCCCATCACTATACATCTGATATATCTCTCTTTACTAAGCCGATATATGTCTCTACCGGATGTGCATTTTTAGGAGGCATAAAAGCACTCGGATTTCTAAGACCAAGAGCCTTCAGATGCAGAACATGTGATTCAACAGTTGGAATAGATTGTTCTTGACTGTCAGGTCCACCAAAATGGGCCTTCAGTCTAATTGTTCTAAAAAAGCGATTCAACTCCTGGTCTACTTGGAAGGAGCTGAATCTAGGTGTAGGACAGAATGAGAGTCCTTTTTGAAGGAGATTGAACTCAGCCGGGGAAAAGTTCTGTGTGGAAATGTTGAAAACAATGTTCCTACCTGGGAGCGGGTTTGAATCTGGTATTCTCCCCGTCCGCCGTTTGGTCTGGCTCCTCCTGGTCTTCCTCTGTGGGGACGACGTCCACCTGAAAAAGGATTCCTGTCCTTATCGCTGTCTGAACCTGAGGGTGATGATGGTGTGTAAGGACGTCTAGGCCTTCTATCGGGAAAAGGCTCAAACTTTTTTCTCCAATTATAAACTCTATCCTTTTGATAGTCCTCTTGGTCTCTTAGAAACTTCGTTCTTTTCCTGGTTTGTAGAGTCTTCCGGTATTCAGTTATAGTTTTCTTAGTTTTTGCTTCAAGATTGTTGTACTCAGTCGAAGGTAAAGTATTAGCAAACTGTTCTTCGGTGACCTGAATCTTAGCTTTAAAGGGAACCAACCACCCCAAATCACCCCCCCGGACTGTTAATATGTGTCACTACACCCAGCACACACATTTGGGGCAATCGTTTTTGCTAAAAAAACTGTTTAGTAGAAGCTAAGATATAGCAATATAAACTTTAATAAATCGTGCCCACTGGGTGTTACCTAGCTTGTCCTCGTGCAGTGTTCCATGTGCCTGTCAGCCTCCTCTCCCCCCTCCCTTCAGTAAAGCCCTGCCCTATCAGCCTCTCAGGTTTCAGCCTTTCAACTGATCCTAAACCCAGAAACTGACCCCCCCCACATCTTTAGACCTGCCCCTGCCGCGTTCAGAATTGCCCGATCTATCAATATAAAGAATCAAATAATGAGAGCCGTAAACTGCGTAGCGCAAACAAAGGTTCAAATGCCAAAATCACGTTATTTTGGTCACTGCAACAATGCTAAAAAATGCAATAACAGGCCATCAAAAAAGCGCATCCACCCAAGTATGGTATCATTAAAAACGTCAGCTCTAGACGCAAAAAATAAGCCATTGCCCATCCCCCGATCCCGAAAAATGAGGACGCTACGGGTCGCAGAACATGGCGCAAAAAGTGCATTGTTTTTTTTTTTCATGCTTGAGGATTTTTTTCCACCACCTACATACCAATAAAGGTATACATGTTTGCTATCTACAAACTCGTACTGACCCGAGGCATCACACGGTCACGTCGGTTTTACCATATAGTGAACACGGCGACTACAAAACCCAAAAAACAAAAGTCTTATTGCACTTTTTTTGCAATTTCACTGCATTTAGAATTTGTTTGCAATTTCCCTGTACACTATATGGTAAAACAAATTATTGCATCTGAAAGTACAACTCGTCCCGCAAAAAACAAGCCGTCATATGTCTGTGTCGACAGAAAAATAAAAAAGTTATGGCTCTTGGAAGCAGAGGAGCGAAAAAACGAAAAAGAAAAATGACTAATTTCGTCGTCACTAAGGGGTTAAAAAAAAAAGGCTAAACATGGATTTATTAAGTCCAGTGAAGGAAACAAACCTTGCAAAACTAATTTTTGGTTTACTTGTCAGCTCCTTTTTACCCCCTAACGTATGTGTACCTGTCCCTGAACCTTCATATCACATTTGTAAACATCACTGCGTCACCGAAAATGATAAGGATTAATATTTTGTGATCATTTATATAGCGCTATTAATTCCACATCACATTTGCAACACTGTCCCCATTGGGGCTCACAATGTAAGCCTCCTATCAGTATGTGTTTAAATTGTCGGACTTATGACGAACATACAAACTCCTTTCAGGACAACAGCCCTGTATATTCCGTTTTTGGGTGACACAGGGAGGATTAGGATGTAGTAGCAAGGTGCACGGACAGGTAATGAAAAGTTTGGGGGGAATCAATAGATGTTAGTTTCCCTAATGTGAGTGTATTGCTACATTATTTGAGCATTTATGTCTGTGTATGGATGTCAGTTTTTTGTCTGCATGTTTTTTGATGGCTTGCATAAATCCGTGACGTTTGTGCTTTCATTTTTCAGATACATAACTTGCCCGCACTTTGGGACAAAAGTTGCAGGGAATATGCAGACAGGAATCATAAGCTTGACTCATGGAGGAAGGTCTACCTGTGCTTGTATCCTGAATTTAACTCATATGAACCTCGCTTGAGGTCTACGATTGGTAAATGGTTTCATTTTTTTGGAGGTGGTATGGGTTAATTTGTTTATGATAAAGTTGATTTGTAAGCTAATTTATTTGTTTCTTTTATTCCCCATTACAGAAGAATCTATAAAAAAAAGGTGGCGATCTATCAGGGACCGCTACATTCGGGGGAAGCAGGAGCTCCCGAGCGGATCTGCAGCACATAATCGCAGATATGATGCAAGATTAGACTTTTTGATGGGATGTATTCATTATCGCCAGTAAGTATGATGACAACTGTTCTTCAAATTAAAAGTTAACATGGTTAATATGCAAACTTCTTAAACAATCTTTTTTTCTTTGCCTTTACAGCACAACTACTAATGTGCAGCCTGTTGCTTCACTGCTGCGACTTCCGTGCTCACCAGCACAGCCCAGCTGCCAGAATCTGCAAATAATGAGTTAAGGCCGGAGCCGGTCCAAACCACTGAAAATACAGAGGACTCTGCTGGACCTTCTGTGACTGCAGAAGAACATGTGCAACTGCCTAGCCCCTTGTCTCCACCTGCAAACAAGCGGGCCAAAAAAAAAAGAACATGTCATCAACTGATGATGAGAGAGAGGCGTTGTCACGAGTTATAAAGTTAATTGACATGCCTGTACATGAGGAGGATGAGCACACCATTTTTGGCAACTCAATAGCTGTTGGTCTCAGAAATATTGTCCCTGAACATCAATCTATGTGTAAGTCCTTTTTAACGATGGTTTTAACATACTTTGCGGAGAACTCCAGCCGCTAGCTGTCGATGCCAGAAATTGTCACTTCCCTTGAAAATTTATGGTATCCCAATCTACCAACCAGTAACCCACCATCAGCAGAATCTAGCCTTTCATCAGCTAATGGTCATTACTACTCCTACCCCCAAGATTTGTTTAATCTGCAATAACTCAATTCGTCCTGTTTGTTTTGGGCCATTTAAATTAATTGTGCACCATTTTTGGGTGCTTTGCACTACTTCTTGTTAAGGGCAGGATATCCAAGTCCACTCCTCAGTTGCCGCCAAGAGTGGGTGTTTCTGGCTCTGATTAGTATTGGTGAAGTGCCGAATGATTCGCCCTTCAAGGTGATGAGAAAAAAGCCTTGATCAATACTAATCAAAGCTCGAAGCATTCCCTATTTGCGGCCCCTGACGAGTGGACTTGGACATCCATATCTGTTTACAAATGTTGCACCATTGATGGGTGCTTTGCACTACTTCTTGTTAAGGGCAGGATGTCCAAGTCCACTCCTCTGTTGCCGCCAAGAGTGGGTGTTTCTGGCTCTGATTAGTATTGGTCAAGTGCCGAATGATTCGCCCTTCGAGGTGATGAGAAAAAAGCCTTGATCAATACTAATCAAAGCTCGAAGCATTCCCTATTTGCGGCCCCTGACGAGTGGACTTGGACATCCATATCTGTCCATATGTGTTCATCCATATGTCTTTGTGTTGGATGATTCACATCAAATGATCCAACAAATAAATTACAATCTATTGATTAGTTATCAAAGTTTATAAAATAAAGACACTTTTTGTAGCAAAACTATAGCACTATTTTTTATTAAACAAGTTGAATCCAATTGCTTGTGGTTTTTTTCTTGGTCCACTCATGCAAAAACGTCGCCAAGATGTTCTACACACTTCAAGTTCCAGAAGTGGGTCCGGAATTCTCTTCAAGGACTCTCTGCAGGTACAGCTACTCAACACCAACACAGGAGTTTTGCCAGGGCACGGCACCTTCTGGACTCACAAAAGAGAAGGTTTCCCGTACACTGACACCCGAGTCGGAGGGGCGACCGGCTGAGATGTATAGGAAAGGAGTAAGCTGAGCATGCTGTGATTCATCCACATACTCTGTGCTATGTTCATGCACAAAGTTGTGGAGAAGACAGCAGGCCCTAATCACGGCATCAACTGTTTCCTCCTCCAACTGGATGGTTGTGTGCAAGACGCTCCACTGACTACTTAGGATTCCGAAGGTACATTCCACAAATCTACGTGCCCGACTCAGCCGATAGTTAAATATGCTCTGCTGGGTATTCAGTCCCCTCCTTGGGTATGGGCGCAGCAGGTTTGGCTTTAGAGGAAAAGCCTCATCCGATACCATCACAAAGGGTACTGGATCTGTGGAACCAGGCAGAGGTTGTGGGGCTGTGAGCGTTCCGTGATTTTGAAAAATTTGCTTCCCAAGCTCTGATCTTCCAAATATCCCCGAATCCCCACAACTGCCTGGGGCACCAACATCAATGGAGACAAACTTGTAATGGGCATCAGCCACTGCCATAAGGACCACAGAAGAGTACTTCTTATAATTAAAGTAGACTGATCCGGATCCTGGTGGCTTCTGGACCCTTACATGTTTGCCATCCAGTGCACCCACGCAGTTGGGGAAATTGGCTACAGTTTTAAAGCCTGCTGCAACCTGTAGTCAAGTCTCTTCGGTTTGGGAAGGCATCACGATGGGCTGCAACGTTTTCCAAAGCACGTCACATGTGCTCCTCACAATTCCAGAGATGGTTGATATACCAACCCGGAATTGGAAGTGCAGTGATGCGTAGCTCTCTCCTGTGGCCAGAAATCTACAAAAGAAAAGGACATTATTAAGTAAACCATTTCTGCCCACAATTGAGACTCAGGAAAAAAAAATCATACACCAAAATAATTACAATGACACTACTGCAAAATAAATTATCACTACCTAGTTATCTATGTATATATTGCTATCGATTGAAAACAGGCACTGCTCATTACCTGCCCAATACAATCCCAACAGTGAAACATGGTGGAGGCAACATCATGCTATGGGGTGTATTTCAGCTGCAGGGACAGGACGACTGGTTGCAATTCAAGGACACATGAATGCGGCCAAGTGCAGAGATCTCCTGGATGAAAACCTCTTCCAGAGCTCTGGACCTCAGGCTTGGCCGAAGGTTCACCTTCCAACAAGACAATGACCCTAAGCACACAGCTAAAATAACAAAGGAGCGGCTTCACCACAACTCTGTGAGCATTTCTGAATGGCCCAGCCTCAGCCCGGACCTAAGCCCAAATGAGCATCTCTGGAGAGACCTGAAAATGACTCCACCAACGTTCACCATCCAACCTGACGGCACTGGAGAGGATCTGCAAGGAAGAATGGCAGAGGATCCCCAAATCCAGGGGGAAAACTGCATCATTCACAGGAAGACTCTGTATGGCTGTACTACCTCAAAAAGGTGCTTCTAGTCAGCACTGAGCATTTTTTCTTTAAAAAATGTGATCAAATATTGACATATCAGTGTTTTTTTCAGTCAAGATGGGGTGAACATTGGTCATTAGGCTCTTGTCACCTCTGCAATTTTTACTTTTTGCACCCGATCTTGAAAAAGTAAAAAAATTATTTACCCGTTTATAATCGAGTATAAGCCGACCCAAGTATAAGCCTAGGCCCTTAATTTTACCCTTTAAAACTAGGGAAACTTATTGACTCGAGTATAAGCCTAGGGTGGGAAATGCAGCACTCCCCTGTCCTGTTATATAGCCCCCATCACTAGTATATAGTGCCCCCATCAGAGGTATGCAGCACCAGCTGTGGTATATACAGGCAGCCCCCTAGCAGTGGTATATACAGGCAGCCCCCTTGCAGTGGTATATACAGGCATCCCCCAACAGTGGTATATACAGGCAGCCCCCAGCAGTGATATACAGGCCCCCTCCCTAGTATCTGGCCCCCCCATGCTGCGGCCACATTAAAACACCAAATGCTGTATACATCACCTTTCCGCGCATCCCCGCAGGCACCGTCGCGTCCTCTGGGCTTCCTTCTGTCAGTGTCATGTGACTGGTGCAGCGTCGACGTCATTGCTGCGTCGGGCGCTCCATGACACCGGCAGAAGAAAGACCGGAGAACGCGACGGTGCCTGCAGGGATGCGCTGAAAGGTGATGTATACAGCATTTGGTGTGCGCTGCATGGGGGGCCAGATACTATGGGGGGGCGGGGGGCCGAGTACACTGTAGAATATAACATGCTCCGCTCCCCCTGTCACTGATGGACAGGGGGATGCGTGCATATTTAATTAGCGGGCCCACATGACCGCCCGCTGTCACTGCGGCCTCCTCAAGCCCCCGGACACTGCCCCCCCCACAGCAAATACAGGTGACTCAAGTATAAGCCGAGGGGGGGACTTTTCAGCAAAAATTTTTTGCTGAAAATTGCAGCTTATACATTTTTGACAACACTTACCGCAAGGTGATGAGTAGCCGTTGATCTGCAGAGATGGCTTGCCTCATGCAGGTATCCTGCAGGGTCAGGTCACCTCCTACAATAGCAAGGAGCCGATCAAAGTCCTGAATGGTGAGTCGCGTGAAGCGCTGGAATTTTGCAGGGAAACTGTAGAAAATATTTGGGGGTAAAAAAGAAAAAAAAAAATAATATTAATGCATACGCATAACTGTAAATAAATAAAAACACGAAAATACACCACTTCCAAATTTGGATTATAGGAATTAACCTTCTTAAAGGGAACCAACCACCCCCAATGACCCCCCCGGACTATTAATATCGGTCCCTACACACAGCACATACATGTGCTGCAATGATTTTTGCTAAAAAAACTGTTTTGTAAAACTTAAGATAATGCTTTTGAAAGTTTAAACCGAAGGGACGGGTGGGCGTTACTTATCTGTGGCAAAAGCCGAGTAGCAGCTGCCAGTCATCCTCCTGTGTCCCGCAGTAGCAGTTATGGCCAGCCCTTTGCAGCGTCACAGCATGGTGCACGGGCTCGCATGCCCGTGCACACGTCATCAGCTACAGCCGGGAAGCGAGCGCGCGCTCTGACTTCCACAGCCGAGCGCAGGAAGTCAGAGCGCGCGCTCGCAACCCGGCTGTAGATGATGACGTGTGCACGGGCATGCGAGCCCGTGCACCATGCTGTGACGCTGCAAAGGGCTGGCCATAACTGCTACTGCCGGAGACAGGAGGATGACTGGCAGCTGCTACTCGGCTTTTGCCACAGATAAGTAACGCCCACCCGTCCCTTCGGTTTAAACTTTCAAAAGCATTATCTTAAGTTTTACAAAACAGTTTTTTTAGCAAAAATCATTGCAGCACATGTATGTGCTGTGTGTAGGGACCGATATTAATAGTCCGGGGGGGTCATTGGGGGTGGTTGGTTCCCTTTAACTCCTGGAATAGCATGTTAAAAGTCCCTTTTTCCTCCCTTTCTTCAAGGATTGGATGCACCCACATCCTTTGGGGATGCTTGTGGGCCTAAAAAAAAAAAATGGACAACATAATTTAAACAACTCACATAAATACTTCCAAAACATGCACATACTTTTGCATACATGGTACATACCAGCCTGCGGCGAAGCACTTCTGCGATCATGATGAGCCCCAAGCGACGTCTATTCTGCCTGTTAAGGCGCCGTCGGTCCATTAATGAAAATGCAGCATATAGATTGTCCATTCTCTAGTACACTGTTCAATGGAGAATGTAATAATGGAAAAGAAAGGAAATGACATCACAAGGCTTTTTTTTTTTTTTAACACACTTTATTTCTATGTGTTTGCAGTACACATGCAGAAAAAGATGCGTCCGTAAAAAAACGCATCAAAAAACGCATGTGTGTGAACGCACATGCGTTTTTTTACGCGCGTAAAAAAACGCGCGTATTTCTTTAGAAAACTGCATGCGTAAAAATACGCGACAAAATACGCACTGTGTGAACGCAGCCTTAGGCTGGCTTCACACTTGCGGTCCCCTCCGCAGCGCCCTGCAGAGAGAATCTGCAAGCTGAGCGCAGGCACCGCAAGTCTCTATGTTTAACATGGGGACACAGGTGCCTGCGCTCGGGTGCAGATTGGCGTGCGCACCCATTGCCCGTGATGTATGATTTGTACGCAGGCGGATGCATGCACACAAATCACTCTCGTCCGCACCCTGAACGTGATATGTTGCGTTCCTGGTGCGGATGAGAATGTATGATTTGTGCTCAAGCATCCGCATGCGTACAAATCATACATCGCGGGCAATGGGTGCGCACGCCAATCTGCACCCGAGCGCAGGCACCTGCGTCCCCATGTTAAACATAGAGACTTGCGGTGCCTGCGCTCAGCTTGCGGATCCCCTCCGCAGGACGCTGTGGAGGGGTCCGCCAGTGTGACGCCAGCCTTAGTGTCCAGTGTGTTCACAGGACAGATGGCCTACCTGACATGACTGTTTACCCCTTAGGGTACCGTCACACTAGGTGACATCACCGGCAATTTCGGCGGCGATGCAGGGGTGTGGCCTATCGCCGCCGACATCGCCGGTGCGTCGCCTAGTGTGACACGGCGATGATGAGGCGCAATATATCGCCTCAGAATGATCACCAGGTTTCACAGTAGTGTCGTGAGACCTGGCGATCTGAACAGGGCGATCAGGCATGATCGCCCTGTGTAACGCGGCGACCCACAATGTTTAACATTTTTTTTGTATCTGTACTTACCTCTCCTGGTTCCCCCGCAGCTCCGTTCTCCTTGCCAAAATTGAGACACAGGAGGAGGTAGTGACTGCCTGTGTTTCACTGCGGAACACATAAAGCAGGAAGAGCCGCCTTTTCCTATTGTGGAGGAGGCGGCACCAGCCTGTTAAATGCATTCCACCGTGGAACGCAGGCAGTCACCGCCGTCGTAAGATGAATTGAGGGACGGTGCAGAGGAGGGGGCGGTAGCAGTAGGAGGCTCCATGACGGACTGTGTTGCCGCACAGTGAAGCGGGAGTTGGGTTTTGGGATTAGGTCAGCAATGTCTGATCAGTAGGAGTGCGACACCTAGCACCACTGACAGTCAGCTGCCTTACCGAGCTGCTCCGTCTACTATTTAGCGGCCATGGCCATCTACTGCACATTTGCCCCCCTATTCAAATCCGTAAAAGTCACATGTGCAGTACGGTCTGCAGCCGCTACAGTAGACAAGAGCAGCTGTATGAGGGTGCGTGCACACGGTCCGGAGGAGCTGCGTGTTGGACGCAGCTCCTCCGGACCTGAGTGAAGCCGCAGTTGGCCGCAAGGAGACCGCAGCCGCCCTGTACTCACCATGTTCGGCGGGTGCAGGGCGGCTTCTCCTTGCAGTCCCCCGATGGGAGCCGCTTCCGACTCCACAGCATGAAATAAACATGCTTCGGAGGAGCAGACTCCCGGCAACCCGCACCGCAGCTCCAAACACGCTGCAGGCGGGTTATGCATAGTGAGGATGGGATTTCTTGAAATCTCATCCACTATGCTTACACTGTACTACGCAGCGTTTTGGACGCAGCGCAAAGACGCTGCATCCAAAACGCTGCGTACACTGATCGTGTGCACGCACCCTAAGAGTAGATCCGGCTTCTGTCAGCAATGAGAACAGCTGATCGTTAAGGTACCAGGTGTCCCACTCTCACCAATCAAGAGGAGCGAGGACCCTGTCCTGAAGAGCTGACAATCTCAGGAAACAATAATGTTAAAAACAGTGTTTACTGCTTCACTAGATACATACAGAGGTGTAGAATGAGGTCCTCACTGTACAGGGGAGGTTCTGTATTCATGACAGGGTGGAGCAGAGGATTATTCTAAAAAAGAGCCGTTTTTTGAGCCGAAAGAGCCGTCTCTTTTTGGTGAACTGAGCCAAATGAGCCGGCTCATCAAAAAGAGCCGCACTGCCCATCACTACTTCCCTCAGGTCCGGAGGAGCTGCGTCCAACACGCAGCTCCTCCGGACCATGTGCACATACCCTAAGTGTAAAAAACGCATATGGATGATTGGTCACATGAATTCCACATAGGGCCACATCACACACACAGATATCTGGGCAGATATTGTTCACAGATCTCTGGTTGTAGAGAAATCATGGACACATTGCTCCATTTTGTGGCTGTGTACAAATGTAACAATGTGTCCATGATTTCACTGCAACCAGAGATCTGTGAACATATCTGCCCAGATATCTGTGTGTGTGATGTGGCCCTTAGACAGAGGGGGGAAGGGCAAATTGAACTCTTTCCCCGGGTGCCAGAAATCCTGGATAAACCTCTGCTGTAACCGCTCAATAATCAGCTGTATCGCACATTTTCCCTTTATGGCTGCGCTACAATCATTATATTCCTGCGCCCCTCAGAAAGCGCGGGAATCGTGAAGCTGCCCTCGTCCATTCAATCACTCCACCAATCACAACACAGTCTTCACCAAAATGGCCGCTTACCACCATAGTAGTGGACATTTTCTGAACGTAGGTAAACAGAGTTTTTTCTGCAGTTAGAAGAATAGTTTACCAGCATGCTTTCGATCTCTTCGGTGTCTTATTGATTCCTGATTAGGAACCGCCACTATTCTGCAGCTTTTGCGTCATAAAGGTGATGTTCTCATTACACTTCAGACTGTGCTGAGCAGCCCGGCTGTGGGAGATAGTGATGGGCAGCCCGGCAGGGGGACATGGTGATGGGAAGCCCGGCTGTGGGAGATGGTGGTGGGCAGCCCGGCTGTGGGACATGGCGGTGGGCAGCCCGGCAGGGGGACATGGTGATGGGAAGCCCGGCTGTGGGACATGGCAGTGGGCAGCCCGGCTGTGGGAGATGGTGGTGGGCAGCCCGGCTGTGGGAGATAGTGATGGGCAGCCCGGCTGTGGGAGATGGTGGTGGGCAGCCCGGCTGTGGGAGATAGTGATGGGCAGCCCGGCTGTGGGAGATGGTGGTGGGCAGCCCGGCTGTGGGATATAGTGATGGGCAGCCCGGCTGTGGGATATAGTGATGGGCAGCCCGGCTGTGGGACATGGCAGTGGGCAGCCCGGCTGTGGGAGATAGTGATGGGCAGCCCGGCTGTGGGAGATGGTGGTGGGCAGCCCGGCTGTGGGAGATAGTGATGGGCAGCCCGGCTGTGGGAGATAGTGATGGGCAGCCCGGCTGTGGGACATGGCAGTGGGCAGCCCAGCTGTGGGAGATGGTGGTGGGCAGCCCGGCTGTGGGACATGGCGGTGGGCAGCCCGGCTGTGGGACATGGCGGTGGGCAGCCCGGCTGTGGGACATGGCGGTGAGCAGCCCGGCAGGGGGACATGGCGATGGGCAGCCCGGCAGGGGGAGATGGTGGTGGGCAGCCCGGCTGTGGGACATGGCGGTGGGCAGCCCGGCTGTGGGACATGGCGATGGGCAGCCCGGCTGTGGGACATGGCGGTGGGCAGCCCGGCTGTGGGACATGGCGGTGGGCAGCCCGGCTGTGGGACATGGCGGTGGGCAGCCCGGCTGTGGGACATGGCGGTGGGCAGCCCGGCTGTGGGACATGGCGGTGGGCAGCCCAGCTGTGGGAGATGGCGGTGGGCAGCCCGGCTGTGGGACATGGCGGTGGGCAGCCCGGCTGTGGGACATGGCGGTGAGCAGCCCGGCAGGGGAGATGGCGGTGGGCAGCCCGGCTGTGGGACATGGCGGTGGGCAGCCCGGCTGTGGGACATGGCGGTGGGCAGCCCGGCTGTGGGACATGGCGGTGGGCAGCCCGGCTGTGGGACATGGCGGTGGGCAGCCCGGCTGTGGGACATGGCGGTGGGCAGCCCGGCTGTGGGACATGGCGGTGGGCAGCCCGGCTGTGGGACATGGCGGTGGGCAGCCCGGCTGTGGGACATGGCGGTGGGCAGCCCGGCTGTGGGACATGGCAGTGGGCAGCCCAGCTGTGGGAGATGGCGGTGGGCAGCCCGGCTGTGGGAGATGGCGGTGGGCAGCCCGGCTGTGGGACATGGCGGTGGGCAGCCCGGCTGTGGGACATGGCAGTGGGCAGCCCAGCTGTGGGAGATGGCGGTGGGCAGCCCGGCTGTGGGACATGGCGGTGGGCAGCCCGGCTGTGGGACATGGCGGTGAGCAGCCCGGCAGGGGAGATGGTGGTGGGCAGCCCGGCTGTGGGAGATAGTGATGGGCAGCCCGGCTGTGGGACATGGCGGTGGGCAGCCCAGCTGTGGGAGATGGCGGTGGGCAGCCCGGCTGTGGGACATGGCGGTGGGCAGCCCGGCTGTGGGACATGGCGGTGAGCAGCCCGGCAGGGGGAGATGGCGGTGGGCAGCCCGGCTGTGGGAGATGGCGGTGGGCAGCCCGGCTGTGGGACATGGCGGTGGGCAGCCCGGCTGTGGGACATGGCGGTGAGCAGCCCGGCAGGGGGACATGGCGATGGGCAGCCCGGCTGTGGGACATGGCGGTGGGCAGCCCGGCTGTGGGACATGGCGGTGGGCAGCCCGGCTGTGGGACATGGCGGTGGGCAGCCCGGCTGTGGGACATGGCGGTGGGCAGCCCGGCTGTGGGACATGGCGGTGGGCAGCCCGGCTGTGGGAGATGGCGGTGGGCAGCCCGGCTGTGGGACATGGCGGTGGGCAGCCTGGCAGGGGACATGGCGGCGGTCAGCCCGGCTGTGGGACATGGCGGTGGGCAGCCCCGCAGGAGGAGAGTGTAGTGAATTGAGTTCTCTAATCGCTGTTATTACAGGTGCGCTTCCCTCTCATCAGATTTCTCAAACACCAGAGATTAGTTCTATGTAATTTTTCTCTACATGTTTAATTACATTGTTGTGTGTATTAGGAACAATAGGTGATTGTGCAGTCACTAACAATACAAGGGATGCAACGTGTGTGTGCAAAGACTGCGAGATTATGCTGGAAACTGCACCACAAGCCACATTGCACCCACTGGGCCAATCTTTGCTATAGTGAAGATGGCTGCACTTGTGATTATTCCACACTAGTAAAAAGACCTGATGCAAATGCATCGGGAGCAGGGTGAAATGAATTGTGTGTATACAGGCGGCTCTGTGGGTAGCAGAGTATACAGGCGGCTCTGTGGGTAGCAGAGTATACAGGCGGCTCTGTGGGTAGCAGAGTATACAGGCGGCTCTGTGGGTAGCAGAGTATACAGGCGGCTCTGTGGGTAGCAGAGTATACAGGCGGCTCTGTGGGTAGCAGAGTATACAGGCGGCTCTGTGGGTAGCAGAGTATACAGGCGGCTCTGTGGGTAGCAGAGTATAGAAAGGGCTCTGTGGGTAGCAGAGTATCCAGGGGGCTCTGCGGGTAGCAGAGTATAGAGGCATCTGTGGCGGCGGCAGAGTATACAGGCGTGTGTGGCGGCGGCAGAGTATACAGGCGTGTGTGGCGGCGGCAGAGTATACAGGCGTGTGTGGCGGCGGCAGAGTATACAGGCGTGTGTGTGCATATACATACAGTTGCATTGGCCGCTGGCGCTGACAGGACGACGTCACCGGGGGCGGGCAATGGGAGTGAGTGGGGCGTGTGAGGCTTTGCAGGCTGACACGCCCTGCTCACTCCCATTGGCGGGCGGCGGCGACAGGAGGACGTGAGTCGCTGCCGGGGCTTGTCAGTATTTGCAGCCTGACACGCCCCTCCCACTCCCTTTGGCGGGCGGCGGCAACAGGAGGATGTGAGTGGCTGCTGTCACCCGCCCACAGCCCCTACACCGCAAGTCGGACAGCACCGAGGCGCCAGCGGTGAGAGGGGCGAAGGGTGAGGGGCGGAAGGCACCGCCGGCATCCGGGCAGCGTCGGCTTTGCGGGGCCGACAGTTGCCAGGATGGTGGCGGTGTGAGGTAGTGCGGCGGCACTGCGAGCGATGACGCGTAATGCGGCAGCGGCTCGCGATGACGCTACGCGTCATCGCTCGCAGTGGCGCAAAGGAGTCTGGGATTCGGCTACAGTGCCCAAATTCCAAACTCCCGATTTATATAAGTAGATATTTCATGTTCATTCCCCACCTATAATGCTCAGGGAACATAATATACACCTTGTTATTTGGAATATGTGATCATTCTCCATAATCTTTCTCTAATGAGTTATGAAGTTCATTCATTTTCTCCTTCGCCTCATTGGGCGACACAGGACCGAATTGGAGGCTAAGAGAAAAGGAATTTACGGTGAGTACACAAAATTCTACTTTTTTTTTATTCGTTTTCTTCATTATTTTTAGTGTGTCCCCCTCTGCAGCAGCTACAGACAGGTGTTGTTCACTGTGTGCCCTCTGCAGCTGATATATACCTGTTGGTGACTGTGCGCACCCTGCTGCAGATACAGACTGGTGATTCTGTGCCCTCTGCAGTAGATTTTGGCATTATAGATTTGTTGGTGACTCTGTGGCCTCTGCAGCAGATACAGACACTTGTTGGTGATTCTGTGCCCTCTGCAGCAGATACAGACACTTGTTGGTGACTCTGTGCCCTCTGCAGCAGATACAGACACTTGTTGTGACTCTGTGCCTCTTGCAGCAGATACAGACACTTGTTGGTGACTCTGTACCCTCTGTCTGTACATGTGTAGTACAGTTCAGTTGTGTCGCTCTGCTCGGATCTCATGGCTGGACATTAGGGGGAGCTCTGCTATTCCGCCTTCTAGCTCTGAGTCTGTTCCTGATTTCTCTCCTCTCATTCTGTCCATCTGACAGACATCGGAAACAGGAGGATGTGAGTGGCTGCCGTCACCCGCCCACAGCCCCTACACCGCAAGTCGGACAGCACCGAGGCGCCAGCGGTGAGAGGGGCGAGGGGTGAGGGGCGGAAGGCACCGCCGGCATCCGGGCAGCGTCGGCCTTGCGGGGCCGACGGTTGCCAGGATGGCGGCGGTGTGAGGTAGTGCGGCGGCACTGCGAGCGATGACTCGTAATGCGGCAGCGGCTCGCGATGACGCTGCGTGTCATCGCTCGCAGTGGCGCAAAGGTGTCTGGGATTCGGCTACAGTGCCCAAATTCCAAACTCCCGATTATATAAGTAGAGATGGCCACCTCCTTGGTTGTACATATATCCATGTATTGGTTGAGCTAGGGAAGCATGCATGCTACATCTTGATTGCTACGGACACAGTTATCGCCTCCATTGTTTGCACGTTTTCCGCCTGGCTATTATTGGCATAGCTGGGGTGTGATATTTACTGGGCTGCTTTCATGCATATTTTGTCCATAAGGCTGGGGCCACATGGGGATGGGATAGAATTTTGTGTACTGTGACCATGGCAAGCCAGTCATAAACAAATACAACACGGCTGGAGCTCCCACTCGCTTGTGGAACCCTTAGGC
The DNA here is from genome assembly GCA_033576535.1 of Allobates femoralis. Taxonomy (NCBI): domain Eukaryota; kingdom Metazoa; phylum Chordata; class Amphibia; order Anura; family Aromobatidae; genus Allobates; species Allobates femoralis. The sequence goes on along the minus strand of JARQOC010000005.1, from coordinate 367,595,097 downwards.
TGCGTTCACACATCGCGTATTTTGCGCGGTTTTTTACGCACGTATTTGCTCCAAAAACGCATGTGCGTCTGTGTTTTACAGCAAAGTGAATGGACATTCACTTTGTGCCTTGCAGACATCGCGTAATTAAACGCAGCGTTTTTGGAGCAAAAAAGCGTTTCCATAGGCCCCATTATAAAAACGCACGTCTAAATGCGTGATTGAAGTAGAAGCGAGTTGTTCTCTCGCGTATTCTTATCACGTTTTTAAACGCGCGTTTTTCCCTTGAAAAGACGCGCGTAAAAAAACGCGATAAAATACGCGAATGTGTGAACGCAGCCTAAGGCTACGTTCACACATTTGCGTATTTTGCTGCGCTTTTTTGCGCGCGCTTTTTGCTGCGTTTTTCGGCCGCGCAAAAAAGCGCAGCAAAATACGCAGGGGCTTTCACACACTGCGCTTTCTTTCCCCCAGAAAGCGCAGTGATGTCACAGGGGAGGAAGAATCCTGCTTCCTCCTCCCCTCTGTGACAGCTGTGGCCGCCCATTAGATTTCACAGTGTATTAATAAACACTGTGAAATCTAAATTAAACAAAAGCAAGTGTGTGAAAAATAAAAAAGAATGAATACATCACCTTCCGACGCCTTCTGCCGCTGTGCGATCCCCGGTTCTAAGTCAGATCTCTTCTGACAGGACCTGTGATGACGTCAGAGGGGGGGGGGCGTTACCGGGGCGGTCCCATCGCTGATTGGCTGCTCGCGGTCACATGACCGCGAGTGCCCGGGAACGCCCCCCCTTCTGACGTCACCACAGATCTTGTCAGAAGAGATCTGACTTAGAACCGGGGATCGCACAGCGGCAGAAGGCGTCGGAAGGTGATGTATTCATTCTTTTTTATTTTTCACACACTTGCTTTTGTTTTATTTAGATTTCACAGTGTTTATTAATACACTGTGAAATCTAATGGGCGGCCACAGCTGTCACAGAGGGGAGGAGGAAGCTGGATTCTTCCTCCCCTCTGGGAGAATACGCAGAAGTAGCTGCGTAAACAATTGACATATCAATTGTTTACGGAGCTGCGTTTTCTCCCGGAAAACGCACTGCGTATTTTTACGCAATGTCTGCACTGCAAAGTGAATTTCCCATTCACTTTGCAGGCAGACATAAGGCACATTGCGTATTTTGAAAAGCGCGCGTAAAAAAACGCGGCAAAATACGCAATGTGTGAATGCAGCCTAAGGGCCTCTTTACACACACCAACTTCTGTGACCAACATCTGAACAGATCTCTGGTTGTAGTGAAATCATGGACACATTGTTCCATTTTGTGGCTGTGTACAAATGGAACAATGTGTCCATGATTTCACTGCAACCAGAGATCTGTTCAGAAGTTGGTCACAGAAGTTGGTGTGTGTAAAGCGGGAGCTCTACTGGCTGCATTGTCAGTTCCCCTTTAAGAGCACTCAGGCTGAGGGGAGGAGGCAGTTAGTCCCAGGAGACAGTTTCAGTTAGTTCTTGTGAGGAGAGGGAGAGAGAGGAAGCAGAGTTGTTGGTCTCTGTAGATAGATTCAGGCCAGGACCAGGGGCGACTGACTGCTGTGCACACCCAGGGAAGGGGCCGGAGGGAAGTGGAGGAGAAAGGGAACTGAAAAGGGATTCATTATATACCCATTTAGTACACACGGACACTGGAGTCTGATGCTGCCAGCCTGTAGAGCTGTAGCAGAAAACCCAGCAAACTCAGGAGGAGTTCAGCCCTGAGGAGACAAGGAAAGAGGCACTAAACTGACCAAGCACAGGACCAGGGGCCACAAGAGAAACGGGGACCCCGCAGGAGGACCTCATTGTCAGTTTAGGATAAAGAACAGAAAAGAAGTGGAGGGTTCAGGCAGGACTCATCCCACACCACAGAGCACAGACACAAAGGAGGCCTCATAACTTTCTAAGGTGAAAGTCCCAAATTGCACCAGGTACCTGGTTATTAATCTGGATTGTACATGTTATCTTACCATCAGTAAAAGGTTCCGAAACAACAATCCCTGTGTGTCTGTGTGCCTGTTTACCCCTGCAATCCACCATTGTGCCAGAAAGTACTTGGTTACTGCATCTTCCTTCATCACTGCCCTCCCTCACGATCTTCCTTCATTGCTGCCCTGAGGTAAAGCTCCACCTGTGGGGAGCTGTACCACACTTTGCTGCCCCAACCATCACCTCAGCGGCCAGCTGGCAGTGCCGGTACCATCTTACCGGGAACTACAGGTGGCGTCACGTTCCCCTGTAAATAGCCCTTTCTCCCATCCTCAACAACCCCTTTGAAATGATCCCCAGGGCACGGCATCGGGATCCCGTCCACCCGTGACTCCCTCCGGTGGCCGAGTACCCCCTAGCTCTGGCCGCATCATAAACACCAAACCTCCATAGCTCTATACTGCGCACTTGGCTTGAATGTAACGTGACCCTTGTGGTTACTGATATTGTTAAACTATATACACAGGGGACTAGGTACCTGCTATGCCTTTAGACACTTACCAAGCATTTACGGTATGTATTCTATTTAACCATTGGGCAACACAATTTGCCTTCCATAGATTACTTGATATATGTGGTCTATTATAACCCATGTTTTGATATAACTGGCGTTGTTAAAGTGTGTGTGGTGTGTGTGTGTGTGTGTATGTATGTATGTATGTGTATATATGTATGTATGTGTGTGTGTGTGTGTGTGTGTATATATAATATATATATATATATATATATTACTGCCCATATAGACGCTTTTCCACCTTGACAAATTGCCTAAAAATACCTCATACATGGGTGATAACTAGTGACTTTGCAAGTATTGCCTTCAATCTGGTTAACCCCCTCAGGTATAATGATTATATTCATCCAAATGATATATATCATATACTGTTTAGTGCACAGTTATAAATTATATAATTCTGACACTTGTAATATCAATGTATATACACTATAGTCTGTCCCCTATAGGGTAACACTGTATACATTTTACACTGTCAGATATAATAAACAGTCCACTGTGCACTATCTAGTGCACAGTGGACTGTTTACTGTATACTTTACACTGTCAGATATAATATACAGTGTTATGAATAATTATATACTTCTAGATGGTGGCCCGATTCTAACGCATCGGGTACTCTAGAATATAGAAACAGAGATTGCATGGGGAAGGCGGTGAGGGCTGAATTGGGAGGAACTTTCAAGAAGGGGCGGCGTGGGAGGAGGGAGGACAGAGCAGCAGGGGGGAGGAGGATGGAGGACAGAGGAGGTAGCGGCGGGGTGTGAGAGGATGTAGCAGCACAGGCAGGGGGAGGATGGAGCGGCAGGGGGAGGATGGAGCGGCAGGGGGAGGATGGAGCACAGAGCGGCAGGGGGGAGGAGGATGGAGGACAAAGCGGTGGGGTGAGGGAGGATGGAGCACTGTACGGCAGCTCAGTGGTTAACAGAGTATACAGGGGCCCAGTGGTTAGCACCGCGCGGTGCCTCAGTGGTTAGCACCGCGCGGTGCCTCAGTGGTTAGCACCGCGCGGTGCCTCAGTGGTTAGCACCGCGCGGTGCCTCAGTGGCCAGCGCAGTGCGGTGGGCAGAGTGGCCAGCGCAGTGCGGTGGGCAGAGTGGCCAGCGCAGTGCGGTGGGCAGAGTGGCCAGCGCAGTGCGGTGGGCAGAGTGGCCAGCGCAGTGCGGTGGGCAGAGTGGCCAGCGCAGTGCGGTGGGCAGAGTGGCCAGCGCAGTGCGGTGGGCAGAGTGGCCAGCGCAGTGCGGTGGGCAGAGTGGCCAGCGCAGTGCGGTGGGCACTGCGCCCAGCGCAGTGCGGTGGGCACTGCGCCCAGCGCAGTGCGGTGGGCACTGCGCGGTGGGCAGAGTGGTTAGCACTGCGCGGTGGCCAGTGCGGTGGGCAGAGGTGGACACACACACACATACATACACACACAAACACACACTCCGCTATACTTACCACCGGCCCTGCGTCTTCCCCGCCGCCTGGATCTGCCGACATGTTGGCGCTCCCCGGAGTGCTGGATCCAATATGACGCCATATTGGATCCAGTCCTCTGGGGGTGGCGACATACTTAGTCCAAGATGGCGTCCGGGAAGTCTCGCGAAACTTCCCAGACGCCATATTGGATCCAATCCTCCGGCAGGCGGCGACATGTCGGCAGATCCAGGCAGCGGGGAAGACGCAGGGCCGGTGGTAAGTATAGCGGTGTGTGTGTGTGTGTGTGTGTGTGTGTGTCTGTGTGTGTGTGCGGGCGGCCATATTAGAACACCCACAGTGGGTGTAGAGGCTACTTCAGCCAGGATGTGAGGTACCATACCGTTACATCCTGATGGAAGTAGCCTTAGGGTTTTATTATAATAGATGTGAGATGTGAAATATTTATATATCTGCATTAATGCTGGTGAATAGGACAAAAAAACAGTCTTACACCATATACTGAATTTTACCAGATTTATATAAATTGTTATGCACATCTTAAATAAAGTTTGTGCACTTTTGATAAATATTGGCCTGTATTGATCGTTTTTTCCTCCTGTTTTTTTCTGTCATTTAACGATTAGCCCTATTCATATGAGTCCATTTTTTGCACTATGACATATATTTGTGTTATATTTATGTGTAAAATTTCGTTGTATGTGTTTCTAACAGAATTTGATAAGAATAAGTGATCATAGGTCATCATATTGAACATGTTCTTTTTTTTCACACTATACCTTTCTCACTTTTAGGGTATGTGCACATGATCCAGAGACACTACTTCCTGGACGCAGTGTCTCATCTCCTGCAAGGACTCAAGGGATCACCACGAGTGAACGCAGCCGCCTTTGCCCATGGTCTGCATTCAGCTCCCATCAGCTTTTCTCTGCATTCGCCCACTGAGATTGCCTCCAACTTTCCAGGGATAAATTGACATGCTGCGAACAAGTGGCAGCACGGAAAGCTGTCCTGCAGGTTAGTTTATGCTGCGTAGAAAACAAGCACAGTGGGGACAGGATTTCTGTAAATCTCGTCCACTCTGCTTGTACTGTACAGCATGGACGTAGTGATAACATGCTGCATCCAAACCGCTGCAAATACTAAAAGGCTAGTATAGCTAGATAGACAGATGTCAAACAATTGTATAATGTCCCAAACCCCCATATTCTAAAATTACTGATTGCAGGAAGGGGGGAGGGGAGACCTGCAGCCCATATACTTACAAGGCTCCTCCACTGGATCTAGTGGTTGGCGTCCACCTCAATAGTCATAAGAAATTGTAGAGACGATCCAGTGGCATGCTTCATATTCCTTTTATTTATAAAAGGAATATGAAGCAAGCCACTGGATCGTCTCTACAAATTCTTTAACCCCATATTCTAAGCTTGCACCCTTTAGTGCCTTTGATGTGGCACAAATGGGTGTTTAGCCTTGTGTTTGTCAAAAAAAAAAAAAAAGATGTGAGGTCCCCCCTAATTTTGATTGCCAGCTAGGTTAAGCTGACATCTGGAGCCTTCAGACCACAACTGACAGATTTACATTGGTTGGCAAACCAAGACACAGGTCACACCAAGCTGTTTTTTTGAAATTTATTTATGAATAAATAATAAAAAAAAAAAAAGTAGGGTCTCCCCTATTTAGGAAAACCAGCGAAGGTAAAGTCGACAGCTGGGGTCTGGTATTCTCAGAGTAGGAAGGGCCATGGTTAATGGCTCACCCCAGCCTAAAAATAGCAGGCTGCAGCCGCCCCAAAACTGACGCCTCCATAAGATGCGCGAAGTCCTGGTGCTTACCCCAGCTCTTTCCGTTGCCCGGGTGCCAGTGGCAGTCGGGCTAATGGTATTTGGGTTTGAAGCCAGCTAGGTAATGGTCGCTGCCATCAAGCCCAGAGGTTAGTAATATCGAGGCGCCAATCAGATACCCAGCATTACTAACCAAATCAGTAAGGACACAAACACACACACAAGAAAAAATATTTGAAAAAAAAACACTTCCCAACACAAACCCATTTTTCCCCAATTTTATTGAAGAAACAAAAAAAAGGTCTGATGTAGTCCAGTGGGAGGTCCCTCAACGAAATCTCAGTCTTACAGCATATCGGGGATATCCCCCCAAGAGCTAGTACCCTGTGCAGAGGGGAATAACGGGTCATGAACTCAATTGTTTGACAGGTCATGATTCTCGGGTCACACAGGAGTTAACTTTGATCTCATAATGATCTCCAAAGCAGATCACAATTGATCCCTGAATGACCGGAAGATCTTGACGTGGCATGAACTCACTGAGAACGGAGGAAGGATCGCAGGGACGGAGGGTGGGGCTCAGACTTGAGGGCGTGTGGGGGTTGGGGGAGAGCAGATCTGGAGGTGTCGGAGGGGGGGGGTGCAGATCATAGGGTGGGGGCAGGGCTTTTCTTTCAGCGCCATGAGGTAAACTGGGTGCGGGGGCTGCAGGGACTTTGGCTGTTCCGGGGGCCAAAGTGAGTATATTTTTTGCCAACTGACATGTTTGACCATGTCAGATGTCAAAAAAATAATTTTTTACCGGCAGCTGGAGGGTGCACACAGCCTCCAGTCTGCAGCCGGAGGCCGCGCACAGCCTCCAGTCTGCAGCCGGAGGCCGCGCACAGCCTCCAGTCTGCAGCCGGAGGCCGCGCACACCCTCCAGTCTGCAGCGAGGCCGCGCACAGCCTCCAGTCTGCAGCCGGAGGCCGCGCACAGCCTCCAGTCTGCAGCCGGAGGCCGCGCACAGCCTCCAGTCTGCAGCCGGAGGCCGCGCACAGCCTCCAGTCTGCAGCCGAGGCCGCGCACAGCCTCCAGTCTGCAGCCGGAGGCCGCGCACAGCCTCCAGTCTGCAGCCGGAGGCCGCGCACAGCCTCCAGTCTGCAGCCGGAGGCCGCGCACAGCCTCCAGTCTGCAGCCGGAGGCCGCGCACAGCCTCCAGTCTGCAGCCGGAGGCCTATTTATTTTGACTTTTTGAGCAAAATAATTTTTTCCATTATCGCCACGACAGCAGCACCTCAGAGAGGGGACCGCCCATCCAAGACAGGAAACCGCTGAGATAAAAAAGGCGGTACCTTTCCAGCACCTTAGTTTAGATTTCCTGTCTTGGAGGTGGGAGACCTGTAATTCTCAAGCAGTTGCCTAGCCTGACCCGGTAGCTGGAAGAGGCGGCTTACCTGGGCCGTGGCTCTGGACTTGGGTGGCAGAAGCACCTCCACTGGGTATTCCCTGTTGTGGTGGGCACGGGGCCTGGTAGGGGGCCACAAGCGGTCCATCTTCGTCCCCAGCCTCGCCCAGGCTACACGCTGTGCCCCTGGGTGAAGACGCTGAGGATGTTTGAAATTCCCGCCGCTGCCAGCTACTTCCGGTGCGGCAGTGAAACTGAAAGTGAAGCGGGTGGCGCATGCACGCTATAATCGAAAATGGCGGAGCCCACCGTCCTGGATCCCGATTATGCAGGGCAGCCCCCTGCAATACCAGAGGCGATTTTTGGAGGGGAACAGCAGGATACTCGCTGCTGTAAGTATGGAGCTGGACTTTGTCAGTACAAATGGTGGAGCAAGCGGTGGACATGCACACACCGGGTGAAAACCACAGGTCCTCCCTGACGTCGGTCACATTGGATCCTGACCCAAAGCTGCCTCTGAAGCCGGTACCCCATCATTCTATGGGTGAGTGCCATGGGGATGATTGTATGTCTTGTGCTCTTCTTCTTCTTGCTCTTTTTTTAGGAAGGCGAGAAGAAATTGAGCAAGAGGAAGAATAGAGTGTGCTATTTGCAAACTCCCTTTGGCTGAGAATTATAAGAAAGATCTCTGCCCCCCCCCTGTAAAGATAAGACTGTGAAGGGGGAGGTTCCCAGCCTAGCAGCAAGCCTAAAGCGCCCGTCACAGACAACGACGCAACAGCGATACCAACAACAATAACGATCCTGCAGGGATCATTGGTGCGTCCTTATGTGGTCGCTGGTGAGATGTCAGTCAGATCTCACCAGCGACTCAGTAACGATCCGGAATGATAGGAGGTCGTTGGGAATTGTCACTCTCGGGCGTAGTATTGAGATTGTTGGTCGTTGTCCCTTTCAAATACAGCGATGCAGCGTTCCCAGCGGGAGCGCAACTACCTAAAAATGACCCAGATCACTTTGTAACAATCAGCGATCTCCCAGCAGGGCGTTATGTATCACACATAACGAGATTGTTGGTGAGATCGCTGTTACGTCACAAAACCTGTGATGTTGCAACGATCTCGCTAACTATCTCGTTATGTGTGACTGGAGATTTAGTGAAAGAGTAGTTCAGATCTCTACAGAGGACTGAAAAGAGGAAAAGAAAGAGGGCTTGTGATTCTACTTCAGAATCCGAACAGGAACCAGCAAAATCCCACAAAGGTTCTCAGAGATCTACAGTAGTTCATCCTCTTCCTTGGGATCTTCATCATCGGATGACAGTGGTGAAGGGAAACCTTGTTTTCCAAAAAAGGACACTAATTTCCTAATCAGAGCAGGCCATTCTACCATTGGATTAGTAGATACCCGAGACCGCTCATTGATAGGGAATTTAATGTTTGGGGGGTTGACTTGAAAAAGCGAACCTTCCCTATAAACCAGAAAGTTCAGGACCTTATCACAGTGCATTGGAAAGGCCTGATAAAAAGGGTTCTCTCCCATCAATGGCTAAAAAGAAATGCCCCTTTGAGGAAGAGGCGACCACATCTTAAAACCCCCAAGATTGATGTAGCGGTGGCTAGGGCCTATAAAAGATCGACCCTGCCCTTTGAGGATTTAGGCAACTTGACAGATCAGTTGGATAGAAAGGCGGATAGCTACCTAAGAAGCTCATGGGAGAACACAGCTAGTATCTTTAGGCCGTCAATCTGACACATCTGTTGCACACTCTCTAATGATCTGGTTGTGGCAGTTGGAATCAGGGGTCAGAGTCGATGCCCCGAAGGATGAAATCCTTTCATCCTTTTCCATTGTCCACCTTGCAGCATTTCTGGCAGATGCTTCAGCTGATTCTCTAAAAGAGATCTAGGGATTCCTGGTTTGACCGAAAAGACAAGAAGTTAGGTTTCTTGTTCAAGGGATCTTCCTTTGACAACAAGAAATCATCTAAGTGACGGGTCACGCCAGTTGGGAGGAAGGCTCTTCTGATTTCTCCCAGCCTGGTCCCGAATAGACGCCTGCGATTGGGGGTCAGAATATCGCCAGAGACGGGTTGCAGCTGGAATTTGTTTCGGCCCCTATGGGGTCCCTGATAATAACATCTGTCAACGATCCAAAGTAGTGCAGGAGCCTGATGGACGAGGGTCTCTTCCTAGAGCGGAAGGCGGTGATCACACCAATTCCTCAAACCGAAAGAGGCAGGGGATTCTATTCCACTCTATTCTTAGTCCCAAGGCCAGTCGGATCCTTTCGAACGATCATCAACCGAAAGAGACTAAACAGTTTTCTGGTACAGAGAGCCATCAAGATGGAGACGTCGAAGTCGGCGATAAAGTTGTTGTTTGCGGGCTGTTTCATGGTATTCTGGATCTCAAAGATGTATACTACCATGTTCCAATCCATCAGAATCAGCTCCTGAGGTTCGCTCTGTACATGGGAGTGACCCTCCATTATTCTCAATTCCGTGCCCTTCCATTTGGCCTGGCAATGGCTCCCAGGGTCTTCACGAAGCTAATGGCAGATGTAATGGCTCATTTAAGGCACAAGCAGATATTGATCATTCCGTATCTGGACGAATTCCTCATTGTGGGAACCTCTAGGCAACAGTGCATGGCCCACCTTCAGATTGTGCAGACCACCTTAACAGATCTCGGGTGGATCATCAACCTGGAGAAGTCTAGATTAGTCCCCACCACACGACAGACCTTCCTGGGACTTATTGTGGACTCGCAGTCTCAACTTCGCTTGCTCCCCGCAGAAAAGCAGCAAAGGATTCAGGCAACCATATTGGCCACAATAGTTTTCCACAATGTCGGACAGGAATTTTCTTTGTCTCGTCTAGGGTCCATGACATCATGTAGTACCCTAGGCCCAGTTACACACGACGGTCCTTCAGTGGGACGTTTTGAAACACCAAGCTCATCTGGGTTCCTCTTTAGAGACAAAGATAGTTCTCTTGGCCAACACAATAGATTCTCTGGGATGGTGGCTAGTTCAGGACAATCTCACAAAGGGGGTTCCATAATTCCTTCCAGCATCCAACCTTATCGCTACGGATGCAAGTTCTTGGGAGTTGGGAACCTATCTTCGGTATCTCAACACAAGGGGTCTGGGATTCACACATGTCTCAGATTTCATGAAATATGCGAGAGCTCCAAGCAGTAAGGGACGTAATTTCTGCCTTCCTTCCCTGTCTTCAGGGTCAACATTTATGGATTCACTCGGACAGCAGTGTGTTGTGGCATATTTGAACCATCAGGGAGGCATAAGGTCCTGAGCTCTGATGTAGCTCACACGGGACATATATCAGACATTGCAGAAACACCACATTTCCCTATCTACACTTCACATAAAGGAGGAGGCAAATTCCAGGGCAGATTTCCTCAGCAGGATGCAGTTGAAGCAGAGGTAATGGGCCCTGGACCCAGGGATCTTCGCTCAGATTGTGGATAGATGGGGGCTGTCGGAGATGGATCTCTTTTCTACTCGGGTGAACAGACAGGTGCAGAGGTTCTGTTCTCTGAATCCCAGGGACATGCCCTTTGAGGTAGACTCTCTGCAGATTCCCTGGTCCTCGGGCCTCCTATATGCCTTTTCCCCCTTAGTTCTGATTCCGACCGTCCTCCGGAAGATCAGGGAAGACAGAGCCAGGGTCATCATGATAGCCCCCTACTGGCCCATCTGGTACCTGGTTCTTTTGGTTGAATCAGATGTCTCTAAAGGCCTGGTCACACCAGGCCACATCGCCGTCGATTACATAGGTGATTAGGGGCGTGGCCTATCGGCGGCGACATCGCCCCTACGTCGCCTCATGTAAAGAGGTGATGTCGGCGCCACTGGGAGGTCGCCTGGTTTCAGAGCAGTGCTCTGAAAGCAGGCGACTGATCTGGGGCGATGTGCATACATCGCCACATGTAACTGGGCGCCGGCGACCTGACAGGCGATGGGAGCCATAGGCCATTGTCCTGCATCGCCGCTGGGGTTTTGATGTACCCCAGCGGCGATGCCGCCTGTGAGATCGCTGGCGCGACGCTGTAGGTGTCGCCCCATGTAAATGGGGACGGCAACGCTGGGGGGCAAAAACGTGCGGGCTCCCGCCAGTCGCCGCCGACATCTACAGCGCCGTCGCCAGGTGTGACGGTACCTTAACGGATCCCTGGACTCTGCCGGTATTCCAGTCCCTTCTCTGAGGGGCCGGTCCATCATCCGCAGATCTCGGGTCTCCGGCTAACGGCATGGAACTTAAGCGGTGGCTCCTGAAGCATAGAGGGTTCTCCACGGGTTTAGTTTGCACTTTGTTGGCAAGTAGAAAACCTGTTGCCACTAACGTCTACGGTAAAGTGTGGAAGAAATTTTTGTTTCCAGTTTATCCAGTCCTGCAAGAGGGCCACTCCAGTTCCTTGTCCGAAAATGCCTTTATGGGATCTCCATTGAGTTTTGGATACTCTAACTAAAACCCCCTTTCAGCCTCTTTCTGATGTCTCTCCTAAGGCCTCACTCTGAAGGTGGTCTTGTTGGTGGCTTTGACCTCAGTCAGACGGGTTAGTGACCTGCAGGCCCTATTGGTAGTGGGAACTTATACTCAAATTTTGGATGATCGAGTTATTCTCAGACTCCCTCATATCTCCCAAAGGTGGCTAAACATTTTCACAGGGTAGAGGAGATTGTGCTTCCTTCCTTTTGTGATCATCCTACAAATTGTAAGGAAGAGATCCTACACACACTGGATGTCAGGAGGACCCTGATTATCTATTTAGAAGTGTCTAAAACTTGGAGGGGTTCTCAGAACCTGTTTGTCTTTTCAAGTGGCATCTAAGGGTAAAGGGGTATATAAGGGTACCTTAGCTGGATGGTTAAGAGAGGCTAAAGAAACAAAAGGAAGCATCGGAAGCACTCGCTGTTCTCAGGAATTCACTTTATTTTCTTCACCCTGGTGGTTACATGGTGGTTACAGTGGGGTTGCAGGGGGAGGATGAGGGGTCCTCACAACAATGGACTGTTTCATGCCTCCTCACGGCGCTTTAACAGGTTACAGCACCACTTACTTTAAATGAGCGCCGGGTACCGTCACCATCCACGACCCTTTCTAGGGCTCTGAAACTCTGGGAGATGCTGGAAAAGCTTGTAGTCACCGCCCGTCAGCTTTCCCTGCCAGTATCTGAGACTCTATGGTGTACTTCCGGTTGCCTTAGCCTATTCAGTTAGTCAGGTCCCATTCCAGTTAATCTGTAGGGCAGCTATGTGGTCTTCTCCTTCTACCTTTTTCAAACATTATAGGCTTGATATATTTTCCGCTGAAGAGGTGACCTTTGGTAGACTGGTTCTTCAAGCGCTGGTCCCTGCCAAACGTTTTTTTCTCCGAATTGTCTCAGGTGGTGCTGTTGTGGCAATGATGGAAAAATCTAAATTACTTACTGGTAATGTTTTTTTCCGGAGCCACGACAGCACCTCCGCTTCCATACCTTACTTTTGTTGTGGTTCATGTTTGGGGTGTTATGATATGTGATTTCTTTTGGTGGTGGTTGTGTACTAATGATTTTTGGTACTCCTCTCCGATCTCTATAAACCAACTGAGCTGCTGGAGGTTTCCTGTCTTGGATGGGCGGTCCTCTCTCTCAGGTGGTGCTGTCATGGCTCTGGAAAAACCCATTACCGGTAAGTAATTTACGTTTTTGTTAAACCATTCTATTTTGTCATAGCTAAGAACAGTTAGTTACTATCTCGGGCAATGCCAGGTGCTATAGTTGGTAAAATACAACTTTATTAAGTACTTGTAAAAGTAAAAGGGTATATATGTGTAAAAACATAAGTATTTTATATATAATGTAATAAACATATATATATATATATATATATATATATATATATATATATATATATATATTATAGAAAAAAAACTTGCAGCACTCAGCTACTACCAATGATGTACATATGCTGACAAGCTGTGTGTGTATATATATATATATATATTATATATATATATATATATATATATATATATATATATATATATATATATATATATATATATATATATATATATATATATATATAATATATATTATATATTGTGTGAGGTAGCAAGGGGAATGGTAGTAGAGGGACGCTATGTTTCCCCAAGGATGGTGAGCTACTGCATGTATGGGACAGGAGATGCTTACATGAGCATAGGTGAGGTAGGTGTGGCCCCCGTTACTGAGAACGGTGGCTGTTGGTAAAGCCTGTTATGGGACCTCATCTATGAGGAATGGGGGAAGGTGTTTGGGCGGGCCTCCATTCCTCATCTCCCGCCCCAGGCTTTTGAAGTAGCTGGGAGGGAAAGACAGGTGAGAAAGGTTAGGCCAGAAGAGACGGCTGTGAAGGTGTTGTGAGAGGAGATCAGACTGGAGAGGAGTTCAGTCTGGGGAAAAAGTAGCCTGTGAGAGCACAGAGAGCGTGTACCAGACCCCAAGGTGGGGTAGGACCCCTAGGCGAGCTCCAGGAGGAGCAGGTTTCGGGCCGACGCTATTATCCTGATGTAAGGACTGTTTTTTGTTTGTTTTGCCATTGTGTGAAATAAACCACACTTGTTTTTGGACTGAGCCTGAGTGTCACTGCCTTACTTGCTGCTGCAATAGAGACTGATCCCTACATATGGTGGAGAATGCGGGCAATGCAGTAAGGCATACACTAACCGCTGTAGAGGACGAGTTGTATGTCCTGGGTGAAGCAAGCCCTAAAGCAGCGCTCAGCAATGGAGGACGTTGTAAAGGCATTGATTGAAGCCAACCTGCAGCAGAAGCAGCAGCAGCAGATGTATGCTGAGGCGCTGCAGGCCCAGCAGCACAGCCATACGGAGGCCCTGAGACTGCAACAGCAAACTAACCAACTCCTGATGGAACAGTTAACAGCCCTGAGGTCAAGCGCACCAGCTGATCACCAGCAGGACATCAAGAAGAGGGTTCGTGCGTCCCTCCAAAAGATGACCGCAGGGGACGATGTTGAAGCTTTCTTGGCGGGGTTCGAGAGAGTGGCAGAGCGAGAGAGTCTGCCGCCACACCAATGGTCGGAGGTCGTAGCGCCATATCTGATTGGAGAGCCCCAGAAAGCGTACTACGACCTGAGCGAGCAGGACGCCCGGGACTATCAAAAGGTAAAAGCCGAGATTCTAGCTCGATTAGGTGTGAATGTGTATCTCCGTGCCCAGAGAGTCCATCGCTGGGCCTATGTAGAGACTGTAGCGGTCCGGTCTCAGATGTATGATCTCGTCCATCTTGTAAAAAAATGGTTACAGCGGAGCTGTTGTCCGCAGCACAGATGGTGGAAAGAGTGGTACTGTACAAGTTTGTGCGGGCCTTGCCCCCATCCATACAGCAGTGGGTGGGACATGGGGACCCTGTCGATGCCAACCAGCTGGTCGGTTTGGTGGAACGTTATGAGGCCACCCAGAACTTGTTAAAAGTTTCTTCCCCAGCCCGTGTGCTCCCCAAATCCCGCAAGGTCACCGACCCTGAGAAATACAAGACTCTGACACGCACCCCCACCCCTGCAGGCCCTCAGGCAAGGAAGCTAGAGACTATTGTGTGCTGGAGGTGTCAAGAGCGAGGACACATTGCTGCAAACTGCCCTATCACCACCGATCCTATGGACTGCAGTGTGGCCCGGCGTGTCTCCCTCTATGCCTTCCCGGTATATACCGCTGCTTCCCCAGAGCCTGCACCTATCTCTCCCATGTGTCAGGTTACGGTGGCGGGATGTCCTGCAGCTGCCCTCTTGGACTCGGGAAGCCTTATCACCCTGGTGCATGCCACCTTGGCTGGGTCTGCATCCTACACGGGACGTAATGTGGGGGTCTTATGCATTCATGGGGATTTGAAAGAGTACCCTACCGCCATAATCACTATCCAAACCCCGAAGGGAGAGTGTCGTCATGAGGTGGGAGTGTTGGAGTCCCTGCCGTATGGACTGATCCTTGGGAGAGACTTTCCTCTATTCTGGACTCGTTTACCCCTTAACCCCGGGTTCCGGAAAACAAAGTCCAGAATGTCACGGACCCTGAGCCTGAACCTCGTGATCCCGACTCAGGGGTGCCAGCCGTGGGAGTAACAATGTCTCCTCTAGAGGTATTAGCGGGTGAAGCCGACGAGCTCGGGTCAGTACCTGAGTTCGCAGAGTTGGGAATTCCCCGTGACAATTTTGGTACTGCACAGCTCCAAGACCCGACGTTAAATAGGGCAAGGGAAAACGTTCTTTGTATTAATGGGGTGTTTCAGTACCCAGGAGCAGACCAGGTGTTTCCCCACATGGCTGTCAACCAGGATCTGTTATACAGGGTTGACAGAGTGCGGGGTGAGACCTTGGAACAGCTGGTGGTTCCGCAGCCTTATCGCCCGACGGTGCTCGACTTGGCACATAGGCATGTGCTGGGCGGACACCTCGGCCATAAAAAGACTCTGGAACGAATTCTGCAGCGTTTTTACTGGCCGGGAGTGTTTCGGGAGGTACAGCGGTATTGCGAATCATGCCCCGAGTGTCAGCAATCCGCTCCTATGCCGCACTTCCGTAGTCCCTTGGTACCCCTGCCCATTATAGACGTACCATTTGAAAGGGTCGCCATGGATCTGGTGGGTCCTCTGGTCAAGTCTGCCCGAGGGCATCAGCATATCCTGGTAATCATGGATTACGCTACCAGGTATCCAGAGGCAATTCCACTGCGGCACACCTCGGCGAAATTGATAGCCAAAGAGCTACTCGCCGTGTTCTGCCGGGTAGGAATCCCTAAAGAAATACTTACGGACCAGGGGACGCCGTTCATGTCCAAGGTTACCAAGGAGCTATGTAAACTGTTCCGGGTAAAGCAGTTGCGCACCTCGGTCTACCATCCGCAGACAGATGGCTTAGTTGAAAGATTCAACAAAACCCTAAAGAGCATGCTGAAAAAGGTGGTATCCAGGGATGGGAAGGACTGGGATTGTCTTCTACCATACCTGATGTTCGCGATTCGGGAGGTACCACAGGCCTCAACAGGTTTTTCTCCGTTCGAACTCGTGTATGGTAGACATCCCCGGGGCCTGCTCGACATTGCCAAAGAGGGATGGGAGCAGGAACCCACCCCTCACAAAAGTGTAGTAGAGCACATCGCGACCATGCAGGACCGGATGGCAGCGGTGATGCCAATAGTGAAAGAACACTTAGAGGAAGCCCAAAGAGCTCAAAGCCGGGTATATAATAGATCCGCTAAGGTCAGAACTTTTAACCCGGGAGACAGAGTCCTGGTACTAGTGCCTACTGTGGAGAGTAAATTCTTGGCGAAGTGGCAAGGGCCCTACGAAATCCTAGAAAGAGTTGGGGAGGTCAACTACAAGGTGTATCAGCCGGGTCGGAGAAAGACCGAGCAGATATACCATGTCAATCTGCTAAAAGCCTGGAAAGACAGAAGGGTCTCCAGCTGACCGTCCTCCTGCACTGACTTTACAGGCCAAGGTGGTGCCTGAGGGGGCAGTGGCAGAAGTGACGATAGCCGAAACCCTCACGAAAAACCAGCAGCAAGAGTCTCGTGAGTTTGTGGCCAGGAATACGGATGTATTTTCAAAGCTGCCAGGGCGTACCTCGTTGATTACACACGACATTGTCATCGAGCCCCAGGTAAAAGTTCGGATGAGGCCCTACCGAGTACCTGAGGCACGGCGAAAGGCCATTTCAAAGGAGGTTCGTCAAATGCTGGAGTTAGGGGTTATTGAGGAGTCGAAAAGTGAATGGGCTAGTACCATTGTGCTTATTCCCAAACCCGATGGGACGATACGGTTTTGCAACGACTTCCGGAAGCTGAACGAGGTCTCTAAATTTGACGCTTATCCAATGCCACGAGTAGACGAGCTCATTGAAAGACTCGGGAAAGCCCGGTACTTCTCCACACACGATCTAACTAAGGGATACTGGCAAGTACCCCTTACGGATAGCGCCAAAGAGAAGACCGCGTTCATCACCCCGGAGGGTCTGTTTCACTACCTGGTGTTGCCATTTGGCTTACATGGGGCTCCAGCCACGTTCCAAAGATTAATGGACATCGTGTTGAAGCCTCATCAAAGGTACGCCTCGGCCTATCTGGATGACGTCATCATTTTCAGCAGCGACTGGGAGAGCCACTTGGCCAAGGTACAGGCTGTGGTGGACTCTCTCTCCGGGCAGCGGGGCTGACTGCCAACCCCAAAAAGTGTGCTCTGGGAATGGAGGAGGCACGCTATTTGGGGTATGTGATAGGGCGAGGTATGATTAAGCCGCAGGTCAACAAGGTCGAAGCCATCCAGAGTTGGCCCCAACCAAGGACAGTAAAGCAGGTGAGAGCCTTTCTGGGAATTGTGGGATACTACAGGAGGTTCATCCCCAATTTTGCCACCCTCTCAGCCCCATTGACAGACCTTCTGAAAGGAAGACGGCCCGTTATGGTAAAGTGGAACCCCAGGCCGAGCATGCCTTTCTGGTCTTGAAGACGGTGTTATGCGGGTCTCCCATCCTTGTCACACCTGACTTCACCCAAACCTTCATCGTTCAGACAGATGCATCAGAAGTAGGGCTAGGTGCAGTCCTTTCTCAGGATGTGAATGGGGAAGAACACCCCGTTAACTACCTGAGCCGCAAGCTCACGCCTGCAGAGAAAAATTACAGTGTGGTCGAGAGAGAGTGCCTAGCCATCAAATGGGCCTTGGAAGCGTTGAGGTATTACCTGCTGGGGCGACGGTTTCGGTTGGTGACTGACCACTCCCCACTCACGTGGATGAGCCAGTCAAGAGAGAGGAATGCGCGAGTCACCAGGTGGTTCTTGTCGCTCCAGAACTTTAACTTCACGGTGGAACACAGAGCCGGGAGGCTGCAATGCCGATGCCTTGTCCCGGACTCACTGTTTGGTGGCAGGAGTTCACCCCCCCAGGGTTGAACTGAGGGGGGGGGTGTGTGAGGTAGCAAGGGGAATGGTAGTAGAGGGACGCTATGTTTCCCCAAGGATGGTGAGCTACTGCATGTATGGGACAGGAGATGCTTACATGAGCATAGGTGAGGTAGGTGTGGCCCCCGTTACTGAGAATGGTGGCTGTTGGTAAAGCCTGTTATGGGACCTCATCTATGAGGAATGGGGGAAGGTGTTTGGGCGGGCCTCCATTCCTCATCTCCCGCCCCAGGCTTTTGAAGTAGCTGGGAGGGAAAGACAGGTGAGAAAGGTTAGGCCAGAAGAGACGGCTGTGAAGGTGTTGTGAGAGGAGATCAGACTGGAGAGGAGTTCAGTCTGGGGAAAAAGTAGCCTGTGAGAGCACAGAGAGCGTGTACCAGACCCCAAGGTGGGGTAGGACCCCTAGGCGAGCTCCAGGAGGAGCAGGTTTCGGGCCGACGCTATTATCCTGATGTAAGGACTGTGTTTTGTTTGTTTTGCCATTGTGTGAAATAAACCACACTTGTTTTTGGACTGAGCCTGAGTGTCACTGCCTTACTTGCTGCTGCAATAGAGACTGATCCCTATAGGGGCTGGTGACGTCATCCAGTGCAGGGCCCCCCTGCTACAGGCAGCGGCACAGGAACGTTCCGACCTCGGAAGTTCCGTGTGCCCTACAGCCCTCTCCCTCCACCCTCTGCCATTGCTGTCTGCCCAGAGGCCGCCCCTCATGTATCATGTCCTCAGCCCCTGCTCCACACATCAGTACACTGTCAGGAGGAGGCGCCCGGCAGTGCAGGGGTTACAGCCGAGCCTCCAGTGTGTGCGGGCGGCTCCTCCCCGCTCTCCGCACACACATTCCCCGGGTGCCCGGGCAGTGAGGAGGTGGCAGCGGCAGCACATGGCAGCCGGGGGGTAGCTGCACTGACAGGAGGCGGCTGACACTGGAGGCTGACACCCGGGATCATGCTGCACAGCGCAGTCTCCACGCCCGCCTTCTCCACAGCTCCGCACTGCTGACACCGGGGGACACCGCGCTCCGCACCGGGGACATGAGGGGCAGCAGCACCGGGAGGGGACGCAGAGGTGAGAGCCGGGCTGCAAGGGATTAACGCGTCCTCTGCGTCCTCTGCCCCCTCTGCCCCCTCTGCCCCCTCTGCGTCCTCTGCCCCCTCTCCCCCGTCCTCTGCCCCCTCTGCGCCCTCTGCCCCCTCTGCCCCCTCTGCCCCCTCTGCGTCCTCTGCCCCCTCTGCGTCTCTGCCCCTCGCGTCTCTGCCCCCTCTGCGTCCTCTGCCCCTCGCGCCTCCCCTTGCGTCCTCTGCCCCTCTGCGTCCTCTGCCCCCTTCTGCCCCCCTGCGTCCTCTGCCCCTCTGCGTCCCTCTGCCCCCCTGTCCTCTGCCCGCCTCTGCGTCCTTGCCTCCCTCTGCGTCCTCTGCCCCTCTGTGTCCTCTGCCCCCTGTCTCTGCGTCCTCTGCCCCTCTGTGTCCTCTGCCCCTCTGTCCTCTGCCCCTGTCCTCTGCGTCCTCTGCCCCCTCTGCGTCCTCTGCCCCTCTGGTCCTCTGCCCCTTGTCCTCTGCCCCCTGTCCTCTGCGTCCTCTGCCCCCTCTGCGTCCTCTGCCCCCTGGTCCTCTGCCCCCTGTCCTCTGCCCCCTTGTCCTCTGCCCCTGTCCTCTGCCCCCTGTCCTCTGCCCCCTGTCCTCTGCCCCCTCTGTGTCCTCTGCCCCCTGTCCTCTGCGTCCTCCTGTGTCCTCTGCCCCCTGTCCTCTGCCCCCTGTCCTCTGCCCCCTGTCCTCTGCCCTGTCCTCTGCTCCTCTGTCCTCTGCCCCTGTCCTCTGCCCCCTGTCCTCTGCCCCCTGTCCTCTGCCCCTGTCCTCTGCCCCCTGTCCTCTGCCCCCTGTCCTCTGCCCCCTGTCCTCCTGTCCTCTGCCCCTGTCCTCTGCCCCCTGTCCTCTGCCCCTCCTCTGCCCCCTGTCCTCTGCCCCCTCTGTGTCCTCTGCCCCTGTCCTCTGCCCCCTGTCCTCTGCCCCCTCTGTGTCCTCTGCCCCCTTCCTCTGCCTGTCCTCTGCCCCCTCTGTTCCTCTGCCCCCTCTGTGTCCTCTGCCCCCTCTGTGTCCTCTGCCCCCTCTGTGTCCTCTGCCCCCTCTGTGTCCTCTGCCCCCTCTGTGTCCTCTGCCCCCTCTGTGTCCTCTGCCCCCTCTGTGTCCTCTGCCCCCTCTGTGTCCTCTGCCCCCTCTGTGTCCTCTGCCCCCTCTGCGTCCTCCCCCCTCTGCCCCCTCTGTCCTCTGCCCCCTCTGCCCCTCTGCGTCCTCTGCCCCCTGTCCTCTGCCCTGCCCCTCTGCCCCCTCTGTGTCCTCTGCCCCTGTCCTCTGCCCTGCCTTGTCCTCTGCCCCCTCTGTGTCCTCTGCCCCCTGTCCTCTGCCCCCTCTGTGTCCTCTGCCCCCTGTCCTCTGCCCCCTCTGTGTCCTCTGCCCCCTCTGTGCCCCCTCTGTGTCCTCTGCCCCCTCTGTGCCCCCTCTGCGTCCTCTGCCCCCTCTGTGCCCCCTCTGCGTCCTCTGCCCCCTCTGTGTCCTCTGCCCCTCTGTGTCCTCTGCCCCCTCTGTGTCCTCTGCCCCCTCTGTGTCCTCTGCCCCCTTGTGCCCCTCTGCGTCCTCTGCGTCCTCTGCCCCCTCTGCGTCCTCTGCCCCCTCTGCGTCCTCTGCCCCCTCTGCGTCCTCTGCCCCCTCTGCGTCCTCTGCCCCCTCTGCGTCCTCTGCCCCCTCTGCGTCCTCTGCCCCCTCTGCGTCCTCTGCCCCCTCTGCGTCCTCTGCCCCCTCTGCGCCCCCTGCCCCCTCTGCGTCCTCTGCCCCCTCTGCGCCCTCTGCCCCCTCTGCGTCCTCTGCCCCCTCTGCGTCCTCTGCCCCCTCTGCGTCCTCTGCCCCCTCTGTGTCCTCTGCCCAGCCGCCTCTGTCCTCTGCCCACGCCGCTGCGCTGACCAATCTCACCGCACTCACTGCTAACCACTGAGCCACCGCACTCTCTGCTACCCACAGAGCCGCCTGTATACACACAATTCATTTCACCGCACTCCTGTAACTATTAGTAAATAAACTATATATGGATTCTAGACTACCCGATTCTTTTGAATCGGGCCGCCATCTAGTGTATGTGTATGTATATATATATATATATATATATATATATATATATATATATATATATATATATATATATATATATATATATATATATATATATATATATATATATATATATATATATATATATATATAATGAGAAAAAGTTTAAAAACTTACATTTTTTTCAAAAAACTCAAAATTCTTATTTTTTTTAAATCTGAAGTTCTTAGTACACACATTGGCCAATGTCTGCTTGCTCATCGACTGCGACAAAGTGACTTCAGGTCCGATGAGTCCTATCGCTGACACCCAAGTCCTCCTTGTCCACCCTACCCCACTACTAAGTGGGCGGACACCATCTAGACCCTAGATCACCTGCAGGCAATAAGGGTGCACATTGCAGTAATGGAGCCAGCCACTCCACACGATACAAAAGAGAAAAAAACTGCACAGCACTCACAGACAATGTGAACTGGTGCCAGCAGGGATGCTGTATATATACAGCTTGTCAGCATATGTACATCATTGGTAGTAGCTGAGTGCTGCAAGGTTTTTTTCTAGTATATTGACCCAGCATCCCTGCTGGCACCAGTTCACATTGTCTGTGAGTGCTGTGCAGTTTTTTTCTCTTATATACAGTTAGGGCCAGAAATATTTGGACAGTGACACAATTTTCGCGAGTTGGGCTCTGGATTTGAAATGAAACCTCTACAACAGAATTCAAGTGCAGATTGTAACGTTTAATTTGAAGGGTTGAACAAAAACATCTGATAGAAAATGTAGGAATTGTACACATTTCTTTACAAACACTCCACATTTTAGGAGGTCAAAAGTAATTGGACAAATAAACATAACCCAAACAAAATATTTTTATTTTCAATATTTTGTTGCGAATCCTTTGGAGGCAATCACTGCCTTAAGTCTGGAACCCATGGACATCACCAAACGCTGGGTTTCCTCCTTCTTAATGCTTTGCCAGGCCTTTACAGCCGCCGCCTTCAGGTCTTGCTTGTTTGTGGGTCTTTCCGTCTCAAGTCTGGATTTCAGCAAGTGAAATGCATGCTCAATTGGGTTAAGATCTGGTGATTGACTTGGCCATTGCAGAATGTTCCACTTTTTGGCACTCATGAACTCCTGGGTAGCTTTGACTGTATGCTTGGGGTCATTGTCCATCTGTACTATGAAGCGCCGTCCAATCAACTTTGCAGCATTTGGCTGAATCTGGGCTGAAAGTATATCCCGGTACACTTCAGAATTCATCCGGCTACTCTTGTCTGCTGTTATGTCATCAATAAACACAAGTGACCCAGTGCCATTGAAAGCCATGCATGCCCATGCCATCATGTTGCATCCACCATGTTTTACAGAGGATGTGGTGTGCCTTGGATCATGTGCCGTTCCCTTTCTTCTCCAACCTTTTTTCTTCCCATCATTCTGGTATAGGTTGATCTTTGTCTCATCTGTCCATAGAATACTTTTCCAGAACTGAGCTGGCTTCTTGATGTGTTTTTCAGCAAATTTAACTCTGGCCTGTCTATTTTTGGAATTGATGAATGGTTTGCATCTAGATGTGAACCCTTTGTATTTACTGTCATGGAGTCTTCTCTTTACTGTTGACTTAGAGACAGATACACCTACTTCACTGAGAGTGTTCTGGACTTCAGTTGATGTTGTGAACGGGTTCTTCTTCACCAAATAAAGTATGCGGCGATCATCCACCACTGTTGTCATCCGTGGACGCCCAGGCCTTTTAGAGTTCCCAAGCTAACCAGTCAATTCCTTTTTTTCTCAGAATGTACCCAACTGTTGATTTTGCTACTCCAAGCATGTCTGCTATCTCTCTGATGGATTTTTCTTTTTTTTTCAGCCTCAGGATGTTCTGCTTCACCTCAATTGAGAGTTCCTTTGACCGCATGTTGTCTGGTCACAGCAACAGCTTCCAAATGCAAAACCACACACCTGGAATCCACCCCTGACCTTTTAACTACTTCATTGATTACAGGTTAACGAGGGAGACGCCTTCAGAGTTAATTGCAGCCCTTAGAGTCCATTGTCCAATTACTTTTGGTCCCTTGAAAAAGAGGAGGCTATGCATTACAGAACTATGATTCCTAAACCCTTTCTCCGGTTTGGATGTGGAAACTCTCATATTGCAGCTGGGAGTGTGCACTTTCAGCCCATATTATATATATAATTGTATTTCTGAACATGTTTTTGTAAACAGCTAAAATAACAAAACTTGTGTCACTGTCCAAATATTTCTGGCCCTAACTGTATATATATTTTGTGTGTGTGTGTGTGTGTGTGTGTGTGTGTGTGATATAATATCTCCACAATGAGAGCACTGGTGATAGAGCGCCTCAAACCCTTGGGGTTGTGTGGAAATATACAAGTACAGTACAATCATGGCCAAACGTTTTGAGAATGACATCAAAATTATATTTTCACATGATCTGCTGCCCTCTGGTTTTTATTTGTGTTTGTCTGATGTTTATATCACATACAGAAATATAATTGCAATGATATTATGAGTACCAAAAGGTTATATTGACAGTTAGAATGAGTTAATGCAGCAAGTCAATATTTGCAGTGTTGACCCTTCTTCTTCAGGACCTCTGCAATTCTCCCTGGCATGCTCTCAATCAACTTCTGGACCAAATCCTGACTGATAGCAGTCCATTCTTGCATAATCAATGCTTGCATTTTGCCAGAATTTGTTGATTTTTGTCTGTCCACTCGTCTCTTGATGATTGACCACAAGTTCTCAATGGGATTAAGATCTGGGGAGTTTCCAGGCCATGGACCCAAAATCTCTATGTTTTGTTCCCTGAGCCATTTAGTTATCACCTTTGCTTTATGGCAAGGTGCTCCATCATGCTGGAAAAGGCATTGTTGGGCGCCAAACTTCTCTTGGACGGTTGGGAGAAGTTGCTCTTGGAGGACATTCTGGTACCATTCTTTATTCATGCCTGTGTTTTTAGGCAAGACTGTGAGTGAGCCGATTCCCTTGGCTGAGAAGCAACCCCACACATGAATGGTTTCAGGATGCTTTACAGTTGGCATGAGACAAGACTGGTGGTAGCGCTCACCTCTTCTTCTCCGAATAAGCTGTTTTCCAGATGTCCCAAACAATCGAAATGGGGATTCATCAGAGAAAATGACTTTACCCCAGTCTTCAGCAGTCCACTCCCTGTACCTTTTGCAGAATATCAGTCGGTCCCTGATATTTTTTTCTGGAGAGAAGTGGCTTCTTTGCTGGCTTCTTTGCTGCCCTCCTTGAAACCAGGCCTTGCTCAAAGAGTCTCCGCCTCACAGTGCATGCAGAAGCACTCACACCAGCCTGCTGCCATTCCTGAGCAAGCTCGGCACTGCTGGTAGTCCGATCCCGCAGCTGAAACAGTTTTAAGATACGGTCCTGGCGCTTGCTGGTCTTTCTAGGGCACCCTGGAGCCTTTTTGACAACAATGGAAGCTCTCTCCTTGAAGTTCTTGATGATGCGATAGATTGTTCACCGAGGTGCAATCTTTCTAGCTGCGATACTCTTCCCTGTTAGGCCATTTTTGTGCAGTGCAATGATGGCTGCACGTGTTTCTTTATGGCCACTTTACACGCGGCTACATTTCTAGCTTATCCACAGGTAACTTACTGGCTGCAGTGAAATCATGGAGACATTATTCCATTTGTACACAGCAACAAGATAACCATGTCTCCATGATTTCACTGCAACCAGTAAGTTACCTGTGGATAAGCTAGAAATGTAGCCGCGTGTAAAGGGGCCATTAGAGATAACCATGGTTAACTGAAGAGAAACCATGATACCAAGCACCAGCCTCCTTTTAAAGTGTCCAGTGGTGTCGTTCTTACTTATTCATGACTGATTGTTCGCCAGCCCTGTCCTGATCAACACCCACACCTGTGTTAATGGAAGAATCACTAAAACGATGTTAGCTGCTCCTTTTTAAGGCAGGACTGCAATGATGTTGAAATGTGTTTTGGGGATTAAAGTTCATTTTCTAGCCAATTATTGACTTTGCAAGTAATTGCTGTTAAGCTGATCACTCTTTCTGACATTCTGGAGTATATGCAAATTGCCGTTAGAAAAACTGAAGCAGTAGACTTTGTTAAAATTAATATTTGTATCATTCTCAAAACTTTTGGCCATGACCGTATATGCAATATAGTGAATGAACAGGTCACGTTGGATCAATAATCTACTATAATGGGTATCACAAATGAAATCATCAAGGTATATGACAATAAATTAGTGGGTCCACATAAACCAATCTGTTAGCACCATTCCAGCGGAACATGCAAGGTCCCGATGGGCACTTCGTTGTGGATGCCTTTATTAGGGGGTATATACAGTTGTGGCCAAAAGTATTGACACCCCTGCAATTCTGTCAGATAATACTCAGTTTCTTCCTGAAAATGATTGCAATCACAATTCTTTGGTATTATTATCTTCATTTAATTTGTCTTCAATGAAAAAACACAAAAAGAATTGTCCTAAAGCCAAATTTGATATAATTCCACACCAAACATAAAAAAAGGGGTGGACAAAAGTATTGGCACTGTTAAAAAAAAAAAAAAAAATCATGTGATGCTTCTCTAATTTGTATAACTAACAGCACCTGTAACTTATCTGTGGCACCTAACAGGTATTGGCAATAACTAAATCACACTTGCAGCCAGTTGACATGGATTAAAGTTACTCAACCTCTGTCCTGTGTCCTTGTGTGTACCACATTGAGCATGGAGAAAAGAAAGAAGACCAAAGAACTGTCTGAGGACTTGAGAAACCAAATTGTGAGGAAACATTGCAATCTCAAGGCTACAAGTCCATCTCCAAAGACCTGAATGTTCCTGTGTCTACCGTGCGCAGTGTCATCAAGAAGTTTAAAGCCCATGGCACTGTGGCTAACCTCCCTAGATACGGACAGAAAAGAAAAATTGACCAGAGATTTAAACGCAAGATTGTGCGGATGGTGAATAAAGAACCTCGACTAACATCCAAACAAGTTCAAACTGCCCTGCAGTCCGAGGGTACAACAGTGTCAACCCGTACTATCTGTCGGCGTCTGAATGAAAAGGGACTGTATGATAGGATACCCAGGAAGACCCCACTTTTTACCCCGAGACATAAAAAAGCCAGGCTGGAGTTTGCCAAAACTTACCTGAGAAAGCCTAAAACGTTTTGGAAGAATGTTCTCTGGTCAGATGAGATAAAAGTAGAGCTTTTTGGGCAAAGGCATCAACATAAAGTTTACTGGAGAAATAAGAGGCATTCAAAGAAAAGAACACGGTCCCTACAGTGAAACATGGCGGAGGTTCCCTGATGTTTTGGGGTTGCTTTGCTGCCTCTGGCACTGGACTGCTTGACCGTGTGCATGGCATTATGAAGTCTGAAGACTACCAACAAATTTTGCAGCATAATGTAGGGCCCAGTGTGAGAAAGCTGGGTCTCCCTCAGAAGTCATGGGTCTTCCAGCAGGACAATGACCCAAAACTCACTTCAAAAAGCACTAGAAAATGGTTTGAGAGAAAGCACTGGAGACTTCTAAGGTGGCCAGCATTGAGTTCAGACCTGAATCCCATAGAACACCTGTGGAGAGATCTAAAAATGGCAGTTTGGAGAAGGCACCCTTCAAATATCAGGGACCTGGAGCAGTTTGCCAAAGAAGAATGATCTAAAATTACAGCAGAGCATTGTAAGAAACTCACTGATGGTTACCGGAAGCGGTTGATCGCAGTTATTTTGGCTAAAGGTTGTGCAACCAAGTATTAGGCTGAGGGTGCCAATACTTTTGTCTGGCCCATTTTTGGAGTTTTGTGTGAAATGATGAATGTTTTACTTTTTGCTTCATTCTCTTTTGTGTTTTTTCATTGAAGACAAATTAAATGAAGATAATAATAGCAAAGAATTTGTGATTGCAATCATTTTCAGGAAGAAACTGAGTATTATCTGACAGAATTGCAGGGGTGTCAATACTTTTGGCCATAACTGTATATGATCCCCTTACCTGCTGTAGATGATCCCCCATCATGGTATATGATCTGAAGTTTTAGATTGCAATAAACATCTAGGCAGATTAGCGATGCAACAAGATTTATTTATCCTTACAGGGTATTCTAGCAAATCCAAGTAGATGACCACAATGCAATGCCCCCAGTCCACAAGATTAAGTGACTTGCTAGGTCAGGTGCGGCAAGTGCAGTTTTGCCGGATCCGGCACTTGTGGCCGCACAAAAAAACGCTGCTAGTTTTTTGCGCGGCTGCAAGTGCTGGATCCGGCAAAATCGCACTTGCTGCACCTGACCGCAAGCCCCATAGAGAATCAATAGGGCTTGTTGGATTCATGCCGCAAGTCAGCTGTTAAGCGGCAGATGCTGCAAAATCTGCTGGATTTGCTGGGATTATGAAAAAATGCTGCTGTGAAAGGTCTCTTACAGTGCTAAAAAATATCAGTGTATCAAAAAATACCATCAACTAATACCAATATACAGTGCTTACAATAAGCAGTCCAGTATATAGTGCTTAAAAATATGTAACAAAATCACTATATAAACTTAAATAAAAATTCTAAATAAAAATAGTAAGATATAATTTAAGCACTATACCTGGCTATTTTATATGTGCAACATTTAAAATATAAAAATTCTCAAAGAAACAAAGGGAACACTTAAGAAGCATGATGTAACTCAAACTATTACACTTCTGTGAAATCAACCTGTCCAGTTGTGACGCAACACTGATTGTGAATCAATTTCTCCTGCGTTGTGCAAATGGAACAGACAATAGGTAGAAATGATAGGCAATTAGCAAGACGCCAAGTAAAGGAGTAATTCTGTAGGTGGTGACCACAAACCATTTCTCTGTTATGCTTTTTGGCTGTTGTTTTGGTCATTTTTGCATTTTGTCATTGCTCTCACCATTAGAGGTAGCATGATGTGGTGTCTACAACCCACAGAAGTTGCTCAGGTAGTGCAGCTCATCCAGGGTGGCACATTAATGTGAACTGTGGCAAGAAGGGTAGCTGTATCTGTCAGCATAATGTTCAGAGCATGGAGCAGATACCAGAAGACAGGCCAGTACACCAGGAGATGTGGAGCGGGCTGCAGAAGTTCAACAACCCAGCAGCAAGACCAATATCGCCTCCTTTGTGCAAGGAGGAATAGGAGTAGGAGTGCCCAGAGGAATCCCAGGGCCCACTGCACCTGCATATGTTTTCAGTGGGTCTCAGGATCTCATCCTGATACCTAATGGGAGTTAGGATACCTGCGGCTAGCACATGGAGAGCTGTGGGACCCTCCACAGATATGCCTCCCCACACCGATACTGACCCACTGCCAAACCAGTCATGCTGGATGATGTTGCAGGCAGTAGAATGCTCTCTGTGACGACTATCCACTGTGACGCTGAGCTGCCGGTAAGGCAGCACCCCGAGAAATCCCGAGACTCTTAACCCCTATACAGGGATCTGGAATTACAGTGGAGCCCAGGGTGTAGCTGCCTATTATGAGCAGCAGAGCAGGAAGGTCACCAGGAAGAAGGGAAAAATCAGGACCCAAAAAATGTAGTCCCAAGCCCAGGTCAAAACCAAGAGGGCAGTTAAGGTACAAAATTGTCAGGCTGTAGCAGAGTCGAAAATCCAGGCAAAGGTCAAAGTGAAAACCGAGAGGGCAGCTAAGGTACAAAATCGTCAGGCTGTAGCAGAGTCGAAAATCCAGGCAAAGGTCAGAGTCAAAACCAAACACACACTATGTCACTGGGGAACCAAAACTATATCTGGCAGCCTGCAAGACAGGCTCAAAGTTATTTGAGGGTTACCTCGCATAAGCTGGAGCTCACAGCCTGATGATCTAATCCGGACCGCCCCTAGAACCAGGCCAGATGGTGATGCACGACTGGCACCAACCACCCCACTTCTGACAGAAGAACGAAGGCTGCGCCTATCAGGACCCGCTCTTCTGCAACCAACATCACCCACTGGAGAAAAACGGCAGCGTTCAGCGACTGAGACTGACATCAAAGGAGCAGGTCCATGTGAGGACATGACCCTCCTATTACCGGCACCAACAGCCGAAGGAATCCGGCGCCTCCCAGCGGCCGAGACAGGAACAACAGCCACCAAGTCCAATGGCGACGTCACATGCTCAGTGTGAACCTGCTCTAATCTGTGAAGAGCACACGGCACCAATGTCAAATCTGCCAAACTTTGTGTTAGGGCTGGGCGATTTTGGAAAAAATCAAAATCTCGATTTTATTTAAACCTATGGACGATTTTCGATTTAAATCTCGATTTTTTTTTATATATGTATACAGCATACACAGTATATATCATACACACAGTATATGTATACAGCACCCCCATCCTCCTCTCCTCTGTCCTCCACCACCCCCGTCCTCCTCTCCTCTGTCCTCCACCACCCCCGTCCTCCTCTCCTCTGTCCTCCTGCACCACCGTCCTGCTCTCCTCTGTCCTCCTGCACCACCGTCCTGCTCTCCTCTGTCCTCCTGCACCACCGTCCTGCTCTCCTCTGTCCTCCTGCACCACTGTCCTCCTCTTCCCTGTCCCTCCTGCTGCACGGCTGTCGTCCTTCACCTCGTCCTCCTCTCCTGTCCCTCCTGCTGCTCCTCTTGCACCCCCGTCCTCGTCTCCTTTGTCCCTCCTGCTGCTCCTGTCCTCCTCTCCGCTCTCCCTCCTGCTGCTCCTCTGTCCTCCTGCACCCCGTCCTCCTCTCCTCTGTGCTCCTGCACCCCCGTCCTCCTCTCCTCTGTCCCTCCTGCTGCTCCTCTTGCACCCCCGTCCTCCTTTCCTTTGTCCCTCCTGCTGCTCCTCTGTCCTCCTGCACCCCTGTCCTCCTCTCCTTTGTCCCTCCTGCTGCTCCTCTGTCCTCCTGCATCCCTGTCCTCCTCTTCGCTGTCCCTCCTGCTGCTCCTCGGTCCTCCTGCACCTTTGTCCTCCTCTCCTTTGTCCCTCCTGCTGCTCCTCGGTCCTCCTGCACCTTTGTCCTCCTCTCCTTTGTCCCTCCTGCTGCTCCTCTGTCCTGTCCCTCCTGCTGCTCCTCTGTCCTCCTGCACCCCTGTCCTGTTGCTCCTCTGTCCTCCTGCACCCCCGTCCTGCTCTCCTCTGTCCTCCTGCACCCCCGTCCTGCTCTCCTCTGTCCCTTCTGCTGCTCCTCTTGCACCCATGTCCTCCTCTTCCCTGTCCCTCCTGCTACTCGGCTGTCCTCCTGCACCCCGTCCTCCTCTCCTGTCCCTCCTGCTGCTCCTCTTGCACCCCGTCCTCCTCTCATTTGTCCCTCCTGCTGCTCCTCTCTCCTCCTGCACCCCTGTCCTCCTCTCCTGTCCCTCCTGCTGCTCCTCTTGCACCCCGTCCTCCTCTCATTTGTCTCTCCTGCTGCTCCTCTGTCCTTCTGCACCCCGCTACTCACACACAGAGACATTACACACAGATACAACTAGCACACAGAGACACACGACACACAGAGACACATGACACACAGCTCACACAGAAGACAGAGACATGACACACAGCTCACACAGAAGACAGAGACATGACACACAGAGACAGGACACACAGAGACAGGACACACAGAGACAGGACACACAGAGACAGGACACACAGAGACAGGACACACAGAGACATGACACAGAGACTGGACACACAGAGACTGGACACACAACTCACACAGAAGACACACAGAAGACACAGACATGACACACAACTCACACAGAAGACACATACACATGACACACAGAGACAGGACACACAGACAGGACACACAGAGACATGACACACAGCTCACACACAGAAGACACAGACATGACACACAACTCACACAGAAGACACAGAGACATGACACACAACTCACACAGAAGACATAGAGACATGACACACAACTCACACAGAAGACACTCAAACACATATTTTACAGATACCTCACACATACACTTCTTTCTGCTGCAGGAAGGGGATACATATCGAGCTTCTCCTGCTCCCAGCAGCTGTCCCCGGGCAGCCCCTCCCCCACTCACTCCTTCTCTCTGCCTGCACAGCACAGTCACAGCAGGAGGTCTTTCACCTTTTTACCCGGAGGTTGGAGCTGCTTCTCAGCTGATTCTCCTTCCTCCAGACCAGCACAATCCTCTTCAAGTTCATCGGCTCTCATTTCTTCTCTTCCCGCGCAGTGCAGGAGGGCAAGAGCACGGGCCAATGAGCGGGCCTGATGATGACGAGGGGGGGGGCGGGACTTACGACCCAGCCAACACAGGCAACGTCTGCTGGGAGTTGAAGTTCTTTCCCTGTACATATTGACGGCTGCTCCTCCTAAGAAACTACAACACCCACAATGCAAAGCGGCGCCATTATAAATCGAATTACACGATTGTTAATAAAACCACAATCGTGGCCACAGCAGGGGGCGAATTAATCGAATTAATTCGATTAATCGCCCAGCCCTACTTTGTGTTCTCTTTCAGATGCCGATCGCCATACATGGTGTTGGGCTGTAAACCCAGCTTGCACTTGTGGAAGTCAGGTCCTGATATGACCCTCATGAAGTCTGTTTCTGACAGTTCAAGCAGACACATGGATATTAGGGGCCTGCTGGAGTTCATTTTGCAGGGCTCTAGCCAGGCCTGTGAAATCGGTAAGCCAAACCAACAACTCTGACTCCTTCATACGTGGCTCATTTTTAAATGATCCATTTATTGTAGTGCCATGGTAACATCAGGTTTTTAATCATTATTATGATAGAACATAATAATAATTCAGCACATTCTGTATTGAACTACTGTACCTAATTTATTATATATTTTCTAAGTCTGTCCATTTTCTGCTAACTCCACCAAAATGGGCTCCGACTCCACCCCTGGCTCTAGCTCTGCTTATTCTGTTCCTCCTTGC
The DNA here is from genome assembly GCA_033576535.1 of Allobates femoralis. Classification (NCBI taxonomy): domain Eukaryota; kingdom Metazoa; phylum Chordata; class Amphibia; order Anura; family Aromobatidae; genus Allobates; species Allobates femoralis. Next base: position 367,563,024 of record JARQOC010000005.1, on the reverse strand, counting down.
ACAAAGGAGGTGGTAGTGGTTCTGCTGCTGGGTTGTTGCCCTCCTTCGGCATCTTCCACGGCTCCTAGTGTAGTGGCCTTTCTCCTGGTATCTGCTCCATGCCCTGGACACTGTGCTGACAGACTCAATTCCCCTTCTTGCCACAGCTCGCATTGATGTGCTGCACAACTTGTGCAACTTCTGTGAGTTGTAGACACCACCTCATTCTACTTCTAAAGGTACCGTCACACGCTAGGATCTCGTTAACCATATCGTTGAAACGTCACGGATTTGTGATCGTTCAAACGATATCGTTTGTGCGTCAATGCGTGTAAACGAACGATGTTGGAACGATAAATCGATGGATCGTTCATCAAAAATTTGAGATCCGGACCTCAAATCTAATTGGACGATGAACGATAATGTACTGTGAGCAGCAGCATCGTTCAGTTTGACACCTTTTTGAACGATGTGGTTCATAATTCTCCTATTCCTGCAGCTTTATAACATCGTTCACTCGTTCTTCTCCGAGTAGCTGGCGCGTTGCCAAATTTAAGATAGTTAACAATATCCATGCGTGTGACAACGCACGAACGATGTCGGAAGGATCGCGGTCACGTGACATAGCTAACAATATCGTTCACCTATATTCGAGCGTGTGATGGTACCTTAAAGGGAACCTGTCAGGTGGTTTATGCCTCCCCATCTATCACTGTCTGTACCTGCAGCTTCATAATACTATTCTAATCATCCCTGTCTGAGCTCATAGTGTAATATGTGAAAGGTGAAAAAAAAACATTTAAACACTTACATTTCAGTCCCCACCTTGGAGGAGGTGGACTGTCTGGCAGGATAATAGTTACCGTATATACTCGTGTATAAGCCGACCCGTGTATAAGCCGAGATCCCTACTTTTGCCCCCAAAACCTGGGAAAACCTATTGACTCGTGTATAAGCCGAGGGTGGACCCCAGCACAGGTATACAGCCCCCAGCAGTGTGGTATACAAGCCTCCCCAGTGGTATATACAGGCCCCAGCAGTGTTACAGCAGCAGCCCCAGTGGTATATACAGCAGCAGCCCCAATGGTATATACAGCAGCAGCCCCAGAGGTATATACAGCAGCAGCCCCAGAGGTATACAGGCCGCCCGCCACAATCAGTATACAGGCTCCCCGCCCCCCATCAGTATCCAGGGCCCCCCCTTGCAGCCCAAACCTGTAAAGTAAGATCATTATTCTTACACCTGTGGCCGTCCCCGCTGCCGACATCGCGCTCCTCCGGCTTCATCCGACTTCTTCCGGCTTCCTCCTCTGGCGCAGACAATGACGTCATTGCCTGCGCCCATTGGAGGAAGCCTGAAGAAGACGGATGAAGCCGGAGGAGCGCGATGTCGGCAGCAGGGACAGCCGCAGGTGTAAGTATAATGATCTTACTTTACAGGTTTGGGCTGCAAGGGGGGGCCCTGGATACTGATGGGGGGGGGCGCCTGTATACTGATGGTGGCGGGCGGGCAGCCTGTGTACTCGGCGTATATACAATTTTTGGGCTGAAAAACTCGGCTTATACACGAGTATATACGGTAACTAACTTTTAACTTGGATAGCTAAAGGACCTGTGTGATGTAATGATCATGTGACCATAGTGGGCGGAGCTAAGCCAGCAAACGTATTATGTTCTATGAGAAAGTAGCTCCGCCTATTGTAGTCACATGGTTGTGACATCACATTAGGTCTTCCAACATGTTCTAGCACAAGGCTGAAATGTTAACTATTAACCTGCCAAACAGTCAGGGTGGATAAAAATCTTGATTTTTTTAAAAAAATCAAAAAAATCAGATTTTTTTTTATTTAAATCAGATTTTTTTGATTTAAATCATTTGATTTAAATCAGATTTTTTAATCAAGTTGTACACAAGCAAAACTTTGTCTTTTTGCAAATCTAATTGTTTTACACAAATAAAAATATTAAAACAGTTGATTATGAAACCTAATAATTTTTATTTGCACTATTAAACACTCAGAATTGAACTACAGAGAGTAAGTACTTTTTAACAATAGCCTATCTCTAACGTTTGAAGTAAGGCTGGCTTCACATTTGCGTATGGGAAGGCAGCGTATTGCTGCGTTCCCATACGCAGTCAAACGCATGCGCACTGCGTTCCTATGTTTAACATAGGAACGCATGGTGCCTGCGTTTGCTGCGTTCGGGTGCGGATGCGGACGATATCTGCTGCTTCCGGTGTCCAGCATCCGCACCCGGGACGCAGCCAGTTGGGTTTTTTTGTGCGTTTGGGGACCTTGGACAATCAGCAAGCGTCCCCAAGCGTACAAAAAATGCATTGTCTTCAATGGGTCCGCAGTGTCCTCTGCATGACACCGCAGGAGAACGCTGCGGACCCATTGAAAAATCTCCCGGTGGCCGCCGGTGATGTCACAGGAGCTCACCGACGGCCACCGGGAGATCAGCTGAGGCTCTGCTGTCCTCCTTCTCCCCGCCGCCTGTAATCTCCTAGCGATGTCGGCGGGGAGAACAGCTGATCTGAGAGCTGTTTGAATCTTCCCGCGCCGACATCTCCTCTCAGTGTCGGCGCGGGAAGATTCAAACAGCTCTCACATCAGCTGTACTCCCCGCCGACATGTCCCGGAGCTTACCGGCGGCCGGGGGGGGCGGAGATCTCCGGCGCTGATCTCCGCCCCCGGCCCGCCCCCGGACAGCGCCGATTGGCTGCCGGGCTCCCTAGTGATGTGTCCGCAGGCGGACATTATCCGCTGCGGACACATCAAAGTGTCCCTGCTTTTGACAGCGTTTGTGTCTGCATGCCATCAGCATGCAGACACAAACGCTAATGTGAAGCCAGCCTAAGCAAACATCTTCAGTGAATACATCAGTCCTTTAAGCCTACTGTTTATTTAGGACTTTTAATAGGAAAACCAGTTGTCCTGCTTTAGCAGTTCCTAAGCAGTTTCGGACTGTTGTGTGCACAAAACCAAATGAAGAAAACAATCTCTCTACTCCTGCGGATGAAGCCGATGCAGTCAGTAGCTGAGTAGCTAGATTTATTATCTTTGCTGGAAGAACAAGTGATTGCGACTTCCACCAGTCCAGTGGTTTTAGTTCATTAACGACGTTATCTGCAAACATGTATTTTTGAAATGGTGCAGATTCACACTTCAATTTCAGCACAGTTGCCACAATGTCATGGTTAGTATTGGCGAGCCACTCCATTGCAGAGTTGATTTCCGCCTCAGAAAATTTTTTCCCTCTGTAGATGGGATGCAAGATATTGGCTAAATAGTGTTCTTCTTTTAATGCTTGGTCCTTGCGGTGCTGTATTGCAACCTTTACATTGTTTGAGAGGTTCAAGAGATCTAGAGAACCTTCTAAATCTTTCCAAACTTCTGTGGCATCAGCTATGGTTGCAGTATCTTTCTGCATTTTATCCAACGCAATCGATATTGGCTTTAACCTTTCCAAAAGGTCCTCGGCATTTCTCTTCACACCAAGATTTAATACTTTGCTTCGTATATTAGCATCAATTTTATCCCGATGTGTTTCGCAAATGGACAGTAATTTTGACCAGTTGTTAATAAACAGTTCCAAGCAGTCAGCCAAGGTATTCCATCTAACATCTTGTGGTAGAACCAACTTCAGTCCTCCCATTTCCTTGTAGGTTGCATGTGCAAAATGATTATTGCGGAAATATTTAACAATTTCTACAACATGTTCCTTGACACCCAAAATATGCAGGTCTTTTGCCAAAAGATGCAACAAATGGGCAGAACAACCGTATGTAATGACATTTGTGTCATCCTGTGCCAGTTCCGCTCGCATTTTTGCCACATTGCTTGCGTTATCAGTAACTAAGCTCCTTACTTTACATCCAAACTGTTCTTGGCATTGGTGAATTGAGTTCTTAGCAATTTCAAGTAAATATTCAGCAGTATGTGAATTTCCAGATGTGTCGATTGTGTCTGTAAGGTAAGTTTCACCATCTTCTGTTGTGACACAAGTGCAAATTATGGGGTCGTTGTGGATGTTGCTCCAACCATCCAAGCTCATGTTAACAACCTTGTCTTTCAAATATTTTGTACAAGCCGCTCTTTCTATGTCGTATACAGCCTGAAGATGTTTTCCTGAGATATCAAATCTACTTGGTGGTTTGTAGCCTGGTCTAATTCCTTCGATCATTTGTACAAACAATGGGTGCTCAACTAGTCGGAAAGAAGAATTGGTTGCAAATATGAATTTAGCAATTAATTCATCAAAATGTTCTTTCTGGCTCGTCGTAGTCTTTAAGATGAATTTTTCTACACTTTCTTGCACGCAAAGTTTTTTTTTGGGCTGCTTTGTTGAAGTTGTACCCAGATATTGATTGTCACGTGCAGCACAAGCCATATTTGACCCTGAAAGCACAGAAATTAAAAATATAAATCGACTGCGTATTTGAAGAAATATAACGAAAATATTGAAACAAACTTTTTGAACAATGTAATGGTCCTCGTCCTATAAGGGCTGTCTCAAAAGTTATGCTACTCAAGTTTTCCGGTGAGGTTGCTGTAATACTGGTAACTAATATCAGAGCCTCAGCAACTGAAAAAAATTATGTCACAAAAGTTTTAAAAATGTTTTTTTTTTTAAATGGTCAATTTGGCAGACTTCAAAAGTGAATTGCAGCCTACAATAAAAAAAAAATAAGCATATACACACTTTATTTTTACTTAAAGGACATGTGCACCTTTATTTTTTAAGGTGCAGCCAGTCACAGTGTGCACATGTCCTCCCCCGCAGCTCACTTACCTCCGATGTCAGCGCTGCGGGGATCCGTGGCTTCGTTCTGCCCGTCCGCGACCGCGCCTCCATTCATTTCAATGGAGCGTGCGGCCCGCTGACGTCACGCCGCTGGATCACTGCGAGTAGGCCGCAACCGAGAGGACGGGAGGCGGACGGTCAAAACGAAGCCACGGATCTCAGCGCTGCGGGGATCGGAGGTAAGAGCGCTGCGGGGGGGGGGGACATGTGCACCTTAAAAAAATAAAGATGCACATGTCCTTTAGCGTTAATTTTCTGTGAAATATTGCCTTAACATAAATTTAAATTCTGTACTCCAGAACTACCAGTGCTAGAAATTTTTCTTTTCATAGACTTTAACCATCCCAGTAAAATGTCTGTTAAAAAAATAGGTTGTAAATTAATTGCCAGACTTACCACTAGTACTAGGCTCCTGGTGCATAAGAAGCTGTGGGGGTTCATTGACATTAGTTGTATCACTATCAACATCTTCATTTCCCTTCTGGTTGCAGTTTTCATAATGTGATTTCAAACGGCAAACAAGTCCTTGGATATCCTTTTGACAGTATTTGCACTTTGCTCTTGCACCTTTCTTTCCAAGATCTGCTGCTGGCATCTCAACAAAATGAACCCAAATAGGATCTCTCTTACGACCTGCTGCCATGGCTCACACAGATCACTTATGAAGTTTGATTGTTACTACAGCCTGAGCCAAGCACTGCTGATGTTACTACAGCCTGAGCCAAGCACTGCTGATGTTACTACAGCCTGAGCCAAGTACTGCAGTGCTGACTATCCAACAAGTTTGGGCATGTCAACTGAATGCAGGGAAAAAGAAACTAAACCAAAACTGAAACCAAGCTAGAAGTGTGGAATTAAAGGGGCAGTATGAACAAAATGTGGAGGCTATTAATAGTTTATACAATTAAGACATGCTGCTTTTAAACACCTACCTATTGCCATATAGTAAAACAAAAAAGATTTTTACTTACTTTGGGGTCCCCCCCTCACCCTGGCGTTAGATCGTTGCCCCTAGTTTCGTCCGTGTAACTATGGGCGCACATGCACACTGCTCTCACTTCTCATTTTAATCGTGATTTATATTAAAAAAAAACCTTTTGATTTAAATCAGTGATTTAAATCATGATTAAAATCATGATTTAAATCGATCCGATTTAAATAGAAAAAAAACTTTTGATTTAAATCGTGATTTAAATCATGATTTAAATCGGCGTGATTTAAATCAATCCACCCTGCAAACAGTCCCCGTCCTCCAAGCTGGAGACTGACTGCCTCATTACATAAGGAAATATAAGTGTATAAATGCTTTTTTTTTCACCTTTCACATTACACTCTGAGCTCAGACAGGGATGATTAGACTGGTATTATGAAGCTGCAGCTACAGACAATGATAGCTGGAGGGGCATAAACCACCTGACAGGTTCCCTTTAACGCTACATTCAGACTCTAATTTTTGATCTGTTATTTTTGCAGTTCACTGCAGAAAACAGATCACTCAAATGACATCCCAGCAAACTGTGGGTTTTCATTTTTGCCATTCAGACTGCTCATATAAAGTGATCTGTTTTTTTACATTAGGAGAGCTCCGTTTTAGAATAGGACATGTCAATTTCTGTTGCGTTTTTCGTTTAGGAGACCTTCACAACGGGGAAATAAACACAGCACTCAAAAACATCCGTTTTTTTAACAACTCAAAAAAAACGGATCCAGTTTTCCAGCAGATAACAAACACTACACAAAACCGAGAAAAAATGCACAGTGTGAATGTAGCCTAAGGGTGGGAGCAATGACAAAATGCAAAAGTGAGCAAAAAGAATGAGAACCGAGAAATGGTCTATGGTCACCACCTACAAAATCACTCCTTTATAAGGATATACAAAATATAGTAGTGGTTCGCAGCCCCTTATGGTAGAGTAGGGTTATCAGAATTACTCTTAGTTGGGCTGCCCGTTAGCCCAGGGAGTCCGTCCTGCACAGCATACAGACATTAATATACAGAAGGACATCGCCTCACAAGTCGGTGGTGATTTTTAAATCTTCATTTCTATTTTGTCTCCCATGCAACGTTTCGAACCAAACAAGTTCTTTATCAAGCACATTACACAGTGTACATAAAATGCCTTAAATAGAGCATAGCCCACCCCCTTGTTAATAACAAACCAATCCACATTGAATATCTGCAATTGCATATATAAATCACACTTACATTTAAAATGCCCTAGTGGACTCATATATGGATAAACCTCCATTCCCAATCCTATATCCATGATCTGATGGCTCATCAGAGCTATACAGTTGTTGGCCAAAAGTATTGACACCCCTGCAATTCTGTCAGATAATACTCAGTTTCTTCCTGAAAATGATTGCAATCACAAATTCTTTGGTATTATTATCTTCATTTAATTTGTCTTCAATGAAAACACAAAAGAGAATGAAGCAAAAAGCAAAACATTGATCATTTCACACAAAACTCCAAAAATGGGCCAGACAAAAGTATTGGCACCCTCAGCCTAATACTTGGTTGCGATCAACCGCTTCCGGTAACCATCAATGAGTTTCTTACAATGCTCTGCTGGAATTTTAGACCATTCTTCTTTGGAAAACTGCTCCCTGATATTTGAAGGGTGCCTTCTCCAAACTGCCATTTTTAGATCTCTCCACAGGTGTTCTATGGGATTCAGGTCTGGACTCATTGCTGGCCACCTTAGAAGTCTCCAGTGCCTTCTCTCAAACCATTTTCTAGTGCTTTTTGAAGTGTGTTTTGCGTCTTTGTCCTGCTGGAAGACCCATGACCTCTGAGGGAGACCCAGCTTTCTCACACTGGGCCCTACATTATGCTGCAAAATTTGTGGTTAGTCTTCAGACTTCATAATGCCATGCACACGGTCAAGCAGTCCAGTGCCAGAGGCAGCAAAGCAACCCCAAAACATCAGGGAACCTCCGCCATGTTTGACTGTAGGGACCGTGTTCTTTTCTTTGAATGCCTCTTTTTTTCTCCTGTAAACTCTATTTTCTGATCATCATAATGGGAGACCCAGACAATGGGGTTTAGGGCACTGCCCTCCGGAGGCCACATTAGGTACTACAAGTTTGTAGACACCGCCCCCTCCGCTTATAAACCCCTACCGCAGGAAATATCCTCAGTTTTAAACTTAGTGTGCTCGGAGGATCACACGCTTTGCTTGCACATCACAGCATTCTCATAACTTACGTGATGGCGTATGAAGAATTGGTAGGTCCCGGTCGGGGACCCCCGGCAGTCTCCCTGTTCACCCTTGGGGAACACACAGGTCGAGGTATCGGAGGGCCCAGAGCCTGGACACTTCGTGTTCTCCCGGTACGCTGCCGCGCTCCTTCCCATCCTTCATTGGAGGCTCTGGGAAGTGGGAGACTGGAGCCTTGCACAGCTCCGCTCCATCCGAGGCCTCCCTAAATGGTGCTTACAGACCGGACTGGAGACAGCCCAGTCCGAGGCCTCCCTAAATGGTGCTTACAGACCGGACTGGTGCTGAACCCCCGTCCGAGGCCTCCCGCAATGGTGCTTACAGACCGGACCGGCACTGAGGTACTCTGTGTGTCTCCTGTGTGCCTGGGGGTAGTGTCTGGCACTTCGTGTGTTCTGACACTCAGACCGCGCGCACCCCTCGGGGTCCGCGGTTCTGGCCGTGTACCCTGTGCTGGGGTCACCATAGCTGACCGCCCTGTGTGTCACAGGGGCTGCGGCTGCGGGCTACAGATTTGGTCTGAAGCCCTGGATGTAGTGCTTGCACAATATCTCCCGCGCGGCGGGCTCCGGCACCAGATTTTTTTATGTTGGTTGCCTGGAGAGATGGGAGCAGCCCATGGGATGACGTCATTACTGGGTGTGTGTGTGTGTGCTTCCCGCGTGTTTTCTGCGCCGCCCCCAGCCTGACCGGCGGCGGCCATTTTCCCCTCTCTTCCCTGCTGGGACTGGTTGAGTGCAACCCGGGGAGACCTTGCAGATCCCTTGCGGAGGCCACACACACACATCGCTCCCCTCCACCGCACTGAAGCGGTCGGTAAGCCACCGGTGTACCGGTCTCCAGATTGGCTTGTTTCCCTGCTGTCGGTATGTCCTCAGCAAGGAAAAGTGCTGCTAAAGCAGGCAGTATAACCACTACCTGTGCTACTTGCAACGGGACGCTGGTTGGGGGGTCCTGCAATAACTGCGGACGCCCAGATGCCCGGACTGATACTGCAGAGACTGCAGCTCCGGTGCTGTACCCTGAGGTTCAGGTGATTCCAGGGCCATGGGAAACACAGAATAAGATTAACGAATCTGTGTTATCCAAACTGTCCTCCATGTCGCAATCCCTGGAGGCACTGACGAGGAGGCTGGAAACCCCAGCTACTCCTTCGAGTTACTCCCGGGTGTCACCCGGGTTAACCGCGAGACCCCTTAAGCGGGCTCGCCGAGATGACTCACCCGAGTTCCAGACCCTCTCTGAAGAGGAGCGTCACTCTGATGGTGACGAGGATGATGGGGGGTCCATTCTTGAGTCTGTGTCCGAACCACCAGACGGGGTGGAGGATCTGGTATCCTCCATCAACGAGACTCTTCGTCTCGTGGCACCCCCTGAGGAGGTGGAACTCCACCCGAAGGAGGTGTATCAATGGTTGCAGCCGGAGGCTCGGCCATGTGGCTCCTTTATGGACCACACTAATTTTGGAAGGGTGGTCAGAGCACCCAGGATTCATCCTGGGCGGCGTTATGTCCGCAAATCTAAGGACACTCGGTTCCCCTTCCCCCAGGAGGTGCTTCAGGAGTGGTCGCAGTCCCCGAAGGTGGACGCGTCCATGACCAGGATTGCTGCACGCTCCCTTTTCTCTGCCTCTGATAGCTCCTCATTGAAGGACGCGACAGATAGACAGGTCGAACAACTCGCCAAGTCTTCTTATGAGGCTGTGGGGTCTTCATTTGCCCCTAATTTCGCCACGGTCTGGACCCTGCAGGCGATCACCACCTGCTTGGATGGTATCACTGACCTGGCGGGGTCCAATTCAGAGGTCCTGGCGCTTACTGATAGGGCAAGGGCCTATGCGGATTACGCCAGGACGGCGACCTTGGAAACTGCCACCCGCTCTGCTGTGGCTTCGGCCAATGCTATTGCGATACGCAGGTTGTTGTGGCTGCGTCTATGGGACTCAGATGCCACGTCAAAGAAGATTCTGCAAAATCTTCCATTCTCTGGTGACAGGCTTTTTGGAACCGAGCTGGATAAGCTGATAAAGGATTCTGCGGAGTCTAAGATCCCACAGAATAAGAATAAGCCTAAGCCACGGTATACTGTCAAAAGGAACCCTAAACAGTGGTCCTTTCGTTCCAACTCGCAGTCGTCAGCATCGTCCGCTCGCACGGACAGAGGGGGCAAGTCCTCTACTCAGTGGCGCCCCAAGGGTCGCCAGAAGAAGCAGACGGGGGCAGCGGCTGCCACCCCCAAACCCACTTCCGCATAACTCGCTCTCTCGTCCTGCCGCCCCACAGGTGGGGGGCCGCCTGTCCCGTTTTCAGGACAGATGGTTACTCCACGTTCAAGATCAGTGGGTCCGAGACGTAGTCTCGCGCGGTTACAGGATAGAGCTGACGTCGCGGCCGGCTCACCGATTCCATCGGTCTGTCCCATCCCCAGAAAAGGCTCAGGCTTTTCATCTGGTGTTGGAGGGACTCCGCAGAGACGGGGTAGTGGTCCCAGTGCCTTCCGGGGAGAGGTTCCGGGGTTTCTACTCCCTCTTTATTGTCCCAAAGAAGGACGGCTCTTTTCGCCAGGTTCTGGACCTCAAGTTGTTCAACCGTCACGTGTTGGTTCGGAAGTTCCGCATGGAATCCCTACGCTCCGTGATCGCGGCTGTGTCGCAGGGAGACTTCCTAGCGTCCATAGATATCCGAGACGCTTACCTTCACGTACCCATTGCACCGGCTCATCAGCGCTGGTTGAGATTCGCAGTGGGGGACGAACACTTCCAGTTCGTGGCGCTGCCTTTCGGGTTGGCCTCGGCACCGCGGGTGTTCACAAAAGTAATGGCCTCTATGATGGCTCTCCTACATGTACAAGGACATGCCGTCATACCTTATCTAGACGACCTGCTGGTCAGGGCGCCATCAGAACGCCTTTGTCGGCAAAGCCTGGAGGTGACCATGCAGTCTCTGGAACAGTTTGGGTGGCTTCTCAATATTCAGAAATCAACCCTGGTTCCGACCCAGTCACTGACATATTTGGGCATGGACTTCCACACAGACTCAGCTCTGGTGTCTCTGCCGCGAGCCAAACAGCTGGCTATCCAATCAGGAGTGCAAGATCTCCTCCTGTCACCGCAATCATCCCTGCGGGTGTTGATGAAGCTGGTGGGGCGCATGGTAGCAGCAATAGAGGCGGTACCTTTCGCGCAATTTCGTCTCCGTCCTCTCCAACTGGAAATTCTCCGCAGATGGGACAAGAGGACGTCCTCTCTGAATCGGCTAGTGGTCCTTTCCCAGCCAACCAGGGATTCCCTGCAGTGGTGGCTCCAGCCATGTCACCTGTCACGGGGCCGGTCTTTTCTCAAACCGTCATGGTTAGTGGTGACCACCGACGCCAGTCTGAAGGGCTGGGGTGCGGTGTTCTTACACCAGAGGGCTCAAGGCATCTGGACGCAGTCGGAGTCGGCGTTGCAAATCAACGTGCTGGAGATCAAGGCGGTCTATCTGGCGCTTCTGGCGTTTCAGACATTCCTGTCAGGGCAGCCCATTCGGGTTCAGTCCGACAATGCGACGGCCGTCGCCTATATAAACCATCAGGGAGAGACCAGAAGTGCTCAGGCCCTCGCCGAAGTCCACCGCATTCTATCTTGGGTGGAGGACAACGGCTGCCTGATCTCCGCAGTTCACATCCCAGGGGTCGAGAACTGGGAGGCCGATTACCTGAGCCGGCAGGGGATGGACGCCGGAGAGTGGTCTCTTCATCCGGACGTTTTCCGGGACATCTGCAGCAGATGGGGCATTCCGGATGTGGACCTGATGGCCTCGCGGCTGAATCATCAGGTGCCACAATACATGGCGAGATCGTGGGACCCTCAGTCTCTGGGGGCGGATGCTCTGATCCTGTGTTGGTCCAGGTTTCAACTACCATATGTGTTCCCACCTCTGGCACTGATTCCCAAGGTTCTGTGGAAAATCAGGACGGAGTGCCACGAAGCCATTCTAGTGGCGCCAGATTGGCCCAGGAGGTCCTGGTATCCGGATCTGTGGCGACTGTCAGGTGGGAACCGGTGGGCTCGCGCAGATCTTCTCGCGCAAGGCCCTTTCTTCCACCTCAATTCCAGGGCCCTCAGATTGACTGCATGGCTCTTGAGGCCTGGCTTCTGACCTCAAGGGGGTTCTCTCCTACAGTGGTTGACACCATGAATCGGGCTAGAAAGTCCGTATCTCGGAAGATATACCACAGAACGTGGAAAATCTTTTTCGCTTGGTGTGCCTCTGGTGGACGGTCACCGTGGCCTTTGTCAGTTCCGACTCTGTTGGCTTTTCTTCAGTCAGGTTTGGAGTTGGGCTTATCCCTCAGCTCCCTGAAGGGTCAGGTATCAGCGCTTTCAGTGCTGTTTGACAGGCGGTTGGCGCTTCTGCCAAAGGTCCGTCAGTTTTTGCAGGGGGTGTCTAGGGTGGTCCCACCATACCGGCGACTTCTGGACCCTTGGGACCTTAACATGGTCCTGGCGGCTCTGCAGAAACCGCCGTTTGAGCCACTGAGGGAAGTTTCCCTCTCTCGACTGTCCCAGAAAGTGGTTTTTCTGGTAGCCATTACGTCTCTGAGACGTATTTCAGAATTGGCTGCACTGTCGTGCAAGTCACCCTTCCTGGTAGTACACCAGGACAAGGTGGTGTTGCGCCCGCGGGCAGAATTTTTACCAAAGGTGGTTTCCACTTTTCACTTGAACCAAGAGATTGTTCTCCCATCATTTTGTCCCGCTCCCGTTCATCAGGTTGAGCGCGACCTCCACACTCTGGATCTCGTGAGGGCTGTACGCATTTATGTGTCCAGGACTGCCTCCTTTCGGAGTTCGGACTCTTTGTTCATCCTTACGGCGGGTCGCTGTAAGGGGTCCGCGGCGTCAAAATCGACCTTGGCCAGATGGATCAAGGCGCCCATTCGGGAGGTTTACCGTTCTTCGGGTCTGCCTCTCCCGGTGGGCTTGAAGGCGCATTCGACCAGAGCCGTCGGTGCCTCCTGGGCTTTGCGACATCGCGCTTCAGCTCTGCAGGTGTGTCAGGCGGCCACTTGGTCCAGCCTTCACACCTTCTCTAAGCACTATATGGTGCATGCCCATGCCTCTGCGGATGCAAGTTTGGGCAGGCGGGTCCTCCAGGCGGCGGTTGCCCACCTTTGAGGGGGCCCGTGTCTTTAAACGTCTTTTGAGGAACTCTTCCCGCCCTGGGGTTTGCTTTAGGACATCCCCATTGTCTGGGTCTCCCATTATGATGATCAGAAAAAAGAGAATTTTGTTTACGTACCGTAAATTCTTTTTTCTTGAATCATCAATGGGAGACCCAGCACCCACCCAGTTGTTCCGTTGGATGTTTTTTTCCTTTAGACTGTTTCCAGTTGGGACAGTTTGTTTTTTCGGATTGTTGGACCGTCTGTGTACGTTTTTTTTCCGATGGTTCGGGTGTGGTTTGTCTCCTCGCAGCTTATGGACCAAACTGAGGATATTTCCTGCGGTAGGGGTTTATAAGCGGAGGGGGCGGTGTCTACAAACTTGTAGTACCTAGTGTGGCCTCCGGAGGGCAGTGCCCTAAACCCCATTGTCTGGGTCTCCCATTGATGATTCAAGAAAAAAGAATTTACGGTACGTAAACAAAATTCTCTTTGTTGATGCCTTTGCCCCAAAAAGCTCTACTTTTGTCTCATCTGACCAGAGAACATTCTTCCAAAACATTTTAGGCTTTCTCAGGTAAGTTTTGGCAAACTCCAGCCTGGCTTTTTTATGTCTCAGGGTAAGAAGTGGGTTCTTCCTGGGTATCCTACCATACAGTCCCTTTTCATTCACACGCCGACGGATAGTACGGGTTGACACTGTTGCACCCTCGGACTGCAGGGCAGCTTGAACTTGTTTGGATGTTAGTCGAGGTTCTTTATCCACCATCCGCACAATCTTGCGTTGAAATCTCTGGTCAATTTTTCTTTTCCGTCCACATCTAGGGAGGTTAGCCACAGTGCCATGGGCTTTAAACTTCTTGATGACACTGCCACGGTAGACACAGGAACATTCAGGTCTTTGGAGATTGACTTGTAGCCTTGAGATTGCTCATGCTTCCTCACAATTTGGTTTCTCAAGTCCTCAGACAGTTCTTTGGTCTTCTTTCTTTTCTCCATGCTCAATGTGGTACACACAAGGACAGAGGTTGAGTCAACTTGAATCCACGTCAACTGGCTGCAAGTGTGATTTAGTTATTGCCAACACCTGTTAGGTTACACAGGTAAGTTACAGGTGCTGTTAATTACACAAATTAGAGAAGCATCACATGATTTTTCTAACAGTGCCAATACTTTTGTCTACCCCCTTTTTTATGTTTGGTGTGGAACTATATCCAATTTAGCTTTAGGATCATTCTCTTCTGTGTTTTTTCATTGAAGACAAATTAAATGAAGATAATACCAAAGAATTTGTGATTGCAATCATTTTCAGGAAGAAACTGAGTATTATCTGACAAAATTTACAGGGGTGTCAATACTTTTGGCCACAACTGTACTTAGAGTATTGCTAGATATCGCCCACAGTGTAAAATAATCAAAACAAAGGAGCCAACCAATCATCTAAATTAACTAGTGGGTGTTCCAGGAGCATGGACGATCATAGAGAGCTTCATGGCAACCGGCAAAGCTATGTTTTGATTGGTTGGCTCCTTTGTTGGCGATATCGGTGCAATACTCTAAGTATAGCTCTGATGAGCAATCGGATCATAGATACAGGATTGGAAATGGAGGTTTATCCATATAATCTGATATTTTGGGTGCAGTTTGCCCTTTTCCAAAATGGCGACGATCACCCAGGCACTTTCTGCACATGCGCGAGTAGCATCCAATTGTAATTGGTTATCTCGCACATTTTCAGTTACGCCTCTAGGACACCATGATGGTGGCGGTGAAGTATACAATACCGCTGCTGCATGTGTGGCAGTCGAGTTTACATGAAGGATTGCACTAATGGTATGTTATTATAATTACTATTATTATTACTAATTTCTTCACAGGTGCTTCACCTAATCATTTGCACATCAATTATGATATTTTAAAAGAAAATCATCTATTGCCAGATTGCACATTGCACTTTATTAGATATTATAAATGTGATTTGATTGTACTTATGACTCCTTGATAATGATGGATGTTTTATACATATATGAAGTATATTTTATATTAAATAATGTAATTGTCACTTATTATTACTTGACAACGATGATTTACCACCTCAACGTCGTGCCACTAAGGGCTCATTCAATAGTTCTTTTCTACACATTTTTTCGTGTGCTGTCTGATTTTTCTATTATATGGAGAGATAGATAGATATTGATGGATTAGCTATTTAGATGGATAGATACATATATACACATAGATTTTTTTTTTTTTTAATCAAATACATTTTTATTGATATATTGTAATCAATCATAACAGATATAACATATGTAAATCATGCAGTACAACACAATATATCCCACTGCACCTACAACAATGTTGAACACCCCCCTACCCTCCCACTCCCAGATAGATAGAGATAAATAGATAAATACATAGATGGATAGATTGAAATATAGAGAGCTAGATAGATAGATAGAGGGATAGTGAAGTAGGAACCAAAAAGGTGACTTTATTAATTAGGCAGTAAAGTATTGTTACTTTGCCAGCCTTCCTAAAGCTGCATGTGATCTTCTTCTCACTTGGTGAGCCCCCTCCGCTCTGCTTCATCAGAGGGAGAGGGACATGTTTACATACTCAGAGATCCTCACAGCGTAGGCACCAGATTCCCAGTGTGAATACAACATAACACACTGCAGGGCGGGATCTGGGGCCTCCACAGTACGCAGGCCTGGGAACAGAATAGAAAATGCTTGCTAGGATGAAGTAAGGAGCAGAGAGGAGGCGGTGCCCGGAGTCCAGAGGGAGGATGATCGAAGGCAGAAATTCAGTTCAGAGCTCAGTAAAGTACTGAAGGTGGCTCTCTTATCTTCATAGGCCCTGGGGGGGGGGTTACAGGTTCCCTTTAAGAATTGTTTTTGTGTTGCCGTACTCTGATAGCGGTACCTTTTTTTTTTTTCTCCGAATGAGCCATGTTAGGCTTGTTTTTTGTGGGACAGTTTGGCATTTTCATTTCTACCATTTTCTTGCATATGACCTCTTGATCACTTTTTATTTACTGTACTTTTTGTGTCAGTATAATGAAAAAATGCCACTTTTGGTGTTTTCTTTTTAGCAACAGTTTTATGGATTTAGTGATAACAATGAAGTGCACACTTCTTTTATTATTTTTGTTTTAACACTAAAGCAGCGCTGTTTTTGTTTACTTTTTCACTTATTCCCACTGTGGATCAAGAATACTTTTCATTTTAAACACTGATCTCATGTGCTGCTGTACTCTCGTATAGCAGCACGCAAAACGTGTCGGTGTCTCATTGACACAGCCTATAAGACCTTGCCCATAGCAGGATCTTACAGGCCAACATACCCTGAGGTCATCTGATGACCCCAGGGTACCATGGCAGTGTTTGGCATCCACAATTATCGCTGGGAGCCAATCCTGCCACAGGGGGCCTTTTAACCTCCTGTCAACCTCTTAAAATACCATTGTTATGACTGACAGCAGTATTTAAGGGGTTAATTGGCCCTCATTGGTTCCAAAACTGTCCGTGGCCGATGCCTGTGGGTGTCGGCTGTCATTTACAGCTGTGACCCATGGAAATTTTCAATCCCGCAGCAGTGTTATGCATTTATTCCTCAGTGCCGTTAAAAAAAGCAGCACTGAGTGATAATGCCCTGGACGACCGCCGTTTTAAGGTGTATCAGCGCTTATTAAGGGGTTAAACAATAAAACATCTTCCTCTTTTCCTGTTTACATACATTTGGAACACAGGGGAAGGAGGTGTTTTTATTTAAAATATATTTCAAAAGCTGTTATGCTTTTCAAAAATTGTTATATTTCATAGTATTTACACAGGGTTTTTTTTTGCACTGTTAGTCAACTATTAAAGTGCACGTTTGAAAACTATATGAGCTCTATAGAAAGTTGCAAAATATTGGTGCAACTCAGATGTGTTTCCATACACCAGAAATCTCAGTCCAGTACCTGATTGGAGTAAGATTTCTGGCGTAGTGCACTCAAGTGAAGGCAACTCATCACATGCTCCAGATTCATATAGAGGTGTGCTCCTATTCATAGATCAGAAGCGTCTAATTCCAGCACGCCCCTCCATCAAGACCTGCGTGAACCATGTCAGTCTTGATGACTTGTGCCTTACATGTTTTTCTAAACTAAAAAGGCAAAAAAAAACCTTACTTTGTTAGACCTAAAGATAGATATTTAATACAGCTGACCATGGAGACTGACATATTACTGACTGGGAAAGGCTAGCTGTTAATTACTATGGAGAAGATGGGGGTAGTCTGAAGTTTGCTTGTTTACTGAGGAATAGGAGCTTCCTTGACCAATGTGGAAATGGGAAGACTGTTTGAATTAGAGTAGTATAACTGCTGTGTTAGTGAGGGGCAGGTAGGAGTTGCAATCACTAAAGAGCCTCATCTTATGACTACTACCCTGTTGATCCAAAAATAAGGCCGTGTTTTATATACATTTTTGCTCCCAAAGATGCGCTAGTCTTATTTTCAGGGGATGCCTTATTTTTCCATGATCCCCTTCACCCTTCATCCCCTTGAAGCCCCCAATTTCCCCATGATTGTCTTGCAGCCCCCAATATCTTATTATGCCCTTGCAGCCCTCATCATCCCCTTTCAGCCCCAATATCTCCCCATTAGGTTCCTTCAAAAAAAAACATGCCCCTTTTCTCACTCGTCCTCTGCACTGTGCCGTATTTATTCCAACGCCGCTCACTAGCTCCCTGACTCAGCTGCCGTAGATGTACAGCTCCGCCAGCCAATCGGAGGCCCGCATGTAACGTCCTGTGATGACATTAGCTGCTGGCCTCTGATTGGCCGGCGGCACTGTACATCTATGGCAGCTGAGGCAGGGAGCTGAGAGTGGCGCTGGAATAAGTATGGCACAGCGCAGAGGACCAGTGAAAAATTAGGTGTGTTTCTCACCGATCCTCCACGCTGTGCAATATTTATTCCGGCGCTGCTCTCGGCTTCCTGTCTCAGCTGCCGTAGATGTACGGTGCTGCTGGCCAATCAGGGGCTAACATATAACATCATGCAATGACATTCGCTGCTGGCCTCTGATTGGCCGGTGGCTGCTGGCCTTTGATTGGCTGGCGGCACCGTACATCTACTGCAGCTAAGGCAGGGAGATGAGAGCGGGGCTAGAATAAATGCAGCAGCTTTCACCGGCGGTGAACAGTACTGCAATATGAATTACTGTACTGCAGTATAAATCACAGCAGTATGCCTTGGTCTTCTGTTGGGCGGGAATGCTCCAAAATGATAAATGCATTACTAGGTCTTATTTTTGGGGGAGGCCTTATATTAAACACTACAGGAAAAACCCCACTAGGTCTTATTTCAGGGGATGTACTATTTTTGGGGAAGCATGGTAGGTAACATTACATGTAAGAGCCAGGTGCGCATATCTCTGGCCCTGCAGTATGTCATTCCAGTGCTCCATTTAAATGGAGTTCTCTGTACAAAAAGAATACTACTGCAGGGGTTAAATGGGTTGCAAGTTCTACAGTCTTTATTTAGAAGCAGATTAATGCCAGTATTAAAGGAATTGTTCAGGCTTTTTATAAAATCTGTGTATGTATCTAGGCTGCAAAATGCTGACAGTCTGTAATTTACACCCTGTCAGCATTTGCATTATTACCTAGATATCACAATTCAGCTTCTGTAGAGAAGCTGCTCGCCCCTCGACCAGAGGTGTTTGTTTTGGAGCCTGGCTGTAATGTCACAGCTGGTCATTTACACCCAAACTCCAACAAGCCCTCCCCAGTCCCCAGCATACCTGGCCACCCCAGACTCCAACAAGCCCTTGTCATTCCCCAGCAAGCCCACCCCCTCTCTAGACCCCAATATGACCACCTCCATGAACTTTGAACCACATTGCATGGAGCATCATCTCGTTCTGCAACACTGTGCAGAATCTGTCAATCTGCAGCTCTTTGAAGTACATTACGCGCAGTCAGTGCTGCGGTGTGTGCCTGCTCACCCCCTTCCCAGTGCCCGCACTATCATTGATGTGAACCTCACAGCTGCCCAGCCCCTTCTGTGGAGCAGAATGAACAGCAGCACTGCACAGAGGGGTTCATTCTCCTCAGAGGGGTTGGCTGAGGATTACATCACTGACAGCACGGACACAGGGGAAGGAGGTGAGCGCATACAACACTGCAACACTGACTGAGCGGTCATCTTCACAGAGCTAAGTTCCACACGCTGAATCGTGATATCTAGATCCGGGGTCCCCAACCTTTTTTGCATTGGGGACCGGCTTCATGCAGGATCATTTTTCCAGGACCCGGCGGGGTGGGGCTTTGAACTTATGGGGCGGGGCTATGAAGAAGGGGTGGGGTTTAGTACCCTGTTTCCCCGAAAGATGCATTACAACTTATTTTCAGGGATGTCTTATTTTCCCCCCAATATGGTATCCCCATCACCCCTTGCAGCCCACAATATCCCCATCATCTCCTTGCAGCCCGCAATATCCCTAACAGCCCTCCATGTAATATAATGCAGCCTCATAGCCCTCCTATAGTATAATGCAGCCTCACAGCCCTCCATATAGTATAATGCAGCCTCACAGCCCTCCATATAGTATAATGCAGCCTTACAGCCCTCCATATAGTATAATGCAGTATCAGAGCCCTCCATATAGTATAATGCAGTATCACAGCCTTCCATAAAGTATAATACAGCCTCATATCCATTCATATAATATAATGCAGCCTCCTATCCCTCCATCTAATATATAAAGCTGAGTGTGTGTGTGTGTGTGTGTGTGTGTGTGTGTGCATGTGTGTATATCTGGGATTGGCATCTACACCGTCGCAACTACAGCCACAAAATTTTGCACAGTCACACGTCTGGACCCCGGGAGCGTCATAGGCTATGTTGTGAGGCGAAATTTTAACTCTGCGCTTTCCAGTTCACCAAACAATTTTGCCCATATCTACATAATGGGGAAAAAGTGAATGGAAAAGTGTTGGAGGAAAATCGACAGCTGTCAGCTATTGCCACTAAATTTTACACAGTCACACGTCTGGACCCCGGGAGCGTCATAGGCTATGTTGTGAGGCGAAATTTTAACCCCGCGCATTCCAATTCACCAAACAATTTTGCCCCTATCTACATAATGGGGAAAAAGTGACAGCTACCAGTTGTGAATGAGAGGGGCTTAATGATAGCGCCAAAGACTAACAGCATATACCAGCATATAGTCACTAAGGTGGGGCCCCAACATGAGATATTCACCACACACATGGGACATGTATACACACCACACGCACACAAAGAGTAACAGCAAGTGTATAGTCGCTAAGGTGCAGCCCCAATATTGGATACTCACCACGCACCCGAACAAACACACACACACCACAAAGAGACACACACTACACAGAGACACCCCCACGGGGACACACACCCTATAGTGACACATGCACTCACCCCACAGGGACACACACCACAAAGAGACACACACACACCACACAAACCCCCCCCCCCACAGGGACACACACACATACACAACCTATAGGGACACATGCACTTACCCCACAGGGACACACACACACCACAAAGAGACACAACACAGAGACACACACCCCACACAGCCACCTCCCCACAGGGACACACACACATACACACCCTATAGGGACACATGCACTCACCCCACAGGGGCACACACACCACAAAGACACACACAACACAGATACACACACACCACACAGACCCCTCCACAGGGACACACACACATACACACCCTTTAGGGACACATGCACTCACCCCACAGGGACACACACATTCACCCAGGGACACACACACCACACAGACACAGATGTGCACAAATCACCTCACACAACTCGCCTCATACGTGTGCTGTCTTTAATCTCCAAACATAAACATCTGATTAAAAACAGCCAATGTGCAACACATGTGCCATATAGGGAATTAAGGCAGATGTCAGTCACATGAGCTGTCTATTATGTGTATGTGTGAGGTAACATATACTGCCCGGCCGGGGGGAGGGATTACTGTTGGCTGGAGATTTATCAGGCTGCCTATAGCAACCAATCACAGCTCGGCTTCTATTTTCCTACAGGTCATTAATATGACATATTCAAATCCTATTTTGTTATAGCTAACATCAGTTATTTATTAACCCGGGCGTAGCTGGGTGCTACAGCTAGTATAATATAATGCAGCATCACAGCTCTTCATAGGTAAATGCAGCGTCATATCCCTCCATATAGCATACATTTTCCCCCCACACACACACTGCCCCATGCATAACCCCACACACACACACATTGCTCTTGTATAATCCCCACACAGGCATACTGCCCCCTGTACAATCCCCCACACACACTGACCCCTGAATACTCCCCACACACAGACGTTGCCCCTTGTACAACCCCACACACACTGACCCTTGAATAATCCCCACACAGTCATTGCCACTTGTATAACCCCCCCCACATACACAGTCATTGCCCACACACACATTGACCCCTGAATACCCCCCACACTTAGCCATTGCCCCTTGTATAACCCCCCCACACACAGTCATTGCCCCCACACACATTAACCCTGAATACCCCCACACTCAGCCATTGCCCCTTGTATAACCCCTACTCAGATTCATTGCCCACACACACATTAACCCTTGAATACCCCCCACAGCCATTAACCCCTTGTATAACCCCCCCCCCCCCCCAACCACACACACACACACACACACACAGTCATTGCCCACACACACATTGACCCCTGAATACCCCCACACTCAGCCATTGCCACTTGTATAACCCCAACCCCCACACACAGTCATTGCCCACACACACTGAGAGCAGCTCTTCAGCTGAAGCTCACCTCTGGTGCAGGCAGTACAAGCAGCTGACTCTGAGGCAGAGACGTGGCCAGAGTTTTTTCATACCTCGCGCTATTTCCAAGCACGTCACGTGATGCGCTTGGAAATGGAATTTCATATCTCGCGCTATTTCCAAGCGCATCACGTGATGCGCTTGGAAATAGCGCGAGATATGAAATTCCAGGCAGGTCTCTGCCTCAGCTGCTTAGTTATACGAGCGAAAGTCGGCCAATCAGGGCATGGCTGCTGCACTGATTGGCCGACAGCTCCCCACGTATAACTAAGCAGCTGAGGCAGAGACCTCAGCAGTGTAATGCAGCAGGTGACGGGCGTGGTGGGCGGGGACATAACAGGGGTGCGGGGAAGGCGACAGGACACCGCGGACCGACACAAAGAACCCCACGGCCCGGTCCTGGGCCGCGGACCGGTGGTTGGGGACCCCTGATCTACAGTCATGGCCAAAAGTTTTGAGAATGACACCAAAATTATATTTTCACATGATCTGCTGCCCTCTGGTTTTTATTTGTGTTTGTCTGATGTTTACATCACATAAAGAAATATAATTGCAATCATATTATGGGAACCAAAAGTTTATATTGACAGTTAGAATGAGTTAATGCAGCAAGTCAATATTTGCAGTGTTGACCCTTCTTCTTCAGGACCTCTGCAATTCTCCCTGACATGCTCTCAATCAACTTCTGGACCAAATCCTGACTGATAGCAGTCCGTTATTGCATAAATCAATGTTTGCATTTTGGCAGAATGTGTTTGTTTTAGTTTGTCCACCCATCTCTTGATGATTGACCACAAGTTCTCAATGGGATTAATATATGGGGAGTTTCCAGGCCATGGACCCAAAATCTCTGTTTTGATCCCTGAGCCATTTAGTTATCACCTTTGCTTTATGGCAAGGTGCTCCATCATGCTGGAAAAGCATTGTTGGGCGCCAAACTGCTCTTGGACGGTTGGGAGAAGTTGCTCTTGGAGGACATTCTGGTACCATTCTTTATTTATGGCTGTGTTTTTAGGCAAGACTGAGTGAGCCGATTCCCTTGGCTGAGAAGCAACCCCACACATGAATGGTTTCAGGATGCTTTACAGTTGGCATGAGACAAGACTGGTGGTAGCGCTCACCTCTTCTTCTTCGAATAAGCTGTTTTCCAGATGTCCCAAACAATCGAAAAGGGGATTCATCAGAGAAAATGACTTTACCCAGTCCTCAGCAGTCCACTCCCTGTAGCTTTTGCAGAATATCAGTCGGTCCCTGATGTTTTTTCTGGAGAGAAGTGGCTTCTTTGCTGCCCTCCTTGAAACCAGGCCTTGCTCAAAGAGTCTCCGCCTCACAGTGCGTGCAGAAGCACTCACACCAGCCTGCTGCCATTCCTGAGCAAGCTCGGCACTGCTGGTAGTTCGATCCCACAGCTGAAACAGTTTTAAGATACGGTCCTGGCGCTTGCTGGTCTTTCTAGGGCACCCTGGAGCCTTTTTGACAACAATGGAAGCTCTCTCCTTGAAGTTCTTGATGATGCGATAGATTGTTGACTGAGGTTCAATCTTTCTAGCTGCGATACTCTTCCCTGTTAGGCCATTTTTGTGCAGTGCAATGATGGCTGCACGTGTTTCTTTAGAGATAACCATGGTTAACTGAAGAGAAACAATGATACCAAGCACCAGCCTCCTTTTAAAGTGTCCAGTGGTGTCATTCTTACTTAATCATGACTGATTGATCACCTGCCCTGTCCTCATCAACACCCACACCTGTGTTAATGGAACAATCACTAAAACGATGTTAGCTGCTCCTTTTAAGGCAGGACTGCAATGATGTTGAAATGTGTTTTGGGGGTTAAAGTTCATTTTCTAGGCAAATATTGACTTTGCAAGTAATTGCTGTTAAGCTGATCACTCTTTATGACATTCTGGAGTATATGCAAATTGCCATTAGAAAAACTGAAGCAGTAGACTTTGTTAAAATTAATATTTGTATCATTCTCAAAACTTTTGGCCATGACTGTAGATAACAACGCAAAATGCTGCTGGGGTGTAAATTACAAACCTCATTTTGCAGCCTAGATACA